>CM072927.1:62622517-63222517 GCA_036971965.1 Nyctalus aviator
GCCAAAGGGCTGCAGGGGGAGGCCTCCTCCCTCCGAATGCTGCCCACGTACGTCCGGGCCACTCCTGACGGCAGCGGTGAGTGTGTGACGGGACAGGGGCTCCGGGGTCAGGGGTGCTGGGGGAAGCCCCCACGCTGGCCCGGCACTGAGGGCCTCTGTCCCGCAGAGCGGGGGGACTTCCTGGCGCTGGACCTGGGAGGCACCAACTTCCGAGTCCTCCTGGTGCACGTGGCCGCAGAAGGCGTGCGGATCACCAACCAGGTCTATTCCATCCCTGAGCCTGTGGCTCAGGGCTCCGGGCAGCAGGTACTCGCAGCCTGGGGCGGAAGCAGGCCCAGGGGAGGGCCAGGTGCCCCTCTCCCCGACGCTGACTTGCACTGCCCTCAGCTCTTTGACCACATCGTGGACTGCATCCTGGACTTCCAGCAGAAGCAGGGCCTGAGCGGGCAGAGCCTCCCCCTGGGGTTCACCTTCTCCTTCCCGTGCAGGCAGCTTGGCCTGGACCAGGTGAGGAGGGCGGGCTGGGGGGAGGCATTCCCGGGGCTCCCCACCCACATGTCCTTCGCGGCATTGCAGGAGAGGACTGGGGGGAGGGCAGGCAGAGGCACCCCTGGGCTGAGCCTCCACCCGGCCTCAGTTTCCCTAACGTAGGGTGCCCAAATGGGTGGAAGTGGTAAAGTGCCCGGAACCCAGGGTCACAAAGAGGCCTGGGTGGCAATGGACACGGGAATCCCTGGGGGCTGCCGATAAGCAGGAGAGTGGAGCCAGGGGTAGTGTGGGCACTTGGGAGCAGTGCAGGCCCAGATCCGGGCTGACCACGCACTGGTGTCTGGCCAAGGCCCGCAGGGAGCAGCGTTGGCTCCAGGCGCTCAAAGAGGCTGTGCTCACACAGGTCCTTTGCTCTCTCTCCCCTTCCCGGCCTTGCCAGCGTCCCTCTCCGTGCCTGGCTGGGGTGGGCGCCTAACTGGGCTGGCAGAGCAGCAGGCTCTCAGCACACACCTCCACGCACCCTTCAATAGGGACACCAGACTTTTCATGCACACTCTGAGGCCTGTCATGCAAAGCTCCTCCTGGACCGCTAGTCCAGGTTTTCAGGAGTTTTCTCCCCCCTCCTTCACCCCCCCCTCCCCCCCGCAACATCCCAACTTGTGTGGAAAACTACTATGATGAAGGGTACCCTGTCCCTGAAGGTGCCCCTGTGTCCTGCCCTACCTGCGTGTCTGAGTGGCTCTGCCTCCTCGGCTCCAGCCAGCCCTGACCTCCCAGATGCATGCCTCTGTACTCCGCCTGCCCCTCCCCGCATGGCCGCTGCATCTCTCGGCTGGGCTCTCGCTCCAGGCTGAGCAGCTGGCGCCTTTTGACTATTTCTTATAAAGTGTGAGAAGCAGGTGGGACTCAATGCAAAAGCAGGCGTGCAAGAAACATGATCCTATTGATCTTCTATCACTGAACCAAATTCTTTGGAGGGGTGAACACTTAATGCTGATCCATTTGGAGACCCTCTTCCCCCTAGGGGCCCCTCTTGGCTGCACAGCAATCGCCCTTCACTGTAATGATGTGCAGGCACAAAAGGGAAACTCCTGGGGAGACACCCAGGCCCCCACTGGGAAGAGGGAGGGGGCTACTACTTCCTCTCTCAGGTCCTCACACCTCCCTGGGAAAGGAGGGCAGAGGCCTCCTCTCCGCTCAGACCACCCAAATCCCAGTGTGGAGGGCCCAGAGCACCACCCTCAGGAGGCCATCCAAATCCTCGCCCTGCCTGCCCCACACCCCCTTCCCCAGGCCAGGGGTTCTCTGTCTTATCTGGGAGCACGTAAGCTTCGCTAATTCTCATGACCTGGTCTCCCCCAAACTGGCCTCCCTCTCATTCACTCTTCCTGGTTTCTGGCTTTGGGACAATGAGCACAGAACACCCCAGCTGTCACATAGGGAAAGGGATAAGACAATATTACTGGGGGGCGTGTTGGTTAGTATTTCTAATCTCCTGCCCTGAAGATTTGCAGACCTGCTCTCCATGCTTCTCCGTGGGTAGAGCAGTCACTTTCTCCTGCCCCCGCCCCCGCCCGCCCTCCCCCAGAGAAGCACACCGAGAAAAGCACAGCCAAGCCCCCGTCACTAACCTCACAATTTAAGGCCAATTTCTCACAGTAAATGCTTAGCTGTCTTGTCCCCTTCCATCCTGCCCACATGTCTGGGTTCTGGCTTTTCTATTCGTCCTTCACTCACATCTGGAACACACGTGTGAATCTCCCAATGACACGGCTCTGTCCCAGCTCCGAGAGTTCCTTCTCTCAAGCGACCCTGGCTCGCTCTTTTCAGAAGAGCAGAATCTGCTGCCATGTGGACCCGCTGAGCCTTCCCTGTCTTCCCCTTTCTCACCACAGCACCCATTTGACAAGCTCCCTCTAATTACAAAGGGCCACTCCTTCTGGGCAACCATCTTAAAATGGCCAAACCCCGAGACCATCTGAGCATTCTGGTACTAACGCAGGTTGGACGTTGATAGGTTTCTTCATTCTGGAAGGCTTCAGCGGGCAGAGGGCAAGGCCCTCCACTGTACGGGCAGAGTGGGCCTGGGATGCTGCTGACAGAGCGGGACATGGCATGCTGGAGAAAATGCAGGGTTTGGGGCGGGCCGAGTGAGATTCCAAGGGGTCCCCTGCCTTGGTCCCACCCCAGGGCATCCTCCTGAACTGGACAAAGGGTTTCAAAGCATCAGACTGTGAGGGCCACGATGTCGTGTGTCTGCTGCGGGAAGCCCTTAAGCGTAAACAGGTAAGGAGTCTGCCTCCAGGCGTGCTTTGGGACTGTGGCGGGCCTTGAAGGGAGCAAAAGGGGTCTCTTGCTTCCTAAGAGGGGACCCTCTGCAGTAGAGACCTCTGGGTCCAGCACTAGTTGCCGTGACGACCATGTTGCCCAGCAACTAACATCATCTTTGTTTTGCAGGCAATGGAGCTGAATGTCGTTGCCATTGTCAATGACACAGTGGGAACCATGATGTCCTGTGGCTATGACGACCCCCGTTGTGAGATCGGCCTTATTGTTGGTGAGGAGGGCCTTGCTCTTTTGTGCCCCTACTGCCGGATGCTAATTCATGGCACACTCAGTGCTTGGAGCTGGGAAGGTGCCAGGGATTGACAGAGAATGAGCTATGAGGTCATCCCAAGATTCTAAGTCTTTATTAAGCACCTATCCTGTGGCTAGCTGAGGGATGGATGAAGGGACAGGAAGACACATAAAAGGGGAAAACACCTGCCTTTTCACAACTGACCATTTAACAGGGCTTGAGCCCAGAATAGCACGTGGCAGTCAGAGAGAGCCGAACCTGACACTCTGTGCCAGGGCGACAGGCTGAGGTCAGAAAGGAAGGGGTCCCGCAGTGAGTGGGCCTTGCAAAGAAAGCCTTGAAAGAAAGGATCTGGCTGGGTGGGAAAGGAGGACTTCCACGGGTCCTCAGGCATCAGTCTCTTAGAACACGAGGTGGGTGAGAGCCACTCGTGGGACTGGGAGCTTCTTGAACGTAGAGCCTGGCATGGGCAGGCGCTCGGAGGGGTGTGCCCAGATTGCCGCGGGAATAAACCACTGGGTGGAGGAAGTCAGGTGGGGCTACAAGGAGTCCACCTGCCTAGAGCTGACCGGGTGTTGGGGATAGAAAAGGGACGCCTTTGCCCTCTGCCTGGAATGCCGTTCCTTTCTGTGCTTCTTGGCTTCAAGGCCAAACCCCAACTTACTTCCCCGCCGTGGTTTTTCTGACCCTCTAGTCAGGATGATTCATCCGAACTCCCAGGATGCTCCTCTTTGCACCTTCGTTTAGGCACATACGGGCAGTCTCTGAGTTCTCTGCTCATTGCCCCGCCTCTGGCCACTGTGGGGCCCCTCTGGTCCGACTCCTGTCTCCATCCTCGGCTCTTGGCCCAGCACCCGCTAGTTTGACTAAAGACCTGAAGACCAGTTCGGGGAGCTGTAGGCGTCTCACCTGCAGACGGCGGGGGTGGTAGTGGTGGTGGGGGGCTGTCACACATCTCCCAGGGGAATGGCATGGCCGGTGGCATGTCTAGGAGCACCCTGGGTAGCATGGGAGATGCACCGATGGTGGAGCTGGTAGGGGAAGCAGTGGAGGCCCAGAAGGCTTGGTGCTGGCAGGGGCCGCGGAAGAATGTCAGGAAGGAAGGAAGACCGGGACCGGAGGGGTGGCTGGGGAGATGGAGATGTGAAATAGGAGCCCACATTTCGCTGTCTCAGCGCAGGAAGGGCTCACAGGGGGTCCTGTCTGGTTTAGTAAATGGCTCCTGCTCTGTCTGGCCTCCCTGCAGGAACTGGCACCAATGCCTGCTACATGGAGGAGCTGCGGAACGTGGCAGGAGTGGCTGGGGACCTGGGCCGCATGTGCATCAACATGGAGTGGGGCGCCTTCGGGGACGATGGCTCTCTGGACACGCTCAGCACCTGCTTCGATGCACGTGTGGACCAGGCATCCATCAACCCTGGCAAACAGAGGTGTGGGCCGGGCCGGGCCGGGCCGGGGCGGCGATGGTGGCTTCCGCTGGTGACGGCAGTGGGTGGGGTCTCCTACCCTGTGGGCACACACACTTCCGTGCAGGTTTGAGAAGATGATCAGTGGCATGTACCTGGGGGAGATCGTCCGCCACATCCTCTTGCATTTGACCAGCCTTGGAGTTCTCTTCCGGGGTCAGCAGACCCCGAGCCTTCAGACCAGGGACATTTTCAAGACCAAGTTTCTGTCCGAGATCGAAAGGTGCTGAGCCTCCCACCACCCAGAGGGGTCTTCCCGGTCACTCTGAGTGGAATGCTGGCTGGAGGGAGGCCCACCCGGGAGGACAGAGGCCACGAGAGAGGGGAGCTAACGCCAGACCCGACCTCTCCGTGGTCTATTCCTTCCTCTCCCCAGCGACACCCTGGCCCTGCGGCAGGTCCGAGCCATCCTCGAGGACCTGGGGCTTCCCCTGACCTCGGACGACGCCCTGATGGTCCTGGAGGTGTGCCAGGCCGTGTCGCAGCGGGCAGCCCAGCTCTGCGGGGCCGGCGTGGCTGCCGTGGCGGAGAAGATCCGGGAGAACCGCGGCCTGGAAGAGCTGACCGTATCCGTGGGAGTGGACGGGACCCTCTACAAGCTGCACCCCCAGTGAGTCCAGATGCCGGGCCGGGTGGGAGGCATGCCGGGGGAGGGCCTGGCGGGCCTGGGCTCACCTCAGCCCCTCCCTCCCCTCACAGCTTCTCTCGCCTGGTGGCGGCCACCGTGCAGGAGCTGGCCCCCCGCTGCGCAGTCACCTTCCTGCAGTCAGAGGACGGGTCGGGCAAAGGCGCAGCCCTGGTCACTGCCGTTGCCTGTCGCCTGGCCAAGCAGTCCCGGGTCTGAAGAAATCTCCAGGAACCAGCACCGCTGGGTCCCCAGCCAGGCTCAGCCTGCCAGGACTCCCCTCTGTGGCCACTGGCCTCCAGTTCTGGCTTCCCCGAGAGAAGCAGCACTTGGGTTAGCAATATATATATAATTTATTTACATTCACGTCCGCTAAAATCCCTACGCGCCCCGGCGGCCGGGCAAGGCTGTGTACATAAGGCCAAGTGTAAGTGCGCGAATGCACTTAAGACAGAGTCAGGGCACGAGCTTCACCACAGGCCCCCGGAGCGGCGCGCCACGGACGCACACTCGCCATTGTCCAGCCCAGGACTCCCGTTGCATATTCACACGCCCCGTCGGGCAGGGCTCCTCTTGGTGGGGGAGGGGGAGGGGGAGGGCCAGGGAGGAGCCTTGGGTGTCCCTGGGTGGGTGGGAGAAGGGCAGCATGTGAGAGGCAGATGTGGACTGACACTGGGCGTGAGAGAGGTGAGCGGCCTCCAGGTGTACAGCATGACATGTGTGCCGGGGAGGGGGAAGCCGGTGACATGACACACGAGACATGCGTGGGCACATGCCTGTGTGGGGGTCGTGTGCCTGAATCCAGGGGCCGCCCCCCCATCCGGCTGTGGCCCTCAGTCCCACAGGCTTGGAGCCGGGCCCCTCAGACGTGCCCCTACCCAGCAGGCACAGAAATGTTTGCATAAGGTCCAGCTCAGGCAGGAGCTCCGGGGCGCGCCCCGAGCCCGGTGTGTGCACACATGCTGTGCGTGTGCGGTCCCCGGCCGGGGCGGGGGGAGAGGTAGCACCACACACACACACACACACACACACACAGGGGCTGGGCCTGGGCTGGCTTTGGCACTGTCCAGCCTGGGCCCCGGGGGCAGGGGGCAGTGCCGGCCTGGCTTGGCAGGCCCTGGAGGGGCGGGAGCGTGGGCAGGGTCTGAAGGGCCAGTGTGCAGAGACAGCGTTCACCAGGAGGGGCCTGTCCACACAGCTCCCTGGTGTGGGGGAGGCCCTGTCCGGCTTCTGCCTGTCCCTGGTAGGTCCCAAAGCTGGTGAGAGTGTGGGTGTTGGGGGCCTGGCTGGCCTCAGCATTCGGCCTCCGACACTGTGAAGAGGCCGCCGTCCGGCTGGCCCAGTCCGGCCACTGCCGCAGCCAGCTGGCTGAGATTGCCGTTGGGGAAGTGCCTTGCCTCCCACAGGTTGAGGATCATGGCTGTGGGGCTGGGCTTGGAGGCAAAGAAGCTGAGATGGCTGCGGAGAGAAGGGGAGGAAGGGAGCCCATGAGTGGCCTGGCCTCACCCCGGGCTACTGCCTCCTGCCCCCCAGCCCACCCCTCTGCCAGCCATCCTGGATGCCCTGGCGGCTGGCGGATGAGCCACGGGCCCCACGGCGTGTCCTGTCCACCCCACCCACCCTACCCTGCCAGGCTGGACTGACGGCAAGTTGCCTTTGCACTCCCCTCCCCACCCCCACTCATGCACCTGTCCAGGTGGAGCTTCTGGGCCAGAGTCCGCCAGTCGGCCCCTCGGCTACAGGGCGGGTCCAGGCTGGTAATGATCTTCTGCCGAATGAGGAAGGGGATCTTGAAGGCACTGGGGCCCACTAGGGCTGGGACCCCCCCTTCACTCTCCAGAGCCAGCAGCTCCATGAATCTTGTGTCCTGGGGGAGGGGGTGGCAAAGGGGTGAAGATGACTGTTAGAGCTGTCCCTGGTCCAGGCCCACAGCAACCTCCTGGGGGAGCGCCCAAAGCTCCTCAGAGCACAGCACCACATGGCACCCATCTCCCTGGGCCCTCACTGGGGCTCAGGTGTAATGACCTGCCACAGTCACAGCCAGTGAGCGCCAGAGCTATTTGTCTTCCTCCCTTCCTCCTCCCACCAGCCTTGACCTTCCCCTCCTTCCCCTTAACCCGCCCCCCAATCCCACACCGCTTAGCCTCTGCTGAACACTTAGGATTCTCTATGTTCCTCTCCTTGAACTCAGTGCCCACTGCCAGAAACGCTGCCCGCCTCTTTTTTAAAAAAAATATATATATCTTATTGATTTTTTACAGAGAGGGAGAGGGATAGAGAGCTAGAAACATCGATGAGAGAGAAACATCAACCAGCTGCCTCCTGCACCCCCCACACCGGGGATGTGCCCACAACCAATGTACATGCCCTTGACCGGAATCAAACCTGGGACCTTTCAGTCCGCAGACCGACGCTCTACCACTGAGCCAAACCGGTTTCGGCTGCCTGTCTAACTCTTACTGATCTTTGAGGCCCAGGACTGAGTCCCTCCTCAGGGAAGCCCAGGCTGCTCCACCTCTCCTTCCTGCTGCTCCCACGTCCTTGCCAGTCCCTTCCCAAGCCAGTCCCGCTGCATCTGTCTGCACCTGCCTGCCTGCACCTGCACCTCTCCCTGGAGACTCGGAGGAAGAGGCCAAGCGGTGCCTGGTCTCTAGGAGGAGGTGTCCGGGCGGGCAGGGGGTGTGGCGCACACTAAGGCAGCGCCGATGCCCTTCCTGCCCACCTTGGTGATGTTGAAGTTGATGTTGAAGCTCTGCCCGTCGCCCTCCACCTGCCACACCCACACCTTGCAGGCCAGGTCGCTGGTGCTGGGGCTGACGCGCTCCAAGGTGAAGGTGCAGTGCAGGTACTGCTGGGTGCCGTTCCAGATGTGATAGAAGGGGATCTCCTGAGGGGGAACGCAGAGGGGCAGGGTCAGGGGTGCCCGTGGCTGGTGGGCCTGGCCCCAGGCACCGTGAGCGCCCTCACCTGGTAGCTGACGAGGAGCTTGCTCTTCCACAGGGAGCTGGGCACGTCGTGGATGGACAGGCGCAGGTTGTGGTAACTGTCCTTCAAGTGCAGGATGCGAGGCTCCTGGATCAGCTGTCCGCCCAGCTGCTTCTCCAGCTGCACCACCTCCTGCGGTGCCACAGGCGGTCAGCGAAGCCTGGGGGCGGGGAGAGGCCCCGTACCGCAGCCCGCAGGGCCAGGGGCACCGCGTGGGGCTGGGCAGTACCTTGAGGGCATCTCGGGTGTCCTGTAGGCAGTAGACGCGGATGTTGTACTCCAGGGAGGTGCAGGCCACGGGGGCAAACAGCAGCAGCTTGAGGCGCTTGGCAGCGGCCACGCTGAGGGCCTCTCCCACGAGGGCAAAGCGGCCCAGCTGCTCGGTGAAGACGTAGCAGGTGCCGGCCTCCAGCTGGCAGTAGTAGAGGTGGGAGGGCGCCTCCTCACCCAGGTGCAACACGTCCTGCGGGTAGGGCCCGACGGGTCAACTCCTGCACATGCAGCTCCGAGGGGCGGCCGGAGCCTGGGGACAGGGCCCTGGCTCAGGGGCCAGCGGGGAAGCCGGGCTCCGCTCGGAGGCCTGGTGGGCTCCCTTGGGCGGGCATGGGGCTCACCTCCCAGCTGCCCTCGCAGGACTGCTTCTTGAGGCGCAGGCTCCAGCTCTCGGGGCTAGGCTCCCCGCAGTGGTCCATCGCGAGGATGACAGGCCGGGTAAGCAGCACTCCGGGGGGCCCGCAGCTAACGATGGGACTCAGCAGGGTCTGACAGCCGGCTAGGGGCAACCTCAAGTGGGGAAAAACAGGTGGGGAGGGAAAGGCATCAATGGACCACCCTGGGCTGGGTGGGACGGGGCAGGGCAGTGGCCCCTGGGGTCAGGAGCAGAGTTGGTTTGAGCTTACGGGCAGCTCTTCCCTGGAACCCCCTCAGGCCAGACCAGACAAGGCCCAGCAGTGACTGCAGGCAGGGGGACCCACCCAGCCTCAGGGGCAGGGCCCACGCCCACACCTCACGTCCTCCGGCTTGTGCAGCGTGAGGTAGACCTCGTAGATCTTCCCGCGGGGGATGGCGTCTGGGGGGATGAGCAGGCTGATCCCTGTGACAGAGCGGAGGAGGGCCGGGCTTACCAGGCTGCAAAGACACCAATCACTGCCAGCCCCTCTAAGTCTCCCTTTGAGGACCGATCCTCTTAGCCTGCCAGAGGGACGAGGTGAGATGGTCCGTGCCAAGCTCTTAGGAAGGGGTAGGCAGGCACACATGGGTGTCCAGTGACCATTGTGGGGTGTCTGCCCCCGCGCCCAGGACTCTATGCCATCCATCTGGTTCACCTCTGGCCTGGGGACAGAGGTGCCACAGGGACTGCTCCACTCTCCACACAGCAGGAGGCGGAATCACAGTGACCCCAAGACAGCTCAGAGACACGGGTGGCGAAGCGTGCCGTTAGCCTGGGCACAGACAGCACAGACCCAAGGGGCCAGGCACGTGGCCCCCACCTCCCCTGGCCCTGCTCAAAGCCTTCCCTTTACCCCTACGAGATGAAGTCTAGCTCCCCGGCCTGGCACAGAAGGTCTTTCCCCTCTGGCCCCAACTGCCTTCCCAGCAGCATGTCCAGCCCAGCCTGAGCTGCCCACTCGCTGTTCTGGTACCACTGCCCGGGGCTGCCTCTGTCTGGGTGCCCGCCCCCCTCCCCTGCTCACGACGCCCCCACCTCCACGGGCCCTGGCTGCTCTGGGGATGGCAGCTCCCTGTCAGCGGGCATGGCTTGGACAATGGCAATGACTGTAGGTGGGGCCGGGGCCTTGAACAACCCTGCCCGCTTCGATAGCCCTCCCGGGCCTGGGAGCTGATGCACATGTGTCTTGCTGTCCGGCCGAGTGGTCCCTGCCCCCTGTCTCACAGGGGCAGCATCAGAAAGCGCCTGCTGAGGGAGGGGTGCTTCTGGGGCCGGCAGCAGGGGCTGGGAAGGTGCTCTGGGGATGGCGAGGGGTGATCGTGCCCCACCGTCCTGCCCTTTTAGGACAGGGAGCCTCTATGTTAGAAGAGGGAGGACAGTTCTATGACTCTGTCCCACCAGATCTGAAGACACAGGAATGCTCTCCAAAGCAGGTGACTGGCCGAGCCGGCTGGACTGTCACCGTTTCCCAGGGACCGAAGCCCAGGAGAGGGAGCCAGGGATGGAGTGCTTTCAGCTACTGCTCCCTTCACCGACCCCCACTGCCTCCTGGGACCGGCTCCCGGGGCTGAGTGTGAACACACCGGCATTCCTAGGACAGGTACTCAGGAAGGTGAGAGGCAAAACCACGGGCCCTGCTCTCAAGAAGCACCCAGCCCAGTGGGGTGAACAAGATGGATGGCATAGAGTCCTGGGCGCGGGGGGCAGACACCCCACAATGGTCACCGAACACCCAGGTGTGCCTGCCTGCCCCTTCCTAAGAGCTTGGCACGGGCCATCTCACCTCGTCCCTGTGGCAGAGACATGAGGCCCAGAGAGGGAGAGCTGCCAGGCCAAGCCTGGGAGAGGGGAGAGGGGTCGTGTGTGCGTGGGGTGCTGGGAGCCCGCCGTGGCCGCCATGTGCAGAAGCTTCCTCGGGAGGAAAGAGGCCACCACAGCTGGCCAGCAGGGAAGGGGCCACTGTGGCCTTGTCACGTGGGCTTTGCAGGGGCCACTGGGAACCCCTGGCAAGGAGGGGGACATGGCGGGTGTGGCTGCACCGGAGCCGTGACCCGATGGCAGGCAGACAGGCATGGTGGTCAGGGCCAGGAGGGGCGGCGGGAAGACAGGAGCAGTGGGTGCGGGGGCATGTGAGGAGGAAGAGTGATGAGATGGGTGTGTGACGGAGGCTGGTGTAGAGATGAGGGTGCACGGGAAGAAGAGCAGGAGGTCAAGGTGACCTCCAGTGTCTGACTCGACGGTGCCGTCCCCGAGGCGGGGAAAGCCGGGAGCAGGAGGCTGTGGGGGAGGGTGGGAGACGGCGCTGTTTTAGCCACGAGGAACGTGAGACTTCCAGATGGAGCTGCCCAGCAGGCAGCTGGGCGTAGGATCCTGTCACCCGGGAGAACCGTGGCTGGGAATTCGGAGTGGGCGTGATCTCGCACAGACACGGCGATTGGAGCCATGGAGTGGGAGCGGGTGCCGGGAGGGAGCTCTGGAGAACACCTACGTTTGGGGAACAGGCGCCCGGAGCAGCTGAAAAGGGACCAGAAACCCAGGGCTACGCGAGGTCAGCTAGGCCGAGGGAAGAGAGAGTTTTAGGGTGGGAGTGGCCGACCGCGTCAGAGGTATGAGGCTCCTTTGGAAGCTGCCCACGGAGAGGGTCTGTGGTTTTTTTTTTTTTATCGAGGCGTCTCAGAGACCCTGGCAGAGGGGTTCTGGGAGGTGGTGGGTGAGGGAGCCCCCGTCTCGGCGCCTGTCTTCTGCTGTTCCTTCACCCGTCCCACCTCGGTGCCCATGGCCCTCCTGGAGCCGGCCCACGTCAACGGGCTGTGTACACGAAGGGACAGAAGTCCCGTGGCAGAAGGAGGTGCCAAGGGCCCAGTAGTTATGGGTGGCGCTTCCTCCCATCAAGGCCCCCGAAGGGAGACAGCTCTGGCCACGGCCTCAGTGCCAGCCCCACTGCCAGCCACAACTGGGTTGTCTCTCCAGACCCAACCTCCTTTCCTGGTTGGCCTAGCTCCGATTCGGGGCGAGGCTGAGCGGCACAGGAGGGACACGGAAGCTCGTCTTGCCTCTCGGAGCTCCCCGAGCACTCTGGGGCCCTGCCCACCTACCTGTCTGAGGGACCACCAGCCGCCCCCCGAGGAAGTTGAAGGTCCCGTAGGCCATGTTGCTGATGCCCCGCGGCAGGGAGCGGAAGTAGGTCTGGGTGGACAGGCGGGAGACAAAGTCCTCGGCCTCCGAGGTGGGCGAGCTGTGGTGCAGCGTGTGGCGGCCGCCACTCAGCGGGCTGAGCAGGTGCCCGTTGGTCAGCTGGAACTTGGGGCTGGGCCCGTCCTGCCGGGGACACAGGCTGCCCTGGTAGGTGGTGGTGGTGGTGCTGAGGTCCGGCTGGATGGTGAGCAGGTGGGGATTGTCTGCAGGATAAAGGCAGACTCAGGGGGTGGCACCGAGGGCGGCCCAGCCCGGTGGCTCCTGGCATGGGGGCCGGGGCGGGGGCTGGGGGCAGAGGCACCACACCTGCTTTGCTGGGCTTGATGCTGACGGGCTGGAAGCCGGAGGTGAGGATGGAGGAGTCGGCCACGTCGGAGTCCAGCCCCTCCTTCTTACGGCAATACACGAGGACGAGGACGAGCAGCAGCAGGAGGAGACACACGGCCACGGCGACGAGGCCCACGTAGAGGGCCACGTCCTCTGGCCCAGAAGCAGCTGGGGAGGCGGGGAGGGAGAGGTCAGCGGTTCCCACTCCTTGGGCATCGGCACTATCGGGCAGCGGGCGCTGGCACGGGAGCAGGGAGTCAGCACGCAGGCATCCCCGCCCTGCGTCTGCCACCACCTCGTGTCACGGCAAGACACATCTCTCATCGGCTCGACTCAGGCGGACGCTGCTGACCCCCAGAAGAGGCCCTTCCCCAGACGGCCGTGGATGGGGCTGCTAGACTGAACCCCCTCTCCTGGGGCCACCCCCCAGAGCATGGGATCTGCTTCCTGGGGGGTCTGCCAGGGCTCTCTCCTCGCCTGCCTCTCCGGGCCTGGGGCGCGGCTGGGGAGGGTGATTGACTGCCCAGAGGAAGCCGTATTGATTTCAGAAGGGCTTTGCATAATGGAAGAAATGTCCATCAGAAAGGAATTGACACAGATAATTAGGTTTTTAATTGAAAGAATGGGGGAGGGTGTGTTCTAGAGAAAAAATCCAACAGAGATCTTTAATTGTTAGTTATGGCCTTGTAATTAACAGGCCTCCCAGGCCCGGTGTCCCCAGTGGGCTTGCCTGTGCACTTGGGGGACAGGGAGGAGGCGAAGCTTCAGGAGAGGGGGAGGGGACATGTGCACAGGTAAAGCTCGAACATAGGCATGTGTTGGGGGAGATGAGGGACCCGTATTGGGGTGTGGTGGGCACACGAGGGGCTGTTTGTGAGGGGAGTCCCTGAGGGTCCTGAGCTTTGGAGACGGGGTGCAGCCTGTGGCCGGGGACTAAATCCCTGAGCCACCACCTCCCTGGAGCTGGGCAGGGCCAGTCCTGGCACACTCAAGGGGCCTCCCAGGGCGGAGGGAGGACTCACTGTGCACGCAGAGGTCGCTGGTGCAGTTCCGGGTGTCCAGGTCGGCGCCCCGGCACTCCTCGCCTCCGTTGCGGGGTGCTGGGTCAGAGCACTCGCGGCTCCGCCAGTGGGTGCAGTCCAGCCCGCAGGCCGACCACTTGCTCCACTGGCTCCAGCTGCCGTCCACTGGGGGAGACAGACACACAGGGAGGAGATGACGCCGTCAGCCTGGGGAGCCAGCTCCGGCTCCGGGTGCGAGGCCAGGGCCAGGGAGGCGCCCCCTGCGTGCCCTCTGGTGTCCAGCTGGCCTGGATGACACATGCTAATGATGGGAGGCGCAATGACACCTGCCTATTCGGCTCTGCCCACGCCAGGGGCCCGTGCGGGCGCCCCAGGCCGAGCCCTGCCCTTGCCCCGCTGACTGCGCCTGTCCTGACTGCGCCTGAGACTCCGGGGCTCAGACCCTCTGCCGAGACGGAGCCGGACGCGGACCGAGCCCTGCCTCCATCACATGGGACCCCGTCCCGGCCTCGGACTGAGCCTGGCCCTGCGTGCGGGCGGGCGGGTGGGATGGAGCCATGGGGGGCAGGCTGGCGGGTGTGATGGAGCCAGGGCACGGAGATGGCGAGGTGGGGAGCGATGCAGGAGGCGGCAGCTGCGGGTACCTGGGCACAGGGTGGCGCAGGCTGTTTTCTGGACATTCTGCCCCTCACAGAAGGCGCCCCCGTTGAGAGGCGCCGGGTTGGTGCAGCTCCGGCTCCGTTTCTGCCAGCCGCGCCCACAGCTGGCGCTGCAGACGGACCACTCGGTCCACGTCGACCACCCACCGTTCACTGGCCGGACAGAGAAGGACTGGGGTCAGGGAGCGGGGGCTTCCTCACACACGCTGGCCCGGGGGCCGGGGCGGGGGGGCTGGAGGGGAAGCCCTGGAGGGGAGGCCACACTGTGCCCACCGCCCCTCCTTCCACCAGCAGGGCAGCCAGTCCTCACGTGCAGCTCCCAGGCCCCTCCAGCTCAGACCCCCGCCTTCCGCCTTCAGGGTGCCATGCCTGCATCCCCTCCCTCTGCCTGCTCCTGGGGGCGCCCCGAGCACTACCTCCCGCCCCAGGCCGCCTTCCTAGTCTCCCTCTGAACCCTCATCTCCTCACAGGGCTCCCTGCCCACAAGCCAGCCACGGGACGGTGTGACCGCAGACGCCCAGCCCACCCCACCTCCGCCCAGACACACCCTCCGGCTCCCCGATGGGCGCAGGAAGGCCCTGCCTCCCTGGGGGCCGGTCACAGGGCCGCCCCGAGGACCCCCCGCCCCGCCCCCGCCGGGCCGGGGCCCACCGTAGACGATGACGGCGGCGGAGGCGCTGCGGCGCCGGGCCACGATGTTCTTGGCCACGCAGGTGTAGTTGGCCGTGTCGGCGAGGCGCGCCTGCCGCACCACCAGGCTGTGCTCCCGGGTGATGTACACGTTGGGGTCCAGGGACGGGTCCACGGGGTCCTCGTTCCGCAGCCACTCCACCTGGGGAAGGGAGCCAGGCCGCGGCCCGGCCCGCGTGAGAGCGGCCCCGGGTGGGCGGGCCCGGGGGGGCCGGGCGGGCGGGCCCGGGGGCCGGGCAGGCGGGCCCAGGGGCTGGGCGGGCGGGCCCGTGCTCGGGGGTCAGTCCCCTCACCTCTGCCGGGGGGATGCCCTCCGGCGGGCGGCAGGGCAACACGATGCCCTGCTCCAGGGACACCTCCTTGGCCAGTGGCTCCTGCTCGAAGTTCTTGCGCAGATCTGGAAGCACAAGAGCGTCCTCCAGCCCGGGTGCCTCGTGCCCGCCGGCCTGGCCCGCTGCCCCCGGCCCCACGGGCGCCGTGACCCGCGGCTGAAGGAGGTGCCAGGGGCCCCGTGGTTCTGGGGTGGCCCTTCCTCCCATCGAGGCAGGACCGGGACCCCCTCCCCAGAGACGCCCGTGGGCCACCCCCACCTGAGGGCAGGGCCCTGCACTCACAAGCTATTCGGATGTAGGCCTTCTGGCTCTTGGTGGTGCCCGAGGAGCTCCAGGCCACGCACTGGCACCAGTACTCCTCCAGCCCAAACACCTTCTCCACCTGCTGCCTCGAGACGTTGATGCGGACCTCCATGGCGGGCAGGCCTGGGGACGGGAGGTGTGGGTAGCCAGGGCCCAGGGCCACCCCGAGCCTCCCTGTTCCAGGCCAGAGTGGTCAGCGGGGCAACTTTCAACCTGGAGGGAACTCTGGGGGCCCACGGGGGCTCAGCGTGTGTGCCCTGAAAGCTAGCAGCAGGTTCTCAGCGTTCCCGTTCTTTGTCCTCCCTCACCCAGGGGCCCGTCTCCGGAGTCACTCACAGAGATGCCCCTGGCAGGGCGCTGGCAGCAGGGCTGGCCTCCCAGGACCCCGGGAAGAAGGGGTGTGGCAGGCTGGCCAGCCCGAGGGCCTTGTGGGTAAAAGGGTGAGGGAGGATCTGGCTGGGCTCCCTGGGGGTTAGCAGGTGGATCCTGACATGTGATAACGTAATAGCAGCTATTAACAGCATAATTGCACCCATTGCCTAGTATGATAATAGACCCCTGGGCTTAGCAAGCCATTCCCAGTGCTGGCTGTTATCTCCCGCACATCCCACCATCCATCCGAGCCTGGACCGCACTGCTCCCATGATGGGTGACAGGACAGGCTCATGGCTCTCGGGATCTCTCCTGTAGACACCCTGGGTGGGCTGGGAGGACCCCGGCCACAGGGAGAAGTGTCCGAAAGGGGTAGGGGGTGGCCCCCAGGAGGAGGCAGCCTGGGATGGGGGTCGGGGCCTGCTCTGCACCAGCTGAGCTGAGGACCTCTCTCTAGAACGGACGCAGCCACACCAGGACCCAGGGAGTGGGGGTACGAGGAGGGCCCAGACCTTCTGAGGACCCAGAAGAGGGGACGGCAGCCCTCCTCAGCGTCCTGGCGCTGGGCCAAAACCAATGTCCCAGGAGTGAGAAAAGACCGTTTGCTTCCAATTTCTCCTCCTTCTGACCCCAATTTCCCTCGGGTCAGCGGCTTATCAGAAAGAGGGAGAGAGGCCGGGCAGCAATGTGTTTCCATTGTTAACAGAGAAATTCAATTAGGGCCGCATTGCGGGAGGAGCAGCCGTCCAGCTGAGCAGGGAGGCTGTTTTCTCTCTTAATTTCTCTAACCGCATCTCGTGCCTCCCTGACCCCTGCCCACACCCTCCTCACGAGCCCGCAGCTCCCCCCTCGGTCCCCATCACTGGTCCTGCCTCTGGCTCGTTCTCACAGGAGACTGGGGGACGGTGTCACCTCTGCCTGAGGTCATTCTCTGGGGTTCTCTGGGGATGTGTGGTGAGGGCTGAGGACAGAGGTCTGTGTACGGGGTGTGTGTGTGTGTGTGGGGTGTGTGTGTGTGGGGTGAGGGGACGCCCTGGACACCAGCCACCTGTCAAGCACACTGAGTCTTGAAGCATCTCAGTAGAAGCCATGCGCACACTCAGGGCGCAGACCTCCAGAACGTTCTGAACTGGGGGTTTTCTCTCCGGGCGGACAGGTCTAAGGGTGGGCCACGCCAGCCCATAGGGGGTGGGGGAGCTCACGCACCGCCCGCAAGCCAGCCTGGGAGAACGGCACTAAATTTAAGCATGCCTATTTCTCTCCCCGCCTCCTTCCACTCCTGTCCCGCCACCTCCTCGGCTCCTTCCTGCTGCCGTAGACGAAGCCAAGTTTGTCCTCTATGTCCCACTTCCAGGCAGCGCCCTGCAACCCCACAAGCTCCAGGAGGGCGCTGGGCCCAAGGGGAGACTCAGGCTCTGCCCCCACCAGTCCGTGAGGCGAGGGGCTGTGCCCGGGCCCTGCAAGTCCCGGAGCAGCCTGGGTCCCGGAGCAGCTTCTGGGCACGGCTGTCTGCACCCGCCTGGTAACTGTGAGCAGATGCCAGCCTCGGGGAGGGCTGGGGCCCAGGAGCGTGTGGAGAGATGGGGGGGGGGGGAAATGGGCTGAGTATTTATGGGAAGCAGAGGATTGGCAGGATGGGGGTGGGGATTATGAGGCCAAGTTTGGGCTCAGGTTCTCGCTGATCTGTGTCTAATAACCGTTCAGTTTATGTAACAGTAAATTACACCCCCAGTCTGCACTCCAACGCTTGGCTTCAAACATTTCAGGCTTTCCGAGCATCAGCAGGGCTGGGGTGAGGGCTTTCCGGCTTTGGTCCCTAACCCTGGTCTCCTGAATTGGGGAGGGGGACAAGTGAGGGGGGGACAGGGTCCTCTCTCCTGGGTGTCCGCCCAGCCACCTCAGCCCCACACGGGAATGGGTGTGGCTGCAGATCTGGGCTGACCTCCGATCACTGCCCTCCCTGCCTGAGCACAGATCGCTCTGGGTCAGGGTCTGCTCTGCGGCTTGCAGGGTGTCCCGGCGTGAGTCTGTGAGCTTCAGAGCACTCAATGGCTCTGCGTTGAGAAATCAACAAGATCAACGACAATTCAGATGTGCTGCCCATGGAAGACCTAGGGTCAGATGCTCAGGGCAGGGGAGGGTCCTGGGGGTGAGGTGTGGGCCCTGCCCCATGAGCTCTGCCGCTCTGGCTGGCTGGAAGGGGCAAGGCCAGCAGAGTCTGTTGGGGGCTGTGGGCTGGGGGCCCGCAGCCTGTGTGCTGGGCCTGGTCTCAGCTAAGCCATGGATTCCAGACCTCGTGACAGCAGGAGACAAAGAGGGGAGGCTGGGAGCACAGGGGCTGCCTGGGCCTTCCAGGGTCCTAGGACAGACTCTCAAGGCCGAGGAAAGGCAGGCCTCTGGCGGCGGCTTCCTCTCCTCGCCTGTCCTCTCCCCGGGGGCCCTGCCACAGGCCCCGGGCACGGGGTGGGGAGGAAAGGCCTGAAGCCGGCCTCTGACCGGGTGTATGCGATCGCATGGCTTCCCCCCAGCGTGCAAGGGGCCCTCCTCATCCCCATTTACAGGTGAGGAAACTGAGGCTCAGAGAGGGATGTGCCCTAGGGAAGGCAGACTCTCCCCGGGGGACAATGTGAGCCCTAAAGCTGCCCCGTGGGCAGGAGGGTTCTGGCACCGCTCCGGGGAACGTGAGCGGAGGCTCGGGCCCTGGCTCTGGGCGGTGCTGACGGCGCCAGGGGCTCTCTCGGGCCACAGAGATCACAGACCTTCTCCATCTCCTCCCCTGGAGGCCGACTTCCCAGCACCCAATCCAGGCCCGGCACAGAGCGGGTGCTCAGGTAACGCCCGAGGACGGAGGGAAGAAAGCTGCCAGCTGCAGGCGCCCATAGGCCGGGGCACTGCTGGGCTCAGAGGCCTGGGCAGGAATCGCTGGGGGTGGGGGTGCGGAGGCCTGCAGGGAAGAAGGCCAGCCCCGCGGACCCTGGGAGGATGGGGTGTGAGTTCTGTGGGCCAGATGCCTGGTTAGAGCCCTTTGGGGGCCTGCAGGAGTCAGAGCCAAGGCCTCCATCCCGTCTCTACCCGACAGGCTGGTAGGACTGGATCACACTCAGCCTAAACCCGGCAGAGCACTGTGAGAGCTTCCTGGCTCCGCCCAGCACCGACTTCCCACAGTGCCCGTCTAGCCACAGCCCACTTCTCCCGCCCCAATCTGGCCCCACTGCCAGCCCGCCATTCTTGGTCCTTGGCCTGGGAAATGCTGGCTCCAGGTGGGTCCTAAATGAAGCTTGGATGGTACTCCTTCTGGTCACCCAGCGGCTCCTGCCTGGAGCCGGGGTCCCTTCTATGGGCCCGCGGTCCCCTGCCTGCCTGGGCATCAGCGTGAATTATCCTGGGCACAGCCTCCTGCCCCCAGCTGCCCTGCCACTCTGACCTCACGCTGGTGGCCATACCCCACAGGGAGTGTGTGCTGTCTCGGGGTGGCTCAGACCCCTGGGGTAAGGAGGACTCAGCCTGAGCGCTCCACAAAGCTCCGCGGCAAAGGGAGGGGAGAGGAGCTGCCCTGGGTGGTGAGTGAGCAGGAGAGGCTGCGGTCGGCTCCGCCGGCCTGCTCACTGCCCACGGGCAACCGAAAGCCAGGCTGGAAGCAGGGTGTGAGGTCTCCTACAGAGGGGCACTTCTCCGGCCCTGGAGCCCCTCTCCCCACAGCTCAGCCAAGTTCCCTGGCTCTCTCCTCAGCATCTCTGGATCTGCCCCTCACTTCAGCCAGACCCCCCCAAACCCCCCCCGCAATGGCCCCCACGTGTCGCCCATAGCTCTGTCCACGTAAATGGCAGCTGGAAATTCCACGGGACGGTGACCTCCTGCCAGCGCCCAATGGGTGAGGCTACTGGATGACACCGCTGCCCCCTGTGCACACCCCACACTTGTCCTGCTGACCCCCGACTTGCACACTGCCCATTGCCTCCAAGCCTTTGCTGTGCTGGGACACCCTTCCCTGTTCTCTCCCTGACCAGCTCTATCCCCTCCTTTTCCATGTCGCCGCCCCAGGCAGCCTCAGTCCCGCTCTCTCCTCTGGCTGCCACAGCCCCGGCCTCGCTGCGAGGTCCCCATGCTGCCCCCCTCCCTGCGGGGCTGTGTCCCCAGCACAGAGAGAGTGCTCAGAGGATGTGTAAACGAACCAATGCAAACATTAAGTAACCAGGCCCGGCACAGAGCGGGTGCTCAGGACACGCCGGAGGACTGAAGGAAGAGAGGGTGTTAAATAACCAGGGTGTTAGGCCCCCGAGTTCTTCAATACTTCGGGACCCACCCCCTCCAAACCCGTTCCTTGCTGGCACAGCTACCCAGGCGGTGCCTGGGCTGACAAAGCGGTGGGACCCACTCCTCCACGGCTCCAGGGCGTTTTCAGGGTCTTCCCTGCTACCCCCCCGCCAGGCTGTGCGGTCTGGTGGGGACCTCCCAGGACGGGCACCGGTGTACGCGCAGAAGCCCTCGGCGTGGAGTCCCGTGTACATCCTGGCCCCCTGCTCGCAGGCTGCAGCGGGGCCCCCCCTTCCCGGGGCCCGCCCGCCGCCCCTCCCGCCTCACCGCTGCTCCCCTCCGTGCTGCGCTCGATCGCGTGGTCCACCTGGCGCACCCACTCCCCGTTGCACTTGAAGAAGATCTGCGTGGCGGGCACGGCCTTGCACACCAGCAGCACCGGCTTGTTCTTGACGATGTACACGTCCTCCGGCTCCACCAGGAAGTTGGGGAGCAGTTCTGGGCTGGTGCCGGGCACCGGGTTGGCCACCGTGGCATTCTGCTGGGCACCTGAGCAGGGCAAAGGCGGAAGGTGAGCCAGGCCTCTGCGGGCCTTTCGGGGCCCTCCGGTGTTCCCGGCCCACTCAGGGGCAGGGCCAGGCCGTGGGAAGCCGGCTGCTGGGGCTGAGGGAGGAGGAAGGCAGGCTGCCACTACCAGCCCAGATGCTCAATGCCTCCCCCCCCACCACCCCCCCGCCTCAGCGTCCCCTCCGTAACCTGGGAGAAGAGTAGCCACCCACCCCAGCTGAAGACGGTGGAGAAAAAGAACGAGACAGGGTGACAGTAGTCGGGCTTGTTTCCACGCTGGTAGGAGTTCTGGGATCTGGCGAGGCAGCCACTGCCCCAGGGTGGGGGTGGCCCGGCACAGGATGGGAGCCGGAGAGCGTGTCTGGGAGCCGAGGGGCCTGGGCCACGTCCCATCCTTCAAGGAGACCTGCATACGGGTTTCCTTCTAATTTTAACTGAAAACCACAACCATCCCACAAGTCATTTGTTGCTAATTACACAGGTAATTGGCTCTGAGGCTTTGGCAGAGGTAAACCCCACAGCAGTGTGACAGGCTGCTAAGCCAGCAGGACCCCGGAGAGGGCGGGGGCTGGGGGAGTGGGAGGAGGGAGGGAGGGCACCCTCAGCCTCCACACACACCCCCTGCCGGCCGGGCGCCCTCAGGGCTGCAGCGAAGTCCCCACCAGCACGCACTCACAGCCCGCCCACATGGGCCTCTGCCGATCCTGCTCCCTGCTGTGGTGACCTTGGGCGAGTTGCCGTTTTGCCATCTGTGCGACGGAGGCCGGTCTGCCCGTGGTGGAGCCGGGAGCCTCACCAGGTCAGTCTCCGGGCTCCACTGCCCTCCCACAGGCAGCCCCAAGCACACAGAAGGCTTCTCCCAGGGCGGCCTGTCGCCTGGGGCATGGCCCACCCTCCGGGGAGGGCCCTTCTCTCCTGCCCGCACAGGGACCCTCTCTTCCTGAGGTGGGAGCGGGCCCTCCCTCCAGGACTGCGATTTGGGGGAGGGGATCGCGCTGGGTCCTATAGGCGTCCTGGGCCAGGCGGGTGAGCTGGGAATGCCTGCCGAGGGGCTGAGAAATCTGGGGTGACTTCAGGAAAGCCCCCAACCCTCTAGCCTCTTTCCTCACCTGAAGGACAGGGAGAGTGTGCCCAATCCTTAGGTTCTGAGGATGAAATGGGGTGGGGGGGGGAGGAAGCACTCAGCGCATGCTCAGTAAATACTGGCTGCTGCTAATGCCCAGGGGTTTTGCACTTGTGATGGCCAAGTTCATCTCCCTCAGCTCAGGAACCCTCACAGCAAGCTCTTCGGGGGTGTGTGCTGATGAGGAGGAAACTGAGGCAAGAGCTGGCAGGTGCCTTGCCCTCAAGATGGGGGCGGTGGAGATGCAGGCAGAGAGGAGAAGTCGTTTGGATAGCTTATAAATAGGTAAGGACTCTGAGGCCCGAGGGGAGTCTCCAGCTCCAGCTCTGGACTCAAAAACTGCCTTGGAGCAGCCTCGTGACCCTGTTGTTATTACGTTTGCTTTTCACTGTCACTCAGCAGCCACTTGCAAGTCCCTGACCCGGGCAGCAGGCTCAGCCAGGGTAGGGCTGCATCCGGCTCGGGCTGCACGGTCTAGAGAATGCATTGGATGGCGAGCTTCTGATATGGATTGGGAGTGGGGCCTCTCTGACATTTACTGGGGAAGCCACAGGGTCTCAGCCCATCCCACGCAGGGCCTGCAGGGGGCGCGGGGACAGGGGCCGCAGGCTCTAGAACGGGTGGGAGCCCCCAGGAGCAGGGCCTGCCAGGGACCTCACCTTGCAGAGACTCAACGCGATGGCCTGTGCTGTCCACCGGCTGGGGGTGGGTGGGCAGGGGTCCTGGCTGGGGGTGTGGGCGGGGAGTGGGTGCATGGCCCTCCGGCCTCCCTATCGATCACGGCGCCAAACGCTGCTCACGTCAGCCGCCTGCTGAACCCAGCACAATCCCTCATGTCTACATTTAACTGCTAATGAAAAATAAATGTACTGTGACCAATAAGGGACATAGCTCACTTCTCCAGGGCCTCCGTCATGCCACACTGGTGTGACCGCCCCTCCCCACCCCGGTGGGGGGACTTTTATTGGGTAGAACCCAAGGGGCACCTCTAGGTTACAGCTATGCCCTCCAGCAAGGACACTCCAGCGCCATGGGTGGGGGTGAATTCAGGCCCCACTGGGTGACCTCTAGGGGCTACCGAAGCTGCTTGGGGGGCAGAACTGCCTTCCCCTCTGGCCCCTGAGCCCCCTATGTGACCTTCACCCTCGTGGTCAGCACCTGCCGCCTGCCTGACGCCTCCCTGTCCACTCAGGCCTCTCGTCTGAAGGAAGGGCCAGTGTGAACCTGAGGTCTCTCCCCTCCACGGTGCAGGCCACTAGGGTATTTCTCTTTGACAGGAATCCTGTGCTTGTCTGTCAGAGACCACACCAGCAGTGCGTGCTCACTGCCAAGCGACCTGTGATCCTTTCAACAGGCCAAACGCTCCCGTTCACCTCAGTCCCCGCCGCTCTCTGTTGTCCCGCCCTGGCCTTGCTTCTGTGCCTGTCATCTGCTTGGCTTCCGTGGGCATTTCAGAATGGTGCCAGGGCCTTTGGCTGTATCTCAGCCTTCTGTCCCGCTCAGTCACATCTCCTGTGCAGGAACACCACTGATCCCTTCCAGGCATGGTCCCCTCCTCCAGGGCTCTGCCGTGGCCTTCCGTCTGCAACGCCCTTCCTTCCTCCTCTGCCAGCTCCTTCCTGCCTTCTCCTCAGGGCCCAACTCCATGGTCACTGCTCTGGAGAGAGGGGTCCCCACCTCACTCGCCCAGGAAGCCACACATCCTGCTCAGCCCTCTCTGCCCTGGGCCTGTCCTCACTGGCCCAGTAGCTCCCACCACGGGAGAAGCAAGCGAGTGGCTGAGGCCTCCATCCCCCCCCCACCACACGTCCAAGCCTGGCCTTGCCACCCAACTCAAGGCTACCTGGGCCACGTTAGTGACTGGAGACTTGGAGTGGGTGCCTGTCGCCGCTCCTTTCGACAAATGTGGAAGAAATGCTCTGCCAGGGCAGGTGCACGGGGCTGCAGGGGGGCAGGTGCAGGGCCCGCTGGCTCTTCAGGCCCTGCCGCTTCCCGAGCCCCACCCCGCTCTCCAGAGGCTCCGGCCACGGCTTTCCCGCCCTCACGGACGTGGCCCTGTGGCCCCCCGATTTCGGATGGAAGATCTCCTTCACTCACTAGCGTCCTGATGGGCTCTTGGTCGCCAGGAATTGCAGACGGGGCTGTGCGGATGGCTCAGGCCCTGAAGGGGGAACCCCACTTCTAGTGAGCCCCAGGGCTAGTCTGCTGGCCCTCACCTGTCTCAGGAGGGCACTGACACCCCTGCTTGGGCTGCTCTATTCAGGGTGGGAACAATGGTCCTAGCCAGGATCCTGGGATCCATTACTGGCCGAAGGAAGACCACGTGTGTGTGTGTGTGTGTGTGTGTGTGTGTCCATGTGTGTAGGGAGGCTGGGGGCCAAGGGAGAGGGTAAGAGACCAGTGGAGTGGACCATGTGGGCCTGCCTCACCTGATACATCTGGGACCTCTCACTGGCCTTCAAGTTTCGGCAAATGTGTCACCTCCTCCAGGAGGCTTTCCTGGACCTACACCCTGTTACCTAAGTGCCCACCCTGTCTCCCCAACCTCCCTCCAGGGTACACACCCCGTTCAGGACTAGGATGGATGTATTTGCACATTGCCTCCACACAGGGAAGGAGCCCAGGTCTGGCCTGGAGACTGATGGCGTGTTTGCTGAGTGACTGAATGACCACCACTTCTTCTCCCTTGAACTCCAGAAGCTCTGCCTAGGAGTGGCCCTTTTACTCTTGTTCTGCAGGGAGGCCCCGGGGGGTGCAGAGCTGCCCACAGGCAGAGTCAGGGGCAGGGAGAGGGCTCTGCATGCGAGGCTGCCCTGCCACACCCCAACGTGCCACTGCTCCGAGGCTGAGCCCCCCTTTCTCACCTGCAGCCTGGGATGGTAAGACCTCCCCGTGTAACTGAGGGTGTGAAAGTGCTTTCGAATGTTTTATTTTTAAAGGCACCATGAAAATATGAGGTGTGATTAATCAGGCTATTAATGAACTTGTATTTACTGAAGTGAGGACTCGGTCCCTGGGAGCGGGGAGGCAGGCTGGGGGCAGGGTGTCACACCGCGGCTTCTCGGAGCAGCCATGCCCAGCTCCTGCCCGCCGCCTGCTCCTTCCTCCCTTCTGACAGCCCGCGCTGAGGGGCACAGCAAGGCGGTGGGGCGGCAAGCCCCTACTTATTCCACTTCCTCAAGAACATTCTGGATTTGACATGCGGTGGGGGAGGGGGCAGGAGGCCCAGCAGCCTCCGTCTTCCCGACGGGAACAGCCTGACCCTCTTCTGGCTGCTCGTGCAGCACGGAACCCCCTCCACGGGCACCGGGCTCCAGCCGCGGCGGCAGGTGAGCGTTCGGTCCGCGTGGGGCGGGGTGTGGTGCTCCGAGGCCCAGGCGGGGAGAGCGGGATGCCAGAGGCCAGCGCCCGGGCCCTTCGCCTGGTGCTGGAGGCCCCAGCGGCCCTGGCCTTGCCTCCAGGCCCCCCTCCATGTGCGCCCTGTGGGGAGGCCTCTTCACTGTTTGCAACTCCTCGAGGGCTTGTGGACATGCTGGTCCCAGCTCTGACCCCTCCCCCTTCCGCTAACAGCACTGGCTTTTCCGCAGAAAATGCCCACGCCCACCCCATTCGGGCCATATCTGCCTGGGTGACTTCTACTCACCCTTCAAGTCCTGCTCAAACACCTTTCCCCAGGGAGTCCTCCCGACCCCCAGACAGAGCCGGCCACACCTCCCCTGAGCCCTCACAGGCCTCAGCTCCTCACACATCGTATAGTCACCGCCTCTGCATCTGTCAGCACCTTGAGGGCAGGCACTGAATGGTGACGCCCCCACCCTTCCCGCATCCCTATAGACTGGCCAGGGCCTGACACAGTGAGTGCCCAGCGAACGTTTGTTGAATGAATGCTGAACAGCATTACCCCATCCAAGACCAGAGCCCAGAAAGGAGGATGGAAGTAGAGGACACACATTCAGATCTGGCTGGGAGCTAGCTCTGCTCATCTTCCAATCAATCAACCAACCAACCAGTCAATCAATCAATCAATCAATCAACCAGTCAATCAGTCAATTTCAGAAACCAGTGCTGGACTCGGGAAGCAGAGGCTGATGTGCAGGAGCCGGTGGGGCTGCAGGTGTGTGTTGGGGGGATTCTCGTTCTCCCGCATTGGTCGTCTGAGATGGCTTCAGGGTTATTTTTTACACTCAGGACAGTATATACTGAGGGAGCGTCGCTCAGGGGCTCTGAGAAGCAGAGAAGGAATCCCTGCTTGCTGTCAGACAGACAGACAGCTGTGGGTGTCTGGGGAGTGAAGGAATGGTAGGGTGGGAGGCCCCGAGATGGAAGATTTGGGAGCCACACAAAGAACCTGAGGTTCCAGGAGGCAACTCACGGACCTGCCTGGAGGTGACAGCAGGAGGCCATGGGCCTGAGCAAGCTTGGGCGTGCGTCCCAGAATTCTTCAAATAACACAAACCCTGTGCCCTGCCTGCCAGCTGCTTCTCAAGCCTCAGTTTCCCCCTGTGGGGCGCACCCTGCACCAGGACCAGTGGGTCAGGACGGCTCCCTGCCCAGGGTCTCCAGGTGCCCGCCTGTCCTACCCCCTTTCTTCTTCCCTTTGGTCTAACCCTTGTCATCTGTCGCCTGCCTGTTGCTCCCAACAGCAGGGCTTCCTGGAGGGCAGCGGCGGGCCCGGCCCAGGCTCTTCGCCCCATAGGGGGTCCTGCCAGGGGGGTGAGCAGTGAAGGTGACTGGGTGGGGGTGACGGCCCCTCACGGTCTCCCTATGAAAGGACTGCTCTCCTGACCTGTGCTCACACACATGCGAGCACAGCCCGCTGGTTTCCATGGTAATGTGTGCGTGAAAGTGTCAGAAGCAGAGCCACCTCCCTAAGTCACCCTCTTCCCCGGCGGGCTCCAGGGGTCCACCCTGCCACGAGGACAGACACAGGCACCTCGAGGAAGACATGCATTCAGGCTGCACTGCAAAGGACACAGGGGCCGGGGGCTGTGGAGAAGGTGCCACCTCGCCAGCTCGGAAGACGGTCGCACTGAGCGGGGGGCACGGCTGGGCAGCTCTGCCCGCACTGGTGCACAGGCGCGCTGCACGCAGGACCCTTTGGCTGGCCCTCAATTTGCAGACGAGGACCGTGAAGCTCAGGACTTGCCTGAGGTCACACAGACACCGAGGGCAGAGGGGGCACAGGGTGGGCAGGGTCTGGGTGTCTCCTGGATCAGTGTCTGGCCTGCCCACCCCACGGCCCTCTGCTCACTCCATTTACTCCCTGACCCCGTTTCTCAAACCCTCCCGCTGACCCCAGGCTGGGCCTTTGCACCTGCTCTTCCCATTGTCCCTGCTCTCAGGGATGCTGATCCCTTCTAATCCCTCAGCTCTCGGCTCCGCTCCAACGCTGCTTCCTGGCAGAGGGTCCCCTGACTGTCGTGCCCCCACCCCTTTCCCGTCTGTTTTCCTCAGAGCACTCGCCACCATCTGAAGTCACCTTGCTCCTGTCTGTGTCCCCGTCCCCTGAAATGGGTCACAGCAATGGGGACCACACTTGTCTTCATGGTTGTAGCCCAGAACCTGGCACAGGGGCTGGCACCGGAAGCATGAATGAACAAATACGGGTCTTCCCGCTCTGTGCCCAGAGCCACACCAGGTGTCGCACCTCTGCCATGGCTCAGAGCCCCCCAAACCACCAGAGACTTCACCATTACTGGGATGCCTGGGGGCGAGTGCTGTGATGGGGCAGGCCCCAGGAACTTCCTCCCAGGCCCCTTCCTGCCCCAGGGCCTTGCTGCAGGCCAGAGAAATAGTTAATAAAGCTGAGGCCTAAATAAGCATTTGATTAACAAACGATAAAATAGCTATTGTGTCCCGGAATTAAGCTATAATTGTGGCTGATAATTGGCTGGTTAGAATTTAATAAGCTGCAATTAAATAGAATGGAATCCAAGGTAATTATGTGGTCGCACAGCCCACAGAGAACTGGGGAAGGAAGGCTGAAGGCTTTCTCCTGCTTTGGGCTCTTCTGCTGGTGCAGTGTATGCTGCTGTGGTGCTTCTGGTGTGTGTGTGTGTGTGTGGGTGTGTGTGTGTGTGTGTGTGAGAGAGAGAGAGAGAGAGAGAGAGAGAGAGAGAGAACACGACAGGTCTCTTCCACCTGTCACCTGGCAGAGGTGGCCAGGTGGGCGAGGCCCAGCTCATTCACACCACTAGGCTGTGAGCCTGTGGAGCCCCAGCGGAAAGAGACATAGAAGGCCTCCTGGCACAGCTCCCTGCAGCAGGGCGGACCTCCTGTCTTCCTAATGAGAAGCCTGGGCTCAGAGAGGGGAAGGACTTGCTCAAGGGCGTACAGCCATCAGGGCCAGGCTGGGCCAGATTCCTCAGCTTGCCAGTGGAGCAAAGGTAACTCAGACTGGCCCCAAGCTGGAGGCTGCACCCCCACCCTACCAGGTCCCCAGGCACCCCCCCACCCCCATTTCCATTCATGTCCTTCCCCAGGTAAACATATAAGCTAAGTAAGGACTGTTCCTCACACGCACCCTAAGACCCAGTGCTCCCGCCCCATCTCCATCCCCCTCTCCCCAGCTGGCTCACCCACCGGCCCCAGGGGACTGCAGAGCTGCCTGTGGCCTCAGGGCAGCACGCCCTCCCCCGCCCCAGCCCCCAGCAAGTCCTCGGAGATGATGAATGGCATGGCCAACTTGCCATTTATGACCCATCAGCATTTTTACACTGTTGCTGGCAATTAATTTAATTAAAGACCCTGTCCCAGATATGGAGGCATTTCATATCTCACTGGTTTAATGGGAGTCTGGCCGGAGCCGGAGCTGGGTGTGGCCCAGGAGCAGCTGCACTGGCCCCCAACCTGGCTCAGCGGGGCAGGCACACAGCAGGCAGCGGTGGCCCTGGGACGAAGGCAGAGACAAGAGGGAGGCCACACAGTGACCTGCCAGGGGGAGACACTGCCCACATGCACACCCGCAGGGGTGCCCACACACGTGCTCGTGTGCACATGCTCACACATGCACGCACGCACACCGTATGTTTTCCTCACAGCACTCACCACCATCCAACGTTACACGGATTGTCTTACTTAACTCTCATGACCATTCTAGGAGCCAAGGAACTATTTTAAATTTCCAACTTCTGGAAAATGACACGGAGGCATGGGGAGGTGGAGAAAGCAGTGAGGGCTGGATCCCTACCCAGGCAGGCAGGCTGGCTCCAGGGCCCCCGGGCTCCTAACCAGTCAATATGTGACCGGCACAAGCCAGGTGCTGTGCAAGCCACAGGCCACACACCTGTGCCCGAGATGGACTCCAGTCTCCGCCCCATGGAGTGTCCAGGGGCCACAGCCCCACCCGGCAAGCCCTGGGCACACGGCATTCCTGAATCACGCTCACCATTTCCGGCACACACATCTAGCCCCTTACACACACACTGCATGCTACCACTGCCCACTGTCCTCCAGGCTAAATTTGGCTGGGACAACTGATGCCCTTACCAGGATGGTGACCCAGCAGCCCCTGGTCACTGGTCATCCTGTGACCTGATTCTCAGCAGCTGGCGCTCCTGGACCCCTTCTCTTCCCAGAGCCACAGGGGAGCCCGCAGATGGCAGCGCCTCCTCTGCTCATCCATGCAGCCACCTGGCTGTGCGCTTCCCTCTCCCAGGGAACCTTGCTTCCTTGCCCCCTACCCCTCCACCACGCTAGCCTCCATGGCTCCCAACCAGAGCCTCAGCTCTCCTCTCTGCTGAGCTCCATCCTGACACTTTGTCTCTGGGCGTTCCCTAGAACCTCACAACGGCCACCCCAACTTGGGTTCAGCAGCTCCTCCAAACCTGTTTGCTCTGTCAGCAGGCCCATGCCCCCCAGGAGCCTCAAGGGACTCTCACAGCCTCCCCAGCCCCCCGCTACTGCAGCCCAGCGCCCCCATGCCTCTCCTACCCACCCCTCCTCTCTCATTTCATTGCTACCCATGTCACTCAGCCCCCCACTCACTGAACCTCTCCCCCACCCCCAACGTGCCTTCCTGTGACCACCTGCTGGCTTCCGTGCCATTGTCAACTATGCCACCACAGGCTATTTCTAGAAAGAAAATCTGATCCCACACTTCAAACCCCTGCAAGGGTTTCCAGTGACTATAGGGTAAAGGTTAGCTCCCCATACCACCCCCCTACCCCCCAAACTCAACTCAGCAGCCTCCTCTCTGGGCACCTACCCATAGGTGCACCCACTAATCCCCTCTTCCTGCACAATGGGCCCTTCACCCTAACTTTCCCCTGAACCTGCAGAGTACCCAGCCCACTCCCAATGGCCCCCAGTCCAGTTAATTCATAACTCAAGGTGTCACCTCCCCCAGATGCCCTCCCTGGTTCCTCTACACACGCTCCTCTGGCTCTGCGGCTGAGAGACCGTTATCTAACAGATGTAGGCTTGTTGGGGGGGAGGGGGTGGGCTGCCTCCTCTATCAGACTGTGCACCCTGAAGTGCATGCAGCAGGCTCCAGCCACCTCTGCTCAGTAGTGTCCATCTCAGGGACTGGTAAGTCGGGGGTCAGTGACGATGGCTGAGTTGAAGTGCTCCCTCTGCGTCTTTGAAAGCCCTGGAGTGGACACTGCATCCTTTCTGCCCCGTCAGCACCTGGCCCACGGCACGTACTTCCTGAGGGAATGGGGCAGAGACCCCAGTTGGGCATCGGGGGACTGGGGCTCCAGTCCTTACCCACTCTGCCTTACCTGGAGGTGTGGCCTTGGGCAAGACACTGTCCTCTCTGGGCCTCAGGAAAGTCGGGGTGCAAACTCAGCTGCCTCAGGGGCTGGGGGGGCTGGAACAAGTGGAGGGTAAAGTGCCTGCCTGAAGGGTCAGCTCAGTCCCGCCAACTGCTGCCACCAGAGGCAGGCCAGCCGAGAGGTGACAGATACTTTCCTTTCCCGAGAAGCTGGAAATCCATTTTTATGCGAAACTTCCTGTTTAAAATGATGTCAACTAATTTAAACATTTAAACACTGCGTGGGCCAAACAAGCTGCAAGCCAAAGCCAGACTGGACAATGTCCAAGGTCTCCTCTGACTACAAATCTAAGGATCAGGGTCATACACAGCCGGGCGAAGCGGGGAGTCCCCCTCCAACACGACTCTGGTCTCCGCCTCCTCCCCCATTCTCACCATCCTTGCCAGCATCCCATCACCCTTTCTCCTCCCCAGGACCCCTCTTCATCACAGCTCCAGGAGGGAGTCCCCCGGCATCTGGACAGAGGCTGGAGGGGCCATCTGTCCATCACCCCAGGTGTTGGGATTTAATTGTCAGCACAAGCTGCACCCTGGGCTGAGGCCTGAGGCCTGAGGGTCTTAGAAAGAGCTGCTGCTTCAGGAAGTGGTGGGGTCAGGAGAAGGGGACAGGCTGTGAGCTGTCCTGCCTTGCCTGCCTTTGAGGGGGCCTCAGAGCCTGACCCAGGAGAAGGCTGCTGGAGAGAGAGACACAGGTAGGTAGGGGTGTGTGTGTGGGGGGAGGAGGCACTCCACAGGGGAGACCCCCTGCAATGACCCCCACAAATCTGAGTGGGCAGGAGCCCAGGCCTGGCTGTGGCCTTCCAGTTGGGAAGAGGGTGTTTGGCCACGCCCATTGTACCTGGGACCAGACAGTAATGAGCGCTCACCCCACCTTAATTACCTGCTGTCCAAATAACTACCAGCTTGTTTATTTCACTTAATGGCAGCCATATTTCCCCTCCTGTTATTGATTTCATGTTTTCCTGGTTTGTTCATTATCTTTCCTGCCCTTAATGGGCTCTGAGGTCTTGCAGGTGGAGGAAAGGGGGCTGGAGGAAGTGGGGGCCGGGGGAGGCAGGAGGGATGAGAGGGAACACACGGAGCGAAGAGAAAAGAGTGGTGGCCTCGGCCTTGCTGTGCAGCCTGAGGCAAGCCACTGCCCTCCCTGGTTCTTGAATCCCAGAACCCCAGATCCCTGTACACCCTCTTGTTCTTTTTTTTTTTCTTTTTTCTTTTTTAATATATTTTAGTGATTTTTACACAGAGAGGAATTGAGCGGGATAGAGAGTCAGAAACGTCAATGAGAGCTTGGGAAGACCTCTTGGTCCCCTGTCCCCGTGGTCTGATGGGGAGGGAGCAGGAGCCTCTGCCCTCCTAACGCCCAGCCCCTCCTGGGCCTGACCTTCATCCTTGGCCTCTGCCTCACCTGCCTGCCATCACCATGGAAACGTGGGCGATGCTGTGATGTCATCCGGGCTGTGGAAGAGCAGCTCATTTCTCTGATATGCAGGGGGACAGTAAGGAGAGATGGGGGCAAAGGGTGAGGGAAGGGCCAGAGTCTCTTTGGGTGAAGATTTAGAGCCTCTTGAAGGTGTCATTAGCTCTTAATAAATCACTAACATTGCATGAATATTTAAATCTTAATAAAAAATAAAGGGGGCCCTGTGAGTCTCTGTGTGGGTATTTATTGCTATTGGGCTGGAATGCATAAAAGTTGGTATTGGTCTGATTGAACTGCTGCTATCACCACAGCTAAATGGGTAATTGGGAGTGAGAGACGCTATCAGTGGATATAAATTATATACAGTAAACCAAGGGCATTAACTGGGGGTTTATTATCAATTATCTCTGTGTTTTAAAACGAACTTTAAGTATGTTAATGAGAAGTTTACAGGTCTTAATGAATGGAGGGCAGCTAAGGCTGCTGAGCCCCCCACGCCCCCGGGGAGGCCCTGGAGGAGGGCTCACAGGTCAGTGTGGGGCCGCACACACCACTGTCCTGCTTGGCCCAGCAGGACAACGCTCAGCCCGGGGCCAGCCCTGACCCTCTCTGGACCTCCGCTGCAGAGACGGCCGCTGTGCGGAGAATCAGCTGGAGCCTGACTCGAGCTGGACAGGGACAAGGCAGACTCATTGCCCTAAAGCCAGAACATGGGCGCGGCTGTTAGAGCAGCACAAATGGAGTGGGAGGTCGAGAGGCGTACACAGCTGGGTGGGGAGGGAGCGGGAGTCAGGCGCCCCCGTGGGGCGGGCAGGAATCTGCACAGCGGGCCACATCCACCCCCAGGTGAGATGCACACTCAGCCCACAACCAGCTCACTTCAAGGTCAGCACGTTCACCCCGGCAGCCTGGCTCCCTCTGGGGTCTGCCACCAGGACCGTGCCCCTTCAACCCGGTGTCCTGAGCCTCTCCTGACAGGCCCTGGGCTGCGGCCTGGATTTGTCAAGGAGGGTAAACCCAGGCCCCTTTCCCAGGAGCTCTCCCACTGGTAGGAGACAGACACAGGCCGAGTGTCAGCGCAGTGGGCTCAAGGTTACAACTCAGGCAGGTGCAGAGGGCAGGTCCTGGGCAAGTCGCTGAGCCTCAGCCCTGCTCGGGCCTCTGCCTTCCAGCTGGGACAACCAGAGGCCAGGCTGGCTTCCAGAGGCTGAAAACCGCTGGTCCACAGGTTTAAACCAACATTTAAAGACCAGGAAGTTTACACACACGGTGGTTTCCGGCTCCTGTTGAAGAAATGGAGGATGGGGCCAGCCCAGGCCCAGGGTCCCCTGAGCCACAGCTGGTACACTCTGGAGAGCTTGTTTGGAGGTTCTAGCAGGCGAGCACAGCTTCTTGTACACCCTCAGCCGAAGACCAGTCCTCTTCTCTGCAGGGAAGGTCATCCTCTTCAACCCTTGGCCCACACTTTGGGAGGGACGCATGCAGATCGGTGAGGGAGGAGGGGGAGGCCTGCCTAGCCAGTCAGATCAGCTGAATCAACCCTGGCGATCAATGGGGTGACAGATATGGTGGCCTCACACCCTGGCTACACTCTTTTTAAAAAAATATATTTTATTGATTTTTTTTTTTTTTTTTTAACAGAGAGGAAGAGAGAGGGATAGAGAGCCAGAAACACCCATGAGAGAGAGAATCATCGATCAGCTGCCTCCTGTACATCCCCTACTGGGGATGTGCCCGGAACCAAGGTACATGCCCTTGACCGGAATTGAACCTGGGACCCTTCAGTCTGCAGGCCGACACTCTATCCACTGAGCCAAACTGGTTTTGGCTGGCTACACTTTTTAGGTGTGTTACAGTTCACCAAGTTCCCTCTGGCTCTTCCCTCATCAGCCTGCTAGAGTCAGTAGCCACCCATGTTGGGCTCATGCAAGCCTCTACTCCCACCTCCGTGGGTGGAAATAAACTTCCCTGGACAGGAACAGGGAAAACCCAAGGAGACAGCGAAGCTGGGTCTCGGTGCAGACATGCACCTGCATCCCTGGGATTCCAGGGGAGGGGGGATCCCCTATGTGCCCCACAGGGTGCCCCCTGGTGTCCGTGGGGTCCCAGTCCGTCTCGAGGACATGACAAGGCCAGGCCTCTGATCTCTCTGCTGAGACGCTTCCATTAGCTTGGACCTGATTCAGCGACAGCTTTTATTTTAAAAGCGCTTTCCCCCTCCAAACAGCCTCATTTGCTTAACTCTCTCCAGCTTTCCACCTGGTTTCCATGCCTCTGGGCCCCTCTGCCTCCCTGCTGCCTCCCGCTTGTATATAATTCTGTCCTCTGTGCCTATAATTAGCCCTAAGTAGTATAATTCATAACAAACTTTATTTCTCGTGGCATCTTTCTTGATAACGTGTTGCTGAGTGCCTCACAGGATCAGCAGGAGGGAAACCAGACTCAGGAAATAGCTGAGCGCCCTCCCTGAGTGCTCCTGTCCGCACCCACGGGAGCTGTGTGGGCCAAGAAGACCCTTCATGTCCCCCTCTGGCAAAGTGGGAGCCAGGGCAGGGCCAAGGAGCACATGACCAACCCAGAGACTCTGCCTGGGTGATCATGATCCTAACAGGAACAACCACAACAGCCAGCACACAGCGCCTGCCGTGTCCAGCTCTGCCTTTTCAAAATCAGGACTTTTTTTTTTTTTTTTTGACAAATAAAATAAAACTCACTCCCTTTAAATCTATAGTTTGATGAGTTTTGTCAAATATATCCATGACCACAATCAAGACAGAGAAATTCTGTCCCCCCAAAAACACCTCCGAGCCCCTCTGCCATCAACCCCTTCTCCCAACTCCAACAACCACTAATCTGCTTCCTGTGGCTGCAGTTTTGCCTTTTCTAGAATGTCACGGGAATGAAATTGTACAGTGTGCAGGCTTGTGCTGGCTTCTTTCACTTAGCACCGTGCTCTGAGGGCCAACCAAGTCGCTGTGTGAGTTGGGAGTTGGGCTCTTTTCACTGCTGAACAGTATCCCACGGTAGGCGTGTGCCGCAGCCCGTTTATCCAATCACCGATGCCTTTGTGGATTTTGGTAATTATAAAGGAGCCATAAATGTTCACATACAAGCCTTGGGTGGACACGTCTTCATTTCTCTTAGGAGGGGCATTTTGAAGGCATAAGGTAAGCATGTGTTTAGTTTGATTAGATGTTCTGTCTTTGTTTCATACACTACATATCTTTGTATATAACATCTCACTTAATTCTCTCACCTTCTTGAGTGAGCTACTCTCTTTATTCCCATTTTGCAGATGACAAACTGAGTCTCAGAGAGAGGAAGTAACCTGCCCGAGATCACATTACTTGACCTGGCAGAGCCAGCAGCCTTGCTCCTGGGTCTGTGTTCTAAGCTCCAGCTATGCGGCCACTCAGCCCTGGATGAGGCTCGGGTTGTGGGCAGAGCTCTGTCCTGGGCACTGAAGGCCTGAGTCTAAGTTCCAGCTCCATCTCTGGCAAGCAGTGTGCCCCATCAAGTGCCTCAGACTCCGGTGCATCCTGGTCTGCAAGCAGCACCCACAATTGCCTACATCACTGAGCAGCTCTGTGGCTCAAAGGAAATAAACTAGAGCAGACATTTGGTGCTCCCTGCAGCTTTAGCTTTGAGGTCATTACCATGCTGTCCTGACTCCAAGGGCTTCTAAGTTTAGTAAAAGAGACAAGAATGGTTCCCGATATTCCCATGCCTGCTATGGCTTCCAATGCACGACCAAGCCACACTGCATCCATTCAGTGCATAGCCGTTCATCCCCTCTGCTACAGGCTGAATGTTTGTGTCCCCTCCCAACTCCTACACTGAAATCCTAACCCCCAAGATGATAGTATTAGGAGGTGGGGCCTTTGGGAGGTGATTAGGACATGAGAGTGAAGCCCTCAGGAATGGGATTAGAGCCCTTATAACGAGGTCTTAGAGAGCTCCCTCGCCCCTCTCACCATTGAGGACAGAGGGGAAAGACGGCCATCTCTGAACCAGGAAGCTAGCTCTTGTCAGACACCAAATCTGCAGATGCCTTGGCTTTCCAGCCTCCAGAACTGTGAGAAATAAATTTCTGTTATAAGCCACCACGTCTGTGGCATTTTTGTTATAGAAGTCCAAATGGACTGAGACACCCTGTCTGGAGGAAGAAGATTTCCGGTGAGGAAACCTGCCCAGACGCTAAGAGTGAGGGGATTAGAGGGCAGAGCCCTCCCTACCATGGCTGCTCAAGGACAGCTGGCACATCCATGAGGAGGGCATGAGTGGGGGAAGCAGGACGTCCTCCCTAGCTCCACCCCCATCTTTGCAAGACCATTAACGTGGGGTCACCTGTCATCTGGTCCCGCGTGTCCCACTGCAGGATGAGATTCCCCTGAAGTTGGTCAGTGATTTAGAAGATGGTCGCCAGGGAGGCTTGGGGCAAGGTGGGGAGAAGCCTCCCTCTTGTCTTGCCCACTAGCTCCCTTCAGGAAGTGCCCAAAGGGCTCATGAGGAACAGAGACTCTGCACTTGCCCCTCACAAAACCCTTGGCTACCATGAACTCTGCTCCAGACCAGCGGCTGGTGGACTGGGTGAGGATCCCTGTGCAAACAGAGAGAGATCAGGAGACGTGGGCACCCCTTCGCAGAGCCTCACTCATTGTTAGCACACAAGCACAGCAGGGAAGTGCTGCTGTGAGTGTCACCTACTGAGGGAAGCTGCAAGGCGTGGTGGTAGGAATGAGTAATGGTTCTGGCCCTCTCCCGAAGCACAGCCCAGCCCCTGTCCCTGCACCCTCTCACATCTGCCACTCCCAGCGCCTCGGAGTTGCTTTCTTCCTCCTTCTAGCACGCAGCATGTTCCTTACAAGTCCTTCCTCTCTTGCCAACCGCACCCCTAGCCAATCCCAGAGAGGCCTGAAGAAGGTTAACATATTGAGGAGACAGGAAGAGGAACCCAGGGTTCTGCCTGCATCAGTGTCTGCTCTGGGATCCCCAGAAACGCTTCCCCAAGTGCTCCCCTCTCCAGTTAAGCCAACTCCCCCATGCACATCCTCTGTCTTCCTGTCACATTTAGACCGGCCCTGCCCACAGACTGGGCAGGTGCGAACTTTCCGGGGGGGATGGTGGGGACAGCCAAGGCTGTGTGGACCTGAGCATCAGGGACAGCCCTCAGTCTGCCCGTCAGTCGGCCCTCCTGGCCTGCCTGTGGCTCAGCGATGCGGTTATCCTGCACCACTGAGTCAATGTGACAGCAAACATCCATCACCCAGCTCCCGCACATGTGCCCTGGGACGCAGGTCCACTCCTCTCACTGCCTGCGGTCAGGGAATGGTGAGAAGACAGAAGGGAGAGGTGAGGCAGGGAGCAGAGCAACAGACATGAAGGGAGTGGCAGGAGTGGTGTTGGGAAGTCAGTAGCATTTGAGAAGGACTTTGAAGGTGGAACAGGGTTATCAGCAGGTGGGATGGCAGGGGACCAGCAGGTGCAAATTCTCAGAAACAGAAAATGAAACAGCACACTCAATGTTTGGACATCTGTGGACTTCTCCCCAGCTTCCATCCCTCCCATCCCCCCAAACAGCAGCCCCATTTCTTTAGGGACCCCCGTATTGTTCCTATTGTATTTAGTTGTGTGGTTGGATGGAAATGATGTCCCGACCAGTGCCAAGAGTGGGCCTGGTTGGCTTAAAGCAACTGTATTTCCTGTCCTGACTGTGGTGATTGATTTGGGAGAGACATAGGAACCAGCCAATGAGGACATTTGCTCCCCTAAATGATGGGAAGGGGTAAGGGTGTAGGGACTTGGCTGCTTTAGTCATTTCATTTCCAAGGCAGGGAGGGTATGGAGTTGCCAGTCATATCATTTCCAAGGCAGGGAGGGTACGGAGTTGCCAGAGCTCAAAGCATCGTGGCCCCCATGAGGGGGCCAAGGATGTGGCCAACACCAGCGAAGGTAGAGCAGAGACACAGAGAGAGCAGTTCCAGAGCAATATTGCTTAAGCTGGTGGATCAAGCCTCTCCGGAAGCCGCCATACCTTTGGGCTTTCCAGTTACAAGAGTCAATAACATCCACTTACTATTTATGTCTGTTTGAGTTGAGTTTTCTGTCATATTGCAACCAAAATATTCTTAACTGAGAATCCATTTTGGCTGGAGTGTAAGAAACTGAGAAGAGAGGTAAGAAACTACAACAGGCAAGACGGAACAGGAATATTTCATCAAATGGCTTGAGTGACGGGCATTGCTCTTTATTTCCATAGGCACCTGGAAACCATGGGAGGCTTTTCATCAGGGGCATGACTGGATCACACTAGAATTCTAGAATCCTAAAATACCATCTGAACTGAGCATCCCGATCCCCTCACACGAGTTGAGCAGCAGAAGCAGGTTTACAAAGAAGTACAACCGGTTCACCCTCCGTGGGCCTTCTGGGCAGTGTGGAAGCCTGTGGGATGGGAGTCCACATCCCGGAGAATGGAGTCTTCACAGGGCAAGTTTGAGTTTCGTTCACTAAGGTGCTCCCAGCGTCTACAACAGTGACTGGCACATAGTAGGCAGGTGCTCAGTAAATCTTGGTAAATGGATAAATGAATTCTGCGGGGAGTGGAGGGGGGTATCTCCCCAGGGGAGCTGGCAGAGGTAGGTAGTGAATCCCGGAGAGGAGCAAGCAGCCCCAAAAACTGGCAACTGTGCTGAGCGGAGCTGTCCACGGTTCTGAAAGCGTGCGCTGCGTCCAAGACCGCTATCCGTGGTGCTAAAACAGAGCTCCCAGCAAGCTACACAGCCCATCTGAGGCAACTTGGAAAGAGCTCAAAGCATCTTAGGAACTACGGTGGGAAGCAGACTTCATAAGCTTGCTTCACCTGCTAACACCAGTCCCCCAAGACCTTCTGTGCGAGACAGATAACCTGGCACAGACCCAAGCAGGCCTGTTACCTGGTGGTGACTCTTTCTCCAGTGGGAATATAAGTCCATGTGCCCAAGCTCTCCAGGGTTGTGGGTCTCTGAGGAGCTTGAATGTCAGTCTCCATTCAGCTAGCCTCTGTTGGGGTCCCTGTGAGAGGCAGTCAGTCAAACACAACCTCTAGGCAGGCATCTGGAGAGAGAAGCTGCATGCCAATAGCATTAACTGTGGGGCCTAGCAGGAGCTTCTAGCCACAATGGAGGCTAGCTGAATGCAGCCTACAGGCACCACCAGGCAAGGTGCCTGCCCTAGAATTCAGTACACAGAGGGAAGGGCTGGCTGCTCTGTGATGACATGAACTGGAGCACAGGTCAGCACTGTGAGAGTGTGAATCTGAGAGTAGGGGTAGGGAACTCTGTAGAATGGAGTTTAATAGAGGTGTGGGAGTGAAAAGGGGGTGAGGGACTGTGGAGGAGGAAAGGGAGTGGTGAGAGGGAAGGAAGCCATCCTCATCAGGTAAGGACAAGCTGGTCCTAAATTCAGACTCTCTCACATGATACATACAAATGGTAAAGTTACAGGTTGCTAGGCCTGGCCCGGGCATTTGGCTCTGCTAGAGACTTTCCCCATTACACATCATCCTCACAGGGCAGAGGCCCCCAAATATTCTAATTCTGGCCAAGAACTATTCTGACTCTCCTATCCATGAACTTATCTAAACCTCTCTGAAGCAATTTATATTTCCAACATGTATCACCTCCAGGGAAACGATTTTCAAAGTTTATTCCCTGCTGAGTGCTGTAGGAAATTTCATGTTACAGGTTTTAAAACACTTACCTCTCCTGAGCTTTGGATGGGGGTGGGCAGGAGTGGTGAGGCATTCCTGCTAGGCTGGGATTTAGTGAAGGAGCCCATATTTCCTTCTCTGTGCCCTTTCTGATTTTATAGACTTCTACCCGATTCCTTCTTATCCTCTCTCTCTGTACACTGAAGTTCTCCCAGACGGGCTAGTGATTTTATATGACAGTTCCCTTCTCATCACAACTCTCTTGATAACCACTCACAGTTGTAATGAACTTTATAGTTGCCTACACACTGTCATCTGTGTGAGATCTCAGCCTCCCTCCCACCCTGTGAAGCAGGCCCTTGGGGATCTTTACCTCCATTTCCCAGAGACATAAAGTGAGAGTCAAGGAAGGGAATTACTTACTTAATCAGGTAAGTCTGTATTAAGACCCTAGTTCCCCCCACCCCTGATCTTTGGTTGGTGCTCCCTTAAAAAGCCACGACCACAGGCACACCTGATTGTTGAATGCAGGTGGCCCTCATTCATGTGTCGGGAGAATGGAACATTTATGGTTTGTTCCAAACTCCCTCCCCAGCCATGTGCAGCCTTCTATTGCCCATCTGGGTCCTTATTTATTTATTTATTAAAATATATTTTATTGATTTTGTAGAGAGAGGAAGGGAGAGAGTGTTAGAAACATCGATGAGAGAGAGTCATCGGTCAGCTGCCTCTTGCACACCCCCTACTGGGGATATGCCCGCAACCAAGGTACATGCCCTTGACCGGAATCGAACCCGGGTCCCTTCCTTCAGTCCCCAAGCCGACGCTCTATCCATTGAGCCAAACCGGTTTCGGCTGGGTCCTTCTTTAGGAAAGAAGCTCCAAATAATCTCCTCCGGACACCATCCACATAATTTGCCCCAAACTAAAACTCATCGGCCATTCTTTGCCCAGTCTACTGCCTCTCAAGATAAGATTTTCCTAAAGCTTATTCCTCATCAGCTTGGCATTTTACTACCACCCGGGAGAGTTTAGATTTCACTGCAAACTTGGTGGTTTCACTGTACACAGCCTTTTCCAGATCTTTTATTTAAATGTTAAAAAAAAGATGAGCTCCAGTTCTTGGCTGAGCTCACATCTTACACTTCTCTATCCTGAAGACTGTTTATTCATTCAGACCTTTTGTTTCCTTTCTTTGTCAGCTCCTTATCAATGATGAAACAGTTGCTTTGAATTCCAGAGAATCCATTTTTAAGACTCACTTACACATGGAACCCACACCCCAGAACACTTTAGATAAACAGTCAGAGGACAGACACACATATATACACTCTTTATCAAATCATCCACTGATACTGATGCGGGCGCCTTGACAACCACGCTCAGGCAGGCGCACACTGTTCACCCCACACCCGCTCCCCCCTCACTCACACACCTGCACGTTGAGGGGGGGACTCACACTGCCCTTTGATGAGCCCAGTGATCTCACCTGTTTGACAGGAGGGGCAGGGATGGAGCCAGGCAAGGAAATGCCAGCACATGGGAGAAACGGATCAGAGGCTCTGGAGCACCTGGAACTATTGGGAGAGGATCAGGGAATTCCCTGAAATTTGGATTGGGCGGTTATTCCAGAGAATCCTGGATGAAGACCTCTCAGCCACGGGCAGGGTGCCCAGTCAGTGCCCAGCTGCCTCCACCTGGAACATTTTTGTGAAACTCACACTCGGAGCACTCACCAGACCAGGAGGGCAGCCTCTGCTCATTCTTAGAAGAGAGACAGGCCTGGCAGGGGGTCCTCAGCTCCAGGGGCCAGGAGCAGGCATTCCTGTTTTTCAAGCCTGCAGTGAGGTTACCCATGGGTACACACTTCCTCAGTCACAACAATGCCAAGGTCCCCCTCCAGGTGTACAAGCCGGGCCCGGGCCAGAGGCTCATGTAGTGCGTGAGAACACTTGTCACTCCACCAGGCCACCCTGAGACTATCTCTCTCTCCCTGTTTGCATTGCCTGTGGAGGACAGGGGTTGCTCATGGGGTGAGGCAGGGGCCTAGAATTCCCAAATGCTTCCATGAGAAGCAGTTGCCTCCAGAAATCCCAAAGGGGTGATGACTCCCAGCCTAGAAAGTCATAACAGCTACAGCCACTTTGCCCAGCTCCAGAGGATGGAGCACACGGAGGCTGGTCCCCACAGGAGCCCCCACAGCACACCCGTGGTTCCTCAGAGAGCTGGGAGGGATTGGGGGGGGGGCACTGGCAAACTGAACTCTAATCAGGGACACCATCTCCCAGAACCTGGGGAGAGCTTCCCCCTGAGAGGCAGGATGTGGGGCTCACAGTCCTGCAGGGACAGGCAGAGGCGAGATGGAGGTGGGAGGCACTTACACCTCTAGATAGACCCGCCTCTGAGCAAGCAGGGCCCCCGCTCCCTTCTGCATCTGTCCTGCTGCCTGGGAGTTCGGAAATCAGACCCTTTTCGCTCTTTTTCGTCCTCTCCTGGCATTTTTCTTCCTCGAGGAAAAGGCTCCACAGAAAGACCTCTAAATGAATGGCCTCTCCTGGGCCCCGGGGAATATATTAGAGCCCTGAAGCGATGGCCAGAACGGGGGAGAAATCCAGGGAAGACAGGGAGACATATGGGGCAGGCTGGGTCGCCAGTGCCAACCATGCATCTCGGTGGGGCTGGGGAGCACGAGCCACTTCTCACAGGCAGACAGGACAGCGACTGAGAGGAGGAGAGAGGAGGGGCAGCCGTCTCAGCCCCTTCTGTGTTCTCTTCTGCATTCCCGACAGCCTGCAATGATTCCATTTCTTCATTTGTTCTCTGGCGCGTTGCCCATCTCCTCCGGCAGAACATCGGCTGTGAGAGGGCATGCGTGCAGTTCTCCCATTCTCCCCGGCCTCTCCAGGTCTGGCTCAGAGATGGTGCTCAGCACATGTTTGTGGGAGACGGGAATTGAGGAACAAACAAATGGGTGGGTGATGAAGGAATCAGTGAGTGAAGCCATCCTGGCAGACCTAAGCTCTCTAGCCTGCTGTACCCACGCTGGTCCGGGAGACAGAGCCAGGCTCCCGCGGTTGCTCAGAGAAGCCACACCTCAAGCCCAGGCAATGATTCTCTTGCGTTGAGTTCCTCCCTATTCCGACGTGGCCTCAGCTCCAGATGTCCCTGCTGGGCCCTGGGCCTTAGCCAGTGACCCATGCCCTGGAGGCCAGAGTGGCCACCATGCGTGCCCGTCCCGTGCTTAAAGAGGTCTGAGTCCAGGCAGAGGCCATCCCCTGGCGAACCACAAACTGTCCTCTTGCTCCTTTTCTGCCTGAGGGGTGACCAAGCCCTGCTTGTCCACGTTCACCCTGGCTGGTACAGACCCTCCCATGCCAGCCCTCATCTGGATCATTCTTCTTTTTTTTAAAATATATATTTTATTGATTTTGTACAGAGAGAAAGGGAGAGAGATAGAGAGTTAGAAACATCGATGAGAGAGAGTCATCGATCAGCTGCCTCTTGCACACCCTATACTGGGGATATGCCCGCAACCAAGGTACATGCCCCTGACCGGAATTGAACCCGGGTCCCTTCAGTCCCCAAGCCGACGCTCTATCCACTGAGCCAAACCGGTCCCGGCTCATCTGGATCATTCTAAGACATAGCTTTCTCTCTCACTCATTGGTCTGCCACCAAGATCCTTCTAACACCCAGATCTGATCACATGGCTTTCCTGATTTTAAATCTGTAGCAGCTTCCCACGGTCTCTGGGATGGCTCGAAACCCTTTGGTGTGGTGTTAAGAGCGTTGCATAATGTGGACTCAACTTGTCTTCACAGCATTAACTTCAGGCCACCATTACCATGGCAACAACAGGGACAGCAGCTAACAGGCCTAGAATTCCTGCCACACGTCCTGGCCTCAGCCACACACACTGACACACTGGCTAATTTGATCCTCTCATCCCGTGGTACAGGCAAGCACTGTCCCATTTTACAGATGTAGGAGGTGAGGTAAGTAGAGAAATGAAGTGATTTGCTGCAGGCTGACCACAATAACAACCATGAGAATTACTATTAGAGCCGAAATGCACTGGGCATGAACTCTAGTCCTGACACTGTTCCAAGTGTCTCACAACTGCTATCTCATTTGATCTTTAGACCAGCCCTCTGAAGTCAGACTGCCAGCCAAACATTTGCCTTTCCCACACCTCAGTTTCACACATCTGTAAAATGGGAGCATAATGATAGCACTCCTCAAAGCTGTTGTAGGCCTCAATGAGACAGCATGTGGAAGTGCTTAGGATAAAACAGGGCTGGTTCCTGAGCAAGGGCATCCACGGTGGGCTTTAGAAAGATGCAGGCACATGCCCTAACTGGTTTAGCTCAGTGGATAGAGCGTCGGCCTGTGGACTGAAAGGTCCCAGGTTCAATTCCAGTCAAGGGCATGTACCTTGATTGCGGGCACATCCCCAGTAGGGAGCGTGCAGGAGGCAGCTGATCGATGTTTCTCTCTCATCGATGTTTCTAGCTCTCTGTCTCTCTCCCTTCCACTCTGTAAATTTTTTAAAAAATATATTTAAAAAGAAAAGAAAAGAAAGAAAGAAAGAAAGAAAGATAGATAGATAGATGCAGGCACAGCAGTGGGGCCAGGTTGCTTGGGGACAGGATAACAGATGAGGAACTCCACCAGAAGGGCTGTGGCCAGGGGGTAAGGGAGGAGGAGACAGGTTCAAGGTTACCAGGTTTATGGGGGGGACCTAAAATAGGATGTCCAGGATGGTGCCAGGGCCTTGGCCCTGAGTGGCTGGAGGATTGGGGGTGGGCACAGCAGAGCAGAGCTGTGGAGAGAGGGCCTAATTAGGAAGACAGGCCCAATGTGCTAGCCCCAACCCCAACACTGGCATGTGTTCCAAAAAGCAGAAAGAGGGGCCGACCCAAGTTCACCTGCAGGGGATGGAGCCTCCAGGGCACTCCTGGGTATAAGCCGTCTTGAGCACTTCTGGGCCGAGAAGGCAAGTGCCCCTGAGTCGGTAGAAGTGTGGACACAAAGGGTCCCTGGCCCTGCCACTGGAGACCTGGCCCCTGGAGCAGGGAAAGGGGCCCCGGGGCTCCACACTCGCCAGCTGCAGTCCTGTAAAGCGCTCCCTGGGCCGGGCTGGCAGTCCATTAACGTGAAAGGTTTTATCGTACTTTACAGCCTTGCTGTCTTGTATGTGACAGCAGGTAATTAAAACAATAATTGTTTTCTGATGTTGCTTCTGCTGAACAATAAAAGCTCCTAGTTATTTTCCTTTCACTGGGGTTGGTGGCGGGAGGGCTCTGATCTGCGGGAGGGGTGCAGGCCCACAGACGGTGGGGAGGCCTCACAGGTGAAGAAGGGCCCCTGTGTGGCCCTGGCAGAGAGAGGCCTGCAGGACCTGTCATGCCACAGAGCTCTGAGCACATCCTGTCTCAGCAGCACACAGGCAGGCACACGCCACACATGTGCCCCCTGTAGGCATGTCCTTTATGCCCAGACCTGAGCTGTCCTGTGAGCTGCTCTGGAGAGGGTCACCCTGCCTGGGGGCTCCCAGGAGAGGAGGAGGGGGTTCCTGGCCATGAAGGCCGGCAGCAGTTGGGACCTGGAGGAGTTGGTTTGTCCAAAGTCCTAGGGAACCCTCAGTGACTTCCACCCGCCCAGAGAGGGAGGCACAGACAGGCTCTAAAGAGTCGGGGTGTGAGGAAGAGTGAGGGGGTGGAAGCTCGTGAGCACCAGCCCTGCTGCGAAAGAACCCGTACCTCCCAGGAGCCCGGAAGCCTGGTATACCAGAGGTCGCCTGCCTGGGTAGGGCTGGGGTTCCTCAAGTCCCAGAAGGTGCTTGATTCAAAGATGATAGGACACGTGGTATGGTGAGGTTCTTCTGTGTCTCCTGAACAATCATCTACCCTCCCTCCATCTCCACCATCTGTCCACTTACCTACCCATCCCTCCATCCACCCACCCACCCACCCACCCATCCTTCCACCCACCCAGCCATCCCTCCATCCACCCACCACCCACCCATCCATCCATCCACCCACCCACCCATTCATCCATCCATCCACCCACCCTCCCCCCACCCTCCATCCACCCACCCACCCACCCATCCTCCATCCACCCACCCACCCATTCATCCATCCATCCACCCACCCACCCATCCCTCCATCCACCCACCCACCCACCCATCCTTCCACCCACCCACCCACCCCACCTTCCACCCACCCAGCCATCCCTCCATCCACCCCACCCACCCATCCTCCATCCACCCACCCACCCATTCATCCATCCATCCACCCACCCACCCATTCATCCATCCCCCCCTCCATCCACCCACCCACCCATTCCATCCACCCATCCCACCCACCCACCCATCCCTTCCACCCACCCACCCATCAATCCATCCATCCACCCACCCACCCACCCATCCCTCCATCCATCCATCCATCCATCCACCCACCCACCCATCTGTCTGTTCAGCCAACAAAGAGTGAGCTTCTAGTGCCAGGCATTGTTCTAGCCATGGGGGACACAACAGTAAGCAGGCACAGTCCCTCAAGAAGCTTGTGTTCTAATTGGGGAAGAGGGGAGATGTGTAGAAAATAAAGATGTAAATAAGTCAATAAAGATAATTTTAATGTTGGTAAGTGCCACGAAGAAGCTAAAACAGAGTCAGGCTGCTACTTGAGGTTAGAGGGCCAGGGGGAGCCTCTCTGAGTGAGGCTTGAGTGATGCGGAGGAGAGGGAAGAAGATGGGGGAGGGGTGCTGAGGCATCTGGGGCCCAGTGCCCTCGAGACCCTTAGACCATACACTCCCCTCCCCCCAGGTCCTGTGACTTGCCCCCTCCAGCCCCCTCCAGCCCCATACCCAGGAAGCCCACCGCGGGCACACGGAGTGACTGGCGTGAGCTCTGCCTGCGCTGGTGCCCATGAATGACATCACACTTGGGGCTTCCCTGCCCCCTTTGCCCCCCGGGCCTGCAGTAAATCACCCTGATGCTTTAAGACAAATACTTCTTAATCACTAAAAATTGAAATGATTTCATGTGAAAATGTTAATGTATTCGGAATCACAGCCGTGCACTGCGTCTGACAAATTAGCACCCGGCCCGCCGCATTGTTTGTAGCCACATTTATCCTGGTGACGAGAGAGACACACACACAAGACGGAGCAGGGGGGCAGGGAGGGCAGTTCCAGGCGGGGAGCGTTGGGAGGAAGAGGGAAGGGGGAAGGGAGCAGGGGTCCCAGAGGAGAGGCAAGGCCCTGCCCTCCCCTGACAGCCAGCCTGACCCACTGCTGAGGTTAGAGGGCCGGGGAGAGCTAGCAGGCTCTCATGCCCCCGGGGGCCCGGTCCCCCAACCTGCCTTTTGATGCCAGTCCTGGACAGTGAGACCATACGGGGGGGGGGGGCTGGATGGCCTGGTGGCAGGCTCCTCTCCCCGCCTTCCCACCCCCCAGACCCAAGCACGTATAAAGCATGAGCACCAAGAGAGGATAAAAATAATGTTCACAAGAATTTAATATCAGAAATAAGCATGTGGAGAAATGGGGACCTTGTGCTTTGCTGATGGAAACATGAAAGGGTGCAGTTCCCAAGAAAAACAGTTTGGCGGTTCCTCAAAAAATTAAACCTAGAATTACCACATGACCCCAGCAATTCCACTCCATGTGCCCAAGAGAACAGAAAGGAGGCGTTTAAACAAATACTTGCACGCAAATGTTCAAAGCAGCATTATTCACGACAGCCAAAAAACTAAAATGGCGACAACCCCGTGGACGATGATGGATAAACCAGACGTGGTCTCTCCACACAACGGAATATCACTCAGCCAAGAAGAGGAATGCGGTACCGACCCATGCCACCCTGCAGGGCAGCATGATGCGTGAACACCACGCTAAGTGAGAGAAGACAGTCACAAAAGGCCACATGCTGTTTGATTCCATTTACATGAAAGACCCAGGAGAGGCATATCTACAGCAACAGAAAGCAGGCTGGTGTTTGCCAGGGGCTGGGGAGAGCGGGGAATGGGGAGAGGCTGCTTTGGGGCTGATGAAAGTGTTTTGGAACTAGATAGAAGTGATGGCTGCACAACACTGTGAATGTACTAAGTGCTACTAAACTGTAGGCTTTAAGATGGTTAATTTTACGTTATACAAACTTAACTTAATGCATCAAGTGCTTGAGAGGAGGGTGAGACGCCATTGGACATCAGCTCACTTTACAGGTCAGTGGTTGATATTGGGAGGTGGTGGGGACAGAGGCACAGACTGCAGGATGGCGCAGAAATGTCCGTCCTGCCTTCTCCGCACACCCTCCCCCGTCCCGGTCTCACCCCTGCCCCGTCCTCGGGATCTGCTTCATGACAGCCCGGACTCAGTCATGCTAGATCATTCCCCCCATTTCACAGATGAGTCAGTGTGTCTGGTCCGGGGCTTGTTTATATTCTGAACACAGAGCAGAGCTGGGACCAGGCCTCCTGACCCCCCGCCCTCCCCTGTCCAGGGCTGTGTCCTGCCGTCCCAGACCTGGGCTCTCTCCCAGCACCCCGCCTCTGAGTCATCTTCCTCACACCCACTGGCCTTATGAGATCTGCCTCAGCAACTTTGTGCCTTTCTGGAAGCTGAGGGGGCATTTGTATAAGTGAGCACAGCGATAAGTCATATCCTTTCCCTTCACCCAACTCCACACCTCCCCGCGCCCAGACCACATGGACCCTCCAGTAACCAGGCAGCTGGGCCCACAGTGGCTCCTCCCAGTCACTTGGGTTTCAACTCACAGGCCACCTCCTCTGAGAGGCCTGACCATCCAGGCTATCTTGCCGAACTTGCCACCCACCATGCCCGCATCTAGTTCACGTGTGGCCACATGGTCACGTGGCCTTCTCTGCTCGCCTTCCAACTCCTGAAGAGCAGTCCTCATTCTCTGACTCTGACAATTGTTTATGGTCCTCTCCTCCCACCAGAATATGAGTTCGCTGAGGGTGGGGTGGTGCCCGCCTTGTTGCGTATCCGCAGGCCCGGCACACAACAGGGGTTCCACCAGTGCTTTCTTTCTTTCTTTTCTTTTCTTTTTTTTTTTTTTTAAATATATTTTATTGATTTTATACAGAGAGGAAGGGAGAGAGATAGAGAGTTAGAAACATCGATGAGAGAGAGTTATCGATCAGCTGCCTCTTGCACACCCCCTACTGGGGATGTGCCCGCAACCAAGGTACATGCCCTTGACCGGAATCGAACCAGGGACCCTTCAGTCCCCAAGCCGACGCTCTATCCATTGAGCCAAACCGGTCCCGGCTCCACCAGTGCTTTCTGACTGACTGAGGTGCCCCATCTCCCCCAGCCCTCCCCCCAGCCCATCCTCTCCATTTCCCTCAAAAGCTCATGGCCCAGGGCCTTCTACCCCAGCCCTCGCGTAGATGGATGCCCAGAGGGGTTGGGGCTGGGACTGGCCTCTAAGGTGGCTGCTGCCATGTGATGTGAGAAAGTCACTCCCTCTCCAGGCCTACCTACAGGGAGCTTATGTGCAAGTGCTTCGCACACGCTAAGCACTCACACTTCTGCTGCTCCTCCGCCTCTGCAGCCTCCAGGGACCCAGCCTCTTCTGGCTCTGAGAGCCTTCCATCCCAGCTCTACAGATTCCGAGTGGCCTTTACATCCGGCCCACCCGCCTCTCCCCCAGTTCTCTAACGCTGGCTTTATGCCTCTGAGCACTGGCCCTCAAGCGGCTCCTCCTGCCTCCCATGGGCCCAGGCATCCTCCAGGCCTCAGCTGTGTGGCCTTTCCCCACAGCCTTCCTCGCAGCTGCCTCCCCTCCTCCCCAACTCCCACTGCTCCCTCCCACGGCTCTCTGCTTGTAGGAAGGTCTTCCCAAGCCTCCTGTCTTATCCGCTGGCCCTGGCCCTGCCCTCTAGGGCTACACAGAACATAGCAAATCCATGTCCCTCCTACCTTCGGTGCCCTGAAGGCAGGTGACCGCCCACTGCCACCCTGACCTTTGAGGACTTCTCTCCTAGGACATGACTTTACATCTGTCCCTCCATTACCCGTTGCATCTGCAAGCTCTCACCACCATTACATTCCCTCGACTTAACCCGGCCAGAGCCAGTTTCTGTTGCTTATGGCCAAAGTGCCCTGCCTGATGGACGTGCTCTGGTAGGGCCTGGCAGGGGGAGTTCCCGCTGGAGCCCCCCACGCCCCTGTGGAGCCCTCTTGCTCTTTCAGCTTTTCACTCGTGGCGCCCGATCATGTTCTGTTTCTGACATCACTTCCCAACACTCAGAATCTCTGAATCATGTTTGTCTCTCCCCCGGCCCTTGTCCCCCGTCCCCCACATGCAACATCCAGAGGCTCCTCCTTTCCAGAGTCTCCCACATCCATCTCTCCTAGCCCATCCCTGCTGCCCGCCTGCTGGAGAGGGAGCCCTCATCATTTCTCGCCTGGATGGCTGCCGCAGCCTCCTGGCTGGTCTCCTTGCCTCCAGCCTCTCCCTGCTCCCATCTATCCTCCATGCGCCACCAGATAAATCTTCCTTAAACACTGCTCACTGCCTGTCACCCCCTAGCTCAGCGACCTAGCCAGCCCTGTCACCGGCTGGTCCCCCACAGGCACTATCTGCCCCGACTGGGCTGTGCCTCCCAGCTCCCTGCACACACGCTGTCCAGGGAATGCCTGTGTGCTCCTCCCCCTCCCTTCAATTTCTGGCCCAATCTCACCACATGCCACGGTCCCAGGCAGAGTCCTCATCCTCCTCTGGCCCTGAGTCCCCACGACCTGGGATTAGAGGCCAGGGAGGCTGGCCAGGGACCAGTCCTGAAGCCATAGGCCACCCTGCAGGCCAGCACGTAGGCTGTCCTTGCTGGCCTGAGTGGGCTCCTCAATGTCACTGCAGCCCCTGCAAGTCCTGGGGACTCACCTTGCTCCAGGAAACAAGTCACTCTGGGTGAGTCATCCTTTACCAAGTCAGCCTTCCTTCTCAAGCCCTCTCATGAAACCTCGTCACTCCAAAATGAGCACTCCCCAAGATTCCAGACCTTGAGACCCGACCTTTGATGCTCTCTGCCAGTGCTGTCAACCAAGGACCCTGCACCCCTCCAACATCCACATGGACACATCCACACAGTCAGTCTCCCTCCCTCCCTCCCTCCCTCCCTTCCTCCCTCCCTCCCTCCCTCCCTTCAGGGGGGTGCCACAGAGGGGGGGCAGAAGTGAGTGTAGCTGCTGCTATCCTCCCAGCATGGAGACCACTCCTATTCATGGAGCAGTCATAGGGGCCTGGCACGGAATAACCCATTTCATCCTTGAGACCCTCCGAAGCAGGAGCCTTTCTTTCCCCATGTTTTCTGGATGAAACCAAGGCACCGAGGGCAGAAACCACCTGCCTGAGGCCCCCCACTTTAGGATTCTAACCTACACCATCAGCTCCAGAGCTCTGCCTCTCAGCCACAAATCTTGCCTCTGCCTGACTCCCCACGCCTCAGCCCAGCAAAAGGCCTGGTGCCTGGAGGCGCGTTCCCTCCAAGCCTAGGAGGCCAGTGAGTCACGTAGGTAGAAGTTTAGGAGCCTGTATCGCTCTTCCTATGGCCGGGGAACAGCCATGTGCTGGAACCAGCGCAGCTGGCTCAGGAGAGCCCATCCTTAAAATTTCTGGAACTAGGCAAGAGGTTGACATGACGTTGGTAACTTGAAGTAGGCCATGGCGGCAGAATTTATACCATGAAAATTGGCCCCCCAGCCCGCCCAGAGAGCCACTGTTAAACTCACTAGCATGTCTTGGCTGGAAGGAATGCTGGTCCCCCTCAGAAGGGTGTTCTGATCGATGGGAGGTGGGCTTCAAGCAACTCACACCAAAGACAAGCCCCAGTGGAGCCAGGGTTATGAAAGGGACTTGAGAGGATCGGTAGGTCTCAAAGCTGAACCTCTGGCTGTGTGACCCCCAATGATCTGGAGGAAGAAGGAGTCTAGAAAAATGCCAGGGCAGCGACAAGACTTCTAGGGAGACTCAGAGTCCGGCCAGACATGCTCAACATGGACAGATGGTCCGAAACCAAGCACAAAGGCACCAGTGAGAGGCAGGGGCTAGAAACAAGGAAGGTTGAGGCTTGTGGGAAATGTCAAAGCTACGTGGGAGCGGAGGGGGCTTGGAGGAAGGGGACTGGGAAAGGGTGGGCCACCACACCACCGTTTTGCACTGGAGGACGCGGAAGTGGAGAGTGAGGACAAACTCTGGTAAGAAAGCAGATAAGACCAGAAGGCAAGGTCAGCACGGGCGAGTGGTTGTCCTGAAGGAGGTCAGGCCTCCTGGTCCTGGTCCATCGCCAGGTCCTGGCAGAGAGCCTGCAGAACCCACTGCTGACCCTGAGAAAGGGGGCGGGAGTGGTCATGGAGCAGGAGAGGTAGGAGCTGCGGTCTAGTTTTCAAAAAAGAGTTGGATTTGGTGAAGGCATCATTTAGATTCATTGAGTGCAAGCAACACAGACCAATTCTCATAAATTTAAGCAAAAAGGGGAAAGTACTGGCGAGAAATTGGGTTGTTAAGAGAAGGAAAAAGAGGCTTAAAAGGGGGCTCTGAAGCAGAAAAGAAGCTAGGACAGGGGAAATGACTTACTTGTCTTGCATGGTGCCTGCTGCTGAGATGAAGGGCCCCCCAAATACCCACTAAGCCGCATTCTGGCGGGACTGGGACTGAATGCTGAGAAGATATAAAACCCCACAACTGGAATAGCCACAGCCTGGGGACCCGACACAAACCACAGGCACGATTCTGGCGGGGCTTCTTCGTCAGCGGCAGATGACCCAGGGAGTCACGCTGGGGCCCCCATGGACCCAGCACACCAGACCCGCTTCCCTTCCTACAGGCTGCTGTTCCGGCAGATCGTGGCCAGATTGGAAGCAGTGTGTCTGGCCTTCAGCCAGGCACCTGATAACATATCTCAGGATCAGCAAATGGAGATACATGAACCAGATGACAGCACATTTAGGGGAATGCAAAACCTGTTGAGTGCCCAGCATTGTTTTCTAGCACAGCCCGTGTGTGGATCCAGACTCCGGTCTTTACCGTTGAGCCGCAGGCTGTGTCCCGTGTGCAGTTTAACACTTCTATTAAATACTTGGCCAAAATGTATTGATGACATACTGGTTAAATCCGAGGACAATGTGCCCATCCCCATTCAGTGGACACGAAGCTGTGAGTGGCGGCACACCGCCTGAGTAGCGGCAGTGGCATCGGTGGCGTGGGCCCAGGCTCAACTCCATAACCATAACCCCTGGCTGTGCAGACTGACTCATCCATGGCACAGCACTTGAGCTGGACCAATGAGGAAAGACCTGGACATCTGTTGGATGGCTGAGGGAAACGATGCTCTCTGTCTCCTCACTCCCCATGCGCCCCCCAGATTGGGCCTGCAACGATGTAGCTCTGTCTGGTAACTCCTGGCAGTCACCTTGGGACGCTGAGGAGAGAGGCTGCCTGGAGAATGGCACCGGCCTGAAGTCACAGTTGCTACCCATGGCTTTTCAGTTACATGCACCAGCAAATCTCTCTCTCTGCCTTCTTTTTGCCTTAAGCTAATTTGCCTTGGGATTGCCAATACTTGCAACAGACACACTTAGTATCCTATTCTAGCCTAGTAGTCCATGTTGGACCCTTGTGTCACAGTGGGATGAGGGCCTGGGATTGACATCCAGAGGCAGGTAACAAGGATGTGGGGGTGGAGATGGGGGAGGGGGACTCAGGAACAGCTGAGAGACTGGAGTGCCAGGCAGGAGGTCTGCCTTAAACAAATAAAAAGGGGGAAGTCACCCTGGGTGGCCCCAGAAGAAGGCCAAGAGCCATTTGGGAGAGCCTGTGGGGAAGGATTCCTCCTCGTTATAAGAAAGTGGCTTTGAACATGACCTGTGGCCTTAAGCAAGTCAGAAAAATAACCCCCCGGGGTTTTGTAATAACAATTCTTGTGATCTGGACAACAACCTTGCCCGGGTTTAGAAAATGAGGGGGTGGGGGTTCAGAAGGCAGGATGTAGAGGGGGAAATAGACTCGGAGATGAGGGGATTAGCCCCAGAATCTAGGGGAGGGGTCAGGCCAAACAGTACCAAGCTCTGCCACTTCTGAGCCTCCGTGACCTCATCTGATAAATGGGACTAACCTCACCTAGCCTGTCACCAGGATAATTAAAAAGGTGACAGCCAGGGAAGGCTTCAGCTCTTCCGGCCCCAGGCTGCTCTCCTCTCAGCAGGAGAATGCGCTTGGGTGTCAAAGACCCGGGTTGGAACCCAGGATGGCCAGGAGTTTGCCCGCCCTCATTTCGGTGCACTAGAAGCCTCTGGCGTACAGGAGGAGGTGCTCTGAGGATGGGGCGCTGTCTCCCCTTCCGTGGCGAGGTCAGTAGGGGTTCTGCAAGTCCTACACGCCCAGGGCTGCCCGGGAAGGCGGCGGGGGCGGGGCGAGGGCTGGCGCGGGAACCGGGAACGGCGGAGCCGGCAGCCGGGTGCCAGGAGGCTGGACGCCGGCTCCCCGGGCAGCAGCCGAGCGCTCAGCCAGGAACTTGTTAACAGGCCCCGAACAAAGAGCCGCTAATCCGGCGGGCGGCCCCGGGCGGGCTGGCGGGCGGAGGGACCCGCCCCTTCTCTGCACCGCGGCCGAATGCACCGCGCTTTCCCGAGGCGGGGGCTGCGGGCAGGACGCGCAGGTCCCACCCCGGCTCCGGCTCCCATCGGCTCAGGCGCGGACGCCCCACCGCGGCTCCCGCGTCCGCAATCCACCTGGCCGGGCCTCCCTCCAGCCTGGGACCCCGCCCGCCTAGGACAAGGACAGCGGGGTGAGGGTGTGTTAGGGAGGGGGTTGGCTCTGGGCATGCACGGGCGGGCGCAAAGTTAGCACTCCAAAAAAAGGCACCACCCCTATTTTTTGGTTTGAGGGGGAGGGGGGACGTTGCAAGGGGGACTGGAAAGATGCAGACATGGGGAAAAAACGAGCAACCCCTCAATTCCATTTGGTCTCTGCCTCCGTGAGGAGGGGTAGGGTCTAATTCGGGGTGTACCTTCCTCAGGCTGCCAGCTGGCCATGCTGGGGTGGGAAGCCAGGAATCTCACCTGCCACCCTGGCTGCAGAGGTGTAGGGCACAGGTGGGACCAGTGCTCAGAGCCCTCCCCAAACTCTGCAGCAGTCCTTCAAGCTCAGTTCCTTCTAGATTGACTTGCCCTCCCCAAAACCAGCCACATATTTGCCTGGAGCTCAAGGTGACCCTGAGCCTTCCAGACAGACACAGCTCTGACATCCAGGCCCGGGGAGGGGCTGGTCTAGGGGACTCACCCATCAGGATGCTGGCACCCCACGATCTCACCATGGCCCCACTCCTAGGCAGGGATCCCAGGGCCCCCTCCCCCATCTGAATGGGACTTAAAACTTGCTCCTTTGTGACCTACTCTAGGGATGGGCAGCTGCCCCTTAGGCCTTTCCTGATCTCTACAGTCTCCCCCTTCCCTTATTTCAAACAGGGTTGGGATGGGCCAGCCAACAAACCACACTTGGGGGTACACCTAGGACTTCTACCTGCCCCACCCCTGGATGTCAAAGGGGCAGAGAACAGACACCAGGCCTGTCCTCATCCCAAAATGGAGGCCTCCCCTCAGGCCTCAGGCCTCCCTCCTGAATCCCTAGCTGCACCCTCTCCCACAAAGAGGACCCCAAGGACTATCCCACTCCTCCAAGGGAGGGACAGACAGTGCTCTCTGCTGCATCCATCACCATCAATTGCAAGTATTTATTGAGTTCCTACTGTATGCTAGGATTGACATGTATCAGGCTGTCTCATCTGCACAACCAGCTTTTAATGACTCCATGTGAGTGGCAGAGAAACTGAAGAAGAATAAAGAGGTGTGGATCCATAGCCAGGACCAGGGTGAGGCATAGCGGGTGCCAAGGGCACTTACTCTCAGGCGCTGGCCCTGCACTTGCATGACTTAAAGTCTGCACCCGAAGCACCTCCCCCGCCTCACCCTGGTCCCAGCCTTGGTCCAGTCTAAGACCTTAGACCCTGCCAACGCAGCCCACCCCCTCCTCCACATGCCCGGGGTTCTGCCTCTGGAGGCCAAAGGCTGCTTGCTACATCTGACATTAGTGCCCGGGAAGGGGGTGGGCCTCAGGCACTGGGGGCCCTACGCAGGGCTGTTTTTTTTGCCACTGGAGGTGCTCATCAGCTAAAGCAGGACCCTGCTTCCTGGCTTGGATGCAGGGACTCAAAATTCCTGCTTCTACCTCACAGCCACCTTCGGTCTCATGATAGCAGACGCCTGGCTCCAAGGCAATGCACCAACCACTCCAAGGTGATTGGTGGCTTCAGCAGGTGCTGGGCAGGTGTGAGCAGTTCCTGGGGGAACCTGCTGTTGAGTGCACAGTCCACCCTACCCCAGACTCCCGAGGCAACTTCCCTGGGCACCAGCCTCTGCCCCAATAGAGTCATCAAGTCCAATCCTTTAGTATACAAAGAAGCAAACAGCCCAGACAGGGCAAGTGATTTATCCAAAATCATGAAGCAATAAAATGGCAGAGCCAAGACTAGAACTGAGTTTAATCCAGGGCTCCCACCCTCGCTTTGCTGCCACGTTCTGTGTGTCAAAGATGATCACCAGCACACAGTTCCAGGACAAGCTGAGCCCAAATCATCATCTTCACAAAGCTCTGTACACATTGGAGGGTTTTGTGTCTGAATCAGGCCTGAGTCCCTGCAGGGGTTGGTGAGTGTGCAGATGAGGGTGGGGGGTGGGGATGGTAGAGGCAATGACTCCAGCCTAGGGCTCCTGCCTGGGGCTGGAGCAGTAAGAAGTGAAGCAGCTTACAAGAGGGACCTTCTCTCCTATCTTTGAGCTTGGGCCCGGACACGGCTTCAGACCCCACCAGTCTTAAGTTGTGCCCCTTCAAATGCCAGGGAAATGGAGGAAGGAGACAATAAGCCACAGGTGCTTGCTCCAAGTCGGGGCCCACCCTGAGGTGCTCTCTGTATGTTGCCCATCAGCTTATTTCTGTAACCCCAGGAAGCAGATGCAACCCCATTCAACAGATCTGAAACAGCTGGGGAGTATCTGTTATTTGTCAGGTGGCTTAGACGGAAACCTGGGCCCATCTGCCTCCCAAACCCCTGCCCTTCGTACTCCACCTGATATGAAGAAGGCCTGGGGCTCCCCAAAAGGCAGGAGGAGCCTCCGATGCCACTCCCAGGGGAGCCGACAAGAAGAACAAAGGGGTGGGCTGGTACCATTGGTCACAGGAAGTCGAGCACCCATCTGGTGGGAAGGATGGTTGGGACCAAAGGCCAGGCTCTCCTGGGGCTCAGCCTCAACCAGGAACCCCAAGTGCTTCAGAGCAGCCCAAGTCTTGTCAACTCCAGCCCGAGGACGGGGGTGGAACGGCGTGTCCCTTCAGGATGAGTCAGCCCATTGCTCAGTGCCCCTCAGCTCTGTCTTTCAGGGGGTTGAGTGTGCAGCTCTGGGACCCAGAACGACATACTTCCCACAAGAAGACACCCGTCTGGGATGTCTACGCCCGGGAGGGGTGGGATGAGCGGGGAGGTTCCTAGTCAGCAGGCACAGACACACAACCTGTGTGAAGGACCCACAAACACGGACACTCGTGAGAGCTGGCTTGCCGTCAGTGTGAGGGGCCGGAGCACAGGCACTCCATGGTGGGGCCTCACCTTGCTCATCCCTGCCCTGGACAGGTGCCATTTCCAGTCATCCCGGAGCAGGGCAGTCTGTGTTCGGGGACAGGGACAGGGAGGGCTGCTGAGGGAGGGCAGAGCAAACTTCTCCCCAGCGGCAGCAGCCCTCCCTTCCTAGCCAGAAAACCCAAACTCAAGCAGAGGAAATAAAGAGAAACAAGAAGCACATGACTAGCCATCACTGGGAGCAGGTTGGGGGCTGATAGCAGCGCCCTAGTGCCATAGACAATGGCCATACTTGTGGGAGGCACCAGAGTGAACAAGGTGGCTCAGGCCGGAGGCTTCTGGCAGCTGCCCCAGGCGGTGTGCCTCCCCAGGGCCGAGGAACTAGTACCTCTGTCCTGTAGCCCACTCAGAGCTCCTCACCATGCCCTGGCCCCTGCATGGGCCCTGGGAGGAGTTGAGGAGGTCTTTTGGAGGGGGCTGGATTAAAGCTGGGGCTGAGATAAGCATACAGTACAGAGAGAGCTGAGGATGCTGGGGGTGGGGGTGAGGGGTGTGGCTGGCAGGGTCAAGGGTACAAGGTTCTATAAGGCAAGGGAGCTACAGTGGAGAAGCTGGAGCTGGTCTGGAGGAGCCCACCAGCAGCAGAGCCAGAGAGGACACCTCCCTCCCAATGGATCAGCCCAGTGAAGCGTGGCTACTCGGAGCTTCCCCGAGGGCGCCTGGCTTGGTACTGGAGGCGGGCACTGGGGAGGCACAGGTTCCAGCCTGGGCACCAGGAGCATTAGTCTAATTGGAGGAGGCTCAGGAGGGGGGTGAGTTGGGATGGCTCTGGCATTGGTCTAGGTAAGGGGGATGAGGTAGGAAGGAAGGAGCTTGGGGGGAGTGACAGAGGAGGAGAGGGACACAAGCAATGTCACAAGTAGGACTGAGCTGGAGGACTCGGTGACAAATTAGAAATGAAGCGTGAAGGAGAGGGAGAGCCGAGGGAGACTCTAAGATTTCAGCCCGGGACTTGGGGAATAGGGAGAGGGGGAGACAGGGCCAATGGAGGGAGGGGCAGCCTGGAATGAGCAGGCCCAAGCTTGTATGTGTGTGGACATGTGTTCCCAGGCCGCAGCCCAGCGCTGGGGACTTCGCCTGGAGAAGGGGTCCCCCATCTTATAGATTGAATGATTTGAGTCTGCAGATCTGTGGCCCAGGGATCTGCACCAGGCAGGAGGAAGGGATATAAGACGGTGGGGGCCCTAGGAGTTTGGGGGGCTGGCTCCTGCCTGAGGCCAAAGTTGGCTGCTCTCAGGAACCAGGCCAGTGCCTCTTGGTTGGGGGTTGTTACCGGAACCAATGCCAATCCCTGGCCTCCATCCCTCCCAACACAGGAAAAGGGAGTCGGAAGACCACACCTCTTCTGGGACATCTCAGGGACCCCAAAGCCTAGCCCACCCCATCCCCAAGGCAGACTGAGTGAGAGCAGCTTATTTTTTAGCCCTAAAGAATTAAGACACCATCCCCCCAACCAACTGTTCCAGTCAGGGGGGTGAGAAGTGGACAGAGGAGTCTAGGACCAGCCCGGAAAATGGGGGTGGTCCCTGAGGAAGAGGCCACCAGGACAAATTATTTGAAAAAATATATCTTTATTGATTTCAGAGAGGAAGGGAGAGGGAGAGAGAGATAGAAACATCAGTGATAAGAGAGAATCATTTATCAGCTGCTTCCTGCACAATTGGAGATCAAGCCTGCAACCCGGGCATGTGCCCTGACTGGGAATTGAACCGTGGCCTCCTGGTTCAGAGGTCAACACTCAACCATTGAGCCATCGTGGCCAGGCCACCAAGACAAATTATTAGGGTCAAGTTCCCATGGCGCCCCTTCCCCAGGATTGCAGAGATCTGTGTGAAGAGAAGCCTACAGGTGTGTATGGCCCATAGGGGCAGGGAAGCAGGTGCCAGCTGTGTGACTGGCTATGAATGGGGAACCCGGCGAGACAGATGGGTCCCTGTGCTCAAAGGCGCAGAGAAGGGCCTAATGGGTGAGTGTGCTGAAGGAAAGGCTTTTGTGTGACCCAAGGTGGACGCTTAGCCTGGGGAGCAGGAAGCTGCCATTGTGCTGGCCCCCTGGCGCCCCCTGCTGGCCACTCACACACATTCCCCCCCTCCCCTCCTCGGGCTGGTGTTGCTGGGGAGTTGATGGGTGGTGCAGGAGGAGCAAGGGTCATTGTAGGGCCAGCCTGTCTGGGTACAATTGACTGGAGCTTGTGGAGGACAATAGTAGGACAACAGTAAGGGGCCCAGACGAGAAGGAGGCGCCCTCTGTGCCCTTCAGCAGCTCCTCCCACAGGCCTGTGAGTCGATGCCCGGAGGCTCTGCTCCAGGGCAGTCCTATGGCACAGGGGCCCACCAGCCAGCTCCCTGGGCAACCGTGGGCCAGGCCTCAACAGGTGCCCCACCAGCCCTGGATGTAGTCCCCCAATTCTGCAGCCTCCCGAGAATCCAGGTGGCACCTTCTCCCAACCCCCAAGGTTATGGTTGTCCGTTTCACCAGCACCATCTCCATCACCCCCTTGCCTACACATGCTCGCCTGTGCAACTGCTCATAACTATCACACATCCGAGGCAGGCTACACACATACCAGTGTTGCATATACTGCCAGGCCCTGTCATAACCAGGACACACATGCCAACTCACAGCCCTCACACACGCTTGCATGAGCAATATGCAGATATGACCGACCGCACAGCCCTCTCGCACGTCCGACTCGTAAACCTTCCCCTGGGCACCTACTCGTTATCTGGCAACACCTTCCCTTGCAGCTCATGATGGCTAGTGGTGCAGCTGCCCCCTGAGGGTGGCACACATACTCCTAACATGCACATGTGTGCAATATGAACACACACGCAGAGGCAGTGCAGCTGCCCAGCAAGGACAGGTTTAGAAGGGGAGGTCATGGGGCAGCAGGGTTTGTTAAAGTGAGGATTGGGGGGGGGGGGGGGGGCGGGTGATGGGATGATGGAGAAGGGATATAGAGTGGATGGGATGTGGTAGACGGAGGACTGAGGGGCAGCATAGAAGGATGGCCAGCCAGCGGTGGGTGCAGGATGTGCTACACAGAGTCCCTTTAAGGAAACAGCTATCAGCCTCAATCATCTGACTGGTCTCTGAGCAATCACGCATTGATGATCTCCGATCAGTCTGGCTTTGAATCTCAGGAACCCCAATGCTCCCTCCTGACACTCCTGGGATTAAAAATGGCCTGGCCAAGCAGAGGGGGCACCTCACAGGTTCCTGGGGCACCAAGAATCAAGAATTGCTAGGGCAAGCCCCATGGCCTCTTGATCACATATATGACCCCCCCCCCCTTACTCATAAATAAGTTCAGCTCTGCTAAGTGCATGACTGGGGGGGCAGAGATCAGGAGGACACAACAGCTCAGCCTGAATGGAAGCTCAGGGAGAGCAGACAAAGGATGCAGGGGACCCGCCCCCCCAAAGGAGGTGGGTTGAGGGCTGAGTTACCAAGCAGGTTAGGGTGGCCAATGGGACATAAAGGGAGGAGGAAGGGCCGTGTAGTAAACGGGAGAAGGGGAAGCGGCAGTGAACCCACCATACATAACTGTGGCCCCCACAAACCAGGGGGCCCAGGAGCCCCAGCCCCAGCGGGGGACCCGCAGTGCTCTGTGCAGGCTGCAAAGGCTGGGGGCTCGTGTATGCGCCTCCACGCCTGAGTGTGTACGTGTGCGAGCGCGTGTGGCGGGGACAGAGGAGGACACTGTGTTCTGGATGTGGGCAAGGACCAGGTGCCCAAGCTAGGAACTGTGAGTAGCTGTTGGAGGCAGATGCTCCCAGGAAGAGGTATCTTAACCGCCCTTCTCGATTTCCTGGGGACCCGGAGGTGGTCAAAGCCCTCTAATCTGGACCCTCAAAGTCAGGCTCCCCCCGGGGCGTTGATTCAAACCCCTGACCCTGCTCTGGGGCCGGCACCCAGCAAACTTCCCTCGCCCTGAGGCGTGGGGCGTCTACACTCGCCAGCCCCGCGCGCCGACAGCTGCTCCCAGACTTGGCAGAACCCAGGCTTCCGGGGAAGCGCGCGGGGAAGCTGCGCAACAATAAGAGGCGGCCCCCGCGTCCCGCCTCGCAAAGTTTGGCCTCGGGGGGCTCCCAACTGGATCTGGCAATGCGGGTCAGGGGCAGCCCCCCTCCCCAATTCCAGAGCGGCGAGCGTCCGAGCACCCTGTTCCCCGCAAACCACCCCCGAGCGTGCATGTGACTCACCGGAACCGCGGAGCCAGGCGGCGAGGACTATGCCCAGGAGCGCTGGCCACAGGCCGGGCCGGACGGCCATGGCCGCTGGCGGGCAAGCCGGGCGCGGGGCCCCGCGGGCGGGAGGGCGACTTTCAGCGCCTCAGCCCAGAGCCCCTGCGCGGGGCGCCCTCGGGGCCCATGCCAGCGGACGGCGCTCCCACGGGCGGCCGGTTACGGGGCGCACGCGGCGCGTGGCTCCCCTGGGCACCCGGAGCGCAGCAATGCAGCCAGGGCGGAGCGCAGCGACAGCCTCGCCGCGCACCCAGCCCGCCGCCGTGCGGAGCCCGCAGCCCGGGCGCGGGCCGGCGCGCGCCTCAAAACCCGGAGTGGAATCGCGGAGCGGGCGGCGGCAGGGCGGGGCGGGGAAAGAAAGGAGGGGCCGGGCCGCCTGGCGCCGTGCGCAGGGGCCACCGCCAGTGCCTGGGGCCCCTCCAGGCGGTGCCCTAGGCTCTCCCAGGGACGGGTGGAGGTGGTGGGCGGGAAGGCCTCCCACCGCCCCTCGCGATCTCCAGGGACAAGGACAGGAGTCTGAAACCCGGAATGGATCGGTTCTCGGATCCGGCCTCTCCCGGGCCCGCCAGCCTGCGCACAGGTGGCTCGGGAGGGGCCCGAGACTGCGGCGACACGGAGAAGTAGCCCCAGCCTGCAGAGAGCGGCCGGGTGCAGGGGTGCCCGGGGCAGATTCCACTGCAGTCCTCTTCCTCCATCACACCCCGTTCCCGCCTCCCAGCCGCCTCCCAGCGCGCCGCGGCATGCCACCAGCCCGCGGCTTGGATAGGGGACTGCGGGAGAGCGCCCGGATTCCCGGCGAGCCCGCAGAGGTGCTCTGGCCGGCCAGAGTCGGGGGCCACCCGCAGTCCCAAGCACATAGGCTGGTGGACATCAGCGTTACCCAAGGTTTCTATAACCCACGGCGCCGTTCGCCTAAGGAAAACAACAGGGCGCAGCATATCTGACCGGGCGCGCGGGGTTTGCGCCCTGAGCGCGCACAGCGCTGGAGACGTGGGCGTAAGGAAACCAGTTGGGCTTTGGGAGCTAGAGAGACCTGGGGTAGGGCTTAGGCGCTTCCGCCTTCTAGCTCTTTGACCTTGGGCAAGTCACGTTGTCTCCTGAAGCCTTCCAGTAAAGACCGCTGCTGGAGTCTCCGGTTCCCCACCCCCTTCCCTATTCGAGTTAAAATAAACAAGAGGGTTGCCTTGAAAGGAAAAAGAAACGCGCACCGTGTGCACGGGGCGCGAGTGGTCAGAAAAAGAGGCCCTATGCTGGGTCCGGAGGGGGATGAGAAGAGAGGGCAGAGTCGCAAACTAAAACGCCTACAGCGGCCTGAAGGTAATATATATTGGTACTGCACGCTGGGCGATATAAGAATGGTCTTGGCTTCCACAAAGAGAGATGAGGTCTACTATATTTCTTGAAACACGAGGCCCTCTCTCGGTCTGTCTTTTGTTTCCCAGTATTGATAGAAAAGAGTTATGAGAAATGTTTTTGCTTTTCTCTTAACTCTACTATAAAAATCACCAGCCAGTGTCCAGATACACATTTGCAGGCGCTAGGCTTCGGTGGCAGGGAGAAACACCAGCATTGGGAACCAGGCACAGGGTCCCATCTAAATGTAGAGACAGCTGGCTCTTCTGCTGCAGGGGCCACTGAGTGTGTGTGTGTGTGTGTGTGTGTGTGTGTGATATGGCTCAATGCTGGCCACATCTCCCAATTTCCTCATAGACTTCAATAGAAGCCATTGCATGTGAAATCTTCTGACCTAAAACCTGTAACTGAAAAATAAAAATATTTAAACTTCATGTGAGTCCAGATGAAAATGTCCATAAGTATGCACCACTTCTGGTTTTTGTACTCTGCTTTGGGGGTTGCTTGTTTGTATTCTGTGCCAGGAGGGCTTGATCTAGCCCATTGATGTGTGTGTGTGTGTGTGTGTGTGTGAAGCAGTGTTTGCCTGGGCCCCACCATGCTCCCAGGGAAGAGGTGGGTAGGAACAGTAGCAGAACCTGCATTTGGGCTTCTAGGAGGGGAAATGATTAGGGACTAGGGTTTGAGCACTGGTGGGGGTGGTTGAGGATGAAGGACTGATATTGGGGGCTGGAATATGAGATGATACCATAATGGTGTGCTGGACTCTGCTATGTTTTTTCCTACAATAATAATTTGGTTTGTTCCTTACATACAATCCTGATAAATAAACATTATATTCCCATTATACAGATGAGGAAACTCAGGCTTGAGGGAAGGCACCTTATTCAATGACTGCAGGGCTCACTGAGATTGGTCCTTGGGAGGTTTGATTTCAATGTCCACCCTCTTTACATTTCCTCCTGCAATTACTGTCCTGGGATTGAAATTCGGGAGTAAGGTATTGGGTGCAGGAAAGCCAAGGTTCTCCTTTTCTGTCCAGTTTGGTTGATCTGTTCACTTCTCTGGTTCTCTAACTCGCTGTGTAGCAGTTACGTTGTGGTAACAAACAGTCCTCAAATATCAGTGGCTTAAATCAACGAAGGTTTATTTCTCACTTGTTTTTATGGGGCTGCTGCTCCAGATCGTCCTCACTCTCCGGCCCAGGCTGACAAAGCAGCCACTCAGGAACACCGCTGGTCAGTGAAGAACAGGAAACGGGAGCTCTGGAAGCACGCCCACCAGCAGTCAATGGCTCAACCCAGAAATGACACATGTCACTTCCAATCACAATTCACTGGCCAGAACTGGCCCCCCAGCCTGACCCCAAAAGGGCCAGAAAGTGCAATCCTGCCATCTGCCTAGAAGGCAGCACCTGAAACACATGGAGTCTGGTGTTCCTGGTGGCCACAGTCTTCAAGCCCAGCATGGCCTGTGCCCTGCCTACCTCTGTCCTGGCCTTGTGGCCTTCCTTGTGTTTCTCCAGCAACCAAGCTCACCTCACCTTTGTACCTCCCATTTGCTTTACTTCCTGGAACACTCTGTCCCCAGATGGTCACATGCTGGTGCCTTTTTAGTTGTGCAGATCTCAGCTCAGCTGTCCCCTTCCAAGTGGTACTCAGCGGGTGACAGGAAAGGGGGCAGGATGTCCTTGCAGAGACGGGGGAGTGCACATTTCACTTGAATTCTGCTTAAGAATCAGGAGGACTGTTAGCAAAGACTTGCCTCAGACCTGAGGGTAAGTGGCCAAATGGAAGGAAGGCTCCTAACATCTCCAACCTGCTTTTCCCTTGAGCCCCAGACTTGAGGCGAGTGAGGGGCCAAACCCCATTGAGGTGGGACCTGCCAACAAGGGTCTGTAGCCCTCTTGCAAAATCCCAGTGACAGGGCACAGGTTTCACCTCACCATTCTGCTGGCCAGGAGTTTCTTCTCTCTAGGGAACAAGAACCTGCCCCTCACTGGGTTCACTTTCTGAAACCCCATCAAGCATGCCTGCTCCCTCTTTTGCTTCTGTTATTTCAGAAATTTTCTTTTACTTTAGAACACAAAGTTGGGCTCTATCATGAATTTTCTTCCTTTGAGCCAGATAATTCTGCTTCTGTCACTGGCATGGCAGCTGGGTTTCGGGGCCCTGTCTTGGGAACCCTGGCCCCACTGAGGTGCTCTACAGCAAGGCTGCTCCTCTGAAGGCACTTCTGGAAGGGGGTGGCACATCTCCTGCCCGCAAGGCTGATGCACAAGCAGTGTCCCAATCAGCTGTTGGCCATGACATTGCACTGTTAATGCCCACTGGACTGAGGGACCTCGGAGCCTGTGGTGAGGCATCACTGACTTAGAGATGTGCCAAAAGGTCCTGTGATGTTAGTTACCATGCAAATCTCCAGGCCATGCTCTCTCCCAATATCATGTCTAGAAGGTGTCTAGCAATCTGTGCTTTTACCAAGTCCTCCCTCTCCCCCAGCTATTTCTGCCGGTGCCAGTGATCCGAAGGCCACACGTTGAGGCACACTGCCATAGGTCTTTGCCATAGGTGCTGCCAACAACTGGGTGCTTCCCGTCTACCATTGAGTTGCTGGCTTTCTGAATTTAAATGCAGAGACTTCATCTCATCACATTTCTATTCCATTGTATTACGACTAATTCCTCTTTTCCATATGGAGCGTTTTCAGAATGTGGAGGCTGTGATGCAGGGTACTTGTTATTTTCTTCAGCCTCCTGTCACCGTCAGCAGAGATTAAGAGTCGTATATACTTTCAGCCAAGTCCTTACTAAACAGGTGGCTGAGGGCAGGACCAAGGACAGAGCCTACCTTGTCAATTGCTCCAGGGCAGTAAGTCAGCTTCTCTTTTCATCCACTTGGGAAACCTCAAAATAATTGAACAAAATAAATGGAAATGCCCTGCAGAACCCCAAACCAGGAGCTTCCAGCATTGCCCTGATCCACCAGGCCCATAATCCAACCCAACAGGAAGTTAGTTTCAGGAAGCAAGTCAGTCAGGACTTGCTTTTGGCAACCCCACATTGGTTCTTGATGACCCTTGCCCCGATCCCAGCATTCAAACCTGCCCAATGCTCAGCATCCAGCTTCTGTCTTTCAGCATCTCCCTGTCTTTCCTCCCCACTGTCAGTGCACGAGACTCGTGTGGTGTTACCCCACCCCCGTTCCAGAGGACGGCTCATGCTTCAGTCCTGGCCACTCAGCATTTACATCCCTGAACCACAGGGATTCTTTCAGGGATGCACACATGACTCAGGCCAAGCCACGGAGGCTCATTTCCAGGACTTTTGTTGGAACTAAGGAGGGAGAGAATTTTTCTTTTCTTGTTGGACTTGGAGCAAGGAAGAGGAGGTTCTGGAGCTGCCATGATGTGAGGAGAAGAGGAGATTTGGAACCCTGGTGATCATTCAGGATCCAGCTGCTCCTGAAGCTGTCAGATATGTCCCTGCTTTTCCAGTTACTTGGGTCAATATATTTCTTTTTTTAGATTGTTTGAGCCCATTGAGTTTCTTTTATTTGCACTTGAGAGAATGATACAGAACTATCTTTTCTAGATGCCTGTTCTAGAGCCTTTCCCGGGCTAAGGCAGGCATTTATTAGTGCTTACTGCTTACAAGGCTCAATGCTACCCAGTGTGGGCAGCTGCAGCCTGTGGGAGAGGACACAGATATTCTCCCAGTTGTAAGTTAGGGTGTAATCCCCACACATTCTTCACTTGCCAGGTCATCAAGCAAGTGAAGAAGGTTTGGAGGCTTAGAGGGGAAAGAGAACTAGAAACAAACCCTTTCAGAGGACCCCCCCCAGCAACATCTGGATAAGTCCCTTTTGTTCACAGAACCCCAACACCCAACCCCAATATCCTGAATCAAACACAAACACTTACACATACACAGCATGCCAACACCAAGTCTCTACTCCTAATATACATGCATTCCCCACACCCAACTCACACATGTGTATACCTGCAACTGAACACAATCCCTAAAAATGCCTACGTTCCCTGTATATATTTACATACATGTAAAAACACTTCCACATATCCCTACTTCCTTCCTGCACAGACTATTCACGTTCATGCCTGGGCCTCTGCCTCAGCCCAGCAACCGAGATCGCGGCTTGCAGCTTTCAGCACCAAGGACAGTGCCAGGCATTTCTTGAGCCCTCACCGAATGCCCAGCACAGGTCTGAGCTCCTTTATCTCTCTCAATTCTCACAACCCCTGATGAAGTAGATGTGATTATTGTCCCCATTGTATTGGTACAAAAACCGAGGCACAACGAGGGGATGTAATTTGCCTAAAGCCATTCGCTGGTCAGGGATAGAACAAGGATTTTAATCTAAATGCTGCTCTAGAAATGTTTGCTGGGTGAATGCAAGAATATTCAGTCTAACCAATGGTTCTATTGGAGATTCATGTTCCTATGATATATATGCTATCACACACACACACACACACACAGAGTGAGAGCGAGAGAGGGAGAGAGAGAGAGAGAGAGAGAGAGAGAGAGAGAGAGAGAGATGCTCACACCCACAGACAACCTTTCCAGCACCATGAGCTCTGTGGCATCTCAGACTCGGGTTTCCCTGGCTACGCAGCCCCCATTTCTAGTGGGCACTCAGGCAGGTTTGAAGGTGAGGTGTTTCCTGCCGAGGGGCCTTGTGAAAAGGAGGGGGCGGGAAATTATCAGGAAGGGGCAGGAGGTGTTGAGGAGGAGAAGGACAGGATTGGACCAAATGGAAATCTGGCACCGTGCCCTCTGCAGATGACCTGATGAGCATTTTGCAGAGTTAATTTCATTAGCGTCTCTGGGAGATGAACAATTAGCAAGATGTTCTGATGCCTTTAAAAGCTTAAGAGAGGGAGAAGGACGCCTTCCTGGCTTCCCCACCAGACTGCAGTGTCCCCCTCTCCCTGCTCTTTCTCCAGGCTCCTCCATTTCCACCTCCCATCCACGCTCAGCTCACCTTCCCTTCTCCTGCCATCACGTCCTGGCTCACTTCTCCCCCCAGCCCACCTCACTCCTCGGCCACCCCAATGGCCCCTCCCTCCCTCTTCCAGGCTCCCACCTGCCCCATGGTGACTCCTTATCAAGCCACGACCCACAGTAAGCCAATCGGTCCCTCTGTCCTGATCACTCAGACACCCAGGGCCGGGTTTGTGCCAGGCCAGTCCTCCAAAGAGGCAGAGCGTTTCTTTGGCCCACAAAGGGCAGGGCCAGGAAGGAGGTCTCCATTTTTAAACAAATTTGTTGCCAGTTCCTTGGCAACTCCCAGACGGGGTTCCAACCTTAGATGGCTTGGAGCTCCACTTCCAATTCCAGGGCTGGGCTGGTGGGCAGGGCGAGAAAAACTGCCTGGCACATTGACTCCCCAGGAGAGGGGGGAGGTTAGGGCTCCTGGAAGGGTGGCCCCAGTCTGTGGAGAGGGGAATCTATCAAACAGAGGGAATGGGGTACAGGCACAGGGTCAGTGCTCTGACTCAAGCCACATGGTCCTGGTCTGGGGGACACACGCTTCATCATGTGTCCTCTAAGTCCTGGTCAGCATGATGGGCTCTGGTCCAGCCACTGAATCTCCTCTGAGGAGCCCTGGGGCTGCTCTGGCACAGCCTTTGTGGGTTGATTCCAAGTTCCCTGGGACTGGGAGGGGCTCCAGGAAGGCACTCTCCCCTCAGACTAGGTGGCCCCTGGCTGCTCTAAACTCTCTTCTGCCCCAGAGTCCTCCCTCAGCCCGGGCATCAGAATCTCCTCAGAGCTTGTTAAACCCAGATTTCTGGACGCCTTCCCAGGCTGACTATGAGATCTCCAGGTGGGGCGCAGGAATCTGCATTTTCATGGGGTTTGACTGGGGCATCTAATGTCAGGATCACAGGCCCTTAAAACCAGACACTCTTGCTCTACATCAAGAACTCTCAAAAGGGGCCTATTGCCCCCCCAAGAGGGAGAGAAATTGGCTCTTTGAAGTTGGAGGTGGGTGAAAAAAATCTTCCTTTATACAAAGCACAGATCTGCATACAGCACATAAGCAGATATACAGTGTATCTGTGCCATTACCATCTCAGAGAGGGGGTGAATAGGGAAAAAAACATGTCTTCTAGGCTCCTTCTGGGGACAAGAGTGAAAAAGAGGCTGGAAAACACAATAGGTTGAGAAAGGTCCTAAGAGGAATGAGCGTAGCACACACCCCACCCTCCACACCCGGACACACACATGCGCACAGATGCACACAGGCCGGTGCACCTTACACACCAACGCATGGAAAGGCTTCTCTCTCATGTATATGCAGATATACACGCTCCCATCCTCACCCTCCCACACAGACACTAGGAGGCTCCAATCACACTGCACTAGTGCAGGAGATGTGGTGGGGATTTTAATAAGCTTTCAAATAAATAAATATAGCAAAAACCCTTTCCCAGGGCCTCCTCACTCCCGAGAACAGAGGAGCCAGGCAGTCGTCTTCCGGCACGTGGGCGGTCTCTGAGATGCTGTGTGTTCTGCTCATGACTGTGAAGAAGAACGCGTGTGCCCCGTGTGTGGTGTGCAAGTGTGTGAAGGGTGTGCTGAACGGGGGGTGGGCGACTGGGCAGGGAGGGACGTGTGTGCTCGTTGCGTGCGTGTGCATAGGGGTGACTCTTGGGTTCTCAGCCAGGCACTTAGTCTCTAAATTCTCCCTGTTCGTCATCGCTTACGTTTGTTAACACGTCATGCACGCTCCAAAAAGATGTGCTATATGAATGGATGGGTGGATGGACAGGTATCATTTACAAGGCATTTTGAACTCTTTTCTCTTTATTATTATTATTTTTTAAAAATATATTTTATTGCTTTTTTACAGAGAGGAGGAGAGAGGGATAGAGAGTTAGAAACATCGATGAGAGAGAAACGTTGATCAGCTGCCTCCTGCTCACCCCTTACTGGGGATGTGCCCACAGCCAAAGTACATGCCCTTGACCGGAATCGAACCCGGGGCCCTTCAATCCGCAGGCCGACTATCCACTGAACCAAACCGGTTTCGGCTGAACTCTTTTCTCTTAATTAAACCTCATGAATTGCCGAGACCGGTTTGGCTCAATGGATAGAGCGTCGGCTTGGGGACTGAAGGGTCCCAGGTTCGATTCCGGTCAAGGGCATGTACCTTGGTTGCGGGCATATCCCCAGTAGGGGGTGTGCAAGAGGCAGCTGATCGATGACTCTCTCTCATCGATGTTTCTAACTCTCTATCTCTCTCCCTTCCTCTCTGTAAAAAATCAATAAAAAAATATATTTAAAAAAATAAATAAATAAACCTCATGAATTGTCCCATATCCTACATATGACCGTATTACCGTGCTCATTTTACAGATGAGAACGCAGAGGCTCAGGGAGTTCAAGGCAGCTCCTGCAGCATCACCGTCCAGTAAGTGATAGTTGAATGAAGTCTTCTAATCAGTTCCAGGCTTTGCCCAGGGCCCATTGCTACCCAACAGGCACTTGGGAGACCTCCGTGGGGTGGCGCAGGCTGAGTTTTCTGCAGCTGCCTTGTTCAGGGTCACCTGCAGAAGGGCTGCTGAAAAGGCAGCCATGTTGGAATCCAGAACCCACAGCAAGACCCTCCTCAGAGGTTCCTGACCACCCCTCCCCACATTTCTCTCTGCGCCGCCCTGGTCCTCAGAGCCCGCTGCCCAAGCCCTGGAGGGCCCGCGGAGGGCAGCCCACAGCAGATGGGTGATGCTCAGCCAGGGCGGCAATTCTGACTCAGTCCCTCGGGGGCTGGTACATACTGTGTGCCAAGGTTAATTAAACTGGTAATTAGAAGGAGAGATGCTTAATCTATCTGGTTAATAAAATAACCCCCTTCCCCGAGCACGCGGATGCTGTCACTCTGCGGGCTGGCGGCGGAGGAAGCGGCGATGCTGCAGCCCTGCCTGGCGCGATGGGGTCAGTGGAGCAGAACGCTCCCGCAGAAGCTCCCAGGCCTGGCTCCCCGCTCTCCCTGCTTCTTTAGTCCTGGACTGGTTCCTGGCTCTGCATCAGCCATCCCGGGGGCAGGGAGGAGGGGAGCTGCAAGGAGGGCCAGGTCTGGGAAAGAGCCGGATGTGCTCTGCCCCAGGGAAGCTCCAGGGTTTGTCTGCAGTAAGGCCCAGGGGAGAGGGGGTGCTGAGCCAGTGGGGATCCTCTCATGACCCTTCATGCCACTTCCTTCAAGGGCTAGGTCTGACCCTCACACTCTAAATTACATCCTTGATGGATATCTTTTAAAATTAATTTAAAATTTTACATATAAAACATGACTCTTTATTTTTGTTTTTAAAAAAATGGGGGATGGGGGGTGGGGAGGCGCTACAAATAACTCGGCTTCAAGTCTCAGTTTTTTCCAGAGAGGGAACCACTGGTGAAAATCTGGTGGGTAGCCTTCTAGGCTTTTCTCTGAATGTACACAGATATATGTGATGATATAATTAGACACAGCTTTGTTTGGCCCTAGATTTTTTTTACAACATGGCCTCTTCCTATATGTGTCTTTATGCAGTGTGCTCCGTTCCCCACAAAAACAAACAAACAAACAACAACAATGAGGTGGGGAGTGGATGTTTTCTTCAATCAGACATCACCGAGGTGGAATTTTCCAGATAGGGAGAGGAGCTCCCTTGCCCTCAGGACCTCATGCTAAGGATGGCCGGGGACATGTGTCAAGGCATTCTTTGAGTCTGGTCTCAGCCCAGTGGGTCCATCCTGTTCCCGATAGGGTTATCGCCCAAGTCCTGCCGGCCTGAGTTCCCCTGGACCCTGTTCTCAGATTAGAGTGAGCCAAGGTCACAGCAGTCCCCTTCCCCCTCCAGCCTCTGTCGCCAAGACAGCAGCACCAGGGCGCTCACAGAAGGCTGTCTGCACATGAGGCTGCCACAGTGCCGCCTCAGCAGCCACCCCTGCCAACCTAGCAGCCCCCCAGCTCAGGTGTGGAGTCCTCAAAGAGACAGGCCACCTTCCACTTCTCACCTCCCAGAACAGCCCTGGAGGGACAGGGCTGAGTGACACACCGCCCTGCAGGCTGCTGTGAGGACTAAGCTCACCTGCATGGCTGCCAGGCGGGAGGTGATGGAGGGGGGAGAGGGGGAGGGGATAAGCTCTCTCTCAGCTCCTGGCAACTGCAAAGCAGACCCAGCTGATGGGCAGCAGGCGAAGGCGGAAGTATGCCCATGCAGAGAAAGGGTTCTATCAGCCTCCTAATGATCGGTTTAATGGGCTTTGAAGTCAGCTGCATTCAGAGGCTAGAGCAGGTGGCACTAAGGCCGCAGTGTGTGAGCTGGAGAGAAGTGAGGGTCTGGCGGTTCTTTAGCTAGCAGAGCTCCAAGTAAATTCCTAGTCTAAAGGGGGTAACGGGGCACACTTTTTTAAAGGGCAAGAAACAGGTTAGAGAGTGAGGGCAGAACTAAGTAAGACATAAGCTCAGTCCAGCCATCTGTTCACCTGTTTCCTCATCCACTCACCTATCTCCCCATCTCCCCATCCATCCACCAGCCATCCACCATCTACCCATCCACCCATCTACTCACTCATCCACTCACCTAGCTCCCCACTGATCCATCCACCCATCCAGCTGTCCACTCAATCATTCACCCACCTACCATCGATTCACTCATTCATTCAACAAGTGTGTCTTCTCTTTTTTAATCCTCACCTGAATATATACTTATTGACAGAGAGAGAGAGAGAGAGAGAGAGAGAGAGAGAGAGAGAAAGAGAGAGAGAGAGACTGCATTGATATGAGAGAGAAACATTGATTGATGGCTTCCTGTGTGGGGCCTGACCAGGAATTGAACCTGCAACCTAGGTATGCGTCCTGACTGGGAATCAAACCCGAAACCTTTCGATGAACAGGATGTTTCTTCAACCAACTGAGACCCAGCCAGGGCCAACAAGCATTTCTCCATCCTCGACTGTATGCCAGGCCCTTGTTTCTGTGCAGATCCTGTTTTCTTGGACCTGATTATCCCAGTGGGGGTGACAAGCAAGACAGGAACTAACAACAAATAAGCCAACAGAGAAACCAATGAGATCATCCCAGCGGGGGAAGACTATAAAATGGGTAGAGTGAGAGCGAGTGGAGGGGGAAGGTGTGGAGGGGGTCAAATCCAAATGTGACCAGCAGAGTGAGTCTCTAGAAGGTGATGTTTCAGCGGAGACGAAGAGTGACGAGAACGTAGCAGCTGCTGGAAGATTTGGGGAAAGGTGCTTTTGGGCGAAGGGAACAGCAAGTGCAGAGCATCCAAGAAGCTGGCTTGGAGTATTTGTGTGGCCGAAGGAAAGGCAATGCAGCGGAGCACAGGGGATGGCAGGAGGGGACAAGGCGGGCGGGAGTCCGCACGGTGGGCAAGGGCCCTTGAGATGGGAAGGGAATCTCAACTATCCCAAGAGCAAAGGAAGCCAGGGGAGGGACAAGATGGGATCTCTACCTGAAATTCATTCTCTGGCTGCCTTGAGATGATGACTAAAAAGGCAGGAGCATGGCGGGGGGGGGGGGGGGGGGGGGGGGGGAATGGCCAATAATTTCTAAGCGCCTCTCAGCCCCAGAATCCTGCAGTTTCCCGCCCTGCTCCTATTTCAAACAACGTTAAGGACGATCTCTAACATTTGGAGGGTGTTTTCACTGTTTACAAATCACATTTGCAGAACAATTCTGTTTAATTCTCACAGCCGCTCTAGTCAATACTCTCCCAAGGAAGTGGCCTCCTCGGGCAGCGGCCGAGTGGAGCCTCCTGGACCTGGGGCCTTAAAGAGCACTGCTCTGCAGGGCCAGCTGGGGGAGGACGATGCCACCACGGTCTTGTCATGAACAGGCTCCCAGCCCCTCTCTTCTGGTAGCACAACCCCATTTTCCTTTGGAGAGCCTTCGCCGCCATCATTCACTGTCTTCATGGTTCAAATGGAGCCAATTCTATCCCTAGCTCCAGCTCCAGGGGTGGCCAGTCAGTTTCCCAGTATCCTAGCCTCCAGAGTGGCCCAGGTTGGGCCCCCGGTTTGTACCGATGAGAACCGATCTGACGCTGGGGCTTACGCAGGCGATGCTCCCTTTCAGGTGGGATTGGTCAGCTGTCCGTGGGATCTGGAGTGGCTAATGGCCACCCATTGGTGAAAACCTGCCTTGGAAGGGAGCCCCCAGAGGACAGAGACTTGCTCTGTTGGAGCACCCTGATTCAGCTATGCCTGAAGCTCCAGACCTCCCCCGCCTTGAGGACTTTTAGTTGTAAAAGTCAATGAATACCTCTTGGAGTTTGAGCCAGATTGAGGTGGATTTCTGACCCTTGAAGCCAATGAGTCCTCATCAGTTCACATTTGTACAACTCTTGAAGGATTATGAAAACATTCTCGTAAGATAGGGCTTGGCTCATTCTTAGAGCAACTCTGTGAGGGTGGGGCTGGAGGCGGGGTTAAGGCATATTATCTCCATTCCACAAAGGAGGATAGTGAAACCAAAGGAGAGCTGTGTGGCCAGAAGCAGGGCTAGGACTGGGATTCGAGCCTTTGGTCATTCCCATCCTGGAGGTCCCCTCCAGGCCTTCTTTCCAGGCAAAGCCAGACCTCCGTTCACCCTTGCTTTGCTCACCAAGGACTGGGACCCACCCTCCTGGCTTCTCTTTCCTGGCCACTGCCCCCTTCAGCCTGGGGCCCTTGTTAGCTTCTGTCCACAACTTCTCTCTGCTGCCTTCTCCAGCAGGCCCTTGAAGGAAGGTGACTCTGAGTGACCCCAGGGAGTCAGGGGGGCTCCTAAGACCTTTCTGAACCAGCTGGGAGGCCAAGTGCCACGGAGGAGAAAGTGTGTGATGAGGAGTCACAACCCCGCTCTTTTATGTAAGCGGTGACTGATCACTCCCCCTCAGGTGTGACTTTGGACATTTGTAGCCTCAGCTGCCTCATCTGTAAGATGGGGGCGAATAATATACCATCTTCAGGCGATGAGCGTTAAGTGAGGTGAACCAAGGAGGCATGAGGGAGAACGGGCCTTGGCATCATGAGCCCCGGAGGCCTGGCTGGTCCCGGCCCCTCCTCCAGCCGCATTGCCTTCGGTCCTGTTCAGTTTCGTGGGCCAGTGCTCCCTGTCCAGGGCCACTTGGCCTCTTCCCCTGTGACCCGCTCACTCCTGGAGGAATTTATTAAATGCCTCTTGTGTTCCAGGCTCTGCCACGGGCAATGGGAAAGAACAGCGAACAAGACGGGAGCTTGCATTTTAGATGGAAAAGACAGACTAAAAGCATGCAAAAGAGATTTTTTTCACAGAGGGGCATGTGCTATGCAGAAAACAAATGAGCAAAACCCAGGGAGATCTGATAGTGCCTTGAGGAAGGAGGGAGGGAGCACTAATCAGGATGTGGAAAACCTTCTCTCCTGAAACCTATATGAAGAGAAGGCAACTAAGGTAAGAACTGATGGTTTGAGCATCCCAGTCAGAGAGCACAGCAAGTGCAAAGGCCCTGAGGTGGGACCAGGCTGAAGAAACAATAAGGCCAGCGTGGATGGAGGGCAATAAGTGAGGAAGAGCTGGGATGTGAGGCTGGAGAGACAGGCAGGGCAGATCCTGGGCCTTGTAAGCCACGGTTGAATTTGAGCTTCATTATGTGTGCAATGGGAAGCCACGGGAGGGGGGAGGCACGCAGGGAAGAAACAGATCTGACAGCCGTTCTCCAAAGAGCAGTCTGGCATTGTGGGAAGATACAGGGCAGGGGCACAAGGGAAGCAGGGTCACCAGCCTGAGCCTCTGCCCTACCTACACCCTGCTGGAACTGGTACCCCCTCTTCCCCAGTCCAGCTTGGCTGACCCCCACCAATGCAAGAGTGTGGCAGCCCCCAGCTCTGGGCATGGGGGGGGGGTGCACTTTGACAACTTTGGGCAGTCACTATGGCTTCTCCCCCAGCCTCCTCAGCTTCTCCTCGATGACTCAGCCCCAGATCTCTCCCCCCGACCCCTGTGGAAACGGTCTTCCGTCCCTGTTACTGTCACCAACAAGAGCACACCTCCTCAGACCCCAAATCGTTCGTGCCAAGTGAAGAATTCTCCCTCCAAATGCCAGAGACTACTTCCCTTCTCGGTAGCATCTCAGGATTTGGAGGTTCCAGGTCTCCCTTCACCGCGCCCTCACCCCCGTCCTCCATGGCCCAGGACGCGGGGACACTGTGCTCATGGACCCACAGGTCCCTGTCTGTGAAAGCTACTAACCCAAGGCAGGAGGCAGGGAGGCCCCTGGTGGAGCAGAGCACAGCCCCAGGCTACGGGAACGCAGCCACAGCCTGTCTGTTCCCATCAGGAGAGCCATCGGCCTCGCCGGCTATTTCATCTGTGTTTATTTGTCTGTCTGCCTGTGTCTTGCTCCATCTTCTGATGTGTCTTTCTCTCGGCCATCAGCTGCCCCCTCAGCTGGAGCTGGTATTTCTGAAGACAGAGACAGCCCGCATCGTCCTCCCAGAGGCTGGCGCTTCCTCTCCGGGAGCCCGTCCACACGCCGCCGTGAGGAAGAGCAGAATCAGCTCGCGGCAGCACAGTGCTCTCCAGTTTGCATTTCTCGGTCCCACGCATGTTTAATTATATCCCTACCTCGTTCCCGAAGGAGTTCAAGGCACCGGTCCTCTGTGTGTTCTTCGCAGTGACACTGGAGTGGGCAGGCAGTGGCCTGGCCCGTTGACATCCAAGGACACTGAGGCTCAGAGGGGCTTTGCCAAGGTCACGCAGCCAGCGAGCGAGCTATAGGGGCCGGGCTGGGACTCAGCGGCTGGCGTGGGTTGGATTGCTATAGCAGGGAGCTCCCGGAGCCCTCCCTCTCCTGGAGGTTTAGAACTTGCTCTGCCTGCGGGGGTGCTCCATCATGGGCACCTCCTGGCTTTCTCAGACCCTGACCCCGGCTTCAGTCCTTCTGTTGAGGCTCCTGGGAGCAGGAAGTTAAGGGGCCCCACAGGAAATGGGGGGAGGAAAGGGGACTGAGAGTCTGGGCTGGGGTGGGGGGACCAGGCAGGGTGCTGAGAGCCACAGCGAATGGCCCAGCCTGAGGCCGGCTCTGCAGCCTCCCCATGAGAGGCTGAGGCCTGAGGAGGCCAGGAGGAGTCTGGCGGGGCGTGGCGGGGAAGAAAAGGGGCTGCCCAGCTGACAGCAGGTGACAGGAGCCGGAGCTGCTGAGTTGCAACAAAGGAGGGGAGCAAGGGAAATGACGAGGCTTGGCACTCGCTCTCCCAGCTGCTCTGGGTTTGAAGCTGAGCCACTTTGCTGGCTCCGGCACAGCGAACAGGTGGCAGCAAGACTGGCACGGCCAGGAAAGCTCATCCTGTGGAGGCCAGCATGCAACAGAACAGGAGAGGAGCAGCCAGACCAGGGGGGGAGGAGGGAGAAGGACAGAAGAGGAGGGGCTTTGAGGAGGGGACCCTCCACTGGGATCCCCAGGCCCAGCCGCCTCTAGGACAGGGCTTCTCTGCTCCTTCCCCGCAGGCATCTACATGTGTCCTCACAGCTACCCCTGTACCAGGCACTCAAGAGCCTTCAGAGACCCTCAGGGCCCACAGGCTGGCCAGCCTCCTACCCCAAAGGTGCTCACAGGACACCTGCCCTCCCCTTTCACCTTCTGGCCAGCTCACCTCTCTGGCTTGCACCAGCTGTGCTGCCTGGCACAGGGGACACCAGGGCACCTGGGTGAAGGGAGGCACCTGGGCCTGCCAGGTGGGCTCCAGCCCCCGGAGGGGCAGGCCCAGCTTTCTTGCTCTGTCTGGATGGGAGCGCTCAGCACACGCGGGGAGACCTGTGCTTGGCTGGGAACAGGTCCTCTCACTCCGGCTTCTGCTGCGATTCCGATGCCCTGGCTCACGACTACCTGGGCTCCACCAGAGCCTCATGCGTTCTGCCCGAGAGAGGTGATGCTTGCTGCTCAGCAATCACGAGGCTGTGCGTGGCGCTACCTAAACGCCCAGTTGATTGACAAATAAACCAGCTGGCCCTGGCTTCACGCAGTCCCCATTCGGTAGATGTCTGTGAAGGGTCTACCCTGGGCCCAGCACGGTTCCTATGGAGGACATCGTAGGAGAGCGGACAAAGTCCAGGCTCATGGTGCTAACACAGCAGAGGGACAAGTCAAACAAACAGGAGAGTTTTAGATGGTGAGTGATGGTGTAGAAATAGAGTGATCGCAAAAGGAGCAGGAGCCCTAGCCGGTTTGGCTCAGTGGATAGAGAGTCAGCCTGCGGACCGAAGGGTCCTGGGTTCGATTCCAGTTAAGGGCATGCACCTCGGTTGCAGGCTCCTCCCCGACCTGGTCCTGGTTGGAGCATATGCAGGAGGCAACCAATCTATGTGTTTCTCTCACATCAATGTTTCTCTCTGTCTCCCTCTCTCACTCTCTCTAAAAATCAATGAGAAAATAACCTCAGGTGAGGGTTAAAAAAGAAAAGAAAAAGGAGCAGGAGAGGTGACCTTGTACAGGAGGCGGCCAAGGAGGGCTTCTCTGAGGAGATGGCATTTGGGATGAAATCTGAATGGGAGCTCATCCAAAGGGCGGGAGAAGGGTGTTCCCAGCAGAGGGAACTGCATGTGCAAAGGCCCTGAGGCAGAATGACCTTGGTCTGTTTGAGAAACAGAAGGAAGACCTGTGACGATGGGAGCAGGTAGGGCCTGAATCTTGCAGGACCTGGAGGCCATGGGGAAGAGCTGTGTTTTATCCTAAGTGGGATAAAAAGCCTTTTAAGAAGAGGTCCATCTGGTGGCTGTGGCGTCTGAGACGCTGGACCGGGTGGGGAGAAGAGGCATCGAGAGACCAGGCAGAGGCAGCTGGGCGGGAGTGGAGGTGGGGAGGTGAGAAGCAGCTGGTTTGGGTGTGTTTTGGAGGTTGAGTGCACAGGACTGCTCTGGTGTTGGATACAGAAGAGAGAAAATTGAAGGTAAGTTTGGGGTTGAGCTGGGGGAGGGGACACTCTGGGCTGGAGAGGACTGGGGACTCCCGTGTGGTTAAGAAGGGGATGTAGAGAGCATTCTTTCTTCTCTTCCAAAAGCATAGCCAAAGGGGATCCCCACACTTTGCATGGCCCAGAGCAGAGCGTGCCCCTGCCCCATGTCCTCCCTGGGAGGCAAACGTCCATCCTCACCCCATAGGCACCTCCTCCCAGACCCCAGCTCTCCCGTGCGCTCTGAGCAAGTCACATCCCTTCTTGAAGATGGACGGCATTTTACGAACTCCATATGCTCAGTTTTCTTTTATTATTTTAATTTCTAACTACTTGGGATGGTTTCCAGCATTGGCTTCTGCTGCGATTCTGATGCCAGCAGACACACGTTGCTCTCTCCCCCTCTTCAGCCCTCCCTTTATCCAAACCACAGAGATTCTTCCAACCCACAGGCGAGCTGAGGGAATCCAGCCAGCAAGCAGGTGCCCTGGGGGTCTGGCCAAAGGTGACACAGGCCTCAGAGGCAGTGGGGGCAGCAGGCAGGAGCTGGCCTGGCAGATGGGAGCTCAAATGGGGTGTTTCTAAAGATGCTGTCACAGGGGCTCCGGCGCCCAGTGGGAACTGCTGCCTTCCTCACCACCCTGGCCCACACAGCCATCCCCCAGGCCTCTCCCACAGGGGCTGACACCCCCTCTTCTCAGACCAAACTCCCAGCACCCACTTCTTCCAGCAACAGACTTCCTTTCTCAAAGACCAGTCCCAGGAAATTTTGCTCTGGAGCGCTCTCCCCCCAAACCCTTACAAAGGTCACACTTTTTGTCCCAGGGTCACTCTCCGCAAACCCCTCCTGAAGTGATTGGGCTCCTTGTGATGAACTAAAAGTCTCACATGTTGCTTTGATGACATGTTCCCACAGGAGCAGGAAATTACCCTTCTTAGCTTTTTGCTGCTTTGCTTGCAGCGAGCGGGACTAATAGGTACTTGTTGAATGAATGAATGAATGGGTTTCCGGCCCATCTCCTCCTCCTGCCAGCTCCCGTCTGTGGGAGGGCTTTGGGGGTCCCGGTAACTCAGAGTTAGTTTTATGGGGGAACAGGGCAACTAGTGACTAGCCACCTGTGCCAAGAGCAGCACCAGTGACCTCATTTAATGCGTTACCCTATTTTATATGCCAGAGAGAGAGAGAGAGAGAGAGAGAGAGAAAGGATGCTCAAATGAACAAAGGGACACCCCCCCCCGCCAGAAGCACACAGCTGGCCAGCATGGCAGCCATGGTTCAGACTCCCAGCTTCTCTGCCCACCAGGCTGCAGATGGACCACAGACAGATGACCAATTTTCAAACAAGTGGAATAACAAGCGCACTTAGTACTCCGTACTGTTATTGACCGCAAGTCAATGGCACTTTGATGACTCAGGAGGCGACGATTTCAGAGCCTCACGGGGTCCTTTCACGCTGGGTCCTGGTCCCGCGCGTGGGGCCACTCCTGTGCACAGCGTGGGGCCAGGAAAAAGCTACAGTGGCTCTGTGGTGCCCTGGGGCCGCCTTCTGAGCTGCAGCTCTCCTCCCTGCAGATCCTGCTTTCCTTCTTCCTTCTTCATAAAAGGGGACAGCGCCCTGTTGTGGGGGTTCCCACAGGGTGCGTCGTCAGGGTCAGCAGGAGTCTCCACAACCGGCCTCGGGTAGGAGGGATGGCGGCAGACTGGGCTCCTCGTCCCTCCTGCAAGGCCACCGCCTCACCGCCCCGCTGCTGCGGGTTTCGGTGGAGCCTGACCTGGCGGGTTTGCACCCCTTTCCAGGGTTCACAGGCAGATAGATCGCTGGCCGCCTTCGAACACACCGAGCGTCTCATTTACATTGGTAACGTTTTCCCCCTTCTTGTTCCCGTTAGATGGTAAGCTCCAGGAGGGCAGGGCTCTGCCTACTTGGCTCTTGGCTGTCATCCCTGCATCTGCCCGCAGCAGGGGACCAGTGTCTGCGCAATGAGTATCCCCGACCTGGGTCCTTCGCAGTTTCGGTTATACCCCGGTCCCGCTTGTCCTATGTAATATTTGTCTTTCAACCAGCCACCTTTTAAAAACTTAAGAGATGAAATGTGAAAGGAAGCTTTTTATCACTGTCATAGATGGAAAGCCAATATTACTTGCCATAAATAGAAGACAACTGTTAAAATAAATGCCACAAAAATAAAGCAGTGTGAGGAAATCTGAGCAGAGCCTCTTGCCGGTGGAAGGCTGAGGCCTGCGCTCTCTCTGCTGGGAGGAGCGGTCAGCCAGCACGCGCTGAGACTCTGTCCTTGGTGGCAGGGCTCAGAGGGAACTTCGTAGGGAGTAGCTGTCTCACCATCTGAGTGAGACTCGGCTCCATTCTCGGCTCCTAAAAGCCAACCCCCACCATTGTCCTCATCCCACACATTGGGGAACGCCCATCTGGAGAGCTCTCTAGGGGTAGGTAGGTGTGGAGAAACAGCTCCTCCCACAGCCGCCCTAGTACCTCATGTGCTTTTGTGCAAATTGGGAAAAGGCTCTCTCTCTCTGGGTGGAGGGGACACCCTGTGCCCTGGATCCTGCCTTCCTGCACCATCCTGCCCCCAGGCTCGCGGGGCCTGTGGGACCTCTCTCAGTCTCAGCATGGACCCTGCTTGCATCACAGTGAGTTTTGTCTGAGCCGGCCTTCCTCACCTGAGGAGGAGCTCCCCGCTGGGGGGACTGCCTTCATTGTATGCTTGTCTCCCATCACTCCGCAGAGTGTCCCAATATGACTGGTTTTCAGGAAACATTTGTGGAGTTGAATAGAGTTGGTGATTAATCAAACTCCAAATAGCCAACATTTGCTGCTGTCCAGACTAATAATACCAAAAGGTCCATCTGCCCCCTCAGCCTGGGCTTTTTCCTGACGTTTTCCCAGCACCAGGTGGGTGGCTAGATGCTCTCCCCTCCCACATCCTTTGGAAGAATTTTGTCCTCCTGACTCCTGAGCCCACTGTCCCCACCTCTTCTCTGTCTGGCCCAGCCCGCAGGGAATTTTCATTAGAATGCTTGATGTTGCAAGTGACAGGAAATGCAGGTCCACTTGTTTACATCATGGGGAGTTTATGGAGCCATACAGTTTTAGTCCGAAAGTGGTGTTAGCATCAAGCGAGGCGTGGTCCAGCGGCTCCAAAGATGTCACCAGATCTTGCTTCTCGCCATCTCTCTGATCTGACTTCCATGTTGTGAGTTTCACCTCAGGCTCCTCTCAGAGCCTGCCCTGACCCTCACCTTAAGCATCTCCAGCTTATTGCTTCCTGGTAGCAAAATTTTCTGCTCACTTTCCCGTCTTATACTGCATCATTTATGAGAACAATGAAGAACTCTTTCAGACGTCCACCTAAGACAAAGAAGACCTTGCTTTCCCAGAAACACTGGGAATGTTGTCATGCCTCATTGGCTCTGATTGGGTTACCTGACCGTCTCTGAACCAATAGCCACACCAGGTGGGGAGGAAATGCTGAGCAGCCAATCGGGGTTTGCCCCTGGGTGGGTGTGGAATCAGCTCCCCAGTCATAGGCTGAGACCTGAAGGGTGTTCCTAAGGGGAGTTCCGGGGAGGGCTGTTCAAGAGAAAGAAGGGAAGGACACTGGGGGAAACCACAGATGTCCTGAATGTGGGAGAGGTAAGCCCTGCAAGCGGGCCACTGTGAGACTCACTGGATGTTTATAGAAGCTTCTTTCCTCCCCAGGATGCAGTCGAGGACTGGTGTAAGCTGGGGCCGATCTGTGAGTGACGTGATGCTGGGTCCAGAAAGGAAACCATTAACCACAGGAGACCACCTCCAGGCCCCCTCCCTCAAAGACTGAAGGAACCATAGCTCAGGGGTCTTTAAGAAATCTGTCAAATCCATGGGGTCCTGTGTGCACTTTTTTTGGGCAAAGGACCCCCAACTTAATGAGGTCTCAAGGGGTCTGCAGCCTAAAGGGTTGACCTAGAGGGGTAGCTATGTGCTTGAAGTCGAACAAGTGCTGCAAGCAAAAACGAGGAGAGAACCTGGTCTCCCAACTCCCGCTCCTCTGTGCCACCACCCACGTTCTCACTGTGTGCAAGCCGGTCCGCAGGCCTCATCCCAGGTGATTGCATCCTCCCAGGTACCTCGGATGTAGCTGACACCCCCCTTTGGCAGATGAGAGAATCCATGATTTGCTCAAGGTCGAACGTGGCACAGTGGGTCCAAACCCTCCTTCCTAGCACATGGAGCTACTTCCCTTTATCTTATTGCCCTCGTTCCTTACAGCCAGCTGATGGGGTCACAGAACTGCCGGTCTAAGCCCTCTGAAAGGGAACCGATTTTTGCTGGGCCTTTAGGACACAGTCCTGGGGGCTGCCAGGCTCCTGGCACAGCTTCCTCTGAGCCCGGTGACGGTCGGCACGCGATGCCACCTCCCAGGGCTTCGGTTCTCAACCTGAAATGGGATGAACAACCCACAGTCCTTCCTTTGCAGGGCTGTGTAGCGGGTCCCCATGGCTCCTTTTTGTGACAATTCCCTGTGCATGGCCTGGCCCAATGCAAGTGGGAGGCTGCTCTTGGTCTCGGGAGACCCAGGCGTCTTTTAGGGGTCCTCCGGCTGCTCATCGGGACCGGGCTTCCTTCTGGCAGAGGGATGATTTCCGCAGGGCCCGCAGCAGAGGGGGATTCATCCCCAGTGACGGCGCGGCTCAGAAAGCCCGCTCACGGGTCAGGTGCTCTGCGTGTATGACCGTCCTCCATCCCCTTCGCTCCACCAGAAGGTGCCATGGACATCCCCGTTCTGCAGGCTGGGACATGGAGGCTCAGGGGTGAAGTCACCTGGTCCAGGTGACAGAGCATCGGCGGAGTCAAGATTGGAACCCAGGCCTGTCTGAGACCAAGGCTGCCGCATTCCCCCCTCCTTGGCTCACTGTGAGCCGGAGGGCAAAGTCTTCTGCTGTTTAATTGAGGCACTTGGGACGGCTGCGAGGCCGGCCTGGCTGTAATTTAATTTAGACTTGTTCCTCGCAAGCTTGACAAGGAGGTGCCAGGGGCCATGGCCTGGTTGGGGACAGCCTGGCCAGCTTCCTTCTCCTCCCTCCCGCCCAGCCTGCTGCCTCCGAGCCTCATCCAGCACCGAGGTCATCGGCCCCTCTGTCCGCTGTGAGGCCCCGTGGCTGATGGGCTCAGGATGGGGGGTGACCCGGGAGGCTTCTGGCTCCGGCGTGCAGAGCCACTGCCACCACACGCGGCTCCAAAGGCCCCGAAAGCCATAAAGCAGCCGAGGAAAAATGACAGCGGGCGCGGAAACGAGCCACGGAGGAAATTAACTCACACCCGGGGAGCCGCGTGGCTTTCTGCTGACAGAGAGGGCCGGCTTCCTCATAAAACTAAACATTTAAACTCTCCTCTTTACAATAATTACAGGGCCTCGGCTGCCTCTCCCCCCGTCGGGGTGATGAAGGGCAGGGGCTGGGGCGTCAGGAGAAGGAATGGAGAGAGCGTGGCGGCCGGAGCAGGGTCCCCTCCGCAGGGGGGCTGGCCAGAGGGCCGGGGAAAGTTAGTGCTGGACGGGGACTTGGGGACCGATGGTTGCAACCCCTTCGTTTGACAGATGAGAAACCCGGAGGCCCAGAGAGGGCTTGGACTAAGTGAGGTAAGATGGCTAACAGCAGCTTGTCTCCCGGGGCAGGGAGAGCGGCTGCCCTCATTCCACACGCTTTTCCCGAGGCCCCTCTGCGAGCCGGACCCCATGCCAGGGTCCCGTGAAAAGAGCAAGGCCTGTCCTGGGCCCCCGTTAGAAAGGGGGCTCCTGAGGGCTGGGAACGCATCTGCTCTGAGCAGCAGCTCTGAACCCCGGGGAGGGGTTCTGTCCTCACCCCTGGCCATCGGGGAACCCCAGGGGGACCCGCAGCTCATGGAAGCTTCCCAGCAGCAAAGAGCCTTGGGAGCCAAGGGCATGCCTGCCAGCGGGGCCGGGTGTCAGACTGCAAGCCTGAGGTGGCAGGGCTTCTCACCTCCCAGCTGCATCCAACTGCTCTCTGGGCCTTCGGCCCCAGCTTCGGTCTCTGTCCCGCCTTCAAGGCTGCCCATCAGCTCTGCCGCGGAGGACCCCTGCCCTCTGTGCCCCAACACCTGCTCCCCACTCTGCCCCCTCACCGCCCATCCCTCACTCAGACTCTCTCCCAGAAACAGTTTTCCTCTCTGGCTTGGCAGGCTGCCTTCTGTACTTCCAACACTCCCCTCCCTCCCAGCGTGAGGGACAGCTGCTGTTTTTTCTGCAGCCGGCACTCCCCTTCTGTGGGACCCCCACCCCTTGCTCAGTTCCCGAGGTTTGGAAGAAGCTGGTCACTCAAGGAGGAGGGGGGTGGCGCATAGCCCAGGCCGGGCCAATCAGCACATCTCATCACAGAGAACAGTTTGGAGATGGACAGGGAACCCGAATCCTATTTGTGGGGTTGTGGGAGGGGTCCTCTCTTTCCGCCTGGACTGCTGAGCTGAGGATGCAGGCCTGATGCTGCAGAAAGAGCACTTGCAAACAAAGCCAGCACACAGGAAAGTGACCGGAGGTGGGACTTACAGCTTCCTGAGGACTTTTGGAGCTCCTGGATCCAGCCATGCCTGAAGTTATATGGGCCAAGAAATAACATTGTTTATAATAATTATTATTAGTAGTACATTATTATACAAATTATATTCTATATAATTATGTTATTTGTTATATAATTTCTAGAGGCCCAGTGCAAGAGTAGGCTTCTGGCACTGGCTTCCCTCTGGCACCAGCTTCTCTCTGGCACCCTGGACCTGGGCTTCCCTCCTCCAGCCGCCTGCCCGCAGGCACCTGGGACCCGGGCTGGCTTCGCTCCGCCCCGGCTTCCTCAGGAAGGACGTCTAGTCTAATTAGCATATTACCCTTTTATTATTATAGATTATGGTTTACATATTGTGAATAGTAGTTTCACTATTATTATTTTGCTTCAAAATTTAGTTTCTCTCACTGGCAACCAAAAGATTCTGCATAACATGGCGGTTTAGGGAACCAGCTGAACAGGTAATGGTCCCTCCCAGTTCCTTCCCCTGGAGCAGCCTAGGCCCTGCCTGACCCTGAGCTTTCGGCTCTGTCATTTTACAGCCTCTCCACGTGGAAGGCTGGGTCTCTTAGGTGTGTTCAGAGATTCTGTGTCTGTCACTCTGGACATGACTGCCTTGAGCAGAAGAGTCCTGCTGTTCCTGCCCCTGCTTCTTAAAGTCCGCATCTGACTTTTCCCAGACCCTGGCTGCCAGGAAGACGAGCAAGAATTCAGCCAATGTAGCCAGGCCTGAAGTTCAAATTTCCTCTGGTGAATCATTGTATCTGAGATCTGTTAGCACAGGCTTTCTTGTATTAGCAGGCACATTGGGCAACTGGAAACGAAAAAGAAACTTAGAAATGAACATAGCAGCTCCTTTGCTACCACCCAGCCTAGCATCCCGACCCCTTCTCCTCCTTCTCTGTGCCCCAACACTTTCCCTCTGGAACCTCCGCTCTCAGGAGGTGGGCACCTCGGACAGGCACCTGGCCCAGGCTTGCCAACCCAGAGCCTGTGGTCCCTGACACAACGATGTTAAGGGGGACACATGACCCTGAAGAAGCCAAAAGAATTTCATTCTGGGGCATTTATCACACTCATTAGAAATGAAGCCCTCTGTTTCCTCCTGTATTCTTGGCCTTTAGACTATAAACCTGGAGGTACTGGGGACCACTGTGGAGAAAGATGCTGCCAAAGATGAGAGCCAGCGCAGAGGAAACTGCCCTAGGTCAGGAGAGGGAGCAGAGTCCTGATGAAGTCATTTATGCCTGGATCCAGCCATGCCTGAAGCTGCATCACATACCTTATGACTCCTCAGTTCCCTTGTTTTCTTGAGCCTATCTGAATTGAGGTACTGACTCTGACGAACAAAAAAAAGTACTGATTAATAGGGAAAAGTATTCCAAATAAGTAATTTTAAGGAAATAATGATGACAATAGTTTACAAGAGGCCAGTCATATAGATGCTGGTATTTCAGACACAATAAATAGCAGGACTAATAAGTCAAGAGGAGACTGGCCTCTCTGTGCAAGCCAGACCCTGAGCTAGGGGGCCGGGATGTGCATACACGCTGACTGATGGGATGGCTCCCACCACCTCATTTCCCAGGTGGCTTTGAGCAGCTTTGTTGACTGGCTTTTCTGTCAGAGGGAACGGATGAGACACCATTAGTTGGCAGGAGCCTGAAGGCGGGCTGCCCACACACCTCCATGCCCAGAGGGGAAGAAGCAGGGAGCTCACGCTGTAAGTCAGGTCCCCGCGAGTCAGGTCCCCTGGATGCCCTCCTCTGGCTCTCCAATGCAGCCGTACAGCTGTGCCCTGCACATCGGCGGGGAGCGCCACCCGTGGCCCCCATCGGGAGGGGTGCCCTCCCCAGAGCACCCAGCACGGTGACCCTGCCTGCTCCCAGGCCACGCCTGAACAGGTTGTCAAAGAGTTCTACCTGAGAGACCCCTTATCCAGGAGGAGAATTCCTCTCGGGTCCCAGGTTGTCAATAAATTGCTTCTGGAGTTCTGTTTACCTCTATTTCCACTTTTTGCACCAAAAAAAAAAAAAAAAAAAAAGAAAGACACAGATGGCTTTGAAAAATCCTCCAAAGGAAGTTGCCAGGAATCCTTAAACTTCTAAATCTCCCCCTTCTCTCTCTTTTTTTCTCTCTCTCCCCCTTGCTCTCACTTACTCTCTCCTTTGCTCAAATCCCACACAGCAGCCTATTGAATTCAAGCTAAACTTTTTGCCCTGATTCTAAATTCCTCTGGGCCATGCTCCCCAATACTTTACCACACCAGGCACCCCGTCTGCTGGCTCCCTGAGCACATCTGATGGCCGCCTATTGAGCTGGTGCTGCTCCCACCGCGTCCCAGTGCTCCCACCGGTGCACCTGGGTGTGCGGTCGTGAGCATCAGCCTCCAGGCTGAGAGAGGAGGGCAGAGTGGGTGTGGGTGTGGGTGTGGGGGTGGAGTGGAGAGGTATGGGTGGGGAAGGGTGCTGCCCTGGCTTCTGGCTGCTGCTGTAATAAATTATCACCAACCTGGTGCCTTAGAACACATGTATTTCTTCTCTTGCAGTTCCGGATGTCAGAAGTCCAAACGAGTCTCACTGGCTGAAATCAAGTGTTGTCGGGGCTGCATTCCTTTCTGGGAGCTTTTGGGGGGCATCTCTTTCCTGCTCTTTCCAGCTCAGAGGCTGCCCGCACGCCTCGGCTTGTGGCCCCTTCCTCCATCCTCAACGGCAGCCTCCCATTGCCATCTCTCTGCTCTGGCCCCTCTGCCTTTCTCCCCATTTAAGGATCCTGGCCCTCCCAGTTATCCCTTGCCTCCTGCTACGCTAATGTTTAGGGGGTTTTGTCCCCCTGCTGTCTTGGTTTCCTAGGGCTGCCTCGTTGCAAAGTACCACAAAGCGAGTGGCTTGAACAACACATGTTCATTGTCTCACGGCGCTGGGGGCCCGCAGTCCGAATTCAAGATGTCGGCAGGGTTGGTCGCTTCTGAGGGCCGTGAGGGGCTCCGTGCCTTTCTCCTCCGAGCTAGTGGCCTCGGGGGCTCTTGCAGATGGCACACACAGCTCTAAAACCGCTGTGGGGACTGATGGGGGTGGGCACGCCCCAGAGGAGGCCATCTGTCCTGGTGGCGGGTCCAGGCCAAGAGCTGAGGAGAGCGGGGGCCTGCCCCTCTGCCTGCAGGATGGGGTTTGGGTGGCAATTCAGGGAGCCAGGCCCCCCTCCTCCCTGCCTTGGCCCTCCGAGCCAGAGGCCTGCCAAGGGATATGAAAAATGCAGACACGTCAGACATGCAGCACTCGGTATAGGAGCATCCGGGTGGGTAAAGTGACTGTCTCCCTTCCTCCTCTTCTCATGGAGGGACCATGGGGTTGGGAGATGGGGCAGTGGGATGAGCCGGTGACCAGAGGGAGGGGGCCCTTCAGACGGCTGTCCAGGCCTGAAGAGCCGCGTCCTCACGCTCTGCCTCGGAGCCCAGACAGACACATAACTCGAGCATCCCCATCCAACAGAAGGGAGCAGCCCAGCCAGGCTGGGAAATGTCAGGGAATTGACGTTATTTTCCCATTGACTATGTTCTGCTAGAGGAGATTTTGGTTACAGGGTGTAATCAAATCACACTTAAGAATTTCACGAAAAGATTACTTTCATAATGAGAAAAATGCACTTTTAAAAAGGAATCCGTGATAGAGCCTCCTTGTGTGGCAATTTGGTAATACCTATGAAAACAGGAAGAGCACAACTCCACTCGTGGGAATTGGTCTTGTGGGTGTTTGTGGGCACACACACACACACACAAACACACACACACACACACACACACACGCACACACTCACACACCCCTGAGTGGGGAAAGACGCCAGTCGCAGCACGGTTGGTGGTGGTAATAAATTGGGAACAGCCTGTGTCATCAGTAAGGGAGGGGGTAGGCCAAGCGGTACAGCCGTGTGGTGGAATACCATGCAAGCTAAAAGAAGACGCCAGTAGCTATCGGTGAGGAAGGTTTACAAGCACCACTTAAATGAGAAGAGCAAGAAGAAGTAACTCGCATGGAAATGGGGGGTGGGAGGGAGGGAATACAGAGAGACGGGCAGAAACGCTGCGTTCATTTCCTATGCCCACCATAGCAAGTCACCACCAACTGGGTGCCTGAAAACAACAGGACCTCCTTCTCACGGTTCCGGAAGCTCAAAGGCTGAAATCCACGTGAATCCGTTCCTCGCCTCATAGTTTCCGGTGGCTGCCAGCATTCCTCAGCATGTGGCTACATCATTCCAGTATGGCCTCCAGGGTCCCATTGCCTCCTCCTTATAAATAGGGACGCTGTGTCTATTTTATAAGGATATTTTTTTTTTTATTAGATTTAGGCCCTGACCTTAATTATCCAGGATAATTTCCTCATCTCCAGATCCTTACTTAATTACATCTGCAAAGACTTTTTTTTTTTTTTTTTTCCAAATAAGATCACATCCACAGGTACCAGGGATTAGGGCAAGGGCACATCTTTTTAGGGGCCATCTCTTTTTTCTCATCATAAACATAATCCTTTCGTAGAATTCTTAAGTCTGATTTGATTACTCCCTGTAACCAAAATCTTTTCTAGCTAGAACATAGTCAGTAGTAAAATGACATCAATTCCACATCAGATATCAGCTCCATGGGAGAGCAGAGGCCACTGGGTAGAGAAACCAAGAGACCAGGGGTCTGGGTCAGTGAAGACTTGCTTTTCATGATGACCCTTTCTCTATTGTTCGACTTCTTTCCCAAGAACACAACTGAATATTTTGACAAGCTTCAAGCAGTAAGTAATCCAGCACACCAATTGTCTGGGCACCTTCCAAAGGTTGTGTGCACACCTCATCTCACTGACTGCCCTTAGGCGAGGTCCTGGTCAGAGCGGTCAGCTCCCCAGGGCAGGGTGTGGCTGTGCCTTTAGTGGGCTCCATAGCTAGAGCCATAGCAGGTGTCAAGAAGCACCTGTTGATGGGGCTTGAAATCCATATTCAAATGAAAAATGGTAACTTTCAGGTTCACTAAGAACACACGCAACTCACAATATTCATAACTAGAGGCCCGGTGCACAAAATTCGTGCACTGGTGACCCTCAGCCCAGCCTGCACCCTCTCCAATCTGGCACCCCTTGGGGGATGTCCAACTGCCAGTTTAGGCCTGATTATTCTTTTCACAATCCAGGACTGCTGGCTCCCAACTGCTCCCCTGCCAGCCTGATTGCCCCCAACTGCCCTCCCCTGCAGGCCTGGTCTCCCCGCCCCAACTGCCCTCCCTCTTATGCAGGCCTGGTCACCCCCAATTGCCCTCCACTGTCGGTCTGATCCCCCATAACTGCTCTCCCCTGCTGGCCATCTTGTAGTGGCCATCTTGTGACCACATGGGGACAGCCATCTTGTGTGAGGGTGTGGTGGTCAATTTGCATATTACCGCTTTATTATATAGGATATTTCAGTGGGTGCACAGCAAGTCACACACTTCAAGTCCCAATAGTGAGAACTTAGTTCTCAGCGTTGCCCATGCAGTAGCAACAGCTCCTTGGTCCCTCGGGAGGCCAGCCTGGGATGTGGGGGCTCTTCTGGGGCTGGTTTTTCCGTACCTCTCCCTGGATTCTCTGTTTGCATATTAAACATGTAAGAATTGTCTCTATTTCCTCAAAAAATAGTCCTCTATCTTTTCTCTCTTGATCTGTGTTTTGTTTGCCTGCTTTTGATAAAAGGAGCTTTGAGAAATGTATTCCTTTCCTTCTTAAATCTCCAAAGAGAAAATCAACTGGGAAAACATAATGATAAATGGCAACTGACACCTGGCCCGAGGGTGGGGAGATCTCGGGGCTGGTTGGGACTGTGACAAAGAGGACGGATCTCTGAGGGACGGTAGTTACCCAGCCCAGCCCCGGGGCCAGGGCTGCCAGAGCTTCTGGCTTTTCAGGAGAAGCTGAACATCACATTCTAATTTAAATTCTCCTAATAACTTAAAGTAGGAAAGTGATGTAAATTTTTTGTAACTGCTGTGTAGGCCAAATAAAACACAGTCAGACTTAGCCTGCAGCCCTCTCACAGAACTCCGTCCTGGACGCATTAGCACTTTAAGTCCTGACCAGCCTCAAGCCACGACTTCGCATCCACTTATACATTCCAGCAAGCCCTTACACCATTTCTTTGTGTGTGCATCTTCTCTGTTCTTAGACTAACAGCTTCGTGTGGCAGGGACAAAATGGCCTGTGAAAGCACGCTGGGCGCAGACTCAGCCGAGGGAGAGCCAAGCAGAACCGTGGCTCCCGGGAGGGGGCGGCTGCCCGCGCAGGCAGGACAGGCAGTGTCTGCTGTCTGGCTAATGGCCTGGTTGTTTGGGACATTGCTTGTGTAGACTGTTCTGTTCTCAACCTAATGATACCATTTTTAGTGACTCATTAGGATCCTCGTTAAGAGTTGTTAGCACATCAAAACAGTGTTGGTGAGGGCTGGCCGAGGGTGGCTTCCTGGACATTAGCAGTTATCTGGATTTCCCTGGCCGCGGGGACAAAATGTCAACAAGTGGATTCCAGAATGCCGCCAGTTCAGAGGTGCTGCCTCCGCAGGGGGCACTTACTGAGCACCTGCTCTGTGTGTGTGTGTGTGTGTGTGTGTGTGTGTTGCATGCAGTGGTTTTCCTTGGGACAAGCCATCAACTTGCACTCTCTGCCCCGCTCAACCACTCCAATGACACAAACCTTTCTACTCTGCACACGTGGTCTTGTCCCTGCCTCACGACCTTTTCACTTGCTGTGTCCCCTGCTGGGCATGCTCTTCCTAGCCCTTGGCTCCAAATATCATCCCCTTGCTGGGGATTTTCTGACTCCTTGTCTGCTGTTGCAAACCCTCACGCATCACTCTCCAACCCTCTGCTCTACTTGGTTTACCACCCAGGACTTTTTACCCGTTGTGCGCTCATATTGATTTTCTTGTGGTTTACTGTCTGTGTCCCCTCCCCCGTGAACGTCAGCTCCATGAGGGCAGGGACCTGTTCTGTTGGGTGGAAGATGAAATAGAGAGGGGGCCGGAGACAGGGATGCCAGGACACAGGCTTTATTGAAGAGAACAGTACCACTGCCGGCTGCTTCCAGAGAGAGAGCGCGGAAGAGAGCTAGGGCTGGGGTACAAGTACTTTTTAAGGGGAGGGGAGGGGACAGGGCTTAGGAACTCAGCATACGCTGATTGGGGGTTTCATGTAAGGCCTATGGTTAGGGACCCAGGGACTTAGGGCTTAGGGTATTTGGCAGGTGCTGATTGGTGGTTCAATGCTCAGGAATGTCTGGCTGCAGGTGGAGTTTACATCTGTCCATCAATTGGAGGAAGGGAGGATCTATCATTGGGTTCCCAGCTCCCACAAGATACCTGGCACAGAGTGGGTGTTCCATTGATATTTCCTTAACAAAAGGGAAATAATGAGGAAGACACTGCCCCATCCCCTCAGCCCAGGGTCGCAATGACCTGGCACACCTAGTAGACTCTTCCTTGGTGCATTTCCGAGAAATCATTCTCATAGCTTTCTTTGTGTTTTTTTAAAAATATATTTTATTGATTTTTTACAGAGAGGAAAGGAGAGAGATAGAGAGCTAGAAACATCAATGAGAAACATCAACCAGCTGCCTCTTGCACACCCCCTACCGGGGATGTGCCCGCAACCAATGTACATGCCCCTGACTGGAATCGAACCTGGGACCTTTCAGTCCGCAGACTGACACTCTACCACTGAGCCAAACCGGTTTCGGCTCTCATGGCTTTCTTAAAGAAATCTGAGAGGTGACAGAAGGAAAGATAACGCATGAATTCAGTTCACATTTCTTCCAGCAAGAGCTGCCTGTGCAGAAGCACCAGCCCCGGCCCCGCTCGGTCCCTTCCGGTCAGCGCCGGGAGCGAGCGCAGGTGCCACGGCAGCAGGCAGAGCTCCGGCAGGGGCATCCCAGGGCCAGGTTGTGCCAATAAATTATTTCTCTGAGTAATTAAGATGGAATTAAAAATTAATTCTTCCCTTCAGCTGACTGCATTTCAAGGGATAAACTAAGTGTGATGGCTTTTGTGAATTTTTTTTCCTCCCTAAATTAAATTGGATCTTGTTTTCACAGGTGGAGAAAGGGAGAACCCTGGGATTAATTCAGCAGCTAAACCCCCCGGGGGAGGAACCAGATGATTCTGCCTTGGGAGTGGGTGAGCATGAAGGTGCCGGCGCTCCGCCCACACCGTGGACTTGGCTCCGCTGGGAGCAGCCTGAGTCCGCCCTGGAGACCCAACGCTTTTGCTTTTGTCGCTGTAATGCAGGGAGTCAAGCTGCCTTGTCTACTCCCCAGGGGAAAGGAGCTGGATCAGCCAGAGTCAGGCCTGGGCTCCAGGTGGGCCCTGCAACTTCCTGGTGGCAGCTTATCTCCGGCAAGCTTCTTCCCGCCCTAAGCCCCAGCTTCCTCGTCTGTGAAATGGGTGTAACCACTTACCTTCTAGGAGTGTTGGAAGCATTATATAAGCAGTTTAGCCCATAGGTATTCCATAACGTGTGGATCTCTCCATTCATAATCTCCTTATCCTCCAAGTTACACAAGAAATCTCTTTCTTTCTTTAGATTTTTCATTCATTCATTCATTCATTCACTCATCCACCCAGGTAATGTTTTTCCACAATTTAAAAAATAAAAGCATTGCCGAAACCGGTTTGGCTCAGTGGATAGAGCGTCGGCCTATGGACTGAAAGGTCCCAGGTTCGATTCCAGGCAAGGGCATGTACATTGGTTGCGGGCATATCCCCAATAGGGGGTGTGCAAGAGGCAGCTAATCGATGATTCTCTCTCATTGATGTTTCCAACTCTCTATCCCTTTCTCTCCCTCTCTGTAAAATATCAATAAAATATATTTTTTTAAAATAAAAAATAAATAAATAAATAAAAACATTTCCCAGGCTGGTATGGCTTGGTTGGTTGGGCGTTGTCCCATGAACCAAAGGGTCACTGGTTCAATTTCCAGTCAGGACACATGCCCAGATTAGGTTGGAGACAACCAATCGATGTTTCTCTCACACCAAGTTTTTTTTGTTTGTTTTTTCCCCCTCTTTCCCTCTCCTTTCCTTTCTCTAAAATCAATAAAAATATATTTTAAAATAAATCCTATATAATAAAGAGTAAATATGCAAATTGACCATCAATCCAACACACAAGATGGCCGCCCCCATGTGGACACAAGATGGCTGGCAGGAGAAGGCAGTTGGGGGTGACTGGGCTAGCAGAGGAGGGCAGTTAGGGGCAATCAGGCCAGCACGGGAGTGGTTAGGGGGTGATCAGGCTGGAAGGCAGGCAGGCAAACAGTTGGGAGCCAGCAATCCTAGATTGAGAGAGGAATGTCCCAGATTGGAGAGGGTGCAGGCTAGGCTGAGGAACACACTCTTTCCCTCCTCCTTTCCCCCCCATGCACAAATTTCATGGACCTGGCCTCTAGTAAATAAATAAAAATAAAAAAGATAACGGAAACAATATACAGTGAGAATCTCCCTGACACAACTGTTCCCAGAACTCTGGCTCCTATCTGCAAAGACAGCCAGTGTTATCTGTGTCTTGTTTATCTTTCTAGAGATATTTTATGCACCCATGAAAAAATATGCTCATATCAGCCCTCTCCTTTTTGTTGCAACAAGGCCAGTGTACTAGATGCATCCTTTCCCTTTGTTTGTTTTATTCTGGTGGGTTTTCCCCATTTAGCAATATATTTTGGAGAATATTTCATAGGGGTGTGTTTCTGCATCGGGATAGGTCTCCATTACATGAATGTTTCACAGTGTATTTAACCAATTCCCTCTTGATGGATATTCATTTTGTTTCCAATTTCTTAATGTTCCAAAAAGACAGGGCTAATAACAAGATTATAGGATGCTTCTCCTCACCCTCCACCTTACCACCGCACAACTAATGTTCTGTTGACCATAGTTCCTTTTGTTCAATACATCATATCCAGCTTTTGACAAAAACCATAAGGCAAACTAAACGGTAAAGAATAGAAGAGATAGAACAAGCATCCAACCAAACTCAGACATGGTAGAGATGTTGCAATTATCAAATTAAATAATTATGTCTAATATGCTAAAGGATATAATATAAAAAGTAGATAGCATTCAAGAACAGATGGGCAACCACAGTATGGTGATTGTGGGGATGGAAGATGATGGGTAGAGGTGGAAGAGGGCATAGAGGGGATAAAAGGCTATGAGGGGAAAAGAACAGATGGGTAATATAACCAGAGATGAGAATTCTAAGAAAGAATAAAAATAAGTGCTTATCAATTGAAAATACTGTAACAGAAATGAAGAATGTGTTTGATGGCCTATCAGTAGAGTGGACCCAGCCGAGAAAAGTATCAATGAGGTTGAAGATATGTCAACAGAAACTTCCCAAATTAAAAGGCAAACAAACAGTCCTGGCCAGTGTCTCAGTGGTTAATGTTGGCACCAGGTTGGTGTACATGCAAGAGGCAACCAATGATGTGCTTCTCTCTCGGTGTCTCTCTATCTCTGTCCCTCCCTCCCTCCCTTCCACCTTCCCTCCCTCCATTCCAGTGTCTCTAAAAAAATCAATGGAAAAATATCATCGGATAAGAATTAACAAACAAACAAATAAATAAATAAAAGTTTTACTGGTATATAAAAATATTGACCTTATATCAAGTGACCTTGCTAAATTCAATTATTAATTTCTGTGGCTCGTCTATAGATTCTTGTGAATTTTCTCCACAGAAAATCATGTTATCCATGAATGATAACAGGCATATTCCTTCCTTTCCAATTCTTCTATTTTTATTTCATTAACTGGCCTCACTGAACTAACTAGTATCTCCAGTATAAATGTGGAAGGGAAGTGGAGATGGAGGATATTCTTGTCTTATCTAATCTCAGGCATACTTAACATTCATCATTAAGTACGGTGCTTCCTGTATCTTTCTTGTATATCTGCTTTATCATATTAAGGAAGTTTCCATCTTTTCCTAGTTTGCTAAGAGCTTTTTAAATTATAAGTGGATGTTAAATTTTATCAGTTGCTTTTTCTGCATTTGTTAAGATGATTGGTCCTTCGTTCTGTTAGTGTGTGAAATTACATTGATTTTTTTTTTTTTAAGCCAACCTTGCCTTCCCTGAATAATTTAACTTGGTGATGATGTATTATTCTGTATTTCTGGATTTGCTTGACTAATAACTAATTTAGGAGTATATGTCCAGGAAAGAAAGTGATGTGTTTATAAGAGAGATCTTCCTTTTCTTATGCTTTTTCTATTCAAGTTTTGGGTTGAAGATGATGCTGGCTTCTATTCTCTGGAAGACTTAGTGTAGGATTGGTGCTATTTCTCCCTTACATATTTGGGATACATACCGGCCAGGAGTTTTCTTTCTGGGGAGGATTTTAGTTGTGGATATAATTTTATTAATGGGTGTAGGCATTTCCAGGTTTTTCTGTCTCTTTTTGTGTCCATTTTGGTAAGTTGGGTTTATCTACCAATTTTTCCACTTCATCTAAAAATTTTTCATCAGCATAGAGTTGTTCACAATGTCTTTGATCTTTTATTATCTGTAGTATCTGTAATGACATTCCCTTCCTATTTCTGACATCAGTTATTTGTGTCTTATCTTGCTCTTTAAAAAAAAAAAAAAAATCAGGCTTGCCGAAACCAGTTTGGCTCCACTGAGCATCGGCCTTCAGACAAGGTCCCAGGTTCGAATTCTGGCAAGGGCATGTACGTTGGTTGCAAGCACACTCCCAGTAGAGGGTTTTGCAGGAGGCAGCAGATCAATGATTCTCTATCATCACTGATGTTACTCTCTCTCCTTCTCCTTTCCTCTCTGAAATTAATAAAAATATATTTTTAAAAAGATAAATAAGCTGTTCTTTTTCATCTTAAATTAATATTTTTAAACTTTTCCTCATTCAAGGCTGTACATTTCCTGTAAGCCTGGTTATACCCACACAGGTTTTAATGTTTTATATCTTCTTTTTAAAATATGTATATTTCTATTGATTTCAGAGAGGAAGGGAGAGGGAGAAAGAGACAGGAACATCAATGTTGAGGGAGAATCTTTGATCAGCTGCCCTCTGCATGCCCCACACTGGGGCTGTGCCCTGACCTGAAACTGAGCCACAATCTCCTGGTTAATAGGGTGACGCTCAACCACTGAGCCCCGCCGGCTAGGTGATGTTGTTTTCATTATCATTATACTTAGCATGTTTTTAAATGATCATAATTATTTTAATTTTAAGTCAATAATATTTAGAAGATTACTTTATAATTTTCAAAATTTGGAAATTTTCTTGAACAAATATTTTATTGGTTTTTAGCTTAAATCCAATATAGTCAGGAATTTTGATTTTATGAATTTTGTTGAGATTTGCTTTAAAGCATAACATATGGTTAATTTTGATAAATGTTCCATGTGCACAATAAAAGAAGCTGACTGGAATTGAACCCGGGACCTCTCAGTTTGCAAGCTGACGCTCTATCCACTGAGCCAAACCATTGAGAATGTTTTTTAAAAAATATATATTTTATTGACTTTTTATAGAGAGGAAGGGAGAGAGATAGAGAGCTAGAAACGTCGATGAGAGAGAAACATCGGCCAGCTGCCTCTTGCACACCCCCTACTGGGGATGTGCCCGCAACCAATGTACATGCCCTTGACCAGAATCAATCCTGGGACCTTTCAGTCCACAGACTGACACTCTACCACTGAGCCAAACCGGCTTCGGCCATTAAGAATGATTTTTTTAAAAAAATATAAAATCTAACAATATTTGTTGGATTTTAATTTGAATAATTAAATCATTTCACTTTCATTGGAATATTTGGTTCATTTACATTTAATGCAATTGGGTCTAAATCTACCCTTTTATGGTTTTTGTTTTTTTGTTACTTGTTCCTTCTTTTGTATTAATTAAATATTTATTTTGTTTCATTTTCTTTCCTTTCTCTATTAGCTTGTTAACCTTAGCAAACAGCTTGAAATCTCATCCTTGACTTAATGAGGAATAATGCAAATTAACAATTTTGTCACTTTACAAATTTTAAGGAATTTAATTTTAAGTACTCTCCTCCCATCTTTATGCTCTTGACATTTTTATTTTGATTATCTATTTTAAAATACATTTATTATTTTATTGAGTCAATAATAATTTAATTTTCCTTAATATTACATTTTCTGTTGCTCTTCTTTCCTCCCTGTGTCCCAGTGTTCCCAATGGGGGTCATTTTCCTTCTGCCTAAAAACTCCTAGTAATCTGCTGGTAATGAATGGAATTTGAGGTTGGCAGTCATTTTCTTCTAGCGCTTTCCAGGATTTGAAATAGAATCTTCTTGTTTTCAAAGTTTCTGTTGAGAAGTCAGTTATCAGTCTAATTTCTGTCCTTTGAAAGTAGTTAGCATTTTATCTCTGGCTGCTTTTAAGATTTTGCTTTGTCTCTGGTTTTCAGTGGTTTTACACTGATGTACTTAGGTGTGGTTTTCCTAGCTCTGTTTGAATCTATGACAAGTATCTTCTGCACAGTTTTCTGAAAATTCCAAGCCATTATATTTCAAATATTGTTTCTGCCTACTCTTCTCTCTATCCTCTTTGCTCTTCTTCCTGGATTCCAAATACTTATTACATGAGCCCTTTCACCGTGACTCACATGTCTCTTAGGTTCTTTTGTGCATTTTTTATTCTTCAATCTGCAATATCATACTGGTCTATTTTACAGTTCTACAATCTTCCCTTTGGCTGTTTCTAAACCCAATTATTTAGTTCTTGATTTTAGTTATTGTGTTCTAAAATTATTTTTTTCCACTTCACACAGCTTTGTTGGATCACAGTTGATGTATAAAGAACTGCACATACAATAAATGTAATAATAAATAAATAAATAAATAAATAATGCAAGAATAAACTCTATGATTTGAGTATTCACAACTATCAATCTACTTTTGCCTACCCCTATATAATGAGCTTAGCCATTACCCCAGTTTTTTCGTGCCTTTATCTATATATACCCTTTGTTTCTTATCATTATAGACTTATTTGCATTTTCTAGAATTTTATATAAATGGAATCGTAGAATATGTACTTATTGTTGGTCTGGCTTGTTTTTAACTCAGCACGGTTATTTTTTATATTCATACATGTTATGTTAATATGCATCATTCCTTTTGTATCAATAGTTTATGTCTTTTTAATGCTGGAATGTATCCTATTGCCTGGATATGCTGCAATGGGCTTATTCATTGCTGGCCTTGAGATTTTTACAGTTGTTAGCTATTACAAATAAAGTTAATATGAACATTCATGTACAAATCTTTGTGTAGACACATGCTTTCATTTCTTTTGAAAAACCCCTTGCAGTAGAATGGCTGGATTCTATGGTAGTTGTGTATTTCTGTATTTAAGAAACTGAAAAATCACTGTCGAAAATAAGTGTCCCAATTTACAAGCCCACCAACAGTGTATGAAAGCTACAGCTGCTCCACACCATCATGAACACTTGCTATGATCAGTATTTTTAATATTAGTCATTCTAGTGGATGTGTGGTGAAATCTCATTGTGGTTTTAATTTACATTTCCCTAATGACTAATGTTGAGCATTAAGTGCTTATTTGACCACTATATATATATATATATATATATATATATATATATATATATATAATTTTTTTAATTCTCACCTGAGGATATTTCTCCATTGATTTTTAGAGGGAGAGCAAGAGAAGGAAAGACAGAGAGAAATGTCCGTGTGAGAGAAATACATCAATTGGTTACCTCTTGCATATGCCCTGACCAGGGCCTGGACCAGAGAAAAGACTGCAACAGAGGTATGTGCTCATGACTGGAATCGAACCCAGGACCCTTCAGTTCACAGGCAGACACTCTATCCACTCAACCAAACTGGCTAGGGCTGACTACCATTTATCTGCTATAGTAAAGTGTCCAAATAAATATCTTGCCCATTCTTAAAATTCAGTTGCTTCTCTTATTATTGCTTGGTAATAGCTTTTAATATATTCTAGATACAAGTCTTTCATATTTATATATATGCTTTGCAAATTTTCTCCTGGTCTTTGGCTTGCCTTTTAGTGTTCTTAACACTGTCTTTTCCTCCCACTCTGAATAGTTTCATTAAAATATAATTTACATATTGTGCAATTCACCCCTTGTAAGTGTGCAAGTCAATGATTTTTAGTAAATATCACCACGATCCAGTTTAGAACACTTGCATCACCCCCAAAGTTCCCTTATACCTGTTTATAGTCACTCCTTACCCAACATGGACCTCAGACAATCACTGATATGTTTATTGTATCTGCATTTTTGCCATTTCTAAAAATCTCATGTAAATAAAAGCACACAACATATATTCTTTTCCACCCGGCTTCTTTCACTTGGTAAAATGCTGTTGAAATGCATGTATCATATTGCACTTATCAATAACTGGTTTCTCTTTTCTGCTGAATAGTATGCCCATGTATGAAGTCACCATTTGATGGACATTTGAGTTATTTCCAATTGTTAGAAATATTATGAATAATGCTATTATGATTATTCTCATGATGCAATTCTTCATGTAAACTTTCTTTTAAGAGTAGAATTCTGGGTCATGTCATAAGTGTATATTGAACTTTTTTAAAAAATATATTTTATTGATTTTTTACAGAGAGAAAGGGAGAGAGATAGAGAGATAGAAATGTCTATGAGAGAGAAACATCGACCAGCTGCCTCTTGCACACCCCCTACTGGGGATGTGCCTACAACCAATGTACATGCCCTTGACGGGAATCAAACCTGGGACCTTTCAGTCCGCAGACTGACACTCTACCACTGAGCCAAACCGGCTTCAGCTGTATATTGAACTTTTTAAGACAATGCCAGACAGAATAGTGTCTTTTGAAGAGTAAACATTTTTAATCTTGATGAAATCCAACTTACAGATTTTTTTCTTTATAGTTCATGTTTTTGTAACATCCTTAGAAATCTTTACCAATATCAAGACCACCAATATTTTCTTCTAGAAGTTTCATAGTTTTAGTCTTCCCATTTAAATCTATGAAGAATTTCAAGCTAATTTTTGTCTACAGTGTGAGGTTTAAGTGAAGTTTCCTTTTTTTTCCCCCTCATGTGGTTATTCAAGTGGTCCAGCACTATTTGTTGAAAATAATATCCTTTACTCATTAATTCCCTTAGTATCTTTGTCAAAAATCAACTTAGATGGTCTACTGCTGAACTCAATCTTCTGCACCATTGATTTCTATATCTTACTTTAAGACTCATAAAGATGGAAAATACTATTCCATCTTTATGAGTCTTAAAGTAAGGTAATGTAAGTTCCTCAAATTACTCTTCTTCCTCAAAATGTTTTGCTGTTCTATGTCCTTTGTACTTCCATGTAAATTTTATTTTATTTTATATTTTTTATTGATTGTTTACAGAGAGGAAGGGAGAGGGATAGAGAGTTAGAAACATTGATGAGAGAGAAGCATCCATCAGCTGCCTCTTGCACACTTCCTACTGGGGATGTGCCTGCAACCAAGGTACATGCCCTTGACCGAATCGAACCTGGTACCCTTCAGTCCGCAGGCCGATGCTCTATCCACTGAGCCAAACCGGTTAGGGCTCCATGTAAATTTTAGAATCAACTTTTCAAGTTCTACAAAAAATATTGCATTAAATTTATTGACCAATTTGGGGAGAATTGACATCTTAACCACACTGTGTCTTCTGATACATGAACACAATATATTTCTCTGTTTATTTATAGCTCCCTTAATCTCCTAGCAATGTGCAGGTCTTGCACATCTTTTGTCAAATTTATCATCCTCTTTTATCATTTTTAGAACTTTTCTTTGATTATTTTTGATATCGCAACAGTTCTCTGTTGAAATTCTCCACCTTGTCATCTAATTTGTGGATTATATTAATTAGTTATTTCAAAGTTCAATCCTGATACCTTATATATGTGGATGCCCATGATCTGTCGCTAATGTGTGTGTTTTCTCTTTACTTTTGCCCCGTTCTTTCTGCATTTCTCTTTTTCACTGACTATCAGACATAAGAGGGGAACATGAAAGGTAATTTGAGAGTCCGGGTGTTGTGATTTTCCTGCAGGAGAGTTTTTCTTCTGCCTGAGCCTGGAGCGCCATCCAGCTCAGGTTGCATTTATCCAATCAGAACTGAGATGATTTGAAATGGGCCTGCTGTCCCTGAGGGAGGGCCGGTTTAGTTCCGGGTCACTTACTCCTAGTGTATAGTCCTCCAGGGTCTGAAATGGAAACATAGGTTATTTACTGGGTTCTTCAATTTTTAAAACTGTGGTGAAATTTATCTATGACCAAACATTTTTCATCTTAACCATTTTAAAAAGGTACGGTTCAGTGGCATTAAGTCCATTCATGTTATATGCAGCTATCCCTCCACCCACCCACAGAACTTTTCCCATCTTGCAGAATGGAAAGTCTGTACCATTAGATGACTCCCTGTTCCCCCTCCCCTCAGCCCCTGGCAAGCACCATTCTCCTTTCTTATCTCTGTGAATTTACCCGCTCTAGGTCTCTCACAGAAATGGGATCACACACTATTTGTCTTCTCGTGACTGGTTCATTTCGCTCAGCATAACATCCCCGAGGTGCATCCATGTTGTGTCGTGTGTCAAAATTTCCTTCCTTTTTAAGGATGAATAATATTTTATTGCGTGTAGGCACCACATTTTGTTTATTCATTCCTCTGCTGGACACTTGGGTTGTTTCCGCCTCTGGGCAATGAACATGGCTATACAACGCGTATCCTGACTTCTTCAGAGACTCTGACTCCAGCTGTTGTCTCCTGGCCCCTGAAATGGCCCAGCTCTTCTCAGCCTCTCCGTACCCAAGAGGCGGCCACTGCCAGCGGCCAGGCTCCCCTCTCGGAGCTTCCCTTCTTGCTGGGACATGGAGCCTTGATGGCTCTCCAATATCTTCAAACAGGTGGTTTCTGTAAAAATTTCATCCGGTTTTGCTAATTATTCCCGATAGAATGGTTGGTCTGATACAAGCTAATCCATCATAGCTAGAAGCAGATGTGTCCATATAATTTTAATTTGCATCTCTCTTGTTATGCATGAGGTTAAGCATCTTTTCTGATATTTAAATGTCATTTGTATTTTCTTTGAAATCCTTTCCCATTTTTCTAGTGGGGTCTTTCTTCTTCTTGATTTGTAGACATCTGTTACATGTCTGGGGACTTGGGCTTTTGTCATTGTCTTAGAAGAGCTTCCTGAGGCCAGCTCCAGCTTACCCTAGCATCAAGTCATCTCTGGGACTTGGTTTCTTCATCTGTGAAATGGGTGAGAGGTCTTCACCATAGGGTCTCAATTTCCTTTTGATCTGTCATCCATGGCTCAGTTATCTCCTATGTACATGATACCAAACAATGTGTGTGTGTGTGGGGGGGGAGGTTATTGAGACCAAAAAGTCCTCCCAGCGTCCTGCCTCCACATCCACTGTAAATACGTACGTAGCGCCGCTCCCTGGCTTCAGAAGCTCTGGTCACCACCACAGGAGGCAGAAGCAGGGAGCTCGGTGTCTGTGCCTTTACACCCGGGCACACCCACCCTTCCCAGGCTCTAGGCACCTACGGGAGTTCTGCACTCTTACTGACTTCCGTGCTTGACTCACTTGCTTTTAATCTAAATACCTTTAGCCTCGCCCCAAAAATAATGTGTGTGAAATCACAGGTTTGCTGCATGCACTAGGGCCTCTTTTCCGATATAAAGTCACATAAACCAATAACAATCATCATTTTATTTATTTGTTTGTTTTTTAATATATTTTTATTGATTTTTTTTTTTTTTTTTTTTTTTTACAGAGAGGAAGAGAGAGGGATGGAGAGTTAGAAACATCGATGAGAGAGAAACATCGATAAGCTGCCTCTTGCACACCCCCTATTGGGGATGTGCCTGCAACCAAAGGTACATGCCCTTGACCGGAATCGAACCTGGAACCTTTCAGTCCACAGGCCAACGCTCTATCTACTGAGCCAAACCGGTTTCGGCAACAATCATCATTTTAAAGGCTTTTTTTGTGTGGACCCTCCCGGATCCTTTGTGAGCAGCCCCAGCCTAGGCTCTCTGGTCTGTGGCCACGCCCGCCAGGTGCAGCCAGCACACCCGAGGCCCACGCACTGGCCGGGAAACCTGGCCCCGGCATTACCCAGCCCTTCCTCATTATCGGGCTCTGCCAGTGGGTCCCCCGCAGACGCAGAGCCCTCCCTGCTGTGTCGGCTGCGGGTTGGTTTTATACTGACGCGTCTGCAGCCTTTGGTGAGGGGCGGCCTATGCCGACCCCCAGACAGACACCACCTGAGGTCCCGAGAACACCGTGCTCCCTTCAGAGCCTGTCTCCCGCGATGCAGAGCCTCTCTCTCTCTTCGTCGGCGGTTGGTTATTGCTTTTAGCCCGGAGCCATCACCAGGCTCAGAGAGCAAAGATACAGCAGGAGCCATAAAATAAATTATAAAGTCCAAAATGGAAGGCACTTACAGTGAGCTCCGGGTGAAAAATAGGTAACGCTTTAGAGCTGTTTCATAAAAGAAGCCACCGGCCCAATATATCACTGGATCTTTTAAACTGTGCCAGCTGAATAGATTTAATCCTGATTTTCTTTCTTTTTTTTCTTTCTTTCTTTCTTTCTTTTTTTTTTTTTTTATGTGACCAGTAAACTCAGATGTGTGAGCAGGTGTATCCTCTCTGTGCCGGAAAGTAATTGATGTACCGCTTCTTGTCTCTTTAGGAATACATTTCATTTCTTGTGCAAATATTTAACGAAGACCCCTATCCGAGGTTTTGCTCCCACAGTTGGTTACCCCCCAGTCAATCGCGATTTGACAATATTAAATGGAAAGTCTAGGAATAGCCTGGCCGGTGTTTCTCACAAGCAGTCCAGTAGAAGCCAGATTATAAAGTATTGGCCTAGCACAGGAGGGTCAAGGGCATGTACCTGGGTTGCAAGTCCAATCCCTGCCCCCAGTCAGGGTGTGTGTGGGAGGTAACCAATTGAGGTGTCTCTGTCACATCAATGTTTATCTCTCTCTCTCACCCTTCCACTCTCTCTAAAAAAAAAAAAAAAAAAAAAAAAAAAAAAAAAAAAAAAAATCAATGGAAAAATATCCTCACTCCTCGGGTGAGGATTAAAAATAAATAAATCAATTCTTCAGTTTTAAATTGCATGCTGTCTGAGTAGCATGATGACATCTCGCCATCCTACCCTGTGCCACCCAGGACACGACTCATCCCTGTGGCCAGTGTCTCTCCGCTGTAGACTAGCTCCCGCGCGCTCAGCACTGAGCAGGCCTCTCAGTCAGCGGATAGAATGTCACGGTACCACCGCACCTGTGTGGTGTTCAACCCTCCCTTATTTTCTTAACAGTGGCTTCAAAGTGCAAGAATGCTGATGCGGACCATTCGGATATGCTCAAGAGAAGCTAGAAAGTACTTCCTTTAGGTGAAAAGACACGTCAGTGTAGGGAAAGGCATAGTGTATACGGGCCCGGCACCGCCCACGGTGCCAGGCGGCTCCTGGGGCCTTGGGCCATATCCGGTGCAGAGCAGGCAGAGGCGCGGTGCTGGCTTCCTGCCTGGCACTGGCTTCCCGGTGGCGAGTCCCGCCGTGGGCAGAGGGCTCAGGGTCCGAAGGACAACGTAAAGCCGCCCCGGGAACTTCTGGCACAGCCTTTGAGACGCCCGAGGGGCAGATTTGAAGACCTCTGGCTCCGGAGTTTCCAGGAAAGGCTTGCTGCGCCTTTCGGTGCTCTGGGCTGTCCTCTTCAGAAACCTCCCCGCCCTGGTCAGGCCGGGCTCACACTGCCTGCCGTGGAACCACGGGGGTGACAGGCACAGCCGCACTGCGGGGCCAGGGGCTGCTGAGGAACGTAACTGTGAATCTGCTGGGGTCCACGTGTGACGGCACCATCCCTCCTCTCTGGGCGTGTGACTCTGGTACAGACGCCAGAGCTGAGAACCCAGTGCTTTCCCGAAGGGAGCCCCTAGGTTGGACGGCTTGGCCTTGGCCATGAGGGCCATCCATCTGGATCTGTCTGGGAGCTGCAAGGAGCTGGTGACAGTCTCTCCCTTCCAGGTCTGGGGCAGCCGCCCTGAGACCAGGTCCGGAGTGGACTCACAGACACTGGAACATTGTGAGTGTGCCGTGAGGAGTCTGAGGCTAATGCAGGTAAAAGGGAAGTCAGGGCCTCTCGAAGTCAGAAGGAGGCTGGGGAGCCAGGTTGGGGGGAGTGGGGGGCGGGGCAGGCCGGGGGGGGGGGGGGGTGGGCAGGAAGAGGCTGAAAGCCTAGAAGGCGATTTAAAGCCTTGTCATGGTGGCGCTGTCGCCACCAGAGTGCCAGAGCCTTGGGGACGTGGGATGGGCCCTCCTGTTGTCCTCACTGTCCCCTAAGACACCTGATAAAGAGTCAGGGTCCCGGGAGAGGGCAGCTGATGGCACCGCAGGCCCTAGACCTGCACTCTGGCTGCCTTGGGGGTGGGGGAGGGGAAACCTGGTACCTTTGCTTTTGCCCAGCCTGAGTCACCCAGATTCAGAGGGGAAACTTGGGTGATATCCATAAAGAAGGTGGGTTCTGAGCAGCCAGAAGGTGACAAATGGCCACCATAGTCAGCAGGGCTGCTTTCCTGTTTCCTTCCTTCCCTTTGCTCTGCTTCCACTTTCCACTCAGCACACGTGAGGGGTAGCATGGAGCTGGGTTCTCAGTGAGGCCCCACCTGCCTCATCAGCTGCACTGAAGAGGAGAGGAGAGGAGAGGAAGAGAGGAGAGGAGAGGAGAGGAGGGGAGGGGAGGGGAGAGAAGGGGAGGGGGAGGGGAGAGGAGAGGAGGGGAGGGGAGAGGAGAGGAGAGGAGGGGAGGGAAAGGGGAGGGGAGGGGAGGGGAGAGGAGGGGAGGGGAGGGGAGGAGATGAAGGCTCAAGTGAGAGGCAGGGTCGTGTATGTGTGCATGCGTGCAAAACATTTCTTTAAAAATGTCAGCCCTACTCAGCCGAATGAAGCGAGGGAAGATTGTTAATTCTGCTTCAGCCGGAGTTTTAGAGCAAGAAGCCACATCTCAGGAAGCTCCCGTGGCAGGAGGAACAGAGCGGACTCGAGGGGAGTGTGAACACGGGAGGGGCAGGCCCCCTAGAGCCCCTGCCCGCGCTCAGCCCCGCCGGGAGGCCCTCCTCCTGCAGCTTCCCTGTTTTCTTTTAATCAGGGACCCGCTTCTGCCTCCGATACGTAATCTCATATTTTAAATGCAGCTTGACTCAGCTCTCGGAGTCAACAGATAATACTATAAATACCTAGTATTTGTGCAGCTCTGTCATGAGGAGCTTCTTCCTTCCTCCCCCCTCCCCTTCGCCGCCTCCTCGGTGCCAGTGCAGAGCCACCGTGTGGGCGGCTCTCCGCCCTCTGTGGCCTCCGTCCTCTGTCCACGCATCCTGGTCAGTGGGATCCACAGCGACAGCAGCCTGGACGCTGCTCAGAAAATCCCCCTGAGCCGGGCCTTCCCCCCTGGTGTTCACACAGCCCCCTGCCCCCACCTTCCACCTTGCTCAACTCGCAAGCCAGTTCACACCCCACTCCCAGCTTCTCCTCTGTCCTCGGCTACGCCTCCCAGAGCACCCTTCCTCCCGCCTCTGCAGGGATCGAGCCTGGGCGCTGCAGTTTCCCTCTGTCGGCCTCACTGTACGAACATCAGCCCCTTCACACGAGCGCGCTCCCCCCTTGGCCGAAGACTCCCTCTGCACAGTGGATGCTGGAAGGTGGTTTTCTGTTTTATTTATTAATTATTATTATTATTAATATTATTATTATCAACATCGCACTCCCTCTGGTCACCACGCCTCCCACAGGCCCTGCCCCTGTGCACACACATGCACACGCGCTTTCATTCACAAACACCCATGCCCACAGGTGTCTCCTTGTGCACACACCTGCCTGCTCCTCCCTGCCCCCACACACACACACACACACACACACACACACGCTCCCACTGTTTCCCTTCCTGCAGATGCACACCCACAAACCCCTCACATGGAACGGGAGGGAATTTTCCACAGGTTTTTATTCTCAGGTGGCTTAGGTGGGGGATAAAATACAGGCTCCTTGCAATCTGGAGGAACTTACTTTGGTATGTCCTACAGACGTCATCCTCCCAGAGAGGGCAGGAAGTCAGGAGAGGAGAAGGAGGGGGCGGGGAAACGAGAGAGGGGCCATGATTGTGGGTCAATCGTGGCTCCACCTTCCCATTCACCCAGCACCTGGCATCAGGACCCGGAGACCCACTAACGGTTTAGTTTGCTTCCCAAGCGCTTTTCACACATGATTTCGAGGCTGGAAAACCACAGATCAATGTTTACTCCTCAGTTGCTGGGTGCCCGTCCTGGTCAGATGCTGCACTCATGCACCCGGGCAGACAATACTACGGCCCCATTTTACGTATGAGAATACTGAGGCTCTGACTTGCCCCAGGTCACACAGCAAATGTGGCGAAGTTGCAGCTTGAGCAGCCATTCAGTCCTCATCATAACCACCACGCCGTAATGCCTGGCGCATTTTTGAAATTTCCATTAGGTCTGAAAATCTCCCCTTCTTTTGCCAGAGTAGGTGGCCACAAGATAGCTGTTCTCGGCGAGAATAAAATTATCCTGTGTGTATGTGTTAATAATTTGTTGTTCCGAGCCTTTCTTTTACAATTCACTAAATGTGAGCTTCCTGTGGCTAGAAATATATTTGAATCATCCTTCTTTCCTGGTACTCCGCATAACATTACTCGGCACACGTGAGGTGCCCAGCCGATGTCCAAAGGAAATGAAGTAAAATAAAATCCAGGTTTAAAAGAAAAAAAAAGTAATAGTAATAATAATAATAAATAATAAATAAAACAGAAAACAGGATTTTGCTCTAAACGTTGTCCCAGATAAACTCATAAATACGTGGGGAGGATCGACGATCAATGGCAAAAATCACACCACGGGAATTATACTATAATTCCTCGAGGGTCACATGGCCGAGCCACTCCTCCCAGCTCTTGAAGGACTTACCCAGCTTTCCGAGTCTCTGGGCTGGTTGGAAAGGCCACAAACAAAACCCAGGCTCCTGGTCGCACCCAACCTGGCGAGCCGTTTCCCAGATTCTGAACCGCCCCACCCCCCACCCAAGCGTACCCCCCACAGGCCGGGCTCCTTACACACTTCACGGGGAAAGCGTTCCTTGCACACTTGCCCATGTGACCCAAGGTGGAAGGGAACGCAGCCTGGACACGGACACAAGTTTTCTGACCTGTGGGCCGGTGCCCTGTCACCTGGCAGCTGACCTGAGCCCTGGGGATGACATACTCAAGACACTTGGCATGGAGCCTGGCAGCCAGGAGGCACCGGGAAGAGCGGCGGGTCCCAGCCCCTTGCTGGCACATGCCTGCACGCCCCTGGGTAAACAGAGGCGTGCCCCTGAGCCCCAAACCTGCCGAGATGTTCTCATCTTCCTAACCTGGCTCTGCTCAGGCTCCGCTTTGTGTGAGTCCCCAGAGATGGCTCCCCGCCAGGGAGAGACCAGTGTTCTGACCCTTGAAGTGCATTCCTAAACCCACTGCTTCCCTCCCTGCCATGGTCCCTTTCCGATCTGCTCCTGACGGGACCCTTGTCCCCCTCCCAGCCCCCGGGACCTGTGAGAGGAGCCAGACCATGGGAAATGGGATTCAGCCGTGCACATGGGGGGTGGGGTGGGGGGCGGGGAGAGATTATGAAAATGAAAAGTAAGTAAATATGGATGTTGAGGACCTAATTCTGATAAGCGGATTTTCAAAATTAACCATTTGCAAGAGTAGATTAAATGCGTTTAATGCGGTGGGAGGAAAGAAGTTGATTAAGATGCACAGCAAACCCCATTTCAGCAAATTCTGGGGTGAAGGCATCGCAGGCCCCCTCTGCAGCGAGCTGCTTGCCAGGATAGAAGCTGAATGCTTTTAAGAGCACTAATTTGCCATTGTTGTGCTGGTAAACAGGCCTCCTGGAAAGGGGCCACTCGCCGCCTTCTGTACATGCGTCGGATGGGCAGGACAGGGAGGGGGCTGCTGGGAGTCCGCTGCAAACGGGGCAGCTCCGGGGGTGCAGGGGGACCACCCACGGTCTTTGGGTGAGTGGTCCCCCTCAGGAAAACACCAAGGACAAAAGAAAGATACTGGCTTCCCCATCACCTCCCCTAAGCACACCCCCCCCCCCAACACACACACACACACACACACACACACTCACACACATGAATCCCCTGCAGTGAGAATTTTGATCCCAGAATACCTTGCAGCTCCTTCCATGGCAACAGTCGCCCTCCCTCCCCGCAAGCCTCTGCCTCCTTCCTTGCTGCTCCTTCTCCCTGCAGCCCACTCCTGTCCTCAGAGCCAGGCCTCTGGAGAGGGCTGGCGCACCCTCGGGCAGGAGGCCAGTCTGTCCGTCCTCTGAGGGGGGTCAGGCAGGCGCGCACCTCACAGACACGCAGCTCTACCAGGCCCAGCGCCCCAGAATGACCAGGCCCTGGGGCACCCCATGCAAGGGCCTGGAAAGAGCTCTCAGAAGCTCTGGCTGGATTGCAGGTTGGCAGAAACAAAGAGAGAAGGAGTACTCTTTGCTGTCACGCACTGGCCGAGAGGCAGAGGGAAGCCAGTGACCTCAGCGAGCACATCCACACGGGCTCAAAGGGGATCCCGGTGCAACACATCTTAGTTCCTTAGCGGACCTGGGGCCCCAGGTCACCATGAGACGTATGTCACAGGCCCTGCGAGATCTGCTCACTGCTGACCTCTCTGACCCCCTCGCCCCCTCATGCTCCTGCCACATCAGCCATCTTCCTGCTCCCCGGGCAGCTCCGCCCATTCCTGCCCCCGGGCCTTTGCACTGGCTGTTCTCTCTGCCTGGGAGGCTCCCCTATGGACAGCAGGCCGGTCACTCGGCACCTTCCAGCGGCTGCTTTCCGCCAGCTCCTTTTCTTGCCTTCACAGCAGGATCACTATTCTAGCCGTTGTGTTTCACTGGTGTGTTTGTGAGAGGACCGCCGGTCCTCGCCCTGTGAAAGGGACCTGCCCGAGACCGTGCCGGCGGGAAGCGCTGTCTGCTGTGTGGGGCTCAGAGCCGCTCCCACCCCTGACAGAGCCCCCACCACCCGGCGCCTGATGGGAACCGACCCGCATCTGCGACAGGTCCTATCAGAACTGCTCGCAGGAAGCCCGAAGACAGCTGCCTCCCGCCCCCGTGCAGGCAGGGCTCAGAAGAAGCTGAACAGGGCAGGTGGGCTCTGCTTCTCTCCCATTTCACGGGCGAGGTGAGGCGGGCGAGGCGGGCGAGGCAGGCGAGCGGGCAGATAAAGTGCCCAGCCAAACCCCCAGCTTCTAGTGGCAACGATGGGGCTCAGCCCCGGGCAGCCCGGGGCAGTGGAGGAGGCCGAGAAGGGGCGGTTCTGGTCTCAGAACGGTGACCTGTTAGTCTACAGGAGAGGGTCCCACAGGCTTCGAGGCAAGAGAATCTCTGGGACGGTCCTCGGCAAGGCCGGTTCACGGCCCTGCCTCCGTGGTTCTCCCTCTGCAGGGTCGCCTAAGTGACTGATACAGGAGCTACAGGGAGCCTCACACTCTGTTGGGGGGTGTCCTGGCCAGAGTCCAGGGGAGCCACCACTGCCACGGTCCCTCCAAAGCCACTTTCCTCCTCCACCACATCCCCCCCACTTCCCTGCCCCACTTCCCTGCCCCTGCTGCCACGCGAGCTTGCACTGTCAGTGGATGAACCTGAACATTCCTGAGCAACTCCCTGCCAGGCGATGGGGGGGAGGGAATAGAGAAAGGAAGGCATCTGGTCAAGCTCCCCCATCATCCCCACACCCGGCCGGAAACCCCCCAAAAAGGATGCTGTGCTCCGAGGGGTGCTCGTGAAGAAGAGCCCGGGACCGAGGGCAGGCGTGGCTGGCCTCGCCCTGCTCCGTCCGGACGTGCAGACGCTCATCTGTTGGTGACAGCAGCTCCTCTCACCGCCGATGGCCACACTAATCATGAGACTGGAGCTGGGCGCGTGCAGGCGCGGGCTTGGCCATCGGAAGTTCAGCGAGCACTCCCTGAGCGCAGCCGCTGGCCTCGGGCTGAGGGGTGGACAGGGGTCGTCATCTCTGCCCGAAGCTCTGGAGCGCCAGGTGCTGCTGTTGCCCCCGCCCCATGGACAGGGAAACTGAGGCAGAGCGCCAGCTTCCTCCGGCCTCCCCCGGCCTGCGGCAGCGAGGACAGGGAGGACAGTGGGATGTGTGTCCCGGGGCAGGGAGAGGCGTCCAGCACCACCTGGCCACGTGCTGCTGGGAGCCAGTGGCCAATTACTGAGCAGTTCCTGCCTTCAGCTCCCGGGGCCCAGCCCCTCTGTCCCGGCCCCGCTGACTTCGTGGGCCTCCGGGCCCTCTGGACCCGCCCCCATTCACGACTGGACACAGCTCTGAAGGATCCGCATCTAGCCCGTCCAGTTGTCAATTCTTTTGACTGTCACGGGGGTTTCAGGAGAGGATTTGGCACAGATCTGGCCTGAAGCCCTCCCCGAGCTGCGAAAATCTCTGTCCCCCGGAGGCTGCTCAGCAGGAAGACCCGGATGGGAGCCTCAGCCCGTCATATATCTGGACCTGCGTCTGCCTGGAAGCAATCCTCCCTCCGCCTCAGCTGCCTTCTGCATCCGAACCAACCGCAAAGGCTAACGCTTCCCATCTCCCTCACGGACGCTCCTCCAGGGAACTGCGCTGGCAACCCGGAGGCTCTGCCCGGGTGAGGGCTCAGAGCCGCCCAGGCCACAGAGTTCCCTGGCTCCTTTAGAAGCAGCCGGCCCCACCCAAACCCCGTTTTTCCTGACAACCAATACTGCAGACTTAGCCTTCAGTTCCGAACAGGAGCAAAAAAATCATTAGGATTTTCCATCCGAGCCTTGCTTTCATTTGTACTTGCCAATCCCCAGCCTGGGGTCTCTGCGGCCCGTTATTTGTGTTTTCCATTTGTCACCGACAAGCTGGTTCCGAAATCCAGTTGCCCATGTTCCAGGGAAATGCGGCCTCCCACACGGTGCTCAGACTGGCCTCCCTGGCTCCCGTGCAGGGGAGAGGGAGCTGGGATCCAGATGGCTTAGGGAGCCGCCATGGGATGGAGGAGCCGGGGGGAGAGATGTGAGGGAGGGGGAGTGTGGAGCGCGGAGGTAAACAAATTCGAGTCCAATTACCGTAGCAACCTTGGCCCCCTTGCCCCCATCCCCAGGAGCGGAGATGGCTGGGGAAAAAAAATAGGAAAATAATATGGAACTAAACACATGATGGTGGAAGTTGGTGTCCAACTGGGAATTTGCTACCATCTCTCCCCCAACTCCGTGGGGTGGGGACGCCATAGAAAATTCCAGCATCACACAGGATGGGGAGGTTGGCAGGAGGGTCTGCGAAGCTCACAAGTGCAATATAGATAAGAGGGAGGAGTCTGTGGTTAGGAAAGAAGAGTGAGGCTGAGAGCAGGCTCCTGGAGCAAAGATGCTGTCACCCACCCCTCGCCGACCGCCTGCGGCCCCGCCTGCAGGACCCGCTGGGTAAGGAGGGCCCGGGTCCCTTCCTGCGAGAACGGCGTTTTGTCCTTGAGCAGGTGGTGATAGATAGAGAAACCGGCTCCGAGCAGGGCAGTAAGTAGCCCAGGGTCACTGGGAGAATTAATATCATAATTGAGAATAACAGCGAGGCCTCCTATTTACTAGATAAAATAGCGCCAGGGGATGTGCTGAGAGATGGGAAAATGGAATTTGAAATCATTTTTTATTTCTCTGCAAATGTAGTTGCCGTTGCATCTCCCCCTTCTCTCCCCGGGAGAGCAGCCGCTGTCTTTTCCTGTCTGTGCACAGATGCTGAGACCCTGTGCTCCCCCAGATCTCGCATCCGCCCACCCCGCTGGGCAGTTTCTCCCAGCAGGAGGCAGGGGTGGGCCAGGAATCACCAGGGCTGAGGCCAGCATGGCCACTAAGCTCACTCCAAGGCCACCTGCAAGGTCAGAAGTGCACCCGGGAGCTGGGACCCACTGCCGGCTCTCCTTGCACCAGGCGCTCAAGATGGCGGAGGGAGTGGCGGTCACATCCCAGCTCTGCTCACACTAGGGGCCCGGAGAAACTCAGTCTCCCCTCTCTGTGAAATGACGCCACTCTTGGAGGCTGTTAGGGGCACCCGGTGCAGCCAATGTGCCGAGAGTCTCAAACGCGGCAATGCGACCAGGTGACCGAGCTGCCGGGGCCGTGGTTACACGCACAACAGTTGAAGAAAAGGGCGTTTAGGGCAACTTGTGCGAGAACTTTCAAGAGCTAAGAAATTAATTGGGAACTGTTAACTGTAGAAATTAAGTAAAAAAAGAAAACTATCTCTACCGAATTAGTACAAAGCAATTAGTAAGAAAGGAAAAAGGAAATTGGTCTAGAGGAGGAGGAAGACATGGCATTGAGACCCAGGAGAGCACAGCCCCTCATCAAGGCGCTCCGAGCTGCAGGGGCCCCGGGAACTGTGTGAGGCAAACCAAAGGAGAGGTGAGAACCCGGCTGCACACCAGCCAGACCAGCCACCCAGGTAGCACCAGGTTCCCGAGCAGCCGGGCAGGTGGGGAGGGTGGGGGGTAAGTGAACCCTGGGCTCCGGTTCCTGCTCTGCATTCACTGGCTGTGTGCTCCTGAGCATGTCATTGAAAGAGATGGAAGCAATGAGTGCTAAGGTCCTTCCCAAATCCAGCGTCTCAGTGCTCTGGAACAGGGGGGAGGAGGAAAGGCTAGATGAGGAGGGGTTGGAAGGAACTTGGAGTAAAACAGGAGGAGGCTGGAACCCCTCTCTGGGTATGGGGCCTTGGGCAAGTCCCTCAGCCTCAGTCTTCTCATCTGTCAAATGGGAAGAAGACTCTCTGCAGAGGCCGTTGGGAAAGGTAAGTTGGATGAAGCATGTGAACACAGGCCGGGCCAAGGTTAGGAGCTAAGGTCTGCTTGGTTCCTAGCCAGGTCGGCCTATCTGGGCCCCCTGCCCTCTGTCAGGCTTGGATAGAGCTGGCACCCTCCCTTCCTCTCAGTCCCCTTGTAGCTGGCTAAGACTATCCATCTATCTCATCCTCCTGGCCACAGGGATTGGTTTGGGGACTGAGCATGTGACCTAAGCCAGACCAATCAGGAAGCATCTTAGGACTTTGGCAGGAAACGACTGGCCTCTCATAAGCTCTTTTTCCGGGTTAAACAGGGAGCATGTGGTTTTCAGAGCTGCTGAATGTTCTCACTGGGGATCCCGGATCCAGCTGGATCTGAAAATCAATTGCCACGTGAGCCAGCACATCCCCTTGTTTGCTGAAGCCAGCGTGGGTCCTGCCGCATTCTCGGCCACTACTTATTAAAGCCTTTTCCCTCGCACCAAACAGCCAGCTCATTGGAAATCGAGTCCCTTCTCAAAAGTACCCCTGCTGGGCTCCAGGGCGGGAGCTGTCGCCTGCAGATACCCACGGCAGCACGCATGGAGCTGGCCCACTGCTGCTCCGGCTCTGAGCTCCACACGCTCACCTTGCCTTTAAGCATCGCCAGGAGCCGCCTCCTCCCTGCTCCGAGCCCCGGTGCAGCCAGGCTCGGAGCTGTGTTACATAAAGACCGCAGCCCTGGAACTGTTCACATGGATCTGCATCAACGAGGACAGCGAGGGGGACTTTCAATAGATTGTCCCCAGCGCCGGCCGGGCAGGCAGAGTCTGCCTCTAGCCTTATTCTCTCCCTGTTCACGTGGGCCCACCCCCTCCCGGCCGGCCACTTTAGCTTACCTTACCCCAAACCCTGCCGTTCATTAACTCAGACAGGAATGACTTAGATTTAAGGGAGGAACAGACCATCGGAGCGGTCAGCGTTTAACCTACAGGAGAGGCTTGGTGATGATGGAATTTTAGGCATTTTAAAGCCACAATAAATCAACGGAATATATGACTAGGGACAAAGGAACTTCTCCACCCCCGCTCAGCCCACACCGCCCAGGCCCCAGGTTCCCCATCATTTCACTGCCCACAAACCCTACATCCTTCCCGCCCTCCCGGGAGGCTGCATCTCAGCGTCCATTCTGTGCAGAGTCCGGTTCAGGTTTGTGAGCTCCCTCTGCAGGGAGGTCAGAGACGGGAGGAGGGATGCCTCCCTCCTTTCCCCAGGGCCAGAGCTCCTGCTTGCCCAGGGGGGAGATCCATCTCTGGGGACCTCTGAGGGCTGGTACCAAGGAAGTCAGGGCTGCCTGGCCAGGCACCCCTCCCCCACCCAGGGAGCCGGGTCCCTCACCTGGGGCTTGTTTACTGTCCTTGCCAAGTGCCAGGCGCTCCCTAAGGGCTGCAGGTGCATTATCTCTTTTAATCCTCAAAACTAGGCTAGGAAGTAGGAACTGTTTTCTCTCCATTTACAGGTGGGGAAGGTAGGGTGCAGAGGGGTCAAGCTGCCTGGCCAAGGCCACCCAGGCAGAAGCCACAGCGCTAGGATTCTAGCTCCGGGGAGTTGGCTGCAGAGCCCAGAGCCTCACACCTACACTGCCGGCCCTCCCTGGAAAGCCAATATAAAAATGGCTTCCACATCTATGCTATTGCTCATTGCCTGCCATGTGCCTGGCACTGGGCGAGGCAGATCCTGGTTGTCCATTTTCTCTTCATAACCACCCACAAGGTAAGTCCCGTTTCACAGCTGAGGACACTGAGGGCGAGAGAGACGTGAGGGACCTCCCATCACTCAACTTGTGAATGGGTATGCCGGGATTTGAACTCAGGTCCTTCTGATCCCAACATCCATGCTCTCTGCCCTTTAGGATCCAAGTGCTGTTGGATTTGACAGCCTACAGAGAACTTTCCGAAAGAAGCTGCAAAGATAAACAGCACTCAGAGGTCCCATGTGCTGGCATTTGGTTCCTTCCTCACTCCACCACCCCCTCTGCGGTGACATCCGGCATAACTCTGGTGCAAGGCCAAGACCAGGAAGCTGGCACTGGTTCAATGTGTGCATATCGTTCTGCCATTTTATCACCCTGTGGGCTTCGTGAAATCACCACAGCAATCAAGATACAGAAGTGTCCCATCACCACAAAGATGTTCCTCCAGCTGCTCCTTTGCTGCCACCTCCATCTTCCTCAGCATCCACAACCCCTGGCAACCATGAACATGTTTGCCATCTCTCTAACTGCATGTCAAGAATGGGATGTAAATGGAATCTTATGATTGTGAGCTCTTGAGAATGGCTTTCTTCACTCACAAAGTATTTATTTTAAAATAAATAGTTATTGAGTATCTACCACATATCAGACAGCTGTTAGCCCCTTTTAGGAATCCTATATAATTAAGAGGTAATGTGCAAATTGACCCTCATGCCCTCTTGTCATCACAAGATGGCTGCCCACATCATCACAAGATGGCTGCCCCCACATTGCCACAAGATGGCTGGCAGGGGAGGGCAGCTGGGGGCGACCAGGTCTGCAGCGGAGGGCAGTTAGGGGCGATCAGGCTGGCAGGAGAGCAGTTAGGTGTCAATTAGGCCGGCAAGGGAGCAGTTAGGGGTGATTAGGCTGGCAGGCAGAAGCAGTTAGGGGCAATCAGGCAGGCAGGCAGGCGAGTGATTAGGAGCCAGCAGTCCTGGATTGTGAGAGGGATGTCCGACTGCCAGCTTAGGCCTGATCTCCGGCAGTTGGACATCCCCCAAGGAGTCCCAGATTGGAGAGAGTGCAGGCTGACACCCACCCCTCCTTTGCACAAATTTTGTGCACCAGGCCTCTAGTATATCACATAAGACTCTTTAGTTGCATGTGACAGAACCCACCTCAAACTGTATTGTAAAGGGACGGTATTGGCATTGGTCATGGGAAAGTCCAGAGGTGGGGCTGGCTCAGGCCCAGCTGACTCTAGGGGCTTGTTAGGCCCGCTCTCCGCTGTGCTTGTTTCCCTCACTGGCTGGCTCTCTCCACTTGGCAGCTGCCAGTCGCTCTGGCCTCGGATCCTGCTTGCTCACAGACCCAGGAGAAAGGAGCACCCCTTTCTTTAGAAAAGTTCCAGCAAAGGTTCTGCCCGGTTTGATGCCCACCTGACCCAACCCAATCACTGATGGGGATACTGGACCAGGGAGATGGGGGGGGGGGGGGGGCGGGTTGCAATGCTCTGATTGGCTAATTCTTGGTCATGTGCCCTCTCCCGGAGTCCAGCTTGATGTCAGCCCTGCTCCAATCAGGAATTGTGGGGAGGGGCATAAGGAGGATGTAAGATGCTATTGTTAGCAAGAGGGAGCCTAGGTGCTAGGCCCATGGGATGCATGATGGCATTATACTACCTCAGCTCAACTTGTTTGTTTTTCAAAAAACATGAAGAAAGTCAGGCTTGGAAAGACTAAATGATGGAGCCGAATTCAAGACTTTAGTCCCGGGAACTGCCCTGCCAGCGTGTGAATTCTGAATGGAGATGCCCACGCTGCCTCATGCCCATGCTCTGGTGCAACATGGAAAGGCTCTGGCAGAGCAAAGCCTGGCCCTGGCAATGGCGTTTGGACATGCCACCCACTCTGAGACTCAGCAAATGAGCCATGTGACCCCCTGGGCTGGGGGGACCCTCAAAGGAAGGCTGGCCCTGAAATGGGTGTCCACCCCCCACCCCCAACTATCGGCGCGCAGGCTGGCACGGGAGCTGCACACAGTCCCATCTCTACGCGTGTGCAGGCCCTGGCACACACTGCATGCGTGGGCTGCCACATAGCATCAGGAGAGCCAGGAAGATTCAGCCGCCATCCCGTAGCGAGGATGGGCAGATGGAACGAGTGACTCAGCACGGAGACCAGCTGTGACCAGATGAGAAGAATAAACATGAAAGCCAGAGGCCAAACCTGCCCCGGCCCCCCTCCGAGCCGGGCCTGGCGGCTGGGCCAGGCAGGGGTGACAGACAGACAAGGATGCGGACACGGGAGATGGATGGCCTCCCTGGGCCCAGCCGAGTGAGGAGAGCCAGACAGATGGTCTCATTAAGGAGTCCAGCCCGAGTTCGGGAACAGGGCTGTGTGGGAGTGGGGGGACCGAGGCAGGCTCCTCTTCCTGGCGGGGCTCCTCCAGGCCTGGGTGGTTCCAGACGGGGCTTGGGTCCCTCGCTCTTTCTGGGTGAGGGGGCCACCAGGTGCAGGCAGTGCTGGGACCAGCAGCGTAGAATCCCTGGCCACAGCAGGTGGGCCATGGAGCCCTCGACCTGGTGTCCTGCCCCAGCAAAACCCCATCCCTCCCTCTTCAAACTCCTCATCACTGACAACACTGTTTGTTGAGCACCTGCCACCCAGACATTACTGGGCGTTCTAGGTGCATCACCTCCTTGGTACGTTGGCTGTCCCCTCACCTGGAGGCCCCCCCCCCCGCCAGGTCCTCACACACTGACCATTCCTCAGTGGCCTTCTCCTCCCAGAGGCCCTCCCTGACCACCCATCTGAAGCTGTCCCCAGGCTCTCTCACTCGGGGCACCATTTAGATTTGTCATAACCTCAGTGCCATCCAAACATATCCCACCCATTTCCTGGTGCTTCCTGGGTCATCCCCTGCTAGAACAGGGGGTCCTCCAGGATGCCGCATCCTAGAACAGCGCCTGGCACACGATACAGATGCCTGAGGAAATTAGTGTGGAGCCCAGAGAGGAGACCTGCCTGGTCCTCCTCTCCCCATCCCTGCTTACTTTTCTCCTTAGCACATCCCGTTTCCTCTCCACATATCTGTCTTCACCCTCCATCTCCCAACTGGAACAGAGGCATCATGAGAGGAGCAACTTTTGTCTGAATCCCCAGGGCTCTATCAGTTCAATGACTGGTGCTGGGGTAGATAGGGTCCCCGAGGAAGCCGAGAGTGGGAGGAAGGGACCTGCCATGATCTCATAGAGAGTTGGGGCCAGAGCAGGGCCAGAGCCAGACTTCCTGCTCCCAGTCCACACGCCCCCCTCTGAGGCGCTCTCCCCGATCCTGTTCCCCCTGACTGCCTGGGGAAGCACGTAGACCCTGAGCTCACTGCAACGACCAACGGCCGGCGTGATAGCTGAAGGGTGGCCCTCAGAGACATCCTTGCCCTAATCCCTGGAACCAGTGAAAACGTGACCGTCCGTAGCAAAAGAGACTTTGCAGCTGGGATTGAGTGATGGCTGTTGACATGGGGAGGTGGGCCCTATGCAGTCACAGCTGCTCATAAGAGGGCGGCAGAGGGGGGTGGGCACAGGTGTAGGAGATAGAGCAGAGGTCGGCCCAGAGTGAGGAAGGGGTGCAAGCCACAGTGGGCAGGCGCCCCCAGGAGCCAGGAAAGGCAGGGAAACAGATTCTCCCCTAGGATGCCAGAAAGAGCCAGGCTTGCCCACACCTTGACGTTGGCCCAGTGAGACGGACTTTGGACTTCTAGCCTCCGGAACTGGGAGAGAATAAGGTTGTGTTGTTTTTTAAAAGTGACCAACGTATAGTTTCAGTGTCGCCAGATGAAAAACACCTGGAGATCTGTTTCACAGCCATGTTAATATCTTTTTTTTGCCACCCAACTATACACCTTAAAATGGTTAAGAGGGTGCATTTTAGGTTCTGTGCTGTTTTCTTTACCACAATAAAAATGACGAGGAAGAAACGTCACCACGCTTGCGATCATTTGTTACAGCAGCCACAGGCCGCACATACAGCCAGCGTGCAGCTGGCCAGGCCCAGGGTGCTGAGCTCGTGATGGCTCAGGAGAGCCAATCCCAGCTCCTTCCCTGGTGAGCCTCCTGCAGTGGCAGGGAGGGGCTGTGCCAGGGGTGTGTGTGTGTGTGTGCCAGCTCTGATTGGCATGACAGAAAGAGAATAAGAACCACAAGACCTGGCATTAGCCAAAACCGGTTTGGCTCAGTGGATAGAGCGTCAGCCTGCAGACCGAAAGGTCCAAGATTCCGGTCAAGGGCATGTACCTTGGCTGAGGGCACAGCCCCAGTGGGTGGTGTGCAAGAGGCAGCTGATCGATGATTCTCTCTCAATGATGTTTCTAGCTCTCTATCCCTCTCCCTTCTTCTCTGTAAAAAAATCAATAAAATATATTTTTTTAAAAAGAAGAAGAACTGGCATTAGCACACCCTTCCCAAGAGCCAAGTGCTGTACCACACGCCTCACTTCCCCCATCAGCATCCCTGCGAGGCAGTTTCTACGAGGAACCCCAACTTCCCACAAAGAAGCAGAGGCTCCGAGAGGGGAGGTGACCTGGCCAAGGTGCCACACAAGGAGCTGGGCTGTGCTCTTAATCACCATTTCCTGCCTCGCTCACGGCTGATTCAATCCGTGTCACGTAACTGCTGCCACGGGCACTTAAATGCCTCAATGCTGCAGCTTCTAAAAGAGCCATAGCATTGCCTTCTTTCTCTGTGTTTGCAACCTGGCATTCTCTTTCCATTAATCATAGACCAGAGAGTCTCATTCTGTCCTGATACGCCCACAGGTATATGAGATTGCCTAGAAAAGTGCAAAAAAAAAAAAAGAAAGAAAGAAAGAAAAAGAAAAGCGCTCTTGTTCTATGTACAGGTCTCAGCTTTGCAGCAGGGCTGGAGATGGTGGTTGCAAGCCAGTGCCAGTAGGCCACGCCTGGCGTGCAGAGGGGTTTGGCGTGGCCTGCACTATATTGGGTGTTATTTCTTTTTTTCTTTTTTTTTTAAATATATTTTATTGATTTTGTACAGAGAGGAAGGGAGAGATAGAGAGTTAGAAACATCGATGAGAGAGAGTCATCGATCAGCTGCCTCTTGCACACCCCCTACTGGGGATATGCCCGCAACCAAGGTACATGCCCTTGACCGAAATCGAACCCGGGACCCTTCAGTCCCCAAGCCGACGCTCTATCCGTTGAGCCAAACCGGTCTGGGCTATTTCTAATTGGTACCCAACGCATAACATCGGAAGACGTCTCTCCCCACTCGGAAGTCGGGGCAGTGTTTTGCCATACCTCCGTGCGGGTTAGGACAGGCCGAGGGCTGCTGCAGCAACTGACGCCTCCGTTCGCGGGCTTCCCACACGGACGGTGACTTCTTTCTCACACCCCTTCTTTTTCATGTCCAATGCGAGCAGCTGGGGCTCTGCTCCACACAGCCACTCAGGGGCCCGAGGGAGGCGCCGCCGTCAGCAGCAGGTGAGACACGTGGCCTTGTCCGCTGCTGCTTCGGGGGAAGAGGAGGCAGGAGAGGAGCGTGTGGTTGCTGCAGAGCCTCAGCATGTGACGCACACCGGGCTTCTGGTCACTTGTCGTTGGTGGATGTAGGGATGTGGCCCACCCAATTCCAAGGGGGTGGGGAGTACAGTCTTCTGTGAACCTCAGCTCCCTAGTCCTACATCCGTGAACACCATTCTACCACCCCTTCCCACGTGGCAGCGGCTCACTGGACAGGTGTTCGGGGTGTGCCCTGCACAGACCGGAAGGGCAGTTCGTTCTGTGGTGCCCCCTGCAGGTGTGCAGTGCAAAATCCACAGAACTGGCCCTAGCAACCCCGCCCTCCGTGGATAGATGCATGTGCTCCGGGCTGCCCCGGTGCTAGGCCGACCTCTTCAATGAACTCCCCGGAACAATCCGATGGCATCCCTTGTCTTAGAGTCACGAATGTGGACTCACGTTAAATGCAAACCCCTCATTAGTGTCGGCTTCTACAGGATGAAGTCAGAGTGTCTTTGCAGGGCATTTAAAGAATTAACAAACAGGCCTCCTCTCTGTTACAGCAGCATCCCTGCTCCTCCGGCCCTCCCTCCCTCTGAGCTCAGCCCCCTCCCTCGGCGGCCATGTGCCCTATCCTCTGATCAGTAATTCCCAGGATGAGTAATCTGGGCCTCTGGGCCCTCAGCTTGGTGCAGTAAGCAAACCGGTTTGGGAAATGAATGGGCTACATTGCACCCCATCCCGGAAAGCCACGGTGGGCTCGGTGTGTTGGAGGTTCTGACAGGTCTTTGTCTAATCAGGGTTGCAGAATTGGGCCCTTCTTCACACAGAACCCGTGACGTCCTAAGACGACGACACTCCACCCGTGTACGTATTATGTCCGCACCACGCTCTCTTCCTCACGCTTCCTTTCCTCAGGTCGGCTCAGCAGCGCCTCCTCACGCTGAAAAGGCCATCCTGAAGGTGCCCTCACAGAATAGCTGGCTCTGAGTCAGGATCTCCCTGGACCAGGGCCTCTGCAGGACAGACACTGAGCTCCGCTGGGCCGTGGGCCCCGCTGTCTCCTCCGCAGCCTCCATTTCTGGTCCTTGGAAGGGGGACATCCTTGGCCCTGGCCCTCACCACAGCGGCGCTCAGTCTCCCCCCCCCGCCCCGTTCCCCCTGGGTGGGCAAGGCCCCCGGACTCAGCCACCTGCAGCCACGCTCATCCTCAGAGCTCCCAGAGAGCAGCAATGTCTTAGGGAAGTGCTATTGAGTTCTGTGCTAAAAACTCAGGAAGTAGGGGAGTGAGCATGTAAAATGCCCGGTGGTGAGGACTACAAAGAAAAACAGAGCGGGGAGGGGGGGAAGGGCGGGGGATTGAGGTGAGGGGTGCAGGAGGTTGGGAAGGAGGGCCGCCCTTTTCTACCGCTGGTTCAGGAAGGTGACACTTGATCAGGTGACATTTGAGCAGATCTGGGAGAGAGAGGGAGTCAGGCGCCTGGAGATCTGTGGGGAGGAACTCCCACAGAAAGAGAACGGTAAAGGCAGAGGCTCTAAGTGGCCGGTGCCTGTAAGGGGCCGTGGCTGGAGCAGCACAGTGAGGGAAGGGAGAAGCTGAGACCTGGTGCTCCGGCCCCTCCCCCATGGGTCACAGCCGAGGGTACAGAGCTAACAGGGCCTGCTGAGAGCCCTGGGGAGGGAGTGGAGAGGGAGCAGGCGAGGATGACAACAGTTAACATGAGTGATGAATGTCTCCCCTTCTCCATCCTGACAGAGTGTCTCTCTGAGTCTACACGTCCTCTCCTCTGGGGTCTGACTCTGAGGCTTGTTAACTCGCGGCCAGGCCAGAGGGCCTGCCTGGATCCCATTCCCTTCCTGTCAGGGACGCTGGTCCCTGCAGAGCCCTCTGTACTCCCTGGGGTGACCCTCAAGGTATAGATTGTTGGCCCGGTTCTTACAGCAGGAGACTGGGGCTCTGATGGGAAACGGGGCCCATCAGAGACCAGCCCGACCCCTGTGCTCCCAAGGAGAGTGAGCTCTGCTCTGGAATCCTGCCCAGCAACGGCCAGGGGGAGGCAGGTGGGCAAAGCAATCTGATGCCCAAGGCATGATGGGAAAGACAAAAACCACAGGCCCCGCCACTGAGGAAGGAGGGGTTGGCATGGGCTGGCCACGTCTGGGGTTCTCCCCCTCCACTCCTTCTGGGGCAGAGAGGGGCTGAGGGGCAGGGCGTGCCCATGCAGGAGGTAGTCAGTGGTTTCGGGGGAGCTCCCAGCACTCTGGAGGGAAATGAGCCTCGTCAGCCTGTGGCCTCGGCGCACCCCTGACCGCTCCGGGCCACGGGGCCTCCTCACAGGAGCCTTCGATGTGTGGGTGACGTGAGCACCTCCCCTGCCCCAGCCACAGCACAGCCCCCCGCAGGGCCCGAGTCCTCCGAGCTCTGACCACACCTCAGGCCTGCTCTCCGGGGACATGGTGGCTTCAGGGCCACGTGTGACTGAGGGAAAAACTGCTGTTTGAATTTTAACCCTGCTATTCTGGCTTCAGCACTCGCTTACTTGCTTAAACAATAGGGTAGTTGCCTCAGCTTCCAGATGGAGACCTGGAGGCTAAGGCAGTTTTCCTGTGCCCGTGGACCAGGACCACAGGAGATTGATTCCCACTGACTCAGTAGCTTCAGGAGTAGCAACGGTAGATAACCTTTAGAGATTAACCGCTCAGCTCTGCTTCTGTACTATCTGCTATCGCAAGATAGGGCCACATTCCAACGTCCAGCAGGATGTGGCTGGGAATGACCCAGCATTTAGAATTCAGAATTCAGAACAAAGGTATTTTGTGGTTTGGACCTTTAAAAGGACTGCCTACACCTGGGACGGCACGGTCATGAGTGTGGCCACCTGCGTCCTGCAGCGGTCCTGGCCAGTTCACTAAATCCTTGCCTGCTTTTTTTTTAATCAATTAGCAGCCTTCTGTGGTCTTATTCTGACTCCAGGGTTCGACCCCACAGCAGTGACCAGCACCGTGCCTAAAAAGCAGGGTAGTTCCTATCCTAAAAGTCCAGATTTCCAGCTCCTCTTCCAAGCTTCATGTGGCCACCACTCTGGGCCCGCCTGGCACATACCACCATCAGGCAGAGCCACGGGGGCTGCCTGCCGCCTCCCTCTCCGCAGGCGTGGTATGGCCGTGGAGTTGTAAGCCCTGCTCTAATGTGACAGGGCTGCAGGGGCCTCACCCCGTCCCCCCTACAACTAGTGGACGGACCTCCCCCCACAGGTCCCAGGAACAGGGTCACTCATACCGTGACATGACTATCCCCGTGGGCAAGCAGCGTGAGCTCCCCCTCCACCCTCCACCAGTCACTGGGGATGGATGGGATCGAGCCGCTGGCACATCTGGGGTTCACCCCACCTGCCATGCCATTCTGCCCTTCTGGGCTGAGGGCTGAGGGGGAGAGGCGGCCATTGGATGGTTCCAGTATCCTCCTGCGGGGACCAGGGGCTTATAGATGCACACAGCCCAGGGCTCCATGCCAGGAGGAGCCAAGGCCTGAATGTCCACCAGGGTCAAGGGCAGAGGGGAACAGCCGCACAGGGCAGAGGCTCCTCCCACTGACCACACCCCCCAGACCCAGGGCGCAGGGCCTGTGCCCTCCGCCAGCCCCACACGGGGGCCTGGGAAGACAGGAAGGACGAGGGCAGTCAGGCAGCCAGGCCGAAGACCTGCGTCCCCACCCAGGGTCACTCCACCTTGGAGTGACACCAGGAGAGCGCCTTCACCTCTCTGGGCATCACCTCAGGGGTGGGGGGGGGAGGGAGGGATGAAAAAGATGGTGTGGCCTTGATGGTCTCACAGAACCCGTTTGAGTCTGAAAGTCTCCATCTGCTTCTCCAATAAGAACCTGCATGGACTCTCCATACTGGTCCCTTAGAAACAGCCCCACACACTGGGCACTGCTCAGCCTGGCCACACGGCTAGCTGGGCCAGAGGAGGAGGAGGTGGCCTTCTCGGCATAAAGTGCTGGGGCCATGCTAGCCTGCGTTGTGTGAGCAGCAACTACTTCCTGTGACGCTGAGGGCAGTGCTGCTCCCGCTGTACAGATGAGCAAACCGAGTCCTAGAGAGGTTCTGGGGCTGAGCCACAGGCTCGGGGTTCCCCACGCTGCCTGTGGTGATCCCCAGAGGGTGCCCTTGGTGGCCTAGTCCCTCAGTGACCAAGTGACAGGACCAGAGCCCCCCTGCTTCCAAGTCACACCCCCAGGATTGGGCACACCCGCCTTCTCCCCCCACCCCCACCCACGGGCCCCACCCTGCCCCCAAGGAGAGTAGCTCTGGTTTAGTTAGCCACGTGTGGGCTGCTCAGTGGTCCTGTCCCTCCCCAGGAGCTGGGCTGCTCACCCCAACGTCTCACCTGCTACAGCATCACCCTCACCCCTGCCTCCTGCGGGCACCGGAGGGTCCCCCGAAGGCGCGCAGGCGGGTGCATTGGAAACCCCTGGCTCCCCTGGAGGAGGCTGCACCCCTCCTCTGGGGACGCCCCCAGCGGGATGGAGGCGGGTGTGGCTGAGACCCCCTCATGCCGGTGTCCTCTCTGCGGCGCTCAGGTCAGCCTTGCACTGACCCAAAGCAGATCCCGGCGGCTATGCATTCGTCTCAGGGACCCTGAGAAAGGCCAAGCACATCATTTGGGGGTGTCTTTCTCTCCAGTTCTGAAAGTCTGCTGTTCATTACGCTTAAGGGCACTTTTAGGGAAAAGGTTTTACGGCCGCCGAGGAAAGAGTAAGTAATGCAAGGCGGGAAGCAACGCATTGGAGGAGTCTTGCTGCAATCGCTGTGTGCTGACAGAAACAGATAGATGACCCGCAATTACACGCCCGGGTCCCCCAGCCTCGCCCAGCTCCCTCCCGCCCGGTCTCCAAGCAATTTCAGACTTTCTGTGCATCTAAAGCAGAGATTGTACACGATTTCTCTCTCTGGCAGGAGCGGCTTTCAGGTGGGGGAGGAGGCCACGGTGTGTTTATTCGCGAACAAAGGCAGTCGGAGACAGAGGAGGTGCACGGCCCTCCCCGGCACCCGCCCTGGCTGTCTCCCCAGATCCCAGGCCCTCAGCTGGCTGCAGCCTCTATGCGGTGCCAGGCCCAGCACAAAGGTGTGACCTGCTGTCTGGGCTCCCTTGGCTGCACTGGCAGGAGCAGGCGGTTCTGTCAGTGTGGGAACCGGGCCAACGTGGCCTGTGACAGGCCAGTCCCTGAGCCCCGCGGGCCCTCTAGGGTCTTCTCAGTTGGGAGAGAAGCAGGACCTGAGGTCTCCAGTTTTAGAGAGAGGTCCACTGATCAACCCCCCCCCCCCACCCCCAGACACGATGGAGTAGAAACAGGATGCCGTGGGGGATTCCAGTGGCAGGCTGCCCCATGCCGCCCCCAGCTCCCTGTCCACTCGTGTGGCTGAAGGAATAGTCTGGCCACAAGAGACAGCCCGAAGCCACCACGTGAAGCATGCCCAAATTCAGCCATCCGTGGCCACCTTCAGGACTTGGGTCACACTTGTGCGTCACCTCTGCACTCACTGATGTTTCAAAAGACAAACGGTGAATTCAGTCATGTGGTTCCAAAAGCAAAACAAGGCTCTGCCCTGTCAGTCATCCCGCCTCTGCCCTGTCATCCTGCTCCCTGCACCGGCGGCAGGTATGCTCCTTCCCCGTCTTCTGTCTGTCCTTCCAGGGCATCTCTATTGAAGTAGAGCAACTATAAAGACATAGTCTTGTTTTCCCTCTCTCTGTGCGAAACACAACACGTCCAATAGGCTGTTTTGTGTCTTATTTTCCCACCTGACATATTGTACAGGTGTTCCACTCTGTGCCTAAGAGACGTGCGCGCGCAGCAGCCTTCCCTGAACTCGGGCAGCAGGAAGACGAGGCCAGCGCAGGTGTCTGCCAGGAGGGGGCCAGCTCACGGCCCCGGGGCCTGTCTCAGCCGTGGAATATTCCGCTGTGAAAAAAAAAGAAAAAATAGGAGGAGATCTGATTCGGAAAGATCACTGACCTCCAGGCTATAGGAACGGATTAGGGTAGGTGTAGGATAAATTCTCAAAAGCGGGGTTGCTGGGCCGAGGGATATAGGCATTTGCGATCGTGATAACTATTGTCAAGTCTTTTGCAGCTTCTGGATTGTTAAGTCGCAATTTGAAAGATCTTTTTCACTTACTTCATATCTTACCTTACAGCAATTGGTTTTTTAAATTTCATAAATGTCTTTTTAAAAACAAGATATTAGTTATGTGTCCTAGCTGGATGTTACTAGAATAAGGAAGAAAACAGATTGAGAAAAGTAATGGACAAGTCAGGGTCTCCCAATACAATAGAACGGAAGTAATTCAAAGCAGCGGAAACGTTTTCGGCTGATGTAAGCAGAAAGGGCACTTATAAGGGGTGTTTGGATCCCAGACACTCGCTGGGGGGCCTGAGCACGCTGAGGGGCTGAGGATGCAGGGAGAAGCTGCTAAGACACCCCAACACTGCCCTTTCCCTTGGCTTTGACACCCCAACCTGCCTGGCTGGCCCTGGCTCCTGTCCCGCTCCCTCTGGGGCCGGAGGAGGCTGCTGCCGCCATCGCCCATGGGCAGACAGGTTCTGGGATTCCGGGCGCTCTGGCTGGTTGGGGGGCCCTCACAGTCAGCGAGGCCTGCAGACCAAATGCCCAGCATTTCAACTCATACAGAGGAAGGCTGGCTCTTCCTTGACAGGAAGAAGCTTCTAGAACTGGGTGGCCAGAAAGCATGATGAGAGTTCACTCACAGAAGGATGGACCACATCCCCAGAGAGACGGTACTGCCCAGAGGCGGCGGGGGGAGAGGCAGAGGTGGCAACGCTGCCAGAGAGAAGGGTTTAGAGCTGTGGTCCCATGGAGGACCCGGGGGGTAGGCAGGCTATGAGGATGTGAGGGGCAGCCAGCCCAGAGGCCTGGGAGTTCCAGGAGCGGGAGGGAAGGCTAGGCAGAGGGTCAGGAAGAGGGTCTGAGGTTGGGGGGATAGAAGGGGAGGCTGGGAGGAGTTGGAAGGTGGAGGGTGGAGGGTGGAGGCTTGGGTCTGGGACCGAGAGTAGGAAAAGGAAGTGTAGAAAGAGGTGCTCAGCCTTAAGGAAAGGCAAGCCGAGGGGGATGGGTGGAGGATGAGGAGGCCACAGGGAGATGCCCAGGAGAAAGGCACCAAACTAGGCTAGAGGGGTGCCTTCCTGACCTCAGTAGAAAAGGCCCACTGGCCAGTAAGGTCCAACAAAAGACCTCTGATTTCCCCTAAATTCCCAGGGCTACTGGGACCCCGCTTTGGGAAGCTGGAATTGCATCTCCCCCCCCCCCCCCCACACACACACACACTTGGGCTTCCATCACACCCATGCAAGCAACAGCCGCAGCATAGAGTCCCTGTAGCTGAGGGCACCGGTCCCTCAACTCCGTCCTCTCTCTTCCCCGTTCTTTTGCTGCCCCTGCCTGGAGGGCAGTGTCACGCCTTCTTCCCCATGGCAAGGCGGTGTCTTCAACAAGGTGGGGAGCCCCCTGTCCTCCCACACCCCAGCAGCCATGTGCCCCGAGCTGTGTGTACATGCTCCATTATTCAGGGCTCTCAGATCTCGGCAAAAACACACAGCTCTGGGCTGGACACGGCGCTGCTTCATCTGGAACTCCCAGCCTCTCCTCCTCTCGCGACGCCTTTGCAGTTGATCTGCTGCAAATCTGCCTCTTTGTTCTTCAGACAGAATCTGATTGCTGGGGGCTCCCGGCGGCCCTTGGTGACAAAGACTGCCAAGGAGATTCTCTTTAAATAAAAAAATAAATACGTCCCCGGAGCCGTAAGTGAGACGCCTCCAGGTGGAAATGTCGCAGCCCACCATGCGTGGGCTGACAAGGCTGCAGGGACACAGCGACCGTGGCTTTGCGTATGTTTCTAGGGACTTCCGGCTCCTGTGGCTTCATTGGATCACTCCACAACAACCACCGTTCAGGCCTCAGGGAGCCAGGAGTAGAGAATGCAGCTGGAACGTGGTCTTGATGGGCAACTATTGGCTCCTGTAAGTCAGAGGGGAGGAGCTGTTTCAGTTATTCCTGGATCCAGGGATTAAAAAACGTCTTCAGCGCCTGTGCATCCATTCACCTGTACACCTCAGAATGGTTAAGATGGTGAATTTTATGTTACGGCTATGTTACCACAATTTTTAAAAGATTTATTTAAAAAGGGCTGGGCACCAGGCCCCATCCCACCTTGGGTGGAGCCTGTAGGTGGCTGCCATCGCTCATGCCTTCAAGTCTCTGCTCCAACAGCAGCTTCTCCGGTGCCCCTGGGGCCAGTGCAAAGCAACCACCCTCGTTAGACCACTTGCTCTGGCCCTTCACAGCACCTGATAGTATCTTGTTTATTCACCCGCTTACTTATATGCTCGGATGTTGTAGAGACAGACTGCCTCTCCTGGCTAACTGTCCATGAGCTGGGTGAGGATGGAGACTTTGTCCTGTTCACAGCTGTTTCCTGGGGGCCAGGGACAGGCCTAGCACAGAGCACAGCTGAACAAATACATGTAGAGGGAATAAATGAAGGAATGCTCTCTTTGCTTCTCTTAATCTGCTCTCCTTGCGCTGGCACCATTCTCAGGTGAGGGTCTCCCTATACAGTGGCAAGATGCCTACAGGAGCTCCAATGTCCCACCATCAATATTACCTCGTGGTCACTGGTACATCTTACAATGTGACATCATCAACGCTGCATCTCTGCGCTCCTTGTTCAATGGGAAGAAAGGGCTTCTCAGATGACCCAATATTGCAACTCATTGGCTTTGACTGGGTCATGTGGCCTTCCCTAAGCCAATCCTCATGAGCAGGAATGCAGTGCTCTGATTGGCCAGGCCTGGAGCCCGGGTACAGGACTAGCTTTGAAGGCGAGGGCTGGGCACAGGAGGCGGGTGGTTCCCCTAAGGGAAACCAGGGAGCTGATGTCAGAGGAAGGGGCACAGATGTGGGCAGGCACACACCACAGGCTGCAAGCACTTCAGTCACGCCAGATCTTATACCAGGCTCCAGAGAGTCCAAGATGAATAGCACTTTAGTAACCATTTACTGAAAGAGAGCAGCTCAGTGCCTATCACTCATGGAAGTGGGGACAGGGGGACAGCGGACAGGGAACTGATGGGGGAACGGGACACAGGTCCTGTGGTCATAGGAAGTGTTTGTGCAGGGAGTTGTGGGGCACCGGTGTCCCTCCTGTGAGCTGGGCCCGGTGAGTCAATTGTTGATTGGTTGAAATGGGCTTGAAGGTCAGGACATGCTTGACGCAGAGATTCTCTGAATTAACTTACTAGTAAAGGAGCAATAAGCTATATTGCACAAGAATGGTAGAGGCAACGTTTTTTGTTGTTGGGTTTTTGTTTTTGTTTGTGACAGGGAAAAAAAAAAAAACTGGAAACAACCCAAATGTTCTCCAATAGGGAACTGGTAAATAAGCTATAAAACATTTGATGAAATACTCGAGAGCTGTTAAAAATGATCGTTATGAAAACTACAGAGCAACAGGGGAAAAGGCATCTGCTCTTATGCACAATGAGTGACCGCCCGTGACAAACACTCACCTGCCCTGTGTTTGGGTCACAAACTCACAGAGGCAATTCCTGCCCCTCCCCCATCACCCCCCAACTCCTGGTCAGATCCCTGGGAGAGTCCTGAAACAAGTAATGACTCTTGGGACAAGAAAGACCATGACCCCAGGGGGAAGGACTTACTCTGGGTCTGAGAAGGCTGCCTGGGAAGTGGTCTTCCGCTGGGTTTATGGGGAGTGATGTTAGGACTAAGCACTCTGTGAACACACACACACACACACACACACACACACACACACGATGAAAATACTACGGTAGGAGTTGTGCCAGGTAGAAGGATGGGTGATTCCCCCCCTTCTTTTTCCAAAATTTCCTTCACGTTATTTTGTTTTTACAATAAAAGCCAGTAGAAAACTAAGCTCAGATAAGAGAAAATAATTTTCACTGCCAGTATTCGTGCCTGTAAATCAGGCATGAGTCCATAAGTACTTTACTTCCTCGACAAAGGAGGGAAGTGGGAAAACCTTTATTCGGCATTTTGCATGTGCCTGGCCCTGTGCTCTGCACTAAAGGGATGAGACATGCTTCTAGTGGGAAGAACAAGGTCTAAACATATGAAATCGTGCATATTCTAAATGTTTAACTTACGGTTTGACATGGCTTTGGCAGCCAAGGGCTGGGGCACTGCTCCATGGGCATCAGGAGCAGCAGGCATGGCCAGAGCAGGTGGAGGTGTGCAACCTGACAGTCTGGTTTTGGGTGCAGAGACGCTGACAACCAGAGTGAGGCTCATCTTTGGATAAGAAACAAGAGGTCAAGGGTCAAGAACTGGGAAGGTCGGAAGAGGGTCAGTCGGGAGACTGAGGCTGTGAAACATTTGCAGGGAGGGAAGGTCCCCTTTGGGGAGGTTCAGATGCAGTTCAAAGGGGCTGAGAAGACTGGCACATGGGGAGGACACGTGTCCTGTTAGAGCCTTCAGCCCTGCTCCAAGCCACCACTGGCCAGTGTGCAGCCCTCGGGGTTCTCAGTTGATCATCGTCCAGATCCTGCTAAGAACCAGGCCAGTGAGAACACCATGGCCGGCACCCTGATTTGGCCACCACAGCTTGCACAGGACACAGCACAGCTCCGGCCTCCACCCCATTCAGAAGGTTTCCCCGAGCCCTGCTTCTTTGCTCACCAGCTCCTGAGCCAGATCTGGGGTGAGGAGCAGCTCATCGGCTGAGCTTGGGCACAGACTCGGTCTGGCTGCGGGGACGACAGGGCGGAGCGCCTGGCACTTTCAGTCTCCACAGGGAGCTGGGCCTGTGAAGTCAGGGTCTCCATAAATACAGGACAGGGCCCGCTGTGACCATCACTCACCTGCCCTGTCCGTCTACTGTCCGTCTCCATGGGAAGCCCACCTCCTCCCCTCATTCGTAAGATGATGAGGGGGAGACAAGATGCAGACCAAACACCATACCTCATTGCACTCCCTTCTGGCCCCCACAAAAATATGACTTTTTAAAGGATATCACTCAATAGGATAAAAGGGGGAAAGATGGCAGCAACGCGATTCTGGGAGCTGGAAAGCAGGAGGAGCAATATCTGACTGAGAGGCCCGGCTAGACAGAGCAGTAATCCATTTGATCCTGCAGAAGAGACTCCAGTCTGTTCTTAGCCCAGAGCCTGCGAAGCCTCAGGAACATGCAGCCCCAGGAGCACCTGGAAATGGGGATGAGTGAGAGTTAAAGAGGCAGCAGAGCACAATCTTTGCCCACCTGTGAGAACCCAGCTCCCAGCCTCACTCAGGCTGGAGGGTAACGCCTCTCCCATCCCCACCACAAGTCCAGGGCTTATTCTCTGGCTTAGAGGACACCAGGCACAGCGAAGAGCTTAGCTAGTATTCTTAAAAGAGGGGATACAGAATGCTGGGGCCCCCAATGAGGCCGCTTCCTCTGCTCAGCTCCAGAAGCCGTCAGGCCAGACATCATGTTCAGGCAGGAGACTGAAAACGTTTCCCTAGGAAATCTGTCCAGCCCCAAATGATAGACCTCAAGGCACTGACACTGGATTCCCCAAGCACCGGTCCATTGAGATCTTAGAGTTTTGAACCAGCCATTTGGTACTCAACCATGATCTGGTAAGCCACACAGATCACCAGACATCTCTCAATAAATAAGGACAGCAAAGCAGACAAAGTAGAAAAACTGTGTAAGAAACAGAGACCATTCAGGTGAAGAAAACTTTTAAATATTATTATTAATACCCTCAGGAAGAGAAGAGATTACTCTATTGAGCTCTAATAGCAGGAACCTTGGGAAAATAGAGAATTAAAAGAGAGTTCTTGGAAATTAAAAGCAGAAAGAAGTAATTAAAGAAAAGAATAGATAGATTAGAAGCCAAATGTGAGGAAATTTCCCAGAAAATAGACCAAAAAAGACAAAGAAATGGAAATAGAAGAAGAAAGGTAAAAGCACTGAAAGATCCATTCAAGAGATTCAGAGTTTGAATAATAGGAGGTAGAGAAAGAGGATAGAAGTAATGAAACACTTCAAGAACAATTCTCAAGAATGAAGGACAAACAGTTTTTGATTGAAATGACTCAAACTGTGGGCCATGATGGATGAAGGGACCCAGCCCTAAGCACATTGCTACAGAATTTCAGAAGCCCAGGGACAAAAGAGTCTACAAGTTCCCAGAGACACTAGGAGACATGGAGTAATGCTCTCAAAATTCTGAAAGGAAATTATTTCCAAACTAGATTCTATGCCCAGGTAAACTATTTATCAACTGAGAGGAGAGAAAAAGACATCTGCAGGCACACAAGATTTAAAAAATCGAACTGTCTTCCTATTTTTCTCAAGAAGCCCCTGGAGCCTGTGCTCTGTGACAATGAGGCTGGAGATGTGGGGGAAGACAGATCCAGAAAGAAAATAGCCTGGCCCAGCCAGCATGGCTCAGTGGTTGAGCATCGACCATTGAGCCAGGAGATCCGGGTTTGATCCCCGATCAAGGCACATGCCCCGGTTGCAGGTTTGACCACCAATGTGGGGCACGCAGAAGGCAGCTGGTCCATGATTCTCTTTCATCATTGATGTTTCTATCTCTCCTTCTCCCTCTCTGAAATCATTTTTAAAAAGAAATAAAGAAAGAAAATAGCGTGAGACCTGGGGATCAGGAGATCTGGTCCAGAGAGAGGGCAAAGGAATTCCTAGGATGACAGAGACAAGGGGCTCCAAAGATCTGTTGAGTCCCAGGCAGAGATTGGAGACAGCTGGACACCTGTGGCCATGCATAGACCAGGGTTCCCTAGACATCTTCACCCTCCCTCCCAAATGCACAGGCAGGCACCGTGAGAGTCAGAGGAGCCAGCCCTCCTACAGGGAAGCTGGTGTGGCTGGCTCAGAGTGAGGTGGTGACCAACTACGGTCCGAACATGAATGGCCACACTGAGCTGGGCCTCTTGGCAAGGACCATCTTACATCTGATCCCATTGGCCACCACTCAGAAGATAACGCAAATTAAGGTTTATCCTTGATCTTCCTATACACTCATACATGAACAAGCAGTGTGCAGAGCAGTGAGCAAAAGTGAGTTTCCCTCCTCGAGTGGAGCGTAAGCGTAAAACATGTGAGATGAGCAGATTGTTCTCAGTGTTTTTGGAAAAAATAAACCAGGTTAATGGGATTGAGAGTGCCCTTGGAGGGGAGGTGGGGGCAGGCTTCTCTGAAGAGGGGACATTTGAGCTGAGGCCTGCCAGATGTGGTGAACTGGTTGTGCAAAGATCTTGAGGGAAAGACATAGGCGGAGGGAACAGCAAGTGCAGAGGCCCTGTGGTGGGAATGAACTTGACATGTTGAGGTCGTGAATAGAGAGGGAGTAAGAGGGAACGGTGTTAGGAGGGGAAGAACAGGGGCCTGATCCAGTGGGGCTCTGGTGGCCAGGGTGGACCGGCTACGGGTTACTGGAGACTCGCGGAGAGTTTTAAGCAGTGGATGCCTTGGCTTTATTTACATGGTGTCCTATGTACTATTAATATCTTAGGATGGAGGTGGCTAACTGCCTTCCAACATTTATTCCCCTTTCTGTCTCACAACAGAGTCCTAAGCAAAAGGGCTTAGCCTAAAAAACTACATTTCCCAGCCTACCTTGCAGATAGGTGTGGCCAGTGCTAGGTCTGAAATTTAATGAAATGTGAGCTCTAAACTATTTCTCCTTCCAACCATTGAGATCCAGCAGCCATATTTCACCATGAAGTGACTTTAGGATAGAAGCCACACGCTAGAAAAGCAGCATCCGACAATTAGAAGGAACCTGGTCCCCAATAACCGCAGGTGCTTAGACTGCCACCTCCCAGGCTTGTTTTATGTGAGAAGATGAACTTCGAGAAGGTAGGCTGCCATCTTTCAGATCACCGTGACTCGTACGTCGCCTGCAGGGAGAGCTGAGCTCTTGCACGGGGCCCTTGGAATCATGGGTACTGTGGAGGTGTCGGCCCCTTGTCTGAAAGTGTCCTCATTCACACTCAGGCGGCAGGCACCTCAAAGATTCCCAAATCTTCCGAATCGGGTAAGAAAGGAAGGGGCCTTTGGGGAAGGAAAGGCTCCAGGGATCGGCCACCCGCGTGCTTGCTAAGGGAGGGAACTCTGGGTGGGTCTTCCCTTTCCTGCCTTCTTGGAGAGAGTAGTGATGAGTGAAATGACCCAAGTGTTTTCAGTGTTTAAGCCTTTGTATTCTGGTCCCTTACTTGGCAACAAAAGCCTCAGGCTATGTTTTTATACACTTAGAACCCAGCCTCCGGAGTTGGAATTTGAGCCCAGTTTCACCAGAATCGCCTGGGGAGTCGGCTCATTATAAACACCGATTCCCAGGCCCACTCCTCTGACTCGGGAGTCCAGCAGCCTCCTTGCTTTCCTCCCCCACGTTTCCCAGCCTCCCGGACTGGCTCGGGCTCCAAGTCCTCCGCCTCAGCCTCTTTCTGCACGCAATCCATCAGCAGCTGCTGCTGGCTCCACCCACCCACCCAGGAACCATCCCCTCGACTGTCCACTTCCCTCCTCCATGGCCACCCTCGGCCCTGGCCCCTCCCTTCTCAGTCTTCTGAGTTTCCTCTCACTTCCTACCCACCCTCTCCATTCCCAAAGAGCACCTGGGTGGGTTTCTATCATCAGAACATGGAATTCCTTATCCCCCCTCACACCCTTGCTCCCTCTGCTCCAATCATTTCTTTTCATTCCCAGAACATTCTATGCTGGTGCCCACCTCGAGACCCTGCCCCTGCTGTTCCCTCTGGCTGGCATGGTCTTCCCCCAGATTCTCATCATCTCTCAGGTCACAACTTAAGTGTCGCCCCCCCTCCCCCACTTGGTTGCCCCAGGCATTTTCCACACATCTCCCTGTTTTGTATTCTATACAGCAGCACCCGGTGCTATCCTGTTCATGGATTTGCTGACCTGTCTATTGTCCTCTTTCTTCCCCATGTGAGCAGGGAGCTTAGTGGGCATGTCCACACACACACACACCGAGGGCCCAAGTGATACTTGGCACACAGTAGGTGCTTCATATCTACTATGTTTGTTGAATGGGTGAGCAAACGTGTGCAGCACTGCCACTCACTGTCCTGTTTAATCCCTGTGGCTCAGGAAGACACCAAGGCCAGAGGTGAGTGTCCAGCTGGCCAGGTGGCTGGGCCATGACCCTCAGAGTTCTCACCCAGGCTTGGAGGTTCTAACATCTACCACACCAGCCTCAAGCTCATTGGGGGGGGGGGGGGGGAAGGGGGCAGGGAGAACCTGTGTTTGAGGCTTCCCCCCCTTCTTGAGCTCCTCACATTGGGCTGGTGGCTGCTTCCCTGCCTTCCTTCCAAAGGAGGCAGCACCCAGCGTGTGATGGATCCAAATTCCCAAATAGGAGAAGGTCTCTGAGCTGCTGCCTGGTGGTGGGGAGAGGGGGTGGGGGGCGTCTGCTCGCCACCTCTATTCAGATGTTTCCCCAGCTCCTCCTGGTGCTAAATCATTTCTCCAAATTAGCAGGAATGTTAATTACCAACCCAACCGCCACCCATTAGGGAGGAAATGTGTTCTCCTGTGGAAGCTCCCCAGACCCAGGTCCCCTCTCACTCCTGGGTGGGGTGGAGAGTGTGGGTGTGTCATGGTGGCTGCACTCTCACTCCTCCATCCCCCCCCCACCCCCTGCTGGAAGGGCACACACACATGCCCTCATTTCCCTGAGGGCTTGTGGTCCTGCCTCCCCCATAGGTCTGTGTGTGTGGTTTGCTACTGGGTTTTAAAGAAGACTTTAGAGCAGGAGCGTTTGTAAAGCCGTGAGAGCCAGAAATCATTTACTTAAAGTCCAACCCTTCCACGCTCTATAATTTGATGAGCTTTTATAATAGCCTGTACCCTGGCTAGTGTGGCTCAAGGGTCAGAGTGTTGGCCTGCATACCGTAGGGTCACAGGTTCAATTTCCAGTCAAAGGCACATTATTAGGTTGCAGGTTCGATCCCCGAACCCAGTCAGGGAACATGCAGGAGGCAACCAGTCAAGGTATCTTTCTCACATCAATGTCTCTCTCTCTCCCCCTTTACCTTCCCTCCCTTTCACTCTCTCTAAAAATCAATGGGGGGAAATATCCTTGGGTGAGGAATATATACGGTGGGTGCTCTTGGCCTCTGCTCCTTCCTGGGCCTCCAAGGCCCCCGACTGCCCAGCCGGGAGCCTGAAAACCACCTCGAATCTCAATCTCCCGGCCGAGGTGCTGGAAGGCTGCTCACAAGGTTATCTTCAGAGAATGGGAAACTGATAGGAACCAGGCGTGAAAGGGCTCATCCTGCAAAACATATACAATAAATATTAGAAAACAACAACAACAGCAACAACAAGGTTGCCTACACCTTCCTCATCGTCTGAGGAAGCATCAGAAGCACGATTACAGGCTGATGGGTGGAAAAGCAACATTTGGCTGCTTGAACCCAGCCTCCTTTGGCTCATTAGTGGGGCGTGTGCCCGAGGGCAGGGAATATTCCTTCGACTCAAGTGTTTTTATCCTGGCGGCAGTGCCGAATTCAGGCCAGCTTCCTAAGACCTTCCTTCTCAGCACAGAGGGAGCCCTGGACATCACAGTGTGGGGAAGGCTCCCTGTTTCTTTATCCGACACATTGATTGAGCTCCTACTACGTTCAGGCGCTGTTCCCACAGCCATGACACTCAGGAGCTAGAGAAACACAGCCCGCCCCTGCCTGGATGGGGGTTATTTGGTCTGCTGTTGAGATGAACGAGCAAACAAACAAAACCCAGAAGATAATCACAGATAAGTGCTTCAGGGGGGGAAGAAAGGAAGCTAAGCAGAGGGTTGTCATGGAGAAAGGCAGGGTGGGGGATCGCGGGCGACTTTCGCTGGAGGGCCTCACGCTGTCAAAGGCCACGTGAACGGGCAGCCCTGCAACCCTCCAGGACTGGGCTCAGCTGTCAGGACTATGTTCAGCTCTTGGGGGCCACCCAATTCTTCTGAACTAGGGTGAGCCTTTCAGGGCTAGCTTTGGCTCTGAGCTCGGCTCGGCTCGGCTCTTTGGGTCTAGTGTTGGCTCTTAGGAGGCAGGCTCCACCCTTGGGGACTAGGTTGGGGTCTGTGGGGCTTGCCTCTGCCCTTCAGGACTGGGCTGGGCCCTTAGCGATGGGATTGGGCTCTTTGGGGCTAGGCTCGGCTCTCTGAGGGTCCGAGGCTATGCTAGACTTGAGGCTGGCATCAGTCTGTAATGATGTCACGCTGCACATGGACATGTCACGGGCTTTGTGCTTGTGTTGGCCATGGCTACTTACAATGAGTCTAAAGGGTCTGAGCACCAGACTGGCCTGCAGGGAACAGATACTCTTTCCAACCCCCCCTCCCCCCATTCCTTCTGAATGCCTTCATGGTCCTATCCAGAGCGTGGCAGCTGCCATGAGCTGGTTTCGGCTCAGTGTACACTTTTGGGCTCAAACCAGTTGGATTCTCTCTCTGTCCTCTCTGCCTCCAATGGGACTCATTTCCTGCCACCCCACCTCCCTCGGGCCTCCCTTTCTGCACCTTGTAGCCTCCAGGGTCCTCTTCTGCCTCCCCCCAGCCCAGCCTGGACAGGGCAGCCATCAATCCCACTTACTGGGTGTCTTACTTTATCCTTTATCTGGCTGTCTCAGGTGTCACTCTGCATCCTTAACACAGAGTTATGAGAGATTGAGCGCCCAGGCCAGGGCCGGCTGAAGGATTCATGGGTCCGAGGCTGCCCATTCGTCAGGGATAAATCTCAGTGGCTCTGTGGGTAGAACATGATCGGCTGGACCTGGGGGCGGTGGCTTTGCTGCTGGCACACAGAAACATCGAAGGCGCAGGGAGGGAGAGGGCAGGAGGGGTGGAGACACTTGGCGGGAGGAGTCCCCCATTCCTGAGAAGACAGCCCAAGGCCGCCCAGGGTGCAAGGAACACCAGCTCCAGGGTCTCCGGTCACATGTGACAGCCAAACACGCGGTTCACTCAGTGACTGTGCGGCTCCCCAGGCAGGAGGACCCTGAAAGGTAAGGGGCCCAACTTGCCCCAAAGCAATCCAAAAAAATCTCCTAATTTTTGGATTGTATCAAGCGGTGCCTTTACCCTGCTTAAGCCACCCAGGCGGCTCTAAAACCTCAGCTTTTTTTTTTCTTTTTTAAATATATTTTATTGTTTTTTTTACAGAGAGGAAGAGAGGGGGATAGGATAGAGAGTTAGAAACATCGATGAGAGAGAATCATCAATCAGCTGCCTCTTGCACACTCCCTACTGGGGATGTGCCTGCAACCAAGGTACATGCCCTTGACCGGAATTGAACCTGGGACCTTTCAGTCCACAGGCCAATGCTCTATCCACTGAGCCAAACCAGTCCCAGCTAAAACTTCAGCTTCTGACCCCAGCTCACAAACCCTTCCACTACACTCCACCTGCTCTTCAAACACTTAAGCTTACTGCTGCCTTTGCAGTCGCTGTCCCTGCCACCTGCATGCACTGCCCCCCACGCCCGGTGGCGGGGGGCCTAGGTTCCTCTCTGCATTCAGGGTTCAGCACAGATGGCATATCCAGAGAGGCCCCTTCAACACCGCCTCCCCACCCCTGCCTCCCTCGACTGCATGGCCACATTCCCCTCCCAGTGCTCAGCACTGGCTGAAGCCACCTTGTTCCTTCTCTGGAGTAAAAGCTGACTAGGATTCCAGCCCCTGTGGGCAGGTTCTGCCTGCCTTCTCCATCGCTGGGTCTCTGGCTGGTGCTGGTGTGTTGCTGAACTACACAGGCTCTCAGTAAAGATACATTAAAAAGGATAAACTGCCGTCCAGCTGCACGCTGGGAACACAGCCCTAGGACTGGGCAAGTTAGGAAGGAGCCACCCGCGGACCGGCTCCTCTGTCCGTGGTGCTGAGGGCTCCGAGGGGCACCACTGCAGTGGCTTCTCCCAGCGATGGGGAAGAAGGCTGTCCATTCTGAGAGGAATGGCTGTTTTGTCTTGCCAGGAGGTTGCCATGGGAACACCTTGCTGTGCAGAGAAAAAAACAACTTAAAGTTCGAGATGTGGAGATATGAAGCGGTCGTGGGAGTCGATGAAGTATTGACCAGCAGCCGTGGGGCCCTCAGCCGTGCGCGGGGAAGGACTTTGGGGTCACCCTTACCTGTCCTCAGCCCTGTCTTGCCATTCCTTTCTGTGCCCCTTCACAGACAGCTTCAGCTGCCCCTGGCCGGCTCCCATCTGAATGGCCAGAGCACTGGCCTGAGTCCATGAGAGATAGAAGGTGCGGAGCTGAAAGAGGCCAAGGTCACACGGAAGCCATCCAGGCATTTGTGCCCAACAATGCCGGGGAGCAATCACAGCAGTCATGGATGAGGTATGACGGTATGAATGCATGGAGCACCAACTGTGTGTAGGTCAGACGGAGGGCTTGTGTGAAGTCTTCAGACCCCTAAATTAGTGGACTGAATCCTCACACAGCCCAGAAGGAGTTGCCCTCATGATCCCCATTTCACAGATGAAGAAAGTAAGGTTCGGAGAGATTACATGGAAATCTTTTGGAAATTCCCACCCAGGAAGAGGTTGCTCCAGAATTTTAATTCAGAAACCCCAAATCCAGAATTCAAGCTCTTAATCATGCCACTCTCTCAGAATTATAAAGACAAGCACGGTAACTCCTATCTGTTGGATGGCTGCTGTGAAGTGTGCATCTCTGTTATAGCCGAGTGGGAAGCTAGGGATTGCAGGAGTATGGCATTCCCCCAAGTGGTAGAGTTTGGATCCGCATGCCTGTCTAGAGTCCAAGTTCATTCTCCCACATCAGTGGAGGCCTGGACCTGCTGAGCCACAGAAGGCCCTCCAGCCAGGCCTTCTGTGGCTCAGCAAGGACTGCTGGCACCTGCACCACCCTGGCCAGCCCCAAAGTTTAAAGAAAGGCAATAACCCCTTTCTCCAACCTCCCACCATTCCCGGGGCCCCAGATGGCCACCAAGGATGCTCAACAACCTAACAGCAACAGATGTCCCCAGGCTGGGCTCCAAGGCCCTGTCCACAACAGGGGGAGGACAGCACCCATCCCTGCTCACCCTCATCTTCTGTGAGCCCAGCTGTCCTCATCAGATCTGTGGGACAACTCTCCTCCCCATTCAGATTCATAGGGGTGGTGAGGCGAGGGTGACAGGGCTCTCTAATCTGTCACACAGGAAAGGTGGCTGCTGCATGTATGCAGAGAATGAAATCAGATGAATTAGAGTCAATACTAACCATTGTGCAGCTTCCTCTCTTCATTACCCTCTAACTGGATTCTCTTAAAGGCATTTCAAATGGATATTAAATTATAAAATTTGTATTTAAATGCTGTTTCCTAGGGATGTGACAACTGCATGCATGGCTTAGGGCCGAACAGCTCTGCCGGAGCCCAAACCAGCCCAGACCAGAGGTTCCCAGGCTTGAGTGAGGACACCCTCCCCCAGCTCTGCCTTCCTGCATCACCAGGGGGCAAGCAGCAGTGAGGGGGACTCGGGTGGGCTGAGCTGGGGACCTGTTGTTCTTTTAGGCAATGTTCTGGCATATTCCCTTCCCAGAATGTGTTTCTCCAGACACCGTGTCAAGAAAAGGCAGGAGACATCCTACAGATACCCTTCTAAATTACAGAAAACAGAGGAGGCTTATCTTGAAGGGTCCCCCAACTTCCTCTCTGGTACTGCTGCCTTTTCCCCACACATCCAGAATGTCAAAAAGGTACAGAGAGCAGGAAAAGTCAGATCCCGGGATGTGTGATTCAGCTAGATCAAGAATTACCTGAAAGCTGATCCATCGGTTGACTTTCTACTAACAGGAGCACACACATTCTCCTTTTTCTTTAAGCCCATTTGGGTTTTGTCCTCCATCATTTGCAACAAAAGATTCCTAGGTGGTAGAGATGCTCTTGGAAAGGAACCGAAGAAGAGAATGGAGGTTCCCCCCATACACAGCTGAGGGTCACCCCCATACACAGCTGAACAAGCCTGAGACACTGGGCCCAAGAGCATCATGGGATTAGGTCAGCACTGCGTAGAACATTAAAAGCCAGCTAGTTCCCCTGGCACTTCACTGCGGCTACCCCAGAAATCCCAGCACCCCAAAAAATCACCCTCCTCACCCAGACCTGTTCACTTTCTTGATGTGGCCTCTCGTCTCTGATCCCAAAGCCTGGGAGTCTAGAGCTGCTGCTCTTACATCAAAAATGCTTTTGCATGGAGAGGAAAATGTAGGTCATTTTTCAATGTGTGAGGCTATGTTTGAGCAACGCTTAGTGCCAGAATGGGCTGCGGGGTGGAGGGGCAGGACTAGATAAATGAGGTTGGTCTCAGAAGGAGCCGCCTGCATCTGCCCACTCTCCCCACCCAAGGCGGAGATGGGCAGGGGAGAAGATTGTGTGATGTGGTCCCATCCTCCACACACTCACCATAAATAGGGATAAGCTTGTGGCTCTTGGAACCCAAAGCATTGTCCCCAACCCTTAGCCGCTGAGAAGAAAGGAAACTTTCCTGGCTATTGTTGTCGTTTTTAAATCTTGTTTTGTGAAGGAGGAAAAGAAAAAAGGCAAGTCCATTTAGTCATTTATTCCTAACACTCCAGCAATCACCGGCTGCTGGGGCTTGAAGGAAAATCAAGAAAATTAGTACTTGTGAAAGGGAGAGAGAGACCGCGCTGGCCCCACGCAGCCCTCCGCTGAAGCCTGCTCCCTGCCCACCTCAAGCCGCTCAGCACTCCTTCCTCGCTCAGTCCCTGCTCCCTTCCCTGCTCAGCTCCTCCCAGTCCCCTCCAGTCCTCACTAATCCGTGGTCTGCCCTCCAGCGGCTCCACAGCCTGAACAGACAGTGCCCCCCTCAGGACACACTGGTCCCTGGCTGTCACAACCCACACGGCAGAGACGAACACCCGTGGAGGCTCGGGAAGAAGGACTCAGGCAAACCTCTACTGGTGACCCCAATTTCATATTCGAACCCAGGTCTCCAGAGGTGACGGGGAAGAAAATGCCTGAATTTAAATGCTAATTGCTGTCTCCAGCAATGGGTTACCAGGCAGTCCCTGGTATCTATTATTAACAACTTCCCAAGACAGCCCCAGGTGCGAGAGGCAGTGATGGAAACCATGCCTGCGCTGTGGTGCGCAGCCTGTGGGCGTGTCGCCCCATGTTGCCCATGCGATACAGAGATGACAAGAAGCCAGGCCACCGGGAGCTCCCCGAGGTGGGAACTTGGGAAGTGACTCGACCAACCCCAGGTACAGGATAAACCAGACTGCCGTGTTTAAAAATATCTGCAGGGCCTTTTATGGCTCACCAAGCACCTCCAGGTTTTCCTAATTAAACATCAGGGTTTGGAGAAGGCAGGAGTTTGAATTCCGATGCCCAGGTAGAAAGAGACCCAGTAAGATGCCACCTGGGCACTAGGCCAGCCCTGTCTGCTCCCGGAACCCGGAGAAACGGTGGCTGTGAGCCATCAGTTCGCAGGTGGTGCACGTGCGGGCTCTTCGGAAGCCCGGTGCCAGGCCTGGGCTCTCTCCATTACACCGACCCCCAGACATGAGACAATTTGTCTCCATGGATGCCCGGGGCCTTGGCAGTGCCCAGGGAGGGACTGCCCAGGCCAAGGGCTTAGGTGGCTGGGAGAGAGGAGTCAGGAATAAAAGAAGAGTGTGAGATGCAGGGTAGAGAACTGCAGGAGGACGGAGCTGAGAGAGCCCAAGGAAAATCAGCCTCCTCTGCTCACAGTGGGCAGAGGGGAACTGAGCTGCCGAGGGCACGGGGAACTGCTCAGGTGGAGCAGAGGTGGATTTAAATCTGCTGAGACTCAGTGTAGACACCGGAGGAAGGACATACACCCCGCCTCCCCACACACCAGCCGGGAAGTTGCTGTCACTGACACCATCCCTCTGAGATGATTCTGTGCCCGATCCGATCTGTGCGCTCATGGAGGCAGGCACACGTGTGCCTGGTGTCCCTGGAGCATGGCTCTGGACATAGATGTCTTATGAACCAACAAATAAGAATGTGAACAGCTTCATAGACCGGGGCCGGCTCCTGCCAGCTCCTAGGAACCCGCTGTTAAATATCCCAGATATGTGAGCTGATGGTTAGACAATTGGTAGTTTAAAATCAACCTCAGTGAGGGTATTTACACCACCGCAATCAGCAAATGCCACAAATCTGGGCTTTTCTCCCTCCCCCACCCCTACCCCCAGCGAAGCACCAGTAGCCAATCTTCTTAACCTGGGCTAATCTGCTTACTCTCCGAATCTTCCAAGCACAGGAAAAGTTGAAATGCCTCCTACATGTTGTTCCCTCATTCTGTTTCCTTCGGTGCACGAATCCCCTGCATTTCGCCCACCACCTGGCCAGCTCCAGGCCGCTCCTCAGTCACAAGGCCAGGCCCCCTGGAAGACAGTGCCAGGAGAGTTCCTCCCCTCCCCTCCCACTGCCTCCAGGCACCACCTGTTCTGCCTGGGTTCTGGCCCCAGGTTGTGTGGGTATAAACACTCCCCGTGATGAATGGCCCTGCATGCAGCATGCAGGAGCCCTCTGCTCCCTCCGCCACCTGTTCAGTCCTAGCTGGAGGGAGGAGGGGTGAGGAGGGGAGAGGACGGGAGAGGAGGAGGGGGCTTCCATTTGAGTCAGAACCATCCATCCTAAGTAATTAGCTGCGAAAGAAAGCCCCCCTGAAGGGGGGCAGAGGTCCCCACCAGCTTCTCCAAACTCTGCCTGCCCCACGCGTGCCTCGGAGGATGCTGGGAGAGTGGAGGCCTGGGAGGCCAGGACACCATCTGCCATGGGCACAGGGTCTCTGCAGATCAAAGGCTCAGGCGCTCCTTTCCCGCCCACTCCCTGCCCCCTTCCACTGCCTCCGAGCCTGCGGGAGCCCAGCACACCCCTCAGGCTGCTGCTCCGGCTCCTCACCCGCCCTCGCCTCAGTCCAGGAAGGGAGCATGTGCTCCGCAGACACGGTTGGTCGTCTGCCAGGGTCCTCGTCCTCCTCACCTGCTATTGTTCAGGCTGGCTTGTTTAGGGAGAAGGGGCGTGGGCGTTCTGTGCAGGTGAAGCCAGTGAAGGGTGGCCCGAGGTTCTTTGATCCGATGAGAGAATCATCACAGCAGAGATGCTCTCGTCTGTGTCTGGCATTATGGCATCTGGATGTGAGTCCTGGAGCGTCAGCAGCTGTGCGGTGACCCTGAGGGGACTGAGGCTGGGGCTGACATACCAGCAAGGGCAAAGTAGAAACCGGGCAAGGGCCCAGGCCCCTGGTGACATCCCTGGACTCTGCCTCCCCGGCCTGGAGGCACCCACCCTCCGCTGGGCCTCCCACAGCGCGAGCTGAGGTCCTCCCCCTTTCTGAGTTGCTGGACGAGCTGCCTTCGGCCAAAGGCAGGGGAAGCAAAGGGTGAGCACCGTCACCCAGCAGAAGCAGGCCCTGCCTCGGACCCCCGTGCAGGTGGCAGGCTTGAGGTGTGCCTAATGCCCCGGCCTCGGTCTCTGCCCATGTTGATGCTTTCCTGAGGCCTTTCTCTGGAGCTGGCAGGCTGCTCTTCCTGTGTTATTACTGCCAGACTGCCAGGAAATGCAGTCCCCAAGAACAGCCCTCAGCCAGTAACTGGCGGGAGATGGTGGGTAAGTCCCCCTGATCCCTCTTCCCTCTCCCCTTGAGGGGGAGAACTCTGGGACGTGCCAGCCACACTGGCTGCCAGGATTCAGGGTTACTCTCTAGTCTAATGGCCCACACTCCCCTGCTCCCCACCACCTCCCAAATAGCGTTCTCTCTCTCCCCCTCCCTGCCACTCTCTTAAAATCAATGGGGAAAATATCCTCAGGTGAGGATTAACAACAACAACAAGCAATGAAATCTATTGCAGTGTGGTTAAAAAAAAAAAAAAAAAGTTGGGAAGGAGCTTACTCAGCCTAAGACAGCAACCTTTTTCTGCCTACTGATGGGAAGGGGAGGGGGAGGACAGAGGAGGAGATACAGAGTGCTAGAGAGGCCACTTGTGATGCCAGTCACCCAGGTGGGCGATACTGGCACCCGGAGCTCCCCTGTGTCCTCTGTAGGTAAATCTCCCGTTTGCAAACCTGCCTCTTTCCTCTCTCTGCCTAGGACCAGACCCTGGCCGGGGTAGGTGTGCCATTCCTCAGTCCCGTATCCACTGGAGGTGCCCTCTAAACCTAATGGCAATGCCTGAAACCTTGTTGCCCCTGGTTACCTCCACAGTGCCCACGTCCCTGCCTGCCCCCTGCCAGGGAGCCCCTTTTCCCTCTGTGGTTGGGCATCACCAGGCGCCTCTCAGCTCTGCCCCCAGTTCGTCTGCCCCCAAGCGAGCAGGGATCATCCCAGACCCCAGCACCACCCGATCCCTACCTCCATCCACCCCACTGCAGACTGGATGGCTGACGTGAACAGCTCCCTGGCTGGGCCTGGAACCCTGTCCCAGGGCCCAGAGCAATTATCATTTAGTGGCACTGAGGGGCTGCTCTGGCAGAGTGCAGCGGCTTCCGCTGCGTTTCTCAGAGCACATTACCCACATTAGTGCTCACTCAATCCCCGCCGGGAATCCCTCGAGAGAGCTGGAGGACTTGGCTTAGTCCTAGTTTACAGAAGGGCTTGTAAACGGAGAGATATGCACAGTTTCAGGAGCCACGTGACAGGCCCTCCGTTGGCTGGAGCCCGAGCCAGCGTCACTAACAAACGGGCACAGTGGGGGGAGCTAGTGAGCCTTCTATGGACACGGGCCCGTGGGCCTGGGCCACGCTGCCTGCCCCTGCTGAGCACCGGGCACTGCGGACCCCGGGGGCCAGGCTGGTGGCCCTAAGCCATGGAGCAGACAGAAAAGACCCTCCTCCTTGAGAAGAACCAGGAAGACTGAGCACCACGTCCCAGATGCAGGGCAAGGGCAAGGAAGTCAGCAAAAGGACAAGAGAACACGGGGTGTGCTGGGCACATCTTTCCGTCTCTCTGCCTCAACTTCCTCATCTGTAACATGGGAAATGCCGTTTCCTCCCCCAGGGAAATGGGTGAAATCATGACTATGAACACCTTTAGGGAGTCCAAGCCACGTGCTGCTAGTTACCCCACCCCACCCCCATTACCCATTTCTCCCTCCCTCTGATCTTTAGCGGGGCCCATGGCTGCCTGGAATAAAGATCTATTCCCAGCCTCCCTGTGGCCATTTTGCTCACATGACTAAATTGTGACCACAACACTGTAAACACAAATGTAAATTGCAGTCCCAGGGAGTGTCCTTAAAGGGAGGATGTGCACTTCTTTTATCCTATATAATGAAGAGGTAATATGCAAATTGACCATCACTCCAACACACAAGAAGGCTGCCCACATGTGGACACAAGATGGCCACCACAAGATGGATAGCAGGGGAGGGCAGTTAGGGGTGACTGAGCCTGAAAGCAAGGGCAATTGGGAGGGGGGGGTGGACCAGGACTGCAGGGGAGGGCAGTTAAGGGCAATCGGGCTGGCAGGGGAGCAGTTAGACATCGATAAAGCTGGCAGGGGAGTGTTCGGGGGGTGATCAGGCTGGCAGGCAGAAGTGGTTAGGGGTAATCAGGCAGGCAGGCAGGTGAGCAGTTGGGATCTAGCAGTCCTGGATTGTGAGAGGGATGTCCAACTGCCCTTGAGGGGTCCCAGATTGGAGAGGGTGAAGGCTGAGCTGAGGAACACACACCCCTGTACACAAATTCATGTACTGGGCCTCTAGTTTAAATATATTTTTATTATTGATTTCAGGGAGAGGAAGAGAGAGAGAGAGAGAGAGAGAGAGAGAGAGAGAGAAACATCAATGATGACACAGGATCCTTGATTCTCCTGCACACCCCACATGGGGGATCGAGCCCGAAACCAGGCATGTGCCCTGAGCAGGAACCCAACCTCCACGCTCAACCACTGAACCGGGAAGGACACGCACTTCTTTGCCCCTTTCTCCCCCTGGGGGCTGGAACCAATAGCCACCTTGGACCATGAAGAGGCAGCCACTTGAAGAAGCGGCTTGAGCAGCAAGAATGGTTGATGTTGACTTTGAGAAATCTGTCTTCCAGCCTCTAGGCTCTTCATTGTTTGAAAGAGAAATAAACTCTATCTTGTCAGCACTGCTTTCCCGTGGGGTGGTGTCTGTCACAGCTGAACCTAATCCTGGTCCCCACAGACTAGAACCTACACCCGCAGGTTCTCAAAGCCCAGGCCGCCCGCCGGAGCCCCCGTTCCATCCTGAGTCCTCAGGGAAGGCTCTTGTGCACAGACCTGGTGGGCGCTGCTCAGGGGGTGCCCACGAGCAGCTGGTAAAGCAGGTGGTCCTGGCTCTGGACCGTCCAGCGCTGAGGAGGTGCCGGGGCCGGCCTGAGGGGTCTGGGATCCCGAGTGGCTGAGGTTTGGTTTTTGAAAAGGGCAGGAAACGAGCTTAAAGCATGCAGAGGCTGAAGATAGGCGGGCTGGATGAAATGACTTGCTTAAAAATCCAGCATCTGGGAAAGCAGAAAGTAAGTACCTCCTCAGCCGGCCTGCAAACGGCGAGAGGAACGTGGCAGGAGGAGGCCTCGGAAGCAGACCCCATCCTCACGGTGCTGGTGAGCGGTTCCCAGGACCCACCCCGCAGAAGGGACCCTTCCACCACTGGGAGGACAGAGGCCACAGCCCACGGGCAGAGAGGCCGTCTGGGTGCCGGCAGCCGGCACCCGGTTCATCCTTTCAGCTCTAAGAGCGCTCAGTTCGCCTCTGGGAACCCCCATCCCTCGTTCAGCCCTCGGGCTTCCAATGCAGCTGACACTCCCCTACCCCCCAAGGTCCAGGGGCCCCAGGTGCTCAGGCCTGGCCGATCACCCCATTGGTCAGGGATGAGCATGTGACCCAGGAGTCAAGGAGACTCCAGATTTGCTGTGTCTGGTAAGAAAAGAGCAGTCTCTGTTCCTGGATTTGAACCTGAGAGGGTGTTAACCCCAGGGCTGCTGGCCGCCATTATGGTGCCATTCGGAGCCTGGGAAGGAAGCAGGCACTGGCAGAGCCAGGAGACAAAGAGGCGTCCTGACTCTAGCTGGATCTCGGCCTGCAGCTCATTGCCCTCACGTTTACAGACGCCATCCAAAACTACTTGCCTATGTACATTCTGATCTGAATGGAACACCATTTTGCCCTAGCTGGTTTGGCTCAGTGAGTAGAGAGCATTGGTCTGTAGACTGAAGGGTCCCAGGTTCAGTCAAGGACATATGCCCCAGTTGCAGGCTGATTGATCCCCTGTAGGGGGCGTGCAGAAGGCAACCAATCAGTGATTCTGTCTCCTCATTGATGTTTCTGTCTCTCCCTCTCCCTTCCTCTCTGAAATCAATAAAAAATATATTTAATAAAATAAAATAAATGGAACACCATTTCTCCTCCAAGTGGCAGAATTCTCTCCAGCCAGCTTACTAGTACACTGCCCCCCCTCCTCCCCGAGGAGGCCTTCTTTCAATCGCGCCCCCCCTACTCTCCCCCCCCATCCCTCCAGCCCCCCACCCGCCTACCCCCCCACCCCGCTCCGCTGAACACCACGGATCACACCGTATCCACGCCAGCTCCACCTCCAGCATGGGAGCCCTTCAAGGACAGGACCTGCGTCTTCTTTATCTTGGTATCCAGTAGGCGCTCACTAAATGCCGGTTGAATAAATAAACGAATGACTGCAGAGATGCAAGCCAATCGTTCATCAAGTTTATGGAGGACATGAAATTGGGAGCAGTTTCTAGCCAGAGGTTAGAATCATAAAGCAGATTGGCTTCTGCAAATGGGAGTGTGGTAACGCTGCATCGGAACTGGATGGCGCTCATTAAGTAACTAGTTTGAAGAACACGTCGCTGGGAGTTTGGGGGAGCTGGGGGTGTAATGGATTCTGTGCACATTCCCACGTAAGCTGTGGGTGGCAGGCGGGACCTGGGGGAAGAAGCTGGCGGTCCCAGGCTGGTCTCCCACACCAAGGTCAACTGATGGGCTTGTGACTCGGGAGACCCGGGCAGGTTTTCCTGCCTCCTGGAAGGCACGCTGGGCTCTGTATTTTGAGAGACATAGAAGATGCAGGGAAGCAAGAAAAAAAAAAAAAAACATTTAAAATGGTGAAAGGGAAGACAAATTGGATTTCTGAAGATGGGTTAAAGAGATGGAATTGCTGCATCTGGAAGGAAAAGAGGGAGAAAACCACTTATCCAATGGGCTTTAAGGCGGGGTGCCACCCCCTGAGTGGAGCCTGCGCCCCAGAAGGGGAGGGACGGGGAGGGATGAGGAGGGAGGCGGAGGCAGCCCACCCTGCCCCCACTGCAGCCGCCAGAGCGGCTGCCACCCTACTGTTTGCGCTTTTATCGTTTGCAATGAAAGACGATGATGTGTGTATGCGCCGTATTGATTGTGCTTCTTAGATTTTTATGTCATTGTGGAAAGCGGCAATTATGCCTGCTCTGGAGGGAGCAAACGGCCCCAGGGGAGGACAATGCAGGGCCAGGGAACTCAGAAGGCATACCAAGACGTCCAGCTCAGAAGCTGGGGCAGGAGACAAGCAGACAGGAAGGAGAAGGGGCTGGCTGAGCCTGCGAAGGGACAGCAACTCCATGGACCCCAGGCTGTAGGCCTTATTAAGTAAGCTCTTAGGGTGTACTCACTCATGGTCCCACACTTCTCCGAAAGCCCTCCAGTGGCTTCCCTTTTGCATTTGGCATAAATCCTCCCACCAAGACACACGTCCTCTGACCCTCGCCCATGTCTCTGGAATCCCCTCCATCTTTTCTCCTCCTCACTCACTGCCATCTTCCTGCTCTGCCCACTTGCCAAGCCTGGCCTGCCTCCAGGCCTTTGCCCCTGCTCTTCCCTCTGCCTGAAATACTATTCCCCACACTCTCTCCTGTCATTCATTACCTTCCCGTTCAGGCCTCAGCTCAAGGCCCCTTCCTCACAGGGTCCATCAAGAGAACCCCATGTCACCGAAACCTGTTTGGCTCAGTGGATAGAGCGTTGGCCTGCAGACTGAAAGGTCCTGGGTTTGATTCCAGTCAAGGGCATGTACCTTGGTTGCAGGCACATCCCCAGTAGGGGGTGTGCAAGAGGCAGCTGGTCGATGTTTCTCTCTCATGGATATTTCTAATTCTCTATCCCTCTCCCTTCCTCTCTCTCAAAATCAATAAAAACGTACTTAACAAAATAAAGACTGTGTGACTACAAGTAACAGAAAATCCAACTAATAACTAAAGGTCCAACTGCTCAGTGATGTCCTCAGAAGCTGAGGAGCTGCCCGTCTTCTGCCCAGTTCTTCTTAGGCCGTGACTCAGCCTGCCCCTCATGCTCACAGAGGGCGGCTGCTGCTCCTAACATAAGTTGGCATTCCAAACAGGACAGAGAGGATAAGGCAAAACTCTGACTCCGCTGAGTGTTTTCCTTTTTCCGGGGCCTTTTCCATTTCCCAGACACCCCTCACCAGGATTCCAATTCCAGCTCCTGGGCCGGATCTGTGTCATTTGCTGCAGGAGACATTGGGAAGCTGAGCGTTCTGTGCTCCGAGACAGAGGACGGCAAAGGAGAGGGGGCTGGGCAAGAGTGCAGAGTGAGCCTGGACTCAGTGACGGACACCGAGGAGTAACAAGACTTGCTCACGGCCACAACTCTAACCAGCAGAACGAGGATGCGAGCCCAGGGCCCCTGCCTTATTGTGCTTCCCTCCTGGCATCTGAGCACAAAGCAAAGGCACGAGAGCAGACACCGGAGGGCCATCTGGTCGTCAGCCAGCACACGCAGTTGTGCTGCAGCTGCCCTCTCTGTGTGCCGCATCTCCCTCCTCCCACAGCACACCCAGCTGCCCTCTCTGTGTGCCGCATCTCCCTCCTCCCACAGCACACCCAGCTACCCTCTCTGTGTGCCGCATCTCCCTCCTCCCACAGCACACCCAGCTACCCTCTCTGTGTGCCGCATCTCCCTCCTCCCACAGCACACCCAGCTGCCCTCTCTGTGTGCCGCATCTCCCTCCTCCCACAGCACACCCAGCCCTCCAGCCACAGCCCCCTGCTCCGGGCTCCCTCCCCACTGCTCTTCCCGCCTCTGTCCCTTTGCACCTGCTGCTCTTTGGCCAGAGCCTCTGCTACCCTTGCACTCCTCTGCTCGTCCTTCAAAGACCAGCTCAACTCTCTTCCCTTTCTGGACTAGGCATGTGCCAGGGACCTGCCCTCTTAGCAGAGAGGGAGACAGACAATAAACAAAACAAATCAGAGCATTTTATGGAGGGGTGGGTGATGAAAGCAAAACAAGGCAATGTGTTAAGAGAGCAACTGGGAGGCTGTGGTGGGCAGAATAAGGCCACCCCCCCACCCTCACCCTCACCCCTGCCCGAAGATGTTCAGAACCAGAGAGTAAGTTGGGGGGGTTGCCAAAGGGGTGTGCAGGTTACCGATGGGCTGAGGGTGGTGTGTAAGGAAGGGGTGGCTGGCTCCTGTCTCTGGTTCTTGGGAGGTAACCTAGAGTCTGGGTCCTCGGAATTTCTACAGTGGTGGCCTCTTAGATTACACCGGAGAGTTTATGCTAATGAAGTGACTCAGGGTGCCGGTTAGTCCTGCCAGAAAGAGCAGCCGTGTGATCAGAGAGTTGGAGCGCTGACCTCTGGGAGAAGTCAAGCACATGGCCAGCCGTTCGATCAATCCGATCCATCATGCCTGCACAAGAAAACCCGATGAAGCTCTGGGCACCGAAGCTCCAGGGAGCGCCCTTGGTTGGCAGTACTCGACGTATTCTCACACATTCCCCTACTGGGAGGTCACGTGTCCTCAATCCAGTCCTCACTCCATGGTCCCTCCTCTGTCTTGTCCTTTGCGTCTCTCCCGGGGTCTGGTTCCCGTTTGTATCCTTTTGTAATCCTAAGCAGTGCTTTCCTCAGTCCTATGAGTCATCCTAGCAAATTATGGAACCTCAGGGGTATGGAGACCACCCCCCCCCCCAACGACTTGGTAGCCAGCTGGTCAGACGACACCTGACCTGGCAGCTGGCGTCTGAAGTGGGGGCAGTCCTTGGGGGACTGCAGCCTTCTCTTGGGGAGTTTGACCTCATTCCAGGCAGTCGGTGTCACTGAAGGTTGCTCGTCGGCTGGCCTGGAGCTGGGGAGATTATCCGGGCTCCGGGCGCTTCTGCCGGCTCCTCACCAGGGTTCTCGGAAGAGAAGGAGGCAGGGACATGGCACCACAAGAGCCGCTGGGCCGGGCCTGGCTGGCTTTAAAGAGGGAGGAAGGGGCCGCGAGGCGCAGGAATGAGGCAGCCTCCCCCCGGAAGCTGGGAAAGGCCAGGACACGGCTCTCCCGCAGGGGTCTCCCCGCCAGTCCTGCTGTCCCCCCTTGGTTGTAGCCCAGGTTAGACTTCCAACCTCAAGAACTGTAAGATCAGGAAAGTGGGTTGTTCCAAACCTCTAATGTGTGCTTGTTTGTTACAGCCACCGTGGGAAGCTAACACAGGGGCGTTACTTAGTGAGGGGGCGGGGCGGCGAAGGTCTCTCTGAGAAAGTAATGATTACCGTGAAATGTCCTCACCTGCGTAGCTGGTTTTGTTTGTAGGAACCTAATTTGTAGGAACCTGAGGGACGCAAACCTCGCTCATTTCGAGGCACTGAATCACTCACTGGAGACTCAGCAGGGACGAACTCCAGGAGTTTTCTCCCCTCGGCACTTTTGTTTCACTCATTTCAAAAATACAACAAAATTATTTTTGCATGTATGTGTATAGCTCATGAATTTTAACACATGTAGATTTGTGCAGCCATCACAGTCAGGAAACTCCTGCGTGTTGTCCCGTGATAGTCACACGCTTCCCACGTCCCTAGCCTCTGACTGCCACTACCCACTCATGCTCTGCCACTAGAACTTTGGTTTGATTTTGTTGTTGTTGTTGTTTTTGTGTGTATTTTTGTTTGTTCTTTTTAGAGTTTTGTTCTTTTGAGAATGTCACATAACTGAAATCACCTTTTAAGACTGCTTCTTTCACTCAGTGCAATGCCTCTGAAATTCATTCAAGTTGTTGCATGCATCAGTACAGCTGACCCTTATACAACATGGGCTTGAACTGCATGGGTCCACTTATATGTGGGTTTCTCTCCCCCACCCCCCATAAATTCCTGTATAGTTTTCAGTCTGAAGTTGGGTGTCTGCAGAGGTGGAGGGCTGACTGTATGCATTGTTCTGAACCATTTTATACAGAGGACTTGAGCATTCATGATGATCACCTGCAGATATTGAAGAATACTACATTATGCAGATTTTGGACTGCATGGAAGGTTGGCACCCCTAACTCTCATGCTCTTTAAGAGTCAACTATAGTTTGTTTCTTTTTATTGCAAAGTTGTATTCTATTGCCCTAACAGTTTGGCTCAGTGGATAGAGAATCAGCCTTCAGATGGAAGGGTTCCAGGTTTGATTCTGATCAAGAACATGTACCTTGGTTGCAGGCATATCCCCAGTAGGCCAATCTACCAATCAAAGCATAATCCTATCTAATAAAAGAGTAATATGCAAATTGACCATCACTCCAACACACAAGATGGCTGCCTCCATGTGGTCAAAGATGGCTGCCCCCATGTGGACACAAATAGCCACCACAAGATGGCCAGCAGGGGAGGGCTGTTGGGAGGAACCAGTCCTACAAGGGAGGGCAATTGGGGGTGATCAAGCCTGCAGGGGAGGGCAGTTAGAGATGAACAGGCCAGCAGAGGAGGGAAGTTGGGGGTGACTGGGCCTGCAGGGAAAGGCAGTTGGGACCAGGCCTGCAGGAAAGGGCAGTTGGGGGGGACCAGGCCTGCAGGGGATGCAATTAGAAGCAAACAGGTTGGCAGGGTAGCAGTTAGGCATCAATCAATCTGGCAGGGAAATGGTTAGGGGGTGATCAGGCTGGCAGGCAGAAACTATAGAGGCAATCAAGAAGGCAGGCAGGTGAGCAGTTGAAAGCCAGCAGTCCTGGATTGTGAGAGGGATATCCAACTGCCCTTGAAGGGACCCAGATTGGAGAGGGTGCAGGCTGGGCTGAGGGATACCCCCCCCAAACATGAATTTTGTGCACTGAGCCTCTAGTATGCTAATTATATGCTAAGGCTGCTCAACTGCTCGCTGTGATATACACTGACCACCAGGGGGCAGACACTCTAACCGGTAGGTTTAGCTTGCTGCTGAGGTCCAGCTGATCCCAGACTGAGCAAGACAGGCTGGATGCCCTGAAGCCCTGCCATGGTCCCTCCCTTGCTGGCCAACTTCTCATAGAAACATCAATGATGAGAGAGAATCATTGACCCACTGCCTCCTGCATGCCTCCAGCGGGAATCGAGCTGGCAACCCAGGTATGTGCCCTTAGACTGGGATCGAACTTGGAACCTTTCAGATCCCCAGGCTGACGCTCTGTTCACTGAGCCAAACTGATTAGGGCTGCCCAGTTGTTGTTTTTTAAGTTGATTTTTAGTGAGAGAGGAAGAAAGAGAGAGAAGAAACATCAATGTAAGAATGCAACATCGAACAGCTGCCTCCTGCATGCTCCCTACCAGGGACCGAGCCCACTACCCAGGTTTGTGCCCTGATGGGGAATCAAACCAGCAATCTTTTGGTGTCTGGGACAATGCCCAACCAACGGAGCCACACCAGCCAGCCATCTGAGAATGTCATTATTTTACCCTCATTCATAAAGGATATTCCTCTTAGAAATTCTGAGTTGTCGCCTTGGCCGGTGTTTCTAAGTGGTTAGAGCATCAACCTGTGTATCAAAGGGTCTCAGGTTTGATTCCTGTTCAAGGGCACCTACAGGGTCAGCGTGCACGGGAGGCAACTAATCGATGTGTCTCATTCACATCGATTAGTTTCTCTCTCTCTCTCTCTCTCTCTCTCTCTCCCCTCCCTCCATTCCCCTCTCTCTAAAAATCAATGAGAAAAATATCCTCAGGTGAGGATTAAACAAACAAAAATATCCTCAGCTGTGATTGGGAGTTCTTTTTTTTTTTTTTCTTCAGCATTTTAAAATGTTGTTTCACTTCCTTCTGGCCTTTGTGGTTTCTGATGAGAAACCCACAGTCATTTGAATCATTGTTCCTCTATAAGTAATATGCTATTTTTCTCTGGTTGCCTTTAAGATTTTTTTATTTGTCTTTAGTTTTCAGAAGTTTAATTATGATGTGTTGCTGGCCAGCGTGGCTCAGTGGTTGAGCGTCGATCTATGAAACGGGAGGTCACTATTTGATTCCCTGCCAGGCAGGGCACATGCCCAGGTTGCAAGCTCAATCTCCTATGTGGGGCTTGCAGGAGGCAGCCAGTCAATGATTCTCCCTCATCATTGATATTTCTATCTCTCTCTGTCTGCCTCTCCCTTCCTCTTTGAAATCAATAAAAAATATATTTTTTTAAATTATGGTGTGTCTAGGCATAGTTTATTTGTATTTATCCTGCTTTGGATTTACTGAGCTTCTTAAATCTGTATGTTTCTGTTTTTCACCAAATTTGGAAAACTTTACCATTATTTCTTTAAATATATTTTTCTAGACCACACTCTTTTTCTTCTATGTCCACAACTCCAAGGCCTTTTGCAAATGTCCCACAATTCCCTGAGACTTCGTTCATTTGTTTTTCCAATCTTTTTCTTCTCTGTTACTCAGATTAGATAACTTCTGTTTGTCTATCTTCAGATTCACTGCCTGTTGTTTCTATCATCTCCATTCTGCTCTTGAGCCCATCCAGTGTTCATTATTTCAGTTATTGTATTTTTTACTTCTAAATTCTCATTGAGTTCTTGATATCTTCTATTTCTGTGCTAAGACTTTCGATATTTCTATTCATTTCCAGAGCATTTGCCTGTTTTCTAATGGACCACTTTTATAATAACTGGTGTAAAATCTTCACTATCTCAGCAAAGTCATCTCAGCTTTGGCATCTGTTGACTGTCTTTTCCCAAGTGAGCTGAGATTTTTCTGGTTCTTTCTGTCTAGTATAATTTTGCTACTTTTCTTGCAGCAGGCAATTGACCCAGTTGGGTTCCTACCAACCTCCTGTAGGCTGTAGTTCAAATGTCAGTTCATTTTCAAAGTTTTTGAAGCGCTATTTGGATCTGTCACATTAATGCAACAGCTCCTGGACAATCTGGGATTTGGACAATGGTCTTTCCCTTCCAGTTCTCAGGTGTCTGTACACTGTTCAGGGTCAAACCTTGTACAGTCTGGGCTGAGCTCAGGATTTCACAAACAACTTTAGGGGTGCTTTCCCTCCTTCCCCTGTGATCTTTCCTGGACTTTCCAGTCCCCTGAGGTTCCCTTTTCCAGTTCTCAGGCCAGAGAGCTGGAGGTGTATTTCTTTCTCCTCGCTGTGTTCCTCCGGTAAGTGTTTGTGTTGAGCCCCAGCGGCCAAGAGAGGGGTTTGCCCACCCTGGTGGACCATGGCTCCTCCCACCGGAGAGAAAGGTTCCCTGCTTCAGGGTTGCAGGCTCTTGCCGCCCATGATGCTCCTGCTGCGGACACATGATTGCTTTGGGGCTGGGATGCAAGAGAATAGCAAAGGGGAAAGAAAACAGAAGGCACACAGGAGACTTGAAGCAATGGGTGACCCTCTTCTTGGTCCTCAAGCCAGAATGAGAGGGCTTTTCCTGGAGCTCTCTGCATGGATGGCAACACCACTTCAGAGTTTCAGGCTGCACTGAATCAGCCCAGGGAATACTGGTGTGGAAAAAATATTAAACTTACCACGGATCTGGTGTTACTTTTTCTTCCCCAGGACATTGCATTTACTTATTTAAAAAAAAAAAAAATATATATATATATATATATATATATATATATATATATATATACTAATAAAAGAGAAAGATGCAAATTGACTGTACCTTCATGATGCCCACCAGCCAATCAGGAGTCCATGTGCAAATTAACCCAACAAATATGGTGGGTTAATTTGCATACACAAGTGCTAAATGGCCGGGGCGGGATGCTTGCATTGTTGCAGGTGTTCTGCACCGCCCAGCCACTCTGGGCCTTTGGGCAGTGTGGGAAGGTGGAAAGGCTGCTCCAGCCAGAGCAAAGGCAGTGCTGGCAGCCAGGGGAAGGAAGACCCATTCTTGCACGAATATTTGGGCATCAGGCTTCATATATATATATATTGATTTATATATATTGATTTATATATATATATTGATTTATATATTGATTTATATATTGATTTTTATATATATTGATTTATATATATATAATATATATAATATATATATTTCATAGAGGAAAGAGTAGAGAGAAAAAAAGATAGAGAGAAACATCAGTGATGAGAATCACTGATTGGCTGCCTCCTGCACATCTTCTTCTAAAGTATATTTTTATTGATTTTAGAGATAGAGAAAAAAATAGAGTAGAGAGGAAGGGAGGGAGAGAAACATTGATGTGACAGATAAACATCGACTGGTTGCCTACCCTACAAATCCTGACCAGGACCAGAAACCTGTGGGTCATGGAAGTGGCATGAGCTGACCAAGCACGCTGGTGCCATGTGGAGGGTAGGCTGGGGCAGGGTGGCTGGGCTGCCAACAGGACAAGAAGTCTGGGGCAGGGGAAACAGAACGGAGTGAGACCACCGTGGTGGGGCAGGAGGTGATGGTGCTGCAAGCGACATCTCACTCCTGCCACCGATTTCCCTCCTCCCTCCCTCCCTCTCTCTCTTCCTTCCTTCTTCTTTCCTTCCTTCCTTCCTTCTCTCCCTCCTTCCTTTTTTTCTTCCTTCCTCTCTTTCTCTTTTTCCCTCTACTTAAGAAAAAACTGTAACAATTCAGACTAAAGAATAACAAGATTGATTATGTCATTCTGGCCTTTGAGGGAAGAAGGGGGAAAATATCAAATGACTGGACAGGGCCCTTTTAAAGAATTGCTGCTTTAATTTATTTTCTTATATCCTGCCAATCACTGCTTCTCCTTCTTAAACAAGTGCTGCGCTTTATAAATGGACTTTGCTTAGCAAAACAGACACAGTCACTCCATACTTTTCCTTCCTTCCTTCCCTCAAACACGGCGAGCGGCTCCGATGGACGCACAGGCCTGACCACACTCAGGAGGGTGGCAGGGGCTTCAGAGGTACACCCAGCCCAGGTGGTGGGGAGGCAGGAGGGCGGACACAGCAGCACGCCCTGGCACTCATGGCCACTCCCCAGCCACGCAGCCCGAGTCCCGGCCTATCCATGTCCCCTACCCGGGGGCACATTTTAGAAACACAGATTGCTGCCCCCCCACACCCCCTGGGCCCTCGAAGAGTCTGACTCAGTGGGTGTGGAGTGAGGGGATCCCAGATTCTAGGTTGTTTGTTTGTTTGTTTTTAATATATTTTATTGATTTTTCACAGAGAGTAAGGGACAGGGATAGAGAGCTAGAAACATCGATGAGAGAGAAACATCGATCAGCTGCCTCCTGCACCCCCCCACCCCACTGGGGATGTGCCCGCAACCAATGTACATGCCCTTCACTGGAATCGAACCTGGGACCCTTCAGTCCGCAGGCCGAGGCTCTATCCACTGAGCCAAACCGGTTTCGGCAGACTCTAGGTTTTTTAAGTTCAGGTGATTAGATAATAAATCCCAGCTCCTCCAGGTGGCTTTTGGGCCAGCCTGAGTGACCTCCCCACCCAGGTGACCTTCCCACCCTCACCCCTACCCCACCCCATGCACCCTGGACTCCTCGGGGCCCTAGCCTATGTCCCTCTGCGTCTCTGGCCTGCAATTCAGACTCATCTTTTCAAACGGTGTTCAGCCTCATAACCCTGCCCAGGCGTCACCATCCCTTCACTCACTCATCCGGCTGCTCATCGCAAGTGCATTTATCGAGCCATAGCCCTCACCCCCTCAGCACCCCCAGCCCTTGGACCTCCGGGTGCCAGGCGCCGGCTGGGCGTTATGATGCATAATGTACAGAGATGAGAGAGGGGAAGAGGCCTTGCCCGCCAGGACCCCGCAGAGCCGCTGAGGGGGGATCCCGAGGCTCCACTCTCTGGCCTCTGCTGCGCCGCAGGTTAGCGGGGGTCCCCGCCCCCGGGGCCCCAGCTCACACCGGCCCCTTGGGGAGGGAAGAGGCAGGCAGGGCTCTGGCTGATGCCACCACAGGCCCCTTTCCAGTGGGGCTGCAGCCACAAAGTGCCTGGGTGAAGGCAGCTCAGTGCTGATGGCCAGTTAGTTTTCCAGAAGCAGGAAACCCAGGTGTTGATGTGAAATCTCCGGATGTTAAATGCAGCTCTGGTTTCCTTTATACCCGCTCGCCCTGGGAGTCACCAAACCCCGCCCGCCTGGGGGCTGCCTGCAGCCAGGTCTTGGCAACGCAAACCCTCTTGGGAGCTGGTGCAGGAGGCCTGGGGTGGGTGTGGGTGCTACCATGTCCCCACCCTTCAAGGAGCTGGCTGGGTGGGGAAGCCTTCCCAGACAGCCCGAGCTGGCAGCGGCTCACCCCCTGGGCCTCGGACCCCCAGCCTGTCTCCTCCTGTCCCCCGGGGAGACCACACCAAGGCCCGTCTCCTTTCTCCATCAGCGGCCCCAAGGCAGCCTGCTTCACCCTGAGCGCCCTATGGATTAAATAATAAATTGCAGCCGAGAGAGGAGATTAAGCGTTGCTGGGCCCGGAGGTGGGGGCCGGAGGCTGGAGGCTGAGATGGAAAATCGGATGAGGAGTCAGCGAAGTGAAAAGGGGTGAGCGGGCGGGCGGGCGGGCGGCTGCAGAGGCGGCGCCGGTGGGTCTTCCCTGCCCATCCCCGGAGCTGGGGCCTGGAGCCGCGCTGCAGGGCAGCCTCCGTCTGCGGACACCAGGCGTCCAGCTCGGCCTGCGATTCTCAAAGCGAGAGGAAGCCGCGGCCTGGCCCTCACCCCCTCACCACCCCCGCCCTTGGACCAGCCTTGTTCACACACACGCTGGGCACCCAGGACCCCAGATTCGTCCCCCTGCTAGTTCATCCTGAGAAGTGGAGGTGCCAGCAGCTTCTTCCTTTCACCACTTGCTCTCCCTGCTTCTTCTCTTACCCCATTCTCTGAGGACCCCACGGAGTCCAGGATGGCCTAGGGCAACAAATCTGGGCAGTGTCTGGTCAAAGCAAAATGGGGAAACTCCCCCAAGACCCCCACCACCCCTCTCCCCGCTAGGGAGGGCCCTGGAGTGGGGTGGGAGAGAGGAATTTGGGGTCCCAGGCAGCAGGGCTGTGCCTCCCTCACCGTGGAGGTAAGACCTTTCTAAGTAAGGCCTGGGGAGCAGGGGGGCCGCAGCGGCCCACCTAGCAGGCCCAGGAGCAGCTGTAAGAACCCCTTTCAGGGCTCAGGGCAGAGACTGGGACCCCCACCGCTTCTGCCCTCACAATACAGCCTGCGCCCGGAGACTGAGGACTGACAGACCAGGGGAAGCGCCACAGCCTGAGACACGGCAACCTAGGCCAGTGGGTTTGTTTATGTAACAAAAAAATCCAACAGACAAACAAGCAACCGTCTGTGGTTGGAGCCACCCAGCCCATGGGGTTCTGTGAGGGCGGCCTGAGCCGGCTGAGACGGACCCCACTCCTCCAGCGCTCCGCTCTGCTTTCCTCTGCGGTCAGTCCTGCTCAGACAGACCCCTCTCCGCAGAGCTCCCCGCGGCTCGGCGCCCACACCCACTCTCACCCCCCGGAGAGCCCACAGCGGGCCTGGCCTGCGGGGTAGCCTGTGAGCCCTGCCTGACTCATCTACCCGCCTAAAGCCAGAGGCAGGGCCAGCCTCGCCCTCCCTCCCGTCAGAAATGAAGCCCCCAGTGAGGTGTGCCCGCCCTGCTGGGGAGGACCAAAGGCTCAGAGGGCTGAGAGACTGGCCCAGGGTCCCCAAGCTGCCCAGTCTGCCGAGTCCTCGCCCCGGAGTCTCTCCAAGGACTCCCCCCTCCGCCCCCGCAGCCTCCTCCAGCCCTCCCCCACCCTCCCCCCCACTGTCTGGTCAGCGGCTCCCTTGCCCCTCCTGCCTCCCTCCTCCTCATCAGCTCCTGTCCGTGTGACTCACAGAACAGATCCCTCTGCTCACCTCCCCTCCGCCCCTTTCCCCCAGCACCTGCCTGTGGCCAGATGGAGGGTCCTGGGGAGAGAGTGGGGAGGGCCCAGCCAGCATTCACCTGCCACCATGCTGCCTTCGGGACCCAGGGCAATCCCAGTCACTGTCCTGAAGGAAGCCATGGGTTGTGGGTACGAACAGCCAGACACTGCCCCAGAGTGCCAAATCCACAGCGGCATCTTCCTGCTGCCAGGACTCCCCCCCCTCCCCCCCCCCCCGTTTCCTTCCTCTCCTTTCCATTGAACGCACTGGGGTGACACTGGTTAATAAAATTATACGGGTTTCAGGTGCACAATTCCTCCTCTTTATTTAAAATCCCCGTCTTCTGCCAGCAGCAGAAAGTGAGTCTTGGTTAGCTCAGCAATTAGGGTCGACTCCGTTGGTTCAGGGTCCCCCTCCCCCATCTCCTTGTCCCTGGATTCTAGCGCGTGTGGGTGGTGCCAGAGCAGGGTGGCAGGCGGTCACAGGTCCTTGTCAACCCTGCGGGCACCCCGGGACGTACACGGGGCTGTCTGGCTCTCGGCTGCCATCTCCCTTCGGCGCTGGCAGCCAGCGCGGGTGTCTGTGTCCCCATCTGGTCCTGCTGAGAAGGCCAAGACGGTCCTCGTCACAACTGGAGGCCCCTCGAGGCCACACTCCCCTCTCCCCCACCCCGTCCCCGGGGAATGGCTGCTCCCCCTGCTCTGGGGCTGGAGGCTCACCCGCTGTCTAGGGCCCTCGATTCAAGCTCCCTCACCTCCTGTCTGCTGTCACCACACCTCCTTGGGGGTCAGGGAACCTGGGAGCCTCCCTCAGCCAGGTATCCCCTCAATCAGATCCCCTACGCCCCGAGGGATAAGCCTCCCAGCCCCAGCCCGGATCTACACCCCCAATTGCCCCCTCCCCACCACACACACACACACACAGGAGCGGCCCGGCTCACTGCTCTCACTGCCCGCACCCTCTTTCCCCGAAGTTTAACCTCATCTCCCTGTGGGGAGGGCAGAACACCGTCCGAGGCCGGGAGTGTCCCAGGTTTGCTGTTTGTGAAGGGACCTGAGCCTTTGGAAGCTAAAAGGCCACGTTTTAACACCTTTTCTCTCTCTCTGCATCTCTGCCGGGCCTGCACCCCTCTGCCGGTATGGCTGCTGTGGTTGGTGGGAGTGACAGGTAGGAGGGCACTGCAGCAGCACCAGCCCCCCACAGGCCGGCTGGGGTGAAGCCACACCCAGTGCGACAATCCGTTCCGTCTGGGACGGCCCATCCCAGCCTCCAAACGCCTGGTGGAGCTCCTAGCAGAGGCAGGTAAATGTCTCAGCCTGCCGCACAGAAGCCGCAAGGACTCATGAATGGAGAGCACAGGCCAGTGAGTGAGCGAGGCCCAGGGGCTGACGCCGGGGCTGGGGGAGCCACCGCCAGGCGCACCTCCCAGGTCCTGTGTTTATGCCTCTGTGAAGTCCCAGCTGGAGACGCACACCCCTCCCGCCAGGAGGTCACTGCTCACCGCCCGCGGGAACCTGGCCTGGTGCCTGGGAGAGGCCGGGGAGCCCTGCAGCTCGGCTTCCAATTGCTCCTCAGGCACATGGGTGCTCACACACGGGCTGGTGCTGGGAGGGAGACCCACGCAGATTATACAGGTTTCAGGTGCACAATTCCTCCTCTTTGTTTAAAATCTCCGTTTTCTGCCACCCTGCTCTGGCACCACCAGTGCTCCGTAGAATCCAGGCACAAGGAGATGGGGGAGGGGGACCCTGAACCAACTGAGTTGATCCTAATTGCTGAGCTAACCAAGACTCATTTTCTGCTGCTGGCAGAAGACGGGGATTTTAAATAAGGAGGAGGAATTGTGCACCTGAAACCTATATAATCTGTGAAAACAGTGCAAAAAGCAAGGTGCCAGATGATGCTGTTTAAGAGAGAAAAGAGAAATCCACTAAAGAAGGCCTCTTTTTTAAATATATTTTTATTGATTTCAGAAAGGAAGGCAGGGAGAGGGAGAGAGAGAAAGAGAGAGAGAGAGAGAGGGGAACATTTATGATAAGAGAATCATTGATTGGCTACCTCTTGCACACCCCCTACTGGGAATTGAGCCCGGAACCCCAGGCAATGGGCCCTTGCCCGGAATTGAACCCAGGACCCTTCAGTCCAAAGGCCAACACTCTATCCATTGAGCCAGACCAGCTAGGGCTGAAGAACTCCCCTTTGGCCCTGGCTGAGTGGCTCCGTTGGTTGGGCCATCGCCCCGTACACCAAAAGGTTCGTTCCGTTCCTGGTCAGGGCACACACCTGGGCTGCAGGGTCAAGCCACAGTTGGGGTACGCAGGGAAAGTAACCAATCGATGTCTCTCTCTCTCTCTTCCATCAATAAAGATAAAAAACATATCCTTGGCTGAGGATTTTTTTTTAAAGAGTGCCTCTCTTAAGGTCTATTTCTATATTTGTAAAATCAAGAAGAGAAAATGGCCATAGCAGTTACCTCTGGGGAAGGGGAAGAAGGGGGGGCGTGGGGGCTTGTGGTCACAGGGACACCACCTGGAATGTTCTAATTTTCTCAAAAGGAGAACAGATCCTTGTATGACGTGTAATTTATCATAACTGAAGAAAGGCAAAGAATTCCAACAGCCGGGCCACGTGCCCCCAGTGCCGGCCTGGCTCCCCGCCCCTCCCACCCTTACCCATCCCCCACCCCCCCATCCCCCCAACCCCTCCACCCCCGCCTGTCTCCCCGCCCCTCGGGCCTTCATTCAGCCCCTCTCTCCGCAGGCCCAGAGCTAGAGCTGTTAGATCTTCCATTTAAAACTCCTCAGCCAGGCCTCGCTGGGGAGTTCCTTATTCCCTCCGATGTGACTGTCTGTCACCAATAATGGTCTTTTTCGATTTCATTTCCTTCGGCGCCTGCCAGCCACTCTGAGCGCCTCCTTCCCATCCCTGCTGCACCCCCAGCCCCAAGTAAGGAGAAAGAAAAAAAAAAAAAAAAAAAAGACGCAACACAGCTTTGCCTTTACTATGATGTATGTGATCCCATAAAATAGTGAAACAGATATGAAAGGTTGAGAGAAGGTAGATAAATGGCCCCTATTATTCTACCAATCAAATGAAATACCTCTCCACGTCCTCATTTGAATGATAATAAAACGCAGAGAGGCGGCTGGTTCGCCGTTGTCATCGCTGGCAGCCGCTGCCGCCCAGAGCCACAGGCCAAGGTAACCTTGGGGTGTCCTCCGCAGCTGACAGGGCCTGCAGCCCCCACCTCCTCACCCCTCCCCGCTCCCAGGGTTCCCTCTCCTCCCACCCCCTTCCTCCGGCCCCTGCCCGGCCACCCCCACCCCAGCTGACCCACCAGACAGATCTGTGCCTGCCCACCAGCACCCCGCTCCCTGCAAGGCCCCGGGGGAGAGGCAGTGTCCCCCAATCAAAGGTCAGCCCTCCCCCCAAATGCCCTCCCCCCAAAGCCCTCCCCCTGAATGCCTCCCCCCCAACGCCCTCCCCCTGAAAGCCCTCCCCCCGAATGCCCTCCCCCGAATGCCCTCCCCCCTGAATGCCCTCCCCCTGAATGCCCTCCCCCTGAATGCCCTCCCCCCTGAATGCCCTCCCCCTGAATGCCCTCCCCCCTGAATGCCCTCCCCCTGAATGCCCTCCCCCTGAATGCCCTCCCCCCGAATGCTCTACCCCCAAATGCCCTCCCCCCGAATGCCCTCCCCCCGAATGCCCTCCCCCCGAATGCCCTGCCCCTGAATGCCCTCCCCCTGAATGGCCTCCCCGTGAATGCCCTCCCCCCAAATGCCCTCCCCCCGAATGCCCTGCCCCTGAATGCCCTCCCCCTGAATGCCCTCCCCCTGAATGCCCTCCCCCTGAATGCCCTCCCCCCAGAAAGCCCTCCCCCCGAATGCTCTACCCCTGAATGCCCTCCCCCGAATGCCCTCCCCCCAAATGCCCTCCCCCGTGAATGGCCTCCCCGTGAATGCCCTCCCCCCAAATGCCCTCCCCCCGAATGCCCTGCCCCTGAATGCCCTCCCCCCTGAATGGCCTCCCCCTGAATGGCCTCCCTCTCTGTCACAGCCTCGCACCCCTCCTGAGCCGGAAGCCCCACCTCCTGACTGGGCTGACCCCCTTCCCGGGCCTCCCCATGGCCCTGGCCACCTGCCTCAGCGACAGGGCTGCAACCTGTGCTGGCGCGGCCTCTGCACCGGCACGCCCTCTCCACCACCTGACGGTGAGTCCGGAAGCAGGAGCCCCGGAGGAGGACTTGGCAGCAGCTGCAGCCGCAGCCCCGGCGTGCGGGTCTCATCCATCGCGCCTGCATGCACCGCACGCACACAGCCCGCTGGGTTCCCGCGCTGCGTCAGCGAAAGAGCATGCGGGAAGCCCTTGCCAAGGGCAGCCTCTCCTGGGTGCGGGGTGCAGCGTAGGCACGCCCTTTCTGAGCCTCTGCGCTCACACTTCGGTTTCCTGTAGATCTGCGGGGCCCTCTCTGAGCCCCTGGCTGACGGCAGGAAGCACCTACGGCCTTTTCCTTCCCTGCGTTTCCCCACTTTTTGAGCCACAGCACCGAGGCCTCACCCCGGCAGCACAGGCCGTCCCGGGGGCTGTCCGTCGTGAGACCGTGGGGGGGAGGGGGCAGGGCGGTCGGGGGGCACTAATGCCCAGCAGGCTCCTCTCCCTGGTTTTGACTCTTCAGCAGAATTTTCCAACAGGATGACCACCGGAGAGGAGACTTTGCTTTGAGGCCTCCCTGCGTACACCCCCAGTGCTGCCCTGACGCCGGCCCTCTCCTCCCAGGGCCGTTCGGGCACAGGACTGACCATCGTCTGGACAGCGCCCCTCGCTGGCCGCCAAGGCAGCGGGACTTGCTCTGCCATCTGGCCCAATGGTAACATCTCGGACAGATGGCCCAATGGTGACATCTCGGCAGGCCCATCTGGGACAGAGAGGGAGGGCATTCAGGGGGAGGGCATTCGGGGGGAGAGCCTGCCCTGTGGGAGAGGGTCAGACCGTTGGGCCTGTCTGACCCTCTCCCACAGGGCAGGCCCATCCGGCTGGCTCCTCACCGTCTCCCCAGCACAGGGAGGCACCTGCCCACGGGAGGCCGTGAATGAAACGGGACTGAGGGTGCCCATTTCGCAGGCCAGGAAGGTGAGCAGATGGCCGGCGACAAGTCAGGACCCAAATCCGAGTCTTCTCTCCCGCAGCCCGGGGCCCTTCCTCTGCTCCGGCTGCTCCCAAACCCCCGGGCTCTCCCTCTCCCGGTTCCCGCACGCCAAGCACGGTCCACAGGACGCGTCTCCCGAGAGCCGAGCGAGCTGAGGCCCAGCCGCAGGCAGGGGACCAGCGGGCTGGGTGCAGGGTGGCTGGCCCTGGGAAAGCTCCGGGTGCGCTGGAGGCTGTCGGGCAGCCCCCCCCAGTTAGCAGCAGGCAGAGCGTCCAGGCAGGAGCTGCCCAGAGCCTCTCCGGCTACTGTCAGCCCCGTGTAAGGCCGCCCTCTACCTGGGCTCAAAGCCGTAGGACCAGAGCTGGACATGGGATCCGACAGTCCCCAGGCGGCTGCCGCTGGTGGAGGTGGAGGAGCCCGAGGAGAAGCAGCCGGTGCCTCCAGCACGGGGAGTGGATACGGGCCGCGGAGGCCCATCACCCCGGGCTCCAGCCCGGCGCAGCCTGCCTCGGGCCTGCCCCGGGCTCAGGCCTGCAGCAGGGCTCGGCTAAGGTGGCCAGATCGTCCGCGTTGGGCGGGACCGTCCCGATTTTCAACAATTTTTCTCGCGTCCCACAGCATTTTTAAAAAGTCCTGATTCTTTCCAAAAATCTTTCCAATCTTCCTAAAAATCGGGACTTTTTTAAAACACCGATGAGGGACACGGGATGATCTGGTCACCTTAGGCCTCTAGGCTCACAGGCGTGGAGACCTCAGGGCTCCTTGGAGGAGACGGTAGACACCCTCCGTGCAGCTGGGGAGCCCGAGGCCCAGGGAGACGGTGACAGCGCCAGGTCCTTCCCACCCCGGCTCGGGGCCGGCCTGGCTGGGACCCGCCAGGGAAGAGGCAGCACACGGGCAGGAGCCGGGAGCCACGGGACCCCAGCCGGCCACCACAGCCCTGGCCCCATCTCCTTATGGAAAAAGAACGCTGCTTCGCCTGGCAGCAGTGAGGATTTAACCTACGTGTTTGCTCATCTGAGAACCCTGGGAAGGAAATAAAAACATATGCCCACATAAAGACTTATCTACGGAAGTTCACAGCAGCCTTCTTCACAGCCGCCAAACGCTGGACACCACCCACGGGAACGAGGGAGGCACGGGTGTGCCACACGGCGGGCACGGCTCAGCAGCCAAAGGGACGCACGCACAGTACCCCCGCCGATGCGGGTGAATCTCAAAAGCGTGGTGCCGGTGGCAGAGCCGGCCTTGGGGCTGCCTGTGCGGCTCCCACAGGGGCCTCTGGCTCCCGGGGCGGCTGCCGCTCTGCAAAGCCCCTGCAGACGTGACGCTTCGAGCAGTGGGCACGGCTCCCGAGGAAGCGGTGGCTCCTGAGAGCCCCTGGTCACGGCGCGGTCATCGGCTGGTCAGCACGTCCCTGTGCTGTGTGTGTGTTTCTGTTTAAAGACACACTGGATAGCCGGAACCGGTTTGGCTCAGCGGATAGAGCGTCGGCCTGCGGGGGGTCCCCTGGGGGTGTCCCGGGTTCGATTCCGGTCGGGGGCATGTACCTTGGTTGCGGGCACATCCCAAGTGGGGGGTGTTCAGGAGGCAGCTGGTCGATGTTTCTCTCTCATCAATGTTTCTGGCTTTCTATCCGTCTCTCTTCCTCTCTGTGAAAAATCAATAAAATATAAAAAATAAAATAAAAAAATAAAAATGAAGACACGCTGCGTAACACTCTCTGTTGGTTCGTTAGCATTGAACTCAGGGCCAGCAGCACTGCGCGTCGTGTTTGAACGAAGTTCACTTAACAGTTGTGCGTCCTCCCCGAGGCACCTCGTTCTAAGAAACACGAGAGAGCACTCCCACACCACCCTGAGGGCCGACCAAAACAGCGAAACCACAACACACCGAAACAAAACACGCCACAGAAACGTGGAAACCACGGCGCAGAACGGACACGTGTGCCGCGTGAGCACCGGCCGGGATGGGGAGCGAGGCCTCATTCCGCTGGGAGCGTGGGCATCAGGCATCTAAGCTTCTCGCCGCTCTGCCCATGTCTACCAATGACCACGAAGCACCGAGAGAATTGATTTGGGGGTTACAGTAAGTAAGTTCACAAACGTGGAATCTGTGAATGACTACATAGGAGACTAGAGAAAAAAAATCTAACTCGCAGTGACAAGAAGCATCACAGGTGGGGGCTGGGGGCAGTGGTCGACAAGGAAGGACCCCAAGCTACCTTCCGGGTGAGGGGATTGGTTCCCCATCTTCATTTTGGTGGGGGTTATGCAGGGGAATAAACTTGTAAGACTTGTTGAAATATACACTTAAAATGGGAACAGTTTATTGTTTGCAAATTATACCTCGATGAACTTGACGTTACGAAAACAGCTCAGCGTGATGTCTGATCATCTGGCTTTCTCCGTGGGATCTTGGGCAGCCCCCTGGGGAGGGTCGTCAAGGACAAAGGAAGAGGCAAGCGTGCCTACGCGGGCTTCATTCGGAAGCTATTTGCTCCCCGGCCCCGGCCCCAGGAGACAGCAAGCAGGACCCGGGTCTCCGGCTTCTCCCACCCAGACATGCTCATTCCCACTGGGTCAGCCAGAACTCTTCTGGTTGTAGATAAAAGATACCCAACTTAAACAAGATTAGACAAAAGGGGGCGGGGAGCTCTGCAGCAGACGTGACTAGATCAAAGACTCAAGTGTGATCACCAGGCTAAGGCTGGTCCCCTCTCCCCACCTGGTTTCTCCGTGTCCCTCCACTCCGGGACTGCGGGCAGGAAAGTCCCCCGGGAGAGGGAGCGTTTCTGTTTCAGCAAAGACTCAGCAGCAGCCATCCTCTGCCCAGCTCTCCGCGGCCAAGGGGATGGAACATGCTGACTGCTCAGGCCTGGAACCTGTTGAGGAACATGGACCGGGGGGTGGGGGGGGGGGTTCTCCCCAAAAGTAAACCCAGGTACCATTTCCAGGAGTTGGAGGAAGAGATGGAGGCCAGGCAGACACAGTTGCTTTGAGCCAGAGCTACTTTTCCTGGGCATGACACAGACACATCAAGACCCCGCACCTCGCAGGCAATAGATGGGAAATGGACATTAAACTCCATATTCCAGAGCCCCATGGGCAGCAGTGGGATATGCTGACTCCAGGTGTCCCAAGAGGAAGAGTAGAAAGATCTCCTGGGGCCCAGGCCACTTACTCCTGCAGCTCCCACAGGTTAGACGATGCCACCCAGACGCTTCCTGCTCCTGGTGCAGAATCCAGCGGCCACCTGCTCCTCCTGCCCCTGGGGTTCCACTGAACCCCTGAGCCCGGTTTCTAGACCAACGCCAATTATTTTGAAAACAGTCCTTCCCTGGCACCTGGTGAGCTCGCTCATCCAGTTCTGGTCTCAGGGAAATACTGTGCTTCGGCCTTTTGGCAGGACCACGATCATGGAATCTCTTAAGAGCAATGAATTTTCTCAGACTTCGGCTTCTAGAGGATCTGTTCTGTTCCCCACCCACTTCAAGAACTTGAGGACACACTGAATTGTCCTTCAATTTAATCCAGGTTTGTGAAGCATCCGCTTAATTGGACAAAGACAAAGAAATGGGCCCTGCCCCGTCTCTGTCTCCCTAATCTTTACTTTTCATGCTTGCCATCGTGCGTTTTCACGTTAGCTGGGCACACATATAATGCGAATGGCAGCACTGACCCTCCGCATCCTGGTCCTACTCTGCTGCTGTCTCAGCATTCAGTGTAATGCTTGTTCTATGTTTTTATCAGGTTAAAGAAATTCCCTTCTATTTCTCATTGTTAAGAAATTGTGATATTTATTTATTTATTTATTTTGGTCAAGTTAATCCTCACCCGAGGATATTTTCCATTGATTTTCTAGAGAGAGTGAAAGGAAGGGGGAGAGATGGAGAGAGAGAAACATCGATGTGAGAGAAACATTAATGTGAACCGAGACTGGTTTGGCTCAGTGGATTGAGCTTCGGCCTGCAGACTGAAAGGTCCCAGGTTTGATTCTGATCAAGGGCATGTACCTTGGTTGCGGGCACATCCCCAGTAGGGGGTGTGCAAGAGGCAGCTGGTCGGTGACTCTCTCTCATTGATGTTTCTAACTCTCTATCCCTCTCTCTTCCCCTCTGTAAAAAAATCAATAAAATATATTTTTTTTTAAAAAAAAGAGAGAGAGAAACATTAACGTGAGAGAAACACATCTATTGGTTGCTTCCCACACACCCCAACCAGGGCCAGGGATCGAGCCCTTGACCGAGTCGAACCTTCGGCCCTTCAGTCCTCGGGCTGACACTATCCACTGAGCCAAACCGGCTAGGGCAGAAATTGTGATTTTTTTTTTTTTAATCATAAGTTGTTGTTGAAGTTTATCAAATGCTCTTTTAAGGCCATATTTTCCTGAGGTCTGTAATCCAAAAGCTATACTACATTGAGCTATAGTAGAGGGGATGCAGGAGCCCAGGAGGAAGGGGCAAGGAGGACAAGGGTCAGGGAGGGAATTAAGGAACATTTAAGTAGGTTCTTAAACAACTGACCAGTATCAGGGAGGGGGGTGGCCTTGTGCACTGGGGGGACAAACTACGCAAGGATGTTGGGGTATGAACATGCCCTCGGAGAACGGGGGTGAGTCTGATGCAGTTCTTACACGTGAGACCCCTCTCCTGGCTCGCACACACCAGCCCCTGTGGGTCCAGCACACGCCTCCGCTCTGCAGGAATGGTAACGGGGACATTTGACAGGAAGTCCACGCTCATGGCAAAAATCAAGAGAAGAGCTGAGATTATCCTGGAAAATGGCTTAAATTGTCCATAAAAACACACATGGGCTTTATGTTTTGTTATGCCCAGATTTCAAGATCCCCAAGGACCACCAGGGAGCCGAGTCCGATGCAAAAGCAAAGAGCCTTTATTAGCCGGCCAGGTGAGCGACTAGCCGGGCGACTGCTCTGCCATTCTCCACGCAGGGAGACCAGAGAGCAGCAGCGACCCTTTGTGTAGGACCGCTTTTAAGCACATTAACCACATCCTGTACTTACAGAGCAAGCAACCCAAGACAAAACAGTTTTTCCTAAGCTACGTCAGGATCATGCCATTGACGTAGGGTTGTTCACAGGATCATCCTGTTCTTCAGAAAGCTGACAGTGATCCATGAAAAGAAGGCCTATGTGCTGGGAAGGGGCCATGAGACCCTGTCTCAAGGCCTGGCCTGGTGTCAGCACTGACAACTCCGTCTGGGGCATAGTCCAGGGCCTCTCGCGAAGCATGCTCAAAAATTCCCACCCTCCAACAGTTTCAACCCTGTACGCATTCTAGAGCGCACCTCCTCGCCTGCAGCTGCCCCAGCCCGCCTCCGGATTGAGCTTTACCCCGTGGCACTCACTCACAGACGTTAGCCACTGGGAAGACTGTCTGAGCTGAGTGTCACGTCCGTCACTGCATCACGCCTGAAGCGGGGGTGGATGCCTTCTCCCAGGACGGCCAGGAGGTCCTCTGTGTCTCCTCTCAGGCAGGCGGAGGCTGACACCCCAGGGACACCCCCACCCAAATCTGCAGGCACGGCGACCAGGGGCCCTCCAGCCCCGCTGGTCCAGGCAGGACCCGACTCCCTGTCTTTGTATGTGGCCGACACCACCTCAGGAAAGGCGTCCTGCTCACCATGACCCCCCTGACCTTGGCTTCTGGCCTAACCCATGGCCCTTCTTGCTTTACTGCCATTGAATTCTCAGCTCCTCTCCTCCAGCCACCCAGGCCTCTTCCTTTTCCTCAAATGCCCCAAGCTCATTCCCGCCTCAGGGCCTTTGCACTGCCTGTTCCCTTTGCCGGAAATGCTTTTCTTTCTGGCTGCTCAGGTCTCAGCTCACATGGTCCCCTCCTGAAGCACCATCTCCATCCGGGCGCCCCCTAGCACATAATAACCCTATCCCTTTTGTCCTGAGCATTTCTCCTCTTGTTATATCGTCTGTGTTTACCTTCCTGGTTACTGACGAGCTCTCTGCTCCACGGAAGAAAGTCTTCACTGCCTTGGTTGCCTTAGAGCTAGCTACCCAGAGCCTGGCGCACAGAACGCACTGAAGTGTTTGCTGACCGACGCTCCAACGGAATCCTGGTTTCTGACCGGCCCTGTGGCTGCTTGATGCAGCTTTGGAATGTTTGCCTTGCTCGCCCACGTTTGACGAATTGGGGACACCGCCTGCCTTACTTGCCTGGGGGTTCCGACACTCCTGGGGTGCCATCCTTGAACACCTCCTAGACTGGCCCCTGCTGCTGCCCCCGTGGGCAGTGAATTCCAGAGCCCCTCTGCCCGCCTGCACACCTGCCCTGCCCGGGGCCCAGGGTGGGGCCGATGGCGGCCTGGGGGCAGAGGCAGCCGCCGACTCCCCAGCCGAACCACGGCCTGCGAGGCCCATCACCGCCTCCCCCCACCTCTCTGCCCTCGGCGGCGGCACCTCCCGCCACATTCATCCCCATTAGCCGCTGTCCACCGTGGGCGAGCGGGATATCAGTTACCGGGGCTGGCCACTGAACCGTGCTAATGAGGATGTACGCCGGCCTGGCGGTGGCAGGAGTGGTGGGAGGGCAGGGGAGGCAGAGGGGCGAAGAGGTGTGATGGGGGCTACCCCTCTAAAGGCTCGAGGGCCAGGCCCGCTTCAGGGACCCTGGAAGATGCCCCCCTAGGGAGCAGAGACCCCCCCCCAGGAACACAGGTTCACCTCAAGCTGTGCTGGGCAGCAGAAACAGCCCGGTGGGCTCAGGGACTCGGGGAGCATCTTCGGGCCTAGACCCCACCCTCCGCCTCCCACCCTCTGCCAAGGATGCCCTCCCTGGGTCTGCCCCACACCCCAGGGGTCTGAAGTCTTCACCCCACTCTCATCCAGACAGAACACCCGCTCAGCACCATGGCCCGGGCCCAGGGCACCACTCTGCGAGGTTCCAGTTACACCGAGTGGCCCGGTTTGTACAGAACGATGCCCACGCTCTCTCTCACAGGAGCCACGCAGAGGAACACAGGGGGAGGGGCGTCTCCTCCATCAGATTGGCAGGCGCACCTCGGTGAGCGGGCTTGGCCTCTTCAGAGGGCAATTGGGTAATAGCCATGGACATTTAAAATGCACGTCCCCTCTAGCCCGGCCATCCACTCTGAGCATTTCTCCTCGAAGATGAAAGGACCAGGGTGCTCGCTGCCTGACACACCCTGCACATCCGGGGGCCGCGAGCATCGACCAGGCCCTGCCACACAGGCCTCATCCCAGGCCTCCCCCCGCCGCCCCCCCCCCCCCCGCCCCCGGCCCCCGCCTGCCCAGTGAGGTGAGCAGAGCGCCCGCCGCCCAGCTGTCCGGGGAGCAGATCCGTGTACAGATAATGTGCTTCAGGGAGCACCCGCACCTCGTACGTACGAGTTCTTGCTGCTACCGCCGGTTTGCTCTAGTTGAGAAGAATTGGGTGCATCTGTACATACTGATAGGCAATTATCGCCCAGGAATGCTGGCCGGTGAGAAACGCAGACAGAAGAGCGTGCGGGCTGTGCGGAGTGTGGCCTGGCCAGGGCTCGCCGTTTCGGAGGAGCGCTGCCGGGCACACGCAGGCACCTGGGGCGGGCGGGGGGGGGGGGACGGGGAGAGGGCACGCTGGGGAGACAGGGCTGTGGGGGGAGGGGTGCACACCTTCCATGCCGTTTGTAGCCACAGGCCTGCACCACCTGTTCACACAAACCCATCCCCTGTACAGACTGATGACTCCCCTGCCAGCGCCTCCCACGGCGAACCCCCTGAGGACAGGAACCCCCTGGCGCCGCTGTTGAACTCCCCGTGCCCGGCGCGGCCTGGCACACGGATGTACCGGCACATGCTGGCTGATGGGATCCCGCGCGGCCCCCTGCCAGGACCCCTCTCCCGGCACAGTGCCCAGGAGACCCGCAGAGGGGGGTGGGGCAGTCTGGAGAAGGTGTGGCCGGGGCAGGGGGCAGCCTAGAGAGCTATTTCCCAGACACGATCGCCCGCACAAACAGGAGCCAGGTGTTCAGTGTGTCCGGGCCTCCAGGCTCTAAGGAGCCTTCAGTCAAGGGCCAGCCCCTCTCTATGCAGGTGCTCCCGCGCCCATCAGCCCGTGGGGCTGCACGGGACCGGGAGGCGTCACCGTGGCGACGGCCTTGGCAGTACCCAGGGGCTAACTGTGGATTTTACACCTGTGACGGGCGGAATTCCAGGCCTCTGGTGGGCATGGGCATCAAACTGATGCCAGGGCTGAGGAGCAAAGTGAGGCCCCCGGACCCAGGAAGGGACCCGCAGGGGCCCCTCTGCCATTAGCCCCAACCTGAGGCCAGTCCCCTCGATAGCCCTTTCCCGTCTGCGCAGCAAAGCGATGGCTGCTCCACCGGAACCCCAGGAGAGGGCTGGGCTCTGCCTCCCACCAGAGCCCGGGGTGGAAGAGCCAAAGCAGGAGCGACTGACCGCCCGCCACCCACGGGTGAGGTGACCGCCCACCACCCACGGGTGAGGTGACCGCCCACCACCCACAGGAGAGGTGACCGTCCACCACCCACAGGAGAGGTGACCGCCCACCACCCACAGGAGAGGTGACCGCCCACCGCCCACGGGTGAAGTGACCGCCCACCGCCCACAGGAGAGGTGGCCGCCCGCCACCCACAGGTGAGGTGACCGCCCACCGCCCACGGGTGAGGTGACCGCCCACCACCCACGGGTGAGGAGACTGTCCACCACCCACAGGTGAGGTGGAGAAGCAGGAAATGCCCACAGTCCCTTGATGAGCAGCTTCAACACTGACGGGGGCAGGAACGCAAGTCTCGGCAAGATGCTGAGATGCCACTCAGAACACACACAGCACAGCACTGAGCGCCATCCTCTGTGGGTACGTGATATGCATACAAAAATGGAAGAGGTCCAGCCGAAACCGGTGTGGCTCAGTGGATAGAGCGTCGGCCTGCAGACTCAAGGGTCCCGGGTTTGATTCCGGTCAAGGGCATGTACTCTGGTTGCGGGCACATCCCCGGTAGAGGGTGTGCAAGAGGCAGCTGATCGGTGTTTCTCTCTCATCGATGTTTCAGACTTTCTATCCCTCTCCCTTCCTCTCTGTAAAAAATCAATAATATATATATATATATATATATATTTTTTTTTTTTATTATTTTTTTTTTTTAATGGTAGAGGTCCAAAAGCTGTGCTGACACCCGGGAGGGCAGGGAAGGGGAACAGAATGGGGTGGTTAGGGGTCCTGCGTCTCTTCCATTTTTAATATGGGTGGGGTTCCTGTTTTACCCGTGCCATCAAAATAATTCAAAAAGCCCCACTTACTACCGAGGCCTGCCCCGCCCCCACACTGCCGGCCATCCTCGCTCTGCTAACTCCATGGCACTCACCTCTCTCCCGGTGAGTGATTCATTACAGGATTCACTGGGGGGGAGCAATGGGGGCATAAGGACACATATGTAATAAATACCTGAATCAATAAAGAAAGGTGATAAAGTTCACCAGCTAAAAGTGATAAAGTTCACCAGCTAAAAGCTTCTTGGCCATTAGAAGCAGCTTGCTAAACTCAAAAAAAAAAAAAAAAAAAAAAGATTCACTGGTTTGGGCCAGCAACCCCAGACTGAGATGTGAGTCCCGCCCACTGCCTGTTTTTATGTAGCTCACAGGCTAAGGATGGTTTTCTGTTTGGTTTTGGTTTTGGTTTTGGTTTTGGTTTTTATTGTTGTTTTTTGTGGTGGTGGGTATTTTTTCCATTGACTTTTGGAGAGAGTGGAAGGGAGGGAGTGGGAGAGAGAGAAGCATCAACGTCAGAGAGACACATCCATTGGCTGCCTCTCCCAAGATCCCCGAGCAGGGCCAGGGATTGAACCTGTGACCCCTGGGTGCCCTTGGCCAAGGCTCTAACCACTGAGCACACTGGTCAGGGCGGTTTTGGGTTTTTAAACCGTTGAAACCCAAGAGGTATAATATTTCATGACACATGAAAATGATGTGGCATCCTAACTTTAGAGGATTTTATTGGAACACCGCCACGCTCGTTTGTCCTGAGAGAGGCTTTCTGCTGTAAAGGCAGAGCTGAGTGGCCGGAAGCCTAAAATATTTACTGTTTGTCCTTTGTCTGGATGGTGAGCACCATGGGGTGGGTCCTCTTTCATTCTCTATGGATCCCAAGTGCCCACGGCAGTGTCTGGCACACAGTAGGTGCGCAGTGAGTCTGGCTGAAGCGGGGAAGGGAAGTGAAGGGAGTGGAGACACCCCATCAGCCTCCTGGGGACAGTGAGCCCCGCTCTGCCTGGCAGTCACCACCACCTGTGGGGCCCGAAGGCAGGCTCACGTCTTCCCGAGCCCCAGGAGAGGCCGCGCTGCTTGTCCCTGGAGTGGACAGTGCAGAGGGTGGCAAGCCTGGATGTGGCAGTAGGGTGGGCACCAGGTCTCTGAAAAGGTGGTATGGCCCTAGTCACAGAGGCTCCCCTCAGTGACCCTGCTCTGGCAGCCCTGCCTGCCCGGGGGGGCCCCCCTGCAGCTGCATGGGCTGAGCGTCTGTGCCCTCTGGTGGCTCCCCAGGGCTTAGCCTGGCTGGCTCTCCTCCGGGAGGGGACCCTGGCCTGGCCTCCCTGGGCCGTCAACAGACCCCAGGCTCCCAGCCGGAGCTCGCCCTGTTCCTTCCTGCCCCCTCTGGCCCTCCCTCTGAGGCAGCCAGTGTCACAGGTGCCCCCACCCAGCGGGACGCCCCTCCTCTGGTCGGGCCAGGCAGGCCCGGTTCCTGAGCACCCCAGGCTGCCAGACGGCAGCCACCTGTCTCCTCCACGTGCACCCCCCCCCATACACACACACACACACACACACACACACGCACGGTGGGAAGTCACCTTGGTCCCCGTGGCCGGGGGCCTGCCCAGCGGGAAGGGCGGGGGCAGCCTCACACACCCCCTTGTTTTCTGCACGCCCTCTGGGCGAGCACTCCTCCTCCGCGCCGGAGGCTCCGCTGTGGGGGCGGGAACTTGTCTCGGACCAGCGGGTACGCCACCTAGCAGTGAGCCCGTGCTCCGCACCACGGACACACGGACACACGGCGCCCAGCAGCTGCTCGCGCCAGGCGACTGTGAGTGCGACCTGCCCCGGGCCCCCAGCCTCCCGCGGGCGCCTGCCTGCCTGCCTGCGGGAGTGGGTGGTTGAATGAGGAGATGAGTGGGTGGGTGTCCTGGGGCAGAAGTGAGCTTTGGGGAACTCTGGGTCCCGGGCCAGGGTCATGCTCACTCCTACCAGCCATTCTTACTCCATCTCACCAGCCCTGTTTCCACAGAGAGCCTGTTCCCACCCTCTCCCTCTGGCTGCGCCCTCTGCCCCCAGCCACCCTCAGCCCTCCGGCACCCCAGGCTTCCCGGTGCCGAGTCCGCTCCGGCTTCAGCGCCTCCAGGGCAGCTGGTACTGAAACCTGGAACACTGTTCTGGAGCTTCGCAGAGATGGTACCCCCTCCTCCAGCCATCTCTTCAAAGGGGCGCCTTCTCCAGACACCCCAGCTGTCACTGCCTGGCCCATCCCTCTTACTTTCTGTTGCGTATATTTTTTAATATATTTTACTGATTTCTGAGAGGAAGGGAGAGATAGAAACATCAATGATGAGAATCATGGATTCTCCTGCACGCCCGCTACTGGGAATCGAGCCCGCAACCTGGGCGTGTGCCCTTGACAGAGTCGAACCCGGGCCCGTTAGTCTGCAGGCTGATGCTGGATCCACTGAGCCAAACCAGCCAGGACCATGCATATATGGAGACGAATGCTCCCTTGCCTATTTGTTCCTGTGTCTCCCCCATAAGAAGGCAGCACGGGGCCAGGAGCCTGGTCTTCTCTCCCACCATCCCTGGCGCTTAGTGGGTGTCCGACTCACGCGTGGGGAATGACACCTACTGCACGTTACTGGTGGCGCTGAGTGTGCAGGCTTCGCCCTGCGACGTCAGACAGGCAACCTGGGTCCGGAGCGAAGCTCCCGTGAGAAGGGCCAGGCCCAGAGCCTCTCCCCGCTGTGTGCTGGGCAGCTCCCTCCTCTCTCTGAGCTCACGTTTCTTCAGGAAGAGCATCGCCCCCTCACACAGGGGCTGTGTGCGGTGTGGGAGGGAAATGAGAGTGCAAGTGTTTGAAATTAAAAGACACAAGACAAATGCACATGACTGTGAGCTGGATTTATTGTAGCGCCTGTCAGGGACCCCAGGACACATGCCGGGGGCATGCCCACCCCTGCTCACTTAGCAGTGACTCCCAGCACCCCTGAATGGCAGGGCCCAGGGGCCAGAGCTGGTCCCACACTTTCTGTTTGGCTCACAGGCTAATTTTTTTTTTTTCTTCCCATTAGCTGCCAAGAAACTTAAAACCAAAATATTTTTCGTAAAAATCCGGATTTCTGGCTTCTCCAGATTACTAACACTAGGCCTGCGTTCTCACTTTACAGCAATTAGCTGCACCTTCATGACAGCCACCAACTTCGCCATAGGCCCCACCACACCCTATTGTCTCTCGGGCCAGGTGCCATTGTCACCTTGATTGTACAAACACAGATGTGGGCGGAAGTAGGTTTGCAGTTGTTCTTGTGGAAAATAATGCAGTTAATAAATAATATAAAAATAAGCTTTCGCACTCACAGCTGCAAACCTACTTTTGCCCACCCCTGTATGTATTTCTGTCACAAAGCGATGTTTCTCTGTGTCCCTGTCTTCAGTAACAATGGGAAAGTCAGCGGAGCATGGCAGAGGCCTCACTACCCAAAGGCCTAACTTATTCTCCTACGGAATGACCTACCCCGCCCTCAGGACAGCCGAGCCTGAGGTCTGGGAACCAGCCACAAAGAGCAGGCAGCCAGGGCGGGGAGGGCAGCCACTCCACACACATCCCTTCGTGAGGTGATAAGAGGCAGAACCGAGAACTGCCTGACTTTCCCAGTTTGCTCCTTTGGAGGCTTTCCAGTTCCCTGAACCCGAGAGCACCAGGAAGCAGGGTGGACTCACCAGGCACTGGTCTTCACTGGGTGATGTTGCCAGAGGAAAGCCCGATGCAGAGAATGCTGTACTGGTGCGCCCTCTGGTGGCCATAAGGCAGCTCTTCAGGCCACCAGGAAGATTTTGAACTTTATTCTAGACAAGTGTGCCCAGGAATGTCGTGTTCCTGCCCCCCCCCCATCCCCCGACTAGGCTCCCCACCCCCAGCTCTGGGCCTCCAGCTGCTTCCTGCCCAACACCTTCCTGATCTCCATCCACCCCTCAACAGCCTTCCTGGGCCCCCTGGCACCCGTTCCCGTCCCCAGCAGGGTCATCCCCCCTTCCCTGGCCTCTTCAAGGCAGAGCCCGGCCTCCATGCTTCACACCCCTGTGCTTCCCTCCAGGCTCGGCCACAGCAGTGCTGGCAGGAAACGCCCTGCAGAGGTGGGGAAGGCTACTCCCAGCCTACGGGGTCCGCAGGGCAGGGCCGAGTGACCAGAATGGGTCGGGCAGGGCTTCAGAGAACGGGGAGATGCTGCCACCAAAGAGCTGTTGCAGCCCGAGGGCCTCCTTCCCGAGTAGCCCGAAAAGAAAACAGGGCAGGGTGTGTCTGGGCCAGGGCTCTGCAGCTGACGGAACCAGACTGGGGGGTGGGTTGGGGTAGGGGGGCATGGTAAGCCAGTGGTTTTCAAGGTTTTGTTTATTTAAGTCGTTTGCAGCCATCATCATGTTTGATCCTGAGAGGCAAGCACGGGAGAGAGAATCCTCAGACTCACTTTAGAGTCTGAGACGTTGAGGCTGAAGTGGGATCCCGGAAGGGTCAAGGTCACAGCCAAGAGAGAAGAGAGCCCGAGCTGCGTGGGGCCCGTATCTCAGGCAACAGCAGGCCCAGCGCCCGCCCCACACCCCCATGCAGAGAGGTGTGTTCCGGCCCGCGCCCGACCCCGTCCCCCGGGGAGCCTGCCCCGCAACCACACGGAGGCGGCAGCTCCTGCGCACCCCCGCTCCGACACACACCCTCCATGCACACACGTCCGGAGCGGGCAGAGGCACGCGGCTTCCCTGTGGGCACACAGCACACCCGCACACGAGCCCCACGCGCGGCTCAGGTCCAGGCAGAAAGGCCTCCTGCAGCTGCGCCCAGCACGGCGCTGCGGCAGGTCCCTGGGCGGCCCAGGCGGGTGGCCGTGGCCCACGTGGCAGCCTCACCAGTTGGCCTTCACTGCCTGGATGTCACTCACGAGGTTCTGGGCCAGGCAGATGCCAAAGATCTGTTCGGAGGGAGAGAAGGTGAGGGACAGGCCGTCGACACGGGGGGCGGGGGTGAGGGAGGGGGGAGGCTGGGTAAAGGAGTGGGGGCATCCTGTACCTGCAGGAGGGCGATGCCCACGAAGACCCCGGCCACGATGATCAGGTTGTCCTGCAGCCACTTCTCAAACTGGCCCACGCAGCCTTTCGTGTGGATGGAGCCCTGCTGCTCCAGCTCCTGGGGGCAGAGGTGTGGGCTCAGCCCCGACCCCACAGGCCTCATCGCAAACCCCACCCCCACCCTACCCGTCCGCCCGGGGCCTCAGGCCTCCACGCCTGCTGCCTGAGCTCTGCCACAGGCCTTGGTGTGGCTGGCTCTTCTCGTCGTCGGGGTCTCAGCACAGACACCCACGCTTCTGACTGCCCAGCCCCGCTCCAACCCCCTTATTTTATCTTCTTCCAAGCTCTCAGCTGGAACTGTCACATTACTGTTCACATCTCTGTATCAGTGAGCTTCCCGGCTCTCCCTCCCCTGCAGGGGGAGCTCCGTGAGAGCCGGACTCCATCTGTCTCAGGAGCACGCGTCCCGTGTCCAGGGCAAAGCTCGGCGCCGGCGGGCGCTCGGGTTGGAATGCGCGAATGCGCCGGTGCCCGTGCCCGCAGGTCTACTGGCCCCATGCTTGGCAGCACCAAGGCCTGAGTTGTTAGGACTCAGCACCCCTCCCCACAGCTCCCTGAGGCCCTTCAGAGGAGCTTATGGGTGCCCCTCCCAGCCCAGGCCCAGCCCGTCTCACCAGTTTGAGCCGGACGTCGTAGCCACACTGGGTGTTGAGAACATCTTCCTGAGGAGAAACAGGCCAATGAGCCCCCTGTGAGGGGGCACCCCAGGGCCATGGCACCCAGCACTGCAATGGTGCTTGCTTCCAGGGGAAGCAGATGGGTGTGGATTCGGCCGCATCCAGAGGCTCCCCCTGAGGCCCCGGCGCCTCTGCCCGACGCCAGGCGGCACAGCCGCGCCTGCCAGCGTGGGCTCTCTCCTCCTAGGCATCCTGCCTGCTCGCGTCTTACAAGAATGGGGAGAACCCTGGCCCGGGGTGTCCCAGGTGAACAGAGATGTCCCTGTGAGAAGTCTCTGCTCTGAAGACAGACTTACAGGGGTCAGAACCCCCGTCCCTGCCACCCCAGTACGGTGGCTCAGGGGGATGGTGGCTGGTGCAGCCTGGGGGGGGCCTGTCACACCCATGACTGAGGGAGTAATCCAGCCCCAGTCCCCAGACAACCTGGGCTGCATCTAACTGGGAGCACAGGGTGCCTGGAGCTGGGGGGAGGAGGGGGGGCAGGTCGGGCCCAGGGGCCTGCAACTGCCATCTCACTATAATCAGAGACGGGCTTTGCTGAGGAGGCACAGCCCCCTCCAGCAGCCTCCGTCCTGCCCACGGATACACACTCCCAGCCCGGAAGGGGCAGCCCCCATGGAATGACCCCCTCCCACACCCACAGCACCCAGGGCAGGGCCGCACCAGCCCTGGTGGGTTTTCCCAGGCTGGGCCTGCACTCAGCAATGCCCGCCGCCCGCCCCGCACCGGGCCCGCTCACCGCAGGGTCCCTCACGCAGCAGGAGAAGGGCACCCCGCAGCGCTCCCGGCTCGGGTTCAAGTCAGTGCAGTTGAAATAGATATTGAGGTTCCAGTCGTTGGGCCCTCGGGCTCCACAGCAAGACCACTAGAGGGGGAGCAGAGGGGGAGGACCCAGGTGAGCCGGACCCGCCCTGTGTGGGGGCAGACCCAGGCTGCAGAGAGACAGGGCGAGGCTGGGGAGGACTTAGAGGCAGCCAGGCAGGCGGGCACCTCCCCGCTGCCCTCCCCGCAGACAGGCCAGGGCCAGGGTCACAGAGCAGCTCGAGGCTCCTGCTCACGCCTGTCCCCCTAACCCAAGAGCAGCTGGAAAAGGAAGGGAGCACGGCTGAAAAGGAAGGGAGCACGGCTGAAAAGGAAGGGAGCACGGCTGGAGGGGCGCCATTGGTTGAGCAACTTGTTTTACAAGAAAGGTTGCCGGTTCTTTTCCTGTTAAGGGCACATACCTGTGTTTCAGTTCAATCCCCAGACAGGGCACATATGGGAGGCAACCAATATCTCTCTCTCTCTCTCTCTCTCTCTCTCTCTCTCTCTCTCTCTCTTTCTCTCTCTCTCTCTCCTCAGATGAGTGAGGATCTAAAACAAAACAAAACAGGAAGGGATGGGGCAAGGATGTTGGTCCAAGAACCAAGACGTCCTGCAGGACACCCCGAGAATGGGCGCTGGGCCAAGGCCTGTGGGGAGAGGCTCCACTAACTGTGTCTACGCCAGGCCCCCCCATACTCGCCCAGAGATTTCCTCCTACAAGGGCAGGAGGGCCATCCTCCCACACCCATAACCCTCCTGTTGCACTTCATAAATGCTGCCGCCAGCACCATATCCCCTTCTCCCCCACCCAGAACACCGTGGGCTGCTGCCTCCCTAGGTGAGTCAATGGCAAGTGTGGGTACAGCCTGCCTCCGCCTGCCTCCTCTCCTTCTGCCTAGCACCTGCTGCTCCTGCTGGGGAACACTCACCCCTCTCGTCACATCCCTGATCCCTCTCTTCCTCCAACGTGCCCCCCAGAGGCCTTCCCCTCTCCACCCTTCCCCATTTCAACCCTTACCACAATTTATAATTTCACACACACACACACACACACACACATTTGTTTGTTTGCTTTGCTTATGCATCCTCCATCTCTCCACCCAGACTGCCATCCCCAAGGACAGGTCCCCACTTTTTTCACCCCAGATTCCCAGCACCCAGCCCCGGGCCTGGCACACATCATGGCCAGGATGATGATTCCATGCTGAATGAGCAAACAAACTACATCCTAACCGCCGGGCTACCTGTCTGCCTCGCCCTGGGTTGAGAGTGCCTCAAAGCAGACACCAGCTCTGGTTCATCTCTGTGTCCCAGCACCAAATGAGTGTGACTGTGTACGTGGGTGTGACTGGCATCACTGTGAGTGGGCGAGAACTTGTAGGTGGGAGGTGTCTAGGACTTCGTGAACTGTTCACTCACTATTTCTTCACAGGGGTAGGTGTATAAGCTTGGGGGCGGGGCTTCTGTATAGAGTCTCAAACTAATATGTGCAGAGGCCAAACAAGTAATATGAATGAGAGAAGAAGCCGAAACCGGTTTGGCTCAGTGGATAGAGCGTCAGCCTGCGGACTGAAAGGTCCCAGGTTCAATTCTGGTCAAGGGCACGTACCTTGGTTGCAGGCACATCCTCAGTAAGGGGTGTGCAAGAGGCAGCTGATTGATGTTTCTCTCTCATCGATGTTTCTAACTCTCTATCCCTCTCTCCTCTTCTCTGTAAAAAATCAATAAAATATATGTGTGTTTTTTTTTTAAATCAATAAAATATATGTGTGTTTTTTTTAAAGTGCTCCTGAGCTGCTAAATGAAAAAATGCAGGTTATAATTATTTTTTTTTAAATGAGAGAAGAAGACGGACAGGCACACTGAAGTACAGGGTATCAGGGACAGTGGCAAATAGAAAGGCCCTGTTTCAGCCCCAGCCGATGTAGCCCCAGCCGATCCTGTGGGCCCAGGGTTTCCTACAAGGGGAATCTATATTTTCATTCCCACTTGAAGCGTGATATAAGCCTAGCCTTTGGAGCCTCGGGCCTCTAGTCTCCAACCCTGTTTCCCTGCGGGACCAGGGGATCACCAAGGGCTGGCTTCCTCTCAGAAAGGAGCACTAACTGCTGGGTCTCTGCCTGGGGCCTGCCTGGCCTGGGGGGCGAGCGGCTGGTCCCAGCGCACAGGGAACGTGCTCCCACTCATCGGTCCAGCAGGTGCCTCCTGCCGGTGGCCGGCCCGTGCTGGACGCTGGACTCACGTATTCCTGAGCAAAGTCAATGAGGTTCTGGAGGTCAATGTCGTCCCGATAGGCCTTGACGTTGTTGTTGATGAAGAGGTTGAGCTGGTCTCGGATCCAGTCCTTGAAGACGAAGACCAGGATTCCTGTCGCGAGCTCCAGGAAGAAGATGAGGCCAAGGAACACTGAAAACTGGGGGTGGGCACATACAGATGGCGGGGGTCGGAGAAGCAGGGCCTGGTGGGTGCCCGGAGCCCCCACCTTCTATCCCGTTCGTGGCGTTTGATGTGAAGACAGTGCTGGCCTCACCTACCAATCATCTCACTTCCTCCCGTAATCACCTGTTTTGCTTTTTGTTTTGTTTTGTTTTCGGGAAACCACCCTTCACACCACCTTCAGTTTCCGTGGTTTGGCTGCAGTCATCACTTTTCCAGACAGAGGACTGCACATGTGCCAACAGCTCACCAATCAGAGCGCTACCTCCCCGAGGCCACAGGGATTGGTCCAGACACAGCCAATCAGAATCAAGGAGATGGAATTAAAGACCTGGACAGAGTGGTTGAGAAGAGCCTCCGCCTCCAGTAGGAGCTCCTAGGAGGGCGGCGGGAAGCCCGTACCCACAGATCCTGGGCATCCTTCAACCCCACGGCAATGGATCTAACCTAAGGGACAGAGCCAAGAAACAGGCCAGGCCAAGTGACACTGTGGTGGTCCCTGGACCCCAAAGTGCCAGCAGCCAGCACACCCCCGGGCTTCTCTTGGTGAGCCAATAAATACCACTGGTGTTCAGTAATTTACAACAGAAAGGATCTTATAGATAGATAGATAATACGAATCTGATATTTATTGTTCTAACATAATAAAACTACCCATTCTTGAGCACAAAAATGCATGTAAGAAATGGGTGGGAGGAAGTTGGGGTCCCCAGTGGATGGAGGCGTGGGGCACTCACAAACTTGAGCAGGAAGGTGTTCTCCCGGAGGGCCCCGATGCAGCCAGCAAAACCCAGCACCGACATGATGCCTCCAACCACCACGAACAGCCACACGGGGTCCAGGCCGCCCAGATCTGTCAGCGCCGAGATGTTGGAGAGAACGCCCTGTGTTGGGGGAGCAGAGGCAGGTTGGGATACGGATCCCCCCATCCCCCACCCCATCATTTCGAGCTGCTGCCGCCCCAGGCCCTACCCCACCTCCTCACCTTCTCACCCCAGGCCCAGAGGCCAATGGCCAGGAACAGGGCTCCCAGCACCTGCAAGAGCAGAAGCGAAGAGCTGAGAGCTGGGCACCAGCCTCCTGCTCCCCAGACAGAGCTCTTCCCCCAGCGCTCAGGGTCTCAGGGGGTGAGGACGGAAGAGGGCCGAAACCGGTCTGGCTCAGTGGAAGAGCGTCGGTCTTCGGACTGCAGGGTCCCAGGTTCGATTTTCGATTCCGGTCAAGGGCATGTACATTGGTTGCGGGCACATCCCTGGTAGGGGGTGTGCAAGAAGCGGCTGGTCGATATTTCTCTCTCATCGACGTTTCTAACTCTCTATCCCTCTCTCCTCCTCTCTATAAAAAATCAATAAAATATATTTTTTTTAAAAGAGAGAGAGAGAGAGAGAAAGGAAGAGGGCTCTAAATGGGATCCAGGGTCCTTGACATCTTCCCAAGAACACACCTTAGTGCTTCTTCCCCACAGCACGCAGCCGGGAAGACTGAGCACGCCTGGCCTTAGAGAGGACAGCAGGGCCCCTGCCTGGACCTCAGAGCGGGAACAGGGGGCGATCCGCAGCAGTGCCTGCGCCTCTGCTCCTGCCCCAGCCCATGCTGGGCTCCAGGGCTCCTAGCCTCTGCCCCTCCCAAGTCCAGCCCTCATAAGCACAGGCCCACCACCCTTGCACCATTTCAACATCTGTCTGCCAGAGGCCATTTCCCGCCAGGTTCTATCCTCAGAGCTCAAAACCAAAGCCCCTGCACGACCAGGAATCCAGATGCAGAGCCGGACCGGGCTGAGGGGCCCCAGCCCAGGCCAGCGGCTGCATCCTGGAAAACAGGTGGCCACAGCTCTGCCTGGGCCTTCTGAACGCCACCAGCCATCCTGCCTCAGTTCCTTACTGGGAAGAGACCTGGCTGTCAGGGCCGCTGCCTGACCCTGAGCAGATACCTGACCACCCATCACCTCCAGCCCAAGCCCAGGGCCACGAAGCCCACGCTGACCACCACTGCACCACCCCCACTCCTGCTTTCTCTTCAGGCTCCTTCCCCTCCGCACCTAGCTGGTCAACTCCATCTTTAATGCCTCCCCCCTCTGACCCCAGGTTCCTCCCACTGCTGTCCTCTTTCTTTGGAAATGTCTTTCCTTCCCTCCCCGACCCTGGATCCGGGATGTGAAACCAAACACATCACTTCTCCTGCCTCAGCCCACTGGACCCGCCCACAGCCTGTAGACAGGCGACCACCACGACTGTCTCCTTCCCAAACTCTCCGCGTTACCTCCATGCCATTCTCCCGCCTGCCCCTTCCCACCCTCCCTCCCACCCCCTGCTCATGGCCATCAGTCCCGCCCCCATCAGTCCCAACCTCAGCCTTCTGCTTCTTCCTCTTCTCGCTCAGTTCCCACCCCTCCATGGCACTGCCATCCTAGGATTGCGGCCCAGGCCTCTCCCTCGCTCCAGACACGTGCTGCAAATACTGCCATGTCCCAGGCGCGGTTCCGGGTGCCGGGAACACCTCACTGAATAGGACAGACAGCTCTCAGCCCTCGTGGACTGAGACTCCAGTGGGGAAACCCACAGTGAGTGAACAAGGTGATTTCCGTTAAGCAGACCCTTTAAAGAAAATCAAACAGGACGACGCGGTGGGGAGTGATGAGGGGTGGATGAGGGTGAGCTGTAGTTAGAGAAAGTGGTGACATTTCCGCTGAGGTTTACATGATAAAAGGTACAGAGAGGAGAAAAGAATCCCAGGGGGAGGCACAGGCAAAGGACCTGAGGTTAGGTCAGTTGGGCTGTGGAAGGGACAAGCTGAAGGAAGCAGGGCCAGACTGCAGAGGGGCTGACGGCCATGGGGAGGAATGTGGACTGCTTTCTGAGAGAAACCACTGGAGGGTTATGAATGAGCAGGGTAACGCCGGGATTTGCTTTCCATTAAAATAAAACAAAAAAGTCTGGACCTGTTTCAGAGGCACCTCCCTTAGGCCTCTATGACCCAAACCTGAAACCTTCCCTTTACCCCTCCCCCACGTCACCTGGTCCTGTGGATCCAGCCTTATCACTTCCCCTCACCCCCACGGCCACCCCAACTTTACCCCAGCCCTCCTTCCTAATCTCCACTCCTCCAACTCATCCCTCACTCACCCTGCCCAAGGCAGCCAGACAGACCTGCCTCAAACAAACCCATCACCAGCACTGAAGCCCTCACAGCTCCACACTGCCCTTCCTATTGTGCCCCAAGCCCAGGACCCTGAACAAGCCTGCGTTTCTCTTGTCTGCCCCCCACCCCCTCACCCCTGCCATTTGAGGGCTCCCTCTGCTCAAAGCTCGGCCTCGCCTCCAGCCACTGCATGACCCACTAGGCTGTCACCTGGGCTCTGCACTCACTGGCTGTGTGTCTCTGGGTTAATGACTTAACCTCTCTGTGCCTGTGACCTCATATAGGAAACGCAGATGATAATAAGAATACAGGAAACTATAATTCATTTGACATGCCCAACCCTGGGGACAGGCTTCAGGACCACCCTCCCAGGCAGGGAAGCAGAGGCCCAGAGGGAAGGGACTTGCCCACAGTCTCACAGCTAGGCCTCCAGGGAAGTCTGCACACATCCCACACCCTCCGAGAGCCGACACTGCTGGAGCCAGAGGACACCCACATGCGGGTGACTGCATGGATGCGTGTGGGCAGAGGGCTGTGCCACTGAGTCCCACTGCACAAAGCTGAATGGGCCTGGCATTTTGGCCGAGGCAGCAGAAGCAGAGACTGCAGAGGCAGCAAGCGGCCCTGGGGAGATGAGATGGGGGAGAAGGGAGAGATGACTTGGCAGGGCCCAGGGGCACAGATGTCACCCTGGGAGGGGCACCAGCAGCTCCCTTCTCAGGCCAGGGGCAGCTCCACCCCAAGCCTCGGTTTGGTCAGCTCTGGAATGTAGAATTCTGTTCCCCAGGGCCAGCTCCCAGCCACTCAATAGGAAGATCCTCCCCAGGACTCTGACTATTGGCCCTTCCTGGGAAAACCTCCCGGTAAGGAGCAGGGGTGGAGGCTCTGACCCAGCCCCCTTTGCCAGGGCTGAAGGGGAGGTACCAGGCCAGGTGCTGAGGGGGGCGGGGGGGGGGGGCAAGAGGGGCAAGGGGGCAGGAAATGAGACCCTGCCCTTCCCTGCTCTGCAGACTCTTCTCTAAATCAGAGGTGGGGCTCAGCGTGCACCCCACACCCCAGGGTGTGGAAATGAGCTGGGCAGGAGGGAGGGCCACTCGGACCACACAGTCCCTGAGGTCTTCAAGAAAGCACTGCCCCCTCTCCGCCAGCCCTGAAGGCTCCCGGCCCCCACACCGCTGGGACCGCCCCCTGCAATCAGGGCTTCCCCAGTTCCCTCCGGCGCTCTCGGGGGCGGGCGGGCAGCGAGGAGCGGGGAGACCGTCCTGAGCCCTGGGGCAGGGAGGGGTCTCCCCTCCGTAGAAGACTGAACCTCCCCCCGCCACCCCCACCCCGCGCTCACCCAGAAGACAATGTTGAAGCCAAACAGGAAGTATTTCCCGCAGCAGCCGACCCCGGGTTCCTGGAAGTGCTGGTGCTTGCCGGGCATGGTGAGCGCGCCGCCGGCCGCGACCCGGAGCCCGGAGCCGGGGACGGGCCCAGCCCCCCGCGGGCAGCCCTGGCTGGAGCCGCCCGGGGCCTAGCCCGGCGGCTGTGGCTTCATGGCCAAGGCCACCCCGAGCGCCCGCCGGGCCCCGCCCGCCCCGCAGGGACCGCCCCCGGCGCCGGGACCGCCCTGCTGGGAGCGCTGGTACCCTCAGCCCCGCGGCCGCCTGGCTCCGCCCCGCCTGGCTCCGCCCCCTGATTGGCTCCGCCTCCTGATCGGCTCCGCCCCCTGATCGGCTCCGCCCCGCTCAGCCTGGCCCAGGCTCCAGACACTTCCCCCTCTCCCCCTCCCTCTCCCCTCTCCCCCGGGCTTGGCTGCTGAGAGCGCCGGGATCCTTCAGTCCCCTCCTGAGATGTTCGATGATGGCAGCACAAGCCGCGGGCAGGAAGGACCCCCAGTCACCCCCACCCCGCAGGGCCAGTTCCCGCGCCCCCCAACCCCCGGCCTCGCTGCGGGTGCTCATCTTGGAGAGAAGTCACTGCTGCGCTGGTGAGCAGATGGCGATGGAGACTCGACTGGAGTTCTCGACGCCCGTGCAGGGCGTTTAGGACAGGGAGTCCGCCCTGACACTCGGTCGCCCACCGGAGTGTTAGCCCTACCTCCCGCGGCTCGCACGTGGCTAGACCGCGTCCAGGCCCTGTGGATGGGGAGTCGGCTGGTCGCTGCCCCTTTAGTTTTTCTGGGGGCGTACACCCCACCCCCTGGCTCAGACCCTTTGTGCGCTTGGAACCCCAGTCTTATCCCTCTTCCCCAGCCCAGCATGGGCTCCTTGGTGAGTCTCCCACGAGCGCCTTCCAGGGAGGACTGGAGCAGACCGAGGTTTGGGAGGGACTGGATCATAATGTTAGAGCCCTCCTTTTAAAAAATCATTCCACTTTTGCTCAAAGGAGTGCATTTATTTAGAATAGGAACAGAAAGGAGCTTGAGCTCCATCAAGTTTATCCACCTCGAGTAGCAGATCGCAGTGAGGTCTGACAGACCAGCCTCCTCCTCTCGTGGGCGGGGCCTCGCCCACCCATCTTCACTTCACCTCTGCCCCAAGCCAGAGAAGGCCCAAACCCCCTGGTCACAGGAAAGGAAGAGAAAAAGGGAGCTGTCTCCCTCCTCAGCTCCCTCTGCGAGATGATGGGTTCTGCCTCTAAGCCTCCAGCCTCTGGAGAGAGGGTACAGCCCTCCTCCAAAGAAGAGGGTGGTCTAGGAGGGGCTTCAAGCCTACAAATCTGTTGGGAGAAAGTCCACCAAGGTTTCCCAGCACAGCATATGTGCTAGCTGGCCTACAAGGGAGTGCTAGCTCAGAGTGGCAGTAGGCTTGAGCTTCTCCCCTAGAACAGAAGGCCTCCCTAGCCCCCTTTCCAGGTAGGCACAGGGTCAGTACTGGGTCACAGACTGCTCCTGTCCTCTTTCCACCTTCGGTTGGGCCCTCCTTCCCCGTAACTCACCCCACCCCACCTCTGGGCGACACAAAGATACCCAGGGATTCCCGCCTCCTTTCCACTGCCCTGGTCCTCAGCCTGCCCTCCACCACCTCCACCCACAGAGCAGCCCCTGGACCCGGGTCCCAACGCATGTTAAAGCATGTTCATATTAACTCCCCAACAGGTGAGAACTAGCCCTCCGCCTTCGCCCCCGGTCCTGCTGGGACACATATGCACGCAGCAGTGAGAGGCTCAGGGGTGGCTGAATGGAGAGAGGTGCCTAGGCCCTCTCACACCACAAACTTGTTCTTGGCCAGGATGTTGCTCTTAGTAGCTGTGTCTGCGTGGGCCTGGTACCCAATGATGGTCTTTGTCGAGAGTCCCAAGCGCTCTTTGTAGACCCGCCTGGGATGGGAATGAAGGTAAGTGGAAGAGGAAACGAGACAGGCAGTCAGCAGCAGCCCTGGAGATAAGCTGGTCCTCGGCCCACAGCTCCTACCCTGGTTCCAGCACAGACACTCCCATTTTGGGTGCTTTAGTCATATGGAAACCCAAAATAAGACTATCGCAAAGGAAGAGTTCTGCTGGAAAGAGTTTGGCATCTAGGCTCCCAAACCCTTAACACAGGTGGGTAAGGCAGAAGGGGTAAAAGGCAGGGAGCGTTCCAGAGGTCTCCCTTGTAGGCCAAGTCCCCACCCCCATGTTACTTTCTCCCCTAAAAGAGGCCCAGCTCCCCCCTCCTCCCCGCCCATGCCAGCACCCTCACCCGATGGAGAGCACGCCCGTCTGGTTCTCCGCCTCCCGTGTCCACACTGCGATCTTGTCCCCCTTGGCTCGGATGTTGATGACTGCCCCACACACCTCCTGGCTGTACTCTTCGAAGCTCTCCCCAATGAGGCACAGCAGCTGGGGCCAAATTGGGGGGTGGGGGGGGGAGGGGTGATGAGGCCTCCAGCTGTGGCACAGAGACTGCACCCGCCATCCTTGAGACCACAGGTGCCATACCAGCCCTGCCCCCTCTTCTGGGGGACCCTCCCCCCCAGCCCCTCCACTCACTGTCTCCAGCCACAGCCGGTCCAGCTCAGTGTGGCGCTGCTGTTTGGCAAGGCTGACCAGCCAGCGGCCACCCTGCTTATTCCTGGCGTCTTCCCACATGGGCTCGATGCCATCCTGGGAGGCCAGATGGCAAGTCAACGGCCTCCCTCTGTTCAAAGGGAAGTGGGGGCCCAGCCACCTTCCCCGGTCCTGCCCCTGCCCTGCAGGAGGTCTCCTCGGGGTAGCTTCTGTCATGCCTCCATCCCCTCTGTTCAGGCAAGTGCCACCACCAGCCATTCAACCCCCAGGGCCTCCTCCTCCGAGCTCCCCCAGGCTCGAGGGCCCTAACGTGTGTCATCTTTTATAGCCTTGCACGTGTGTGTGCCTGTCTCCTTTCCTGAACTGAGCTCCTGAAGACAGGAGTTCAAATGGGGGTGATTCACAGAGCCTCTGGGCCATGCCCCACATCCCAAGCTCAGCTGGGCACAAGGTCACCTGGGAAATCTTGAAACACTGATGCCAGGGTCCCACCACACACATCTGCTGGGTGGGCAGCTCCAGGGACTAGCCTGGACTTTGACGATCAGTGCCCGTGACCAATGCTGACGCCTATTCCTAGTTAAAGAGCCAGGCCAGAAACCGGGCTCCGTCTTTGTATCCCCACTTTCCAGACTCTTCAGTGGTCCTTCAAGGCGCAGCGCAGGGCTGACATTTTGTCCCAGCTCCTCTACAGCATCTCCTCCTCCTGGCTCTGAGGGAGGCTGTCCTCAGACTCCACCCCGCATCCCCTGGGAGGGAGTAGTCCTGGGGAGAATCCGCGCCCCCCCCCCCCGCCCCCCGTGCCTGAGGGCAGGGAGGCAGAGCTTACCTTGAACACGGCATAGTCACAGCCGGAAGAGAGCTTACTGGCCAGCTGGATGTGACTGTAAATCCTAGAGAGAGTCCCCGGCCCCAGGCTGAATGTCCAGGCTCTTAAGGACCTGGTTCCAGCTGAGCTCAGCCCCTCGCCTTCTCACCAGACCCCACCCTGCTTCCCACCAACCTGCCAACCTCCAAGCCTTTGCTCACCCTGGCGCTCCGGCCTGGAATCCCATCCTTACCCACCCTCACCTTCAAACCCCGCGGCCTCCCCGGGTTCCCCTGATCACCCATGGCCAGTGCCGCATTTGTTGTCAGTGTCCCTCCGGCTGGAGCCCAGGCCTTCGCCCCGACCCCTAGGCTTATAACAGCCCCTTCCCGGCCCCCTCACTTGGCTCCCATAGACACTCTGAGGCAGCCTGATCCTCACTGTGTGGCTGAGACAAGCTCGGAGAGGGGCGGGAACTTGGCCCGGGCCACGAATCATGAAGCAGCAGAGTCAGGGTCAGCCCCTTGCTTTCTCCCAGGCCGAAGGCTTTCTCCCTAAACCCCGAGGTTCCCCCAGGCCTGTGCCCCCTGAAGAATCCGCTAAGCCCAGCCCTCACTAACGCGGCCAGGCCCCAGGGAGGCCTGGGGGAGCTGTGTGGAAAGCAGCCCCCAGAGGGCTGGGGGCTGGGAAAGATCCCTGAGCTCAGGGTCCCCTGGCCCCAGCCTCTTCCGTAAAGGGCAGGCAGACACTCACGCCCAGAAGTCCTCCACGGTGTCAAACTTGGTGACCAGTTGCAGGTTATCGTGCCAGGCCCGGCTGCGGTCATTCTTGAAGAACCACAGGGCCCACCTGGAGGCAGAGAGTCCTTGTGCCCGCCCTGGCAGCAGCTGGCTGGCAGGGAAGTCTCACCCTTTCAAGGACAAACTGGGGGACATTTGGGGTGCAGACACCCCCTCCCCCCAAGGTGTCTGGAGTCAGATACCCTGGTGGGGCAGAGGGCCGAGGAGAAGTGGAGGCGCTTAACTCAGTCCCAGTGGGGTGAAGGCTGGAAGGAACACAGGGCCCACGTCTTAGGTCAGCTCTGGCCCTGCCCTTGAGGAACCGGGGCTGAGGGAGGAAGGGGTTGTCCAGAGCCGACCCTACCTGTTCTGCAGAAGGTGCAGCTGCTGTGTGGCCTCCACTGGGCCCGCACTGCGGGCCTTCCCCCGCAGGGACAGCAGAGCTGAGGGAGAGTTTGGAGCCTCCTCTCTCATGGATGCTCCCGCTGCTGCTGGTGCCGCCGCCTCTCCTTCCTCTTCACTCTCAGCCTCTCTGACCTGACAGAGAAAGGAGCCAGGGTGGGCTGTGAATTCCGGCCCTGGCGGCCCAGGCTGCAGGAGGGGCAGGCAGGTGGGCTTACAAGGCTGCTGGTAGCCATGCTGAAGCAGTTCGGGCTCCTCCACAGAACATCCAAGAGGGACCCCCAGCTGCCAGCTTTTAACCCATCAGCGTGCCCTGCCCCTGAGTGCTCAGGGCAGGGGAAGGGGTGGAGCCAGCAAGGAGCTGCTCAGAGGGAGGGGGGCTTACACTATTCCTTCTACCAACAGCCTTTAGCAAGCACTTTCTGCCTGCAGCCTGGGGGCTGTGGGACAGGTGTGACCAGGCAGGCTCCACCCCACCCACATCGAGAGACAGGAAGGTAAGGGTTAATATTAGGGAGCTGCCCTTAACAACACCGAATCCCACTGAGGGTGGGATTTGAATTTAAAGCAGACTGTCCCAGCTGAAACCAGTTTGTTTCAGTGGCTAGGGCATCGGCCTTCGGACTGAAAGGTCCCAGGTTCGATTCCGGTCAGAGCATGTATCTTGGTTGCGGGCGCATACCCTGTAGGGAGTGTGTTGAAGGCAGCTGATCGATGTTTCTAACTCTCTTTCCCTCTTCCTTTCTCTCTGTAAAAAAAAAAATCAATAAAGTATATATTTAAAATAATAATAAATAAATAAGGCAGACTGTCCCGGAGATGGCAGAAGCAGTGACTGACATAGCTGGGGCGAGGCCAGATCAGAGACCTTAGGCATCCCCTTGTTTCTCTCTGCTGCCATTCACCTCCTCGAGTGGCCACCGATGCCATCTGACACAAGCATTCATCTGGTCTCAGGAAGCATCTGAGTTTATGTTCAATATAATCATTCAGAAACCAGGAGATTGTATTAAAAATCCACATTTTTGGTTTCTCTTGAAAATGTGGGAAGGTCTGGCAACACTAGGGCCTCTACCTCTCAGATCCACAATCTGCTGCAGCTGAGGCTGCCCTTTGGCGGAACAAATGAGGTTGCACATGGCCCCACCAGCCCACTACACTCCTGGCCTATTCCAGTACAGCCCACCTGGGCATGGATGGCAAGGGGTAGTGCCACACACTCGAGGTTCAAGTCCTCCCTACCCTGGCCTCAGCCAAGTTTTACTGAACCTCATTGAGTCCATTTCCCCATCTGTAAAATGGGAAGGTTAATGATATACAGCTCAGAAGCTTATTGTATTGAACGATATAAAACACAAAAGGCTCATAGAAGAAGGCTTGGCTCAGAGGTCAATAGAAATCACCTGAGAACTACCCTGTTGGGAGTGGGGGGCGGGTAGGAACTAGAAAGGGAAAGAGAAAGGAGGGGGGAAGCTCTGGCTCTGAATAACCTTCCCCAGCCTTCTCAACAGCTATTTTTCTCCCTACCTAATCCCTCCAGAAGTTGGCAGCTCTTAATGAATATTATTATTTTCTTAGCAATACGTTTGTTTGCATGAGTCCAATAAGAATCTGGTCTCTTTATTAATAGGACACATAAAGCCAGTTTCCAATTGTAGTTTTATCAACCAAGACTTTGATTGGAATGTCATGATGGAGAGGACTTGCCTAGATTCTGAATGTTACCAGAAAGCTTTAAGGAATTAAGATTGACTTTGAAGCTAGTAGAATCCCCATGGAGAAATGGCTAAAGACTAAAGCTCAATCTGGAGATTCCTTAGGAGTCTCTACCAAAGCAGATTTTAAAGTTTCTCCTCAAGTTTCTTTCCTTCCCCCTGTCCACTTTTAGGGGCCCAGATCTCTAAGGGGACCGATCCCTTCCCCTTCCCCCACACCGAGGGAAGCCCATGACCACCTGGAGACTGACAGGCTATATGTATTCAGCCCCCATCCCCTAATGTATGTGACAGGCATGGGGTTATGTGCTGGGAGGTGGTGAGTGCAAACTGAGTGGCCCCTGTTCTCTGATCTGCCAGGGAGCCAGACATCAGATAATCTCCCCAAGATCACCTTTGTAATCACAAATGCAGACCTTTGAAGAAAAGGAATTGCAGGTGGAGAAAATAAAGTCCTGGGCTTTTAGAGCAGTTCTAAAGTGCCTGGGCCAGAATCACCATAAACAGACCACATTTTGAGAACCACTAGCTCAGAGGTAGCTCACTGGAGAGGTGACTTTTGAGCCAAGAGCTAAAGTATGAGTGAGAGTTAACTAGGTAGTGTAGGAGGGCATCTCAGGGGTGGAGCAGCAAAAGGCTCTGGGGCAAAGGGAACATGGGTACTAGGAGATGAGAAGAAAGAACAGTGTGGTGAAGCCCAAAGGAGGAAGGGTGGTAAGTCTTGATTCCAGGAACGTGGAGAGCATTGCCAAGTGCTTAAGTTGGGACAGATGACCTGGGCAGGTAATCGAAGGGGCTTTCCAACAAGTTCTCTGTAGAAACACAAAAACACTCTCTGCAGCAAGAATGGGAGGAGATTTATGAGGCTGCTGACATAGTTTTCCAGGTGACAGGGAAGATGGAGAGAAACTGGATTTCAGAGGTATTTAGAAGGCAGACTCAGAGGTGCTTAGTGACGGACAGGTGAGGCATGGTGTCCCAGCTACCTGTTGCTGCACAATAAACCACCCAAACTTAGTGGCTTAAAGCAATAATGGTTTCTTTCACTCACAGATCTGCAGTTTGGGTAGCCCTCAGTAGGGATCGTTCATCTCTATTCCAAAGCATTATCAGTTGGAGTGGCTTACAGGCTGGGGCTGGAATCATCTGCTCACTCCCAGTGGGGCAGTTGGTGCTGGCTGTCCACTGGTACCTCGGCTGAGGGTGTCTGCTAGGACAGCTCTAGTGGCCTCTCCCTGTGGCTGCTTCATTTCCTCACACTGGCCGGGTTCCCAGAGTGAGAGTCCAGAGAGATGGGAAGCAGAAGCTACTAGTTTCTTAAAGCCTGGGCCAAAAAACTGGCACAGCCTCAGATCCATGGCATTTGGGTCCTAGGGCCCACATTCAAGGATGATGACATAATCCTTAGGAGGAGTATGACATAATCCAGGGGGAGGAGTATCAAAGAATTTTGAACAGAGGAAGTACTGGAAGAAGGCCAGGAAACCTGTTATTTCCCTCTATCAATTTGATAAAGTATTCTCTTATAAGCAATATTGAAGAATTTATATTTTTCTCCCTACCTAATCCCTCCAGAAGTTGGCAGCTCTTAATGAATATTATTATTTTCTTAGCAATATGTTTGTTTGCATGAATTCAATAGGAGTCTGGTATCTTTATAATAGGACACATAAAGTCAGTTTCCAATTGTAGTTTTATCAACCAAGACTTTGATTGGAATGTCATGCTGGAGAGAGACATGCCTAGATTCTGGATGTCACCAGAAAGCTTTAAGGAATTAAGATTGACTTTGAAGCTGGTAAAATCCCCTTGGAGTAATGGCTAAAGACTAAAGCTCAATCTGGAGATTCCTTACAAGATTCTACCAAAGCAGATTTTAAAAAGCCTATATGATCAATTATTATTCTTGTTGTGTTTATGCAGATAATCAGGCCAAATTGAAACTGGACTTAATGCAGTAAATAGTCTTGAGTTGACTGTCTTTGATTTTTTTTTTTTAAAGAGGTTGATTTTAGCCGAAACTGGTTTGGCTCAATGGATAGAGCGTCAGCTTGGGGATTAAAGGGTCCCAGGTTCGATTCCGGTCAAGGGCATGTACCTTGGTTGAGGGCATATCCCCAGTAGGGGGTATGCAAGAGGCAGCTGATCGATGACTCTCTCTCATCGATATTTCTAACTCTCTATCTCTCTCCTTTCCTCTCTGTAAAAAATCAATAAAATATATTAAAAAATAAAATAAAATAAAAAATATTTAAAGAGGTTGGTTTTAGCAGGGGATAGAGGGGGTTGTGTTTTAATAGAAACTATTGAAGCCAGGGAAAGGGGATATTAAATTCTAGTTAAACTTTTGGATATTAGACTCTAGTTAAAGTTTTACTTTCACCTACAAACTGAATTGGATCCTGAATTTTTCTAGTTTTCTTAAATATATGGCTGCAACTCTCCAAACTAATGTTTCCTTTTTCTCCCATCCTTTGATTTGGAATTATTGAGAACCACTGATGCAGGGTAAACTGTACAAAATTTACTTGAGCACCTGGTGGTGTTCAAACTGCAGGTAAGGAGGATCTCTCAGACTTAACAGTTTGCTTTCATTCCAGCAAAAGAATCTTTGAGCCTTACATCTAAAAATCTTCTCGACAGACAGCCTTACAAGCTGAGAAACTAGCTTATCATTTACTCTGATCATTAACCTTTGTTTCTTCTCTTCTGTTTTCTTGGGCTTACCCCTATGGAACACCTGATTGCTTGTTTACACAATATAGGTCTCCCTTTGGGAGGCCATCTGCATCACTGCCTCCTAAAATGAGATTTAGCAATTTAACTGAACTGACTTTTTTTTTTTCAGAACTAAATGACTGAGTCAATGAAATGTGAAGCAACCTACCAACTTCACTTTATATAAACCTTTATTATTTAAAAGGGTGGGTCTGCAGGAACCAGAGTTCTGCCACCTTGAAATTGTTTTCCCTATCCTGCCCAAGAGGTACAGAAGAAAAAAATAAACTTACGTCAGGAAAAAAAGATCTTAAGGTGTTTCCTTTATCAAATTTAAATTAAAAATAGTGAACAAAGGGCTTCAGGCAGGTGCCATGCCTTCATCCAGGGAAGCCTGTCCACCAACCCTATAAAGTCGGTCCCTCCCTCTATCACCTGGTCTTACCTCTCTTCAGATCTTAAATAACTATAATTCTCCTTCTCATTTTCAGGCCATGCCTTTTCACTTTCTTGTCAAGTTTGTCACCTCTAGGATATAATTCCATATCAAGATGATGATGCTTCATGGATTCAGCCTATGCCTACTTCAGAAGAATCAGCTAATAGCCTCTCTGTTCCAGGCGTGGATCCCATCCCCTTGTCTCCCTTAGAGCATGCATCGAGACACTTCCATACCATCCATAGGCAGGTACGTCAGCAGGAAGCAGTTATTAAGACAGATCATCCTCCCTTTCACCCCTAAAAAAAATTTCAGGGATGGCCTAACCAGTCTGGCTTTGTGGGTAGAGCATTGGCCTGTGGACTGAAGGGTCCCAGTCAAGGGACCCTTCAAAGGTCCAGTCAAGGGCATGTACCTTGGTTGTGGGCCCATCCCCAGTTGGAGATGTGCCAGAGGCAGCTGATCATGTTTCTAACTCTTTCCCTCTCCCTTCCTCTCTGTAAAAAAATCAATAAAATAAAATATATATATATATATATATATATATATATATATATATATATATTTATTTTTAATTCAGGGATGGAAGTGTCTGAGACATGCCAGTAAGCCAGGACCCTGAAATAGGGAAACTGAGATAGATAGTTAAATGGTTGAGCAGTTTAGAGCCATTTAGTAAATTGAAAAATCCTATCTTCTGTAAACAAGACACTTACGGGTAAATGGTTACACTTTTCCTACCCAACCAGAGGATAAATAGCAGAAATCCAATGGTGTACTAGGCTAGTTTGGACCAGCTTGTGAGAACAAATATTAAAGTTTCAGGAATTTTATTTGCCATTTATAAAAGCCACACCCTGGCTTCATTGGTTGAGCATCATCCTGTGAATCAAAAGGTTGTAGGATTCCCAGTCAAGAGCACATTGCGGGGAGGGGGGGTTTTGTGCGCAGGAGGCAGCCAATCTTCACTCTCACATTGATGTTTCTCTCTGTTCCTCTCCTTTCCTCTCTATCTAAAAACAATAAACTATTCTTTGAAGTCCATTATTAAAAATTAAATAATGTAAACTTTTAATTTTATAAATTATGTTAAAGACATATATAATAAGCATATAAAACAAGTATATCATAATAATAAAAACAAATTTATAATTATTTTACCATTATCTATGCTCTTAAGATCATTTTTAAATCTATTTTATCTGATGGTGGAAATACAGTATATCTCTTCCCAATTCTCTGTTCAGTGACACCACATTGAAAGCTTGAAATTATTCATGGTGGGAGAATTTACACCATGGGTATCAGCAAACTACAGTTCAAAATACTCCCCTCTTTGGATAGCCGTGTGTTAAAATGTTCTTGTACACCATGGCCCAGATCTACACCTGCAGCCAGCCTGAAGTGAATGCCCGAGCTCTGGGCTCAGGTAGCCTGCTGCTGCTGGACACCTCCTCTAGTTTGTCCACCAGGCACCGCACATTTGGCATGGCCCAAACAAGCTCATCACTCCCCCCCACCCAATACTGCTCCACCCCCTCAATATCTGTTTCATTTTGCAGCAGCATTAATCACCCTTATGCCCAAGCCAGAAGCTGGGAATCTTCCTAGACTGGTCCCTCTCCCTCTTCCCCAGAGCCTGATAAGCTACCTCCTGAATGATACCCAAATCTCACACACACACACTGGCTTTGTCATCCTTCCTGTGGGTTCTGCCTCATCCTCCTCCCTGATCTTGCTGCTTCTAGCCATGTCCCCCTCCAACCGACCTTGATTTGGCTCTATAAAATGCAGATCTCATGTAGGTCTCTCTTGTGCTTAAAATCCTGCAGTGACTCCCAGTTCCAGAAGCACAGACACCTTTCCTCTGGTCTTCTTCCTCTCTTCCTCCTCTCCTCTCTCCTGCTGGGTCCTTCCTCATCACATGCTCAGACATTCGTGAATCACAGAAATCGCTCTGGCTAATTTAAGCAGATAAGTTTATTAACCAATACTGGGCAGCTCAGACACTCTCTGGGAAGGCCAGAGAACTCTCCCTGGAGACCACACAGCCTGGAAGGATGCCCCAGCCCACACTGCCAAGCAGGCCCAGGAAGACCCCCTTGACGTGCTGGCTGGGCACAGACAGTGCAGCTTGGGCTGCCATGCTGGGTGCCCCAGAAGCAGTGTCACTGCTGCAGGTAGTCCCTGGCAGGAGCTGCCACCACCACCACCACCACCTGTCCTCACAGACCAGACTCCCTCACTTCCCGTTGCTCTGGCACCAGCTTCAGATTCAGAGTCTGCGGTCGGGTGTCTGGGGCTGAGGTCACATGCAGGTCCTGGCTACAAGGAAGGCTGGGAAAGCATTGAAAGTGCCTAAAAGAGGAGGTGGGCTCTGCCTCATAAAGTGGTGATTCCCCAGACAGGGGAAGGGGGCAATTTTAATGCTGAGAGGCCAATGATAATGATAGGTATCGCCTGTGCTAGCTCTTACAATTATACAAGTGAAATACTATTCCAGGTAAAATAATCAAAGGTGATGAAACATAAAAGCTTCTCTCTCTCTCTGAGTCCTCTCAGGAAGAGAAGGGGCAACTACTATCAATGGTTTTATTAAAAGTCCTTGCAGCCTGGCCAGCATGGCTCAGTGGTTGAACATCGACCTAAGAACCAGAAGGTCACTGTTTGATTCCTGGTCTGGGCACAGGCTCAATCCCCAGTGTGAGGTGTGCAGGAGGCAGCTGATTCATGATTCTCACCATTGATGTTATTATCTCCCTCTCCCTTCCTCTCTGAAATCAATAAAAACATATTTTTAAGAAGTCCTTGCAGATGTGTTCCTTGTATATTCAGATATAAGTACGTCTGTATATATTTGTGCATAGGTATCTTTGTAATGACTATGGTATGTGATATATATAGTTTTCTATGTATCAAAATTGGCTTGTCCCACACCTTACAGTTTGGCACCTGGCTAATCCTTTCTGGGTAACATAGCAGTTCGCCAAGTGGACATAACCACAATTGGCTCGCCAGTCCTCTACAGATGCACATATAGGTTCTTTTCAGGTTTTTTTCTTGCTACAAGAAACCGCGCTGCAGTGACTCTCCTTGCACAAATGTCTGTGTGCTTGTGCAAGTAGAGATCCAAGAGACGTATTCCTGGAAGGGGGAACTGTTGGCTCCAAAGGAGCGTGCATTTCTGTCTTTAGGAAACATTGCCAAATCGCCTTCCAAAAAGCAGGCGCCAACTTGCAGCTCTACCAGCAGTCTGTGAACACCCCCCTCCCCCCGCCGCCTCAGCCCAGGCCCTGAACACACTGGCTGCTAGCTGCCCCCTCATCACCTGTCACTCACATACCCTGTGTTTCTAGCCACAGTGCCTCTGCCCAGGCTGTATGCACTAACATTTTCTTCCTCCCTTGTCTGTCAGGTGAAATCTTACCTCACCCATGAGGCCCAGCCTCGCTGTCACCTCCTCTGTCTGTACGGCTTCCATGACTGCCCTAAGCTGTCAGAGTACCTTCCTCTGGATCCCAGCTTCTTGGGCATAATTCAGTCGTGGCACTGAAGACGCATGTGCAGGCTGGAATTGAATGACCATTTTGACAATCGCCACCATAACCATACATCAAGTCCATCTCCTCTCCCTTCCTCCTGGTTCCCCAGCTGCACTGCCTTTTATCTCTTCTGAAGCATAGTCCTGCCTCAGGACCTTTGCACCTGCAGTCCCCTCTCTATGGATCCTGCCTTCACCCATCTTGGCCTCGGTGCCTTTGTGCATCCATTCACCTCCTCTCAGAGGTCTTCCCTGGCCACCCTGTCTCACGTGTCCCTCCTCCAGTCACTCCTTACATCACCATTTTATTATCTTCATCACACTTCTCACAAGCTGAGGTAACACTGGCTTAAATTGTCTGTCCTGTGCCCCATCTCCACACACACACACACACACACACACCCCATTATAAGCTCCAATGCAGGGAACCTTGCTTCTTTCCTTTCCTACTGTCTCCAGCCTGGCGCCAGCACAAGTCCTTTGATTAAACCATGTGTATTTTGCAGAAGAGGAAACATTCAGAAACTCAGCTGAGTAGCCCAGGGCCCCACAGTTAATGTTTAAAAGCACAGCGGAGATCCAAAGCCATCTGAGCCCCCAGTGGGTTCTGCTGCTTCCCTGCTCCTAGCAGGAGACCGGGCTCCCGGGGACCGGACGCGAGTCTGCCGCCCCGAGGTCCCCACAGCACCTCCCAGGCCCTGCCCGGGAGGCCGGCGGGCTCGGAGGAGATGTCACCCTCCCTCTCCGCCCCCTTGTCAGTCAGGCCGAGGGGGCGGCGCTGAGCTCAGAGCTGCCGCAGCGCCGGAGCGGGAGCCGGAGCCGGAGGAGCCGGAGCGGAGCGAGTGGGGCTCTGGGCGCGAGCGGCGGCCGGCGGCGCACCCCAGGCCAGCTCTGCCGCGCCCGCTCAGGTCCTGCGTCCCGCCTGCCAGACCCACCGGAGCCCCTGCCCCGGCCGCCCCCCGCCGCCCCGCGCCGCCCCGCGCCCGCCGCAGCCCGGCCCGCCGAGCCCCCGCGTCCTCCCGCCGCAGCCCAGCCCCAGCCCCAGCCCGGCCCCGCAGCCAGGTGAGGCGCCGCGCTCCCGAGCGGGGACCGGAGAGGACGGGGTCGCAGAGGGGAGGAGGCGGGACGAGGAAGGGCTGGGATGAAGAGGGGCTGGATGAACTGGGGGAGAGGACCGGGAAGGCGCTGGAACGCGGAGAAGGGGCGCCGGGGGGTGCACCCCGGGGCTGGGTGCCTGCAGCTCGGTGTCTGCAGCCGCCTGGGGGGCCGTGTGGACGTGCGTCCGCGCCCGTTAGAACGCCCGGTGTCCTGTGTGTGCACACGAGCGTGTCCGCGGGGTGTTTGTGTGTGCACGCTCGGCCGTGTGGCATGTGTGTGTGTGTGCACAGGCAGGCGCAGAGCCCGGCGCTCCGGGTCCGCGGGGCTGCAGCGTGCGGGCTCCGGGGTAGCCGAGGCGGCCCCTCCCGCGTCCCGGGGTTTCAAGGACGCGGGGACTGCCCTGTGGCCTGGCGCGGGGGGACTGGGGCGGCGGGAGGGGGTTCCGAGCCGGGAGCGCGCCCGGGCCTCAGGGGGGCGGGAGACCCCCCACCGTCTCCCCCTCTCTCCCCCCGCCCGGGGCAGCGCTGGGGTGAGGGTGCAGGGCCAGCGCCCCGTGCCCTGTGTTCGCCTCCCCCCCCCCCAGGCCGCCAGGATGGACGTGTTCATGAAGGGCCTGTCCATGGCCAAGGAGGGCGTCGTGGCCGCCGCGGAGAAAACCAAGCAGGGGGTCACGGAGGCGGCGGAGAAGACCAAGGAGGGCGTCCTCTACGTCGGTGGGCGAGGGCGAGGGGGAGGGTGGGGGCGAGGTCCCGGGGTCCCCGGGGAGAGGGCCTGGGCACTCACGGGGGGCGGGAGGCGGGTCTGGGCAGGAGAGTATGAGTCAGCAGATGGAGCGGGGTCCCAGGGTCACTGGGGACACAGCCCACGGGAGGGGGAGGGGAGTCAGGGTCGGTGAGGGTGGGATCCTGCTGAAAGGCCGGAGATGGGGGAGTGATCAAAGCAGGTAGTCTTCCTTCTCTTCCTCTTCGCACGAATAGTTCGCTGGTTGTGAGCCCTCCCTCTCCGCCCAGGACGGTGGGGAATGCCATAGCGCCCATCACCTCATTTAATCCTCCCTGCCCATTGCACAGACCAGGGCTGGCCGCCCGGAGGCTTCGCCGTCTTGCTCAAGGTCACACCAGCTGATAAAAGCCAAGCTCTCTGGATGGCAAGGCCCCACCCCTCCCCTGCTGCCCCCCCACTATGTTCTGGGACTCCCTCCAGCCCTCCTCCCCACACGCTGCCACCGGAGTTGCTCTCGGTGCCCCCTGCCTCCCAGTGCCTGTAGTTCCACCACTGCCCTCTCTCCTCCGGGTCCCCCTCCTTGCAGTTGCCAGCTGGCACCAGAACAAGGGCCAAGGGGTAAATCTCTCACCCTGACCGCGAAAGGAGAGGGAGCCTGCAGCATCCTTTGTAGACAGGGGGGCAAGGCCCGGGGCCTGGCATTCGCCGAGTCCCGTCTGTGATTCAGGCCTTCGCTGTGGGCAGCGGGCAGAACTGTCCCCCGTGCAGGCTGCAGAGGGCTGCCTTTGGCTTTGTGGTCATTGGGAAAATACTTACTGACAGCCTACTGTGTGCCAGCCATGGCATGGCTCCTGGAGATGCCACAGTGGACCAGAGAGTCAAAGGCGCCTTCTCTCCTGACGGGGACACAGTCGTGGGGTTTGACAAGGGGCTGGGGCGGGGCCGCTTTGGTAGGGTAGTCGGAGAGGGCGATGTTGGAGCGGAGTCCTGAGAATAAGGGGCCGGAAGGGGGTTGGCGGAGGCTAGAGAGCAAAGGGCATGGTTGGGGGGCAAGAGCTGGCTCTTGAGGGGCCCCTTAGACCGGGCACAGCATTATACTTGTCATGAGAGATTGGAAGGTAGGGACTGGCGTGACCTGATTTCCGTTTGGAAAGGTCCCAGAGACCTCTGGGGACAGAACAAATCCCAGGGATGTCCCCTGGAAGGGAGGGTAGCCACCAAGCAAGGGCAGAGGGGATGGAGTCAGGAAAGGGCTTGAGCCCACACCTACTGGAACCCATTCTGGCCCCCTTCTGCCTCCTCCCCCTGCACAGGGGCCACCAATGGCTCCCAGTTCCTAGGCTGTTAAGCCTCGGCTCCCTGTAGCCTGAGGTCGTGCCTCAGTCTATGTTCCCAGCTGTGTTTCTCACCATCCCGTCCCCATCCCCGTCCCCGTCCCCATCTCTGCAGGCACACAGACTGCCTCCATGTGCTTCCTGCCGGCCCCAAACACACACCTCCCTGTGCCCTGCCTGCACGGTTCCCTGCGCTTAGAGTGCCCTCTCCTCTCCCTTCTGCATATCCACCTGCGCCCCATCTGGCAAGGCCCAGCAATGCCCCCTCCCCATCACATACCCCCTGGAGGCTGGAGGTCCGCTCAAGGAAGTAGGTGTGAAGGGCTCAGTGCAGCGATGAGGGGTGACTTGTAGGATTTTGAAGCCCAAGGAGGCAGTGATGGGGCCAGGATGCCCGCTGCCAGACAGGTCCCCCTGCCCATTGTGTAACCCCTGTGCTTGCCAGAGTCTCTGACCCCTCAGCTCAGAGCCCTTAAATGTGCCCTTTATCTTCCTGCAGGAAACAAGACCAGAGAAGGGGTGGTACAAGGAGTCACCTCAGGTACCAGCACCGCCCCTTTCCCTCCCCAGCCTGAGAGCTGCCTGGTTCCAGAGGGTGGGATAAGGGTGGTAGAAAAGGGTACCCCTAAGATTGAGGGGATGCTCCCCGGGAAAGGCAGGTCCCAGAGCACTACAGGGGCGGGGGCACCTATGTCTCCTTGGTCCCCAACCCCCCCCCCCCCAACCCTCTCCCTGCTTTAGTGGCTGAGAAAACCAAGGAGCAGGCGTCACACCTGGGAGGAGCGATGTTCTCCGGGGCTGGGAACATCGCGGCAGCCACTGGCCTGATGAAGAAGGAGGAATTCCCCACTGACCTGAAGGTGAGCAGTCCTTCCACCACACACGGATGACTACAAATGTACACTCGTTCCCACAAACCCGCCCCAGGCTCTCTGCCACCCCAGCCAGCACCTCACCTCACTTCTGTCTAGGGGTGTATAGATGTGGTGCTCCTGTGACTACGATTCAGATCTGGCTGTGCACATGCATCCTGCTTGCAAGGGTGACCTGGACCACTTCTGGCCACATCTGCAAGTGTCATTGATTGTTCATTCATTTCTTTTTTTAAAATACAGTATATTTTATTGATTTTTTACAGAGAGGAAGGGAGAGGGATAGAGAGTTAAAAACATCGATCAACTATCCCCTGCACACTCCCTACTGGTTATGTGCCTGCAACCAAGGTACATGCCCTTGACCGGAATCGAACCTGGGACCCTTGAGTCCGCAGGCCAATGCTCTATCCACTGAGCCAGACTGGTTAGGGCCATTCATTACTTTCCATTCATCAAGTATTTACACCAGAGAGGAATTGCTCTGGGGATTGCTGCAATGAACAGTTACCTGCACTCATGGAGCTGATACTGCAGTGAGAGAAGACAGAAAAAAAGCCAACCAATAAGCAAGGTTATTTCAGACAGGGATAAATGCTACGAAGAAAAGACAACAGGGTGATAGGATAGTCAAGGGATGTGGGGCTGCTTTGGCTAAGAGGGCTTTTCTGAAGAGGGGACATTTGAACTGACATCCAAGGGATGAGGCAAGCCAAATGGGGAGTGTATTTCAGGCAGCAGGAGCAGTTCATGCAAAGGCCCTGAGACAGGCATGAGCAGGTGAGGTCCAGGGGGGAGTGGGGAGGGGGAGTTGTGTGTCACTCGTTTGCGCAGGCACGTTCCCCCAGGGTAGTGGTGGTGGCTACCTGTGTGTGCATAAGACAGGTGCCTGCATTAGGACACTCTGCAGAATAAGCCTTGTGAGCTCTGGAACCTCACAGAGCTGGACCTGAATCCCAACTCCACTACTTCCTGGATGTGTGACCATGGGCAGGTCCCATCACGTCTCTGAGCCCGAATCTCTGACTGTAAGATGGGAGAGGAACACGATAGGGCTCTTTTATAGATTAAAGATAATATAGATCAGAGGTCCTCAACACGTTAAGCATGCCTGAGAATCACCAGAAGGCCGAGTTACAATATGGACCGTTGGCCCCAACCCTAGAATTTCTGACTCAGTAGGCCTGAGGTGGGGCCTGGTGATTTGCGTTTCTAACAAGAACTCAGGTGGTACTGATGCTGCAGGTTCAGAGACCCCATCGTGGGAAGCACTGGTGAAGAGACAGGCCTGCACACAGCGAGTGCTCAGTAAGACACAGGGGCCCCACGACCATGTGAGCGGTCCGTGTCTGCCCCCAGGGGCTCTGTGAGCACAGGTGTACGTGGAAGTGCACTCCGCCTTGCACTCTGGGCCCATATGTTTGCACAGATGCTCATCCCCCCTGTGGGATGTTGCAAGTCTGCCCGCCTACAATGCAGGCTCTGCCTCTGTGGGGCAGGGGCTCCTTCCTCCGCTGGCTTGGGAAGGCGGTGGGCCATCCACGTGAGTGGATCCCGCCCCATGCTGCACTGCAGACGTTTTGCACAGCTGCTTCCTTCCCCAGCAGAAGTCTGGGACTTGACTCAGAAGTTCTGCTTCAGGTCCTGCCCGTGCATTTCTTATTGTTACATTTCCAGTGATGGCTCCCATTCATTGCCCTATTCTGTGGGCAGGTACTGCTCTAGAAGTGTTATAGGTTTGAGCAGCAACTGAGGCTCAAAAGCAGTGAAGAGACTTGCCCAAGATCCCATGCCTGCATGCCTGCCTCCCTGCCTCCCTGAGAAAGTGATTGGGAGGATAAGCTCGGGTCCATATCATTGGACTCACTTGACGCCAACTGATGCTACGTCCTCTGCCGGGGGCTGGGGTACAAGAGAGAGGCAAGTCTGGGCTGTGTGAGGGTGTTTGCGCAGAGCCATCTTTCTCTGGCCGCCTAACTCCTACCAGCACCTCAAGCCTCCTCTCTCAAGGAAGCTCAAGATCATAGATTTACAATCCAAACCACAGCCCTCTGCGGCCACCCAGCATGGGGAAACCTGTGCGAGCCCAGCATGCATGTTCCAGCCTGCTCACATACGGCATCATGGAAGCCTCCTGTACTCCTACAAAGCAGAGACACCATCTCATTTCACACCCGAGGCTGCTAGGATCAGCGGTGAAGTGACATCCCTGATGCCAGTCAGCTAGTGCGTGGCCAGGCTGGGAAACACCCTCATGTTAGCAGCACCCAGATCAAGGCTCAGAACACCGGCCCTTCAGGAGGCCCACCTTCTACCCACTTCCAGTCCTTCCCACCAGGGCCAAGACTAGGGTGAGGTGAGGGAGGTGTCTGGGGTACATAATTTAAGGGGTGCACTCATTCTGGGGTCTCATTTCCATGGTGATGAGAATGGTGCCTTCTCAACACTTGCACCCTCAGCGCCTTGCTCTCTCCCACCTTCAGCCCGGCCCTGCCCCCCTGCCCATGCTTCCTGCTTTCTGGCATCACAAATCAGCTGGGTGTTGTTTAACTCCCTATAAATGCTATCCTAAAGTAGACGCTCTTCTGTCCCTGGCTTCTTCCACTCAGCAGGAAGCTGTGCTATGTACTATAGGCTCCATGTTTATTGCGCAGAATCCATGTATGATGAAACCACACGGCACACATCCCTCTACTCTTATTGGACTTCTGTTTCCAAGCTATGTGCTTGAGATGGAAATTTTTTAAAATATATTTTATTGAATTTTTACAGAGAGGAAGGGAGATGGATAGAGAATTAAAAACATTGGTGAGAGAAACATCAATCAGTTGCCTCTTGCATACCCCCTACTGAGGATGTGCCCGCAACCAAGGTAAATGCCCTTGACTGGAATCGAACCTGGGACCCTTCAGTCCGCAGGCTGACGCTCTATCCACTGAGCCAAACCAGTTTCGGCTGATCTGGAATTTTTAAAAATTGATTTCAGAGACAGGAAGAGAGAGAGAGAAACATTGATGTGAGAGAGAGATACCAGTCGGTTGCCTCCTGAATGTGCTGACCAGGGATCGAACCTGAAACTTGGGTATGTGACCTGACTGGGAATTGAACCCTCCACCATTTGGTGTACGGGACATCGCTCCACTGAGCTACTCCGGCCAGGACTCAAGCTGGAATTTTTAACACCATATTTCTTTCCTGGATTCTGAATATAGCCGGGTGACTAAACTAACATTTCTCCACTTCCTGGTCCCTGGTATATCCATCTGGACACTGAGGGGGATGAGTCAGGTCAAGAGCTGTAGACTCGTTTGCCCGTGGGGCTCACCCAGACAGGTAATTAGAAGGAGCTGAAGCTGCTTGGATGGAGTTGGTGCAACTACAGTGCACAGTCGTCCGTCTCAGCGTCAGCCCTTTGGGATCCCAAGAGTCTTATCTCCGCCCAGGAGGGAGGGACAGTGGTACTTGTGGAAGTGGGGGAGGTGGTTCCCAGGGGTCCAGGCGTGTGCCAGCCCATGTGGCCTTGTGCAGCCATACGCTGGACACCAGGTTATTGTGTGTGCAGCCAGCTCCATCTCATGTTTGTGCACATCCTGTGCTCACTGGCCTGGCAGCCCCTCATTTGCATGCCTGCTGGTCTGCGCTAGGCCGGGGAGCAGGTGCAGGGGGAAGGGACTGGAGTCTTAGCTCACACATCCAAGCAACACCACTGAGCCGTTGCTTCCAGCTTATCTTAAAATAGCAACAGCTGAAGAAACCAGGCCACACGGGGCCGCGGGGGAGGGAGTGAGGGAGGGAAGGCGGCAGGGGAATGGCTCAGAGCCCCTCCCCAGCCCATCTGTGAGCCTCCATCTCTCTCCAGCCAGAGGAGTCTCCGGGCTTACCTCTGGGGTCCCAGAGCCCCACACAGAGCCTGACGCATGGGCGTGGGGATACAGAGGTGACTGCATATGCTGTCGATCTCCCCATCCCATTCAGTAAAAGTGATGGAAGGGCAGGGGCCTGCCAGGTGCCGGGGAGAAGGGTAGGGCGAGCCCTGCTCTACTCCCCACACCCAGCTTCAAGCAGGGTTTGGAGAGATTTCACTTCTCATGCATCCACCCCACTTCCAAATAAGCAATTTAATTAGACATTCTGGTTGCACTGCCAACAAAGCCTCACCTCCCCCTAGTCAGCCAGGAGCTCCCCCGGGTAGGAATTTGGGGGCATCCCTGGCGGCCCTCACAGGCCCTGTCCCTTCTCTGCCTGCAGCCTGAGGAGGTGGCCCAGGAAGCTGCTGAGGAGCCACTGATAGAGCCCCTGATGGAGCCAGAAGGAGAGAGCTATGAGGACTCGCCCCAGGTGAGGGGGAGCAGGCTGGGTGGGGCTGTGGGCGCCCAGAGGACAGCAGCCATCCCCAGCTGGGGTGGGAGGTCCCTGGCAGGGCAGGGTTGGGCCAGAGAGCTTCAGGTCCCCATTTTCTGGAACCCAGGTCCCCAGAGGTGTCAGCACGGAGGGAGGACAGCTGGGGTGTACTACTGGGCCCCAGGGAACCCTGCCCAGGACTGAACAGGCTGTTTCCAACTCCCAGGTTCCTGGGGTGGGGCTGGGGTGGGGGGATATGCCCTATTCCTCCCTAACAGGGAGAGGTCTCAGGCCCAGAACCTGGCCACCTGGTTTCCAACCCCTTCCTCTTCTGCTCTTCTCCACTTCACCCCGATCCTTCTGATGCAGGAGGAGTATCAGGAGTATGAGCCAGAGGCCTAAGGGGCCAGGAGGGCCCCCCACCAGCAGCACAATTCCTTCCTGGTCCCTGCCTCACCTCCCAGAGCCAGGGCTGACCTTCAACCCCTGCCCCCCAAATACGAGATCTTCCTACACTCCAAGGCGCCCGCTGGGAGCCTGTGTTAGTATCTGTCCATCTGTCTGTCCTACATCCACCGGCATCCACTCCGGGGCCTGGACAGGGCCTGGCCTGCGGACGACCATGGGAGCCTCGCCGCCCCACCTGTGTTGCCCTGCCCGCCCCATCCCGTCCAGTGTCTGCGCGGATGTAGCATGTTCTATGTGTTTTTAAACCAAGATCCGAAGGCGACGGCGCCCTGCCCTACCCCCACAGAGTCTCTCCGAGCGGCCCCTCCAGAATCCCCCACTCCACTCCCACGCCCGCCCCAAAACCTTTTTTTTTTCTTAACCAAAACCGGGAGTCAGGCTGTGCCATACCCCTCCCCCAGCCGGTCCGGTCCAAGCGCGGGCGTTGTGTGTGTCGTGATCGTGGCATGGAGAGTCCCCCAACCCCCGTGTGAGCGTGTTCCGGGCGGGCGGCCCAGCCGCCCCCTCCGTGTCCATGAATAAAGTCACTCTGTCTGTAGCCGGCGCCACGCGGGCAGGGCGGGCGGGGGCGCCAGAGAGGGGTGACCCACGGACTCCACCTGCCCCACTCCCTTCTTTGGGGCCCGCCAACCTCGGCCCGGGTATGGGACTGACAGCCTCGGACCCCGGCTTCCCAGTATCCCACCCTCCGGTGGAAGGATGTGGGAGAGGGGCTCTCCCGGGCTGCGAGGCGGGGAGGCAGCCTCTGGAGCCCCCTGGCGGCGGGAAAGCGCCTGCTGCCTGTGCGGGGAGGAGGGGAGCCCCGGCGCCCCGGTCGCCGCGGTGCAGGGTGCACCGGTTCACACCTCGCCTCGCTCGCAGCACGGGCGCGCGGGCACGGGGGCGCGCCGGGCGGAGTGCGCGCCCCCGGGCGGACACGTGCACACTCACGGCTGCACGCGCGCCGCCAAGTCCTCGGGAACCTGCTGCGCGGGCACGGAGACGGTGCTGTGCGCAGACAGACAGACCTCTCCCCTTCCCAGAGCGTTCACACGCGCGCACACACACCCCTGCGCGCGCACCCTTGCACACACACCTGCCCAAAGCAGACAGGCCCATCCGGCCCAGGAGTCACAGCTCGGGCTTCACCCCTCCCGGGAAGGCGCCCGGGGGGTTGCGGCCTGGGCTGGGGTGGGCGAGGGTCTGCAGACATCTGGAAGCCGGCCAGCCCACTGGAACAGACCGTTATGGACATTGGAGGGGCCCCCAGCACCGCCTGGGCAAGGGAAGACGGGGCGGAGACCTCACGTGGCTGCGCGGAGGTCCCGCCTCCGGCAAGGCGAAGGGGCCGCTCTCATTGGCTCAGAAGCTCCCCGCGAGGCCCCGCCCCCGTCGATGCGCCGCTCTCTCTGCCACGGAGCTCCTTCATTTCATCCCCGCAGAAGCGGGGTCCCAGCCCAGGCGGAGCCCCCGCTTTTCCTGGCCGCTGGACCCCACCCCCAACCTCGCCTGCGTAAGAGCTCACCCCCCTTCTCTGCCTGTTCAGACATCCTTTCGGACTCCAGCCCCTGGGTTGGAAGGAGCTTGGCCAATTCAGTCAACGCTGAGTGTTAGCGCTGCCTCTTTCCCGAGGGGAGGGGGCTGGGATGGTGCCAGGCTCCGGAGCTTCTTGAGCATTGAGGGAGGTCGGCCCACTGGGATCACCTTGGCCTGTACCTAGCCTTTGCTTCCGGAAGTCGGAGGCGGCTGGCAAACATGTGTGTAGTGAGAACAAACCGGTGGGCTTGGCTTCTCTGACTCCAAGTGCAGGTGCCAGGATCTCAGGTCCCTTTTGACTGAATGAGGACACCATTTACAACCCACGGGACGCGGGGATTGCAAATTCCTGGCCCTCCGTTTGAATTTGCTTAATTTGCTAGCACAAGGTTTAATTTTTTTTTTAATGTGATTTCAGTTAGCAACAACCCTTTTCTCTCCCTAGTCACTCATTTTCATGAGCTGACTGCTAAAGAATTTGAGTTTGCCACCTCCTCTCCAGATACCAGCACCGGATCCCCAGTTTTAGATGCCAGAACAAGGTTTGCCATCTGGCTCGGGGTGGGGGTGGGTTCTTCCTTCCTTGTTGCCAGGCCACGCACCTGGTTTTCTGAGCCTGGTTTCTACCCAGAGACCAAGGTTGTCTTCTGCCAGGGTCACTTTTAAACTGTATTCCAGGCACAGGCACAGAAGCATCAGCGGGAGATGCCAGCCCTGAATCAGATGGCAGCCCTGCCTGTGGGTGCACATGTAAGAACACACAACTCCTGGGTCCCTCCCTGGTGACAGGGATGGAGTTATTTGCCAAGTGCCCAGTAGGCCTCAGGCATCTGGCATCGGTCTCCATGAATTTCACTTGAAATTGTGCTCAGTGATTTCTTGTTAGTAGACCCAGTTTGCACGTGAGAGAATGAAGGCCAGAGAGGCAGTGACCTGCCCTGGGAAGCATTGGTAGGAGTGACAGAGGCCACAAGCCTGACCCCAAAGCCCAGTTTTCCCAAAGGGACCTGCTCTTGGGGGAGATAAACACAGAACCATCAGTAAAGGAAACCGTGGGGGCAGCAGCGTGGAGATAAGAGAGGCTTGTGCAGTTTCATGCAGACTGCAAGTGAGGTTGTGTTTGGGGGCGGGGGGGGGGGGAGGGTGAGGTGTTGAGCTGTGTGTGCACACTTACATACATGATGGGAGTGTATCAGTTGATGTGTGTACATGCATATTGCCCACATGTGTTGTGTGTGTTTAGTCATCCAACAGTATGTGCTGCACACATGCTCTGTTCTTAGAAGGGAGGGGCTGCAGGCATAGCCCTGCAGGTCGCGGCCTCAAAGGAACTCCTGTCCCACGGATCAAGATAATTTTGAGTTTTATGAAGAACATAAAGCTGGGCGATGTGCCTGGGAGGGAGTGGTGAGCAACAGTAAATGGGTGGTCAGCTCAGGCCTCCGAGGAGGTGAGGGGGCTGACACCTGTGTGAGAAGGAGCTGCCTGGGAGACCCGGAGACAGACTCGCATGGAGCAGCCCACCTCTGTGTCTGCGCGGACATGGCATGTGGTGGGCTTGGCCGATACCTGCAGGTCCAGCCCCACCGCGCCCGATCCACACCTTCCCTTCTGTGCCTGTGCTTTCCTCCACAGCTGCCCTCGGCGCAGCCTGGTGGAATCCTTCCCTCCTCTGAGCTTCCCCTAGTCCTCCAACAAGAAATGGTTAGTCCCCGTCACCCCCATCCTGCGCAGTGTGCGCAGGGTGACCCCTCCCGACCCGTGTCGGCACTCTGTGGGCTTTTGCTGGCTGAAAACTGCCCTCTCCCCCTGATGAAGGGCTGGGGGCTGTCCCTGTGTCCCCACCGTTCCCAGTTTCCCTCCCAGCTTCCCACCCCTCCCCCCACCCCGGAACTTTATTTTTGTTGTCTCCCTTCCCTATTTATAGCTCTCTCCCCTCCAGAACCATCCCTGCATCCATCCTGTTGCCTAGAAACTGGCTCTGGGCTGCGGGTGGGGGAAGGCCAGGCCAGCCAAGGCAGGGGGAAGGAAGAACTGCCACCCACTCCCCCTCCCAGCATTGCTCTCAGGCTCCCAGGAGCCCACACCAGCCTCTGCCCAGCACCCACACGTGTTTCTTAAAAGATAAAACAAAATGTGGAAAACAGCAGCCTTTGTGATTTGTGAAGCCCTTCACAACTTCTAGAGGGCAATATATACACCCAGTCGCTGATGCCTCTCCATGGCCTGCCCTGTGGGAGGCCTGGACCCATTTTTCCAAATGAGGAAACTGAGGCTCCAGGAAGTAAAGGTCTCATAGCTCACGTTTTCTCCGGAGAAATTCTATGGCTTCCTTGGGATATTGGCCTGAAACACTGAAAAGAAGTTTTTAGAGACAAATAATCCCCAAATCCATTGCTTTCAAAAGGGTGAAGAGAAAAATGTTAAGATTTATCGAACACCAAGCCACCCACACTGCCATACACCCACCATGCACTCTGCTGTGCCCCACACCATGGCCCCAACATGTCCCTGCAACACCCCAACCATGCCACCCTACGTGCCCCCCACTCCCCCTTGCCCAGCTGCAGCTCGACTCCTGGTCCTGAGTCTCCCCTTCCACAGATGGCACCAGGGAGCCTGAGCTTGCTTCCTGGCTCTGACTTCACCAGCTTTGTGACCTCAGACAGTTCACGGGACCTCTCTGAGCCTCGGCTTCCTCAGCCTGAAAGAATGCCGACTTCCACCCCAGAGGACTAGTGGGAGACACTGATGAGAAAGTGCTTTGAAAAGCATCGAGTGCTGTAAGGTGTGACTAATTCAAATAGTTACTATTGCTATGGTTACGATCAGGGCCAAGAGGGAGGGCAGGGGAGCCAAGATGGGCCCGGGCTTACCAAGGGAGCCCTGGCCTGTGTCCAGGCAGAGGCCTCCTTTCCCTGGAAGAAGGAGGGTCCTGGGTGGAGTGGGGGGAGGGCACAGAGGCCCTCATGCCTGACTCCACCGCTCTCAGGCATCCCCATCCCCTACTGCCCCTCTCCCTGTCTCCCACCCAGAGGGCCCACTTGTATCTCTGAACTTGGCTCTCTGGGCAGAATGGGGGAGAGGGCTGCCAAGGAGCAGCTGGGCCATGATTCAGCCTGAGTCACCCATCCAAATGCTGGGGCCACCCCCAGCTGGGCCAGGGCCCACAGCTGCTGGGGGTGGGGAAGTGGAGAGGAAGGGAGGAGGCTGTGTGGGCAGCAGGCTGTGCTCACATGTGCTCAGGCCAGGGGCTTTCATGACTATCAGAGCAGCTGTGAGGGGCTGGTGCATATGAAGAGGTCAGAGTGGGGAGAGTGACTCCATGGACACCGGTTATCTGGGCTGACTGAGGAGGCAGGGTTTTCGTGTGTGTGTGTGTGTGTGTGTGTGTGTGTGTGTGTGTTGTTTGTGTGTGCCTCACATGATTGGGTGTTGCAAATAGTCTTCTGAGTAAATGAAGAAGAGTTAATAGTATGGACTGAAGTGTGGCTCCCAGCTTTATCACTTTCAGCTATGTGACCCTGGTAAGTTACCTAACCTGTCTGGACTTCTGTTTCCTCACCTATGAAATGGAAACAACAATACTATCACTCTCAGATGATTTTCTTCAGAAGTAAGTGTAATGAGCTGATGACTGTAAAACAATTAGGCAGGCAGTAAGTGGTGCATCACCATTGTTACGTTATCATCATCCACTGGTTACACATTGCCTGCATAGGAAGGCACCTATCTGAGTGTCTGTGTTCAGTGGTGTGTCTGTGCAAGCCTCAGGGGACGGGAGGTCTGGGTGAATATTTCTTGAAGGAGCCAGTGAATGTGTGCTGTGTGTACAATTCTGAAGCAAACACAAGCACTTTCCAGAAAGTTGGGTTCACTGTCTGCCATATGATCCCATCTCGACACACACACACACACACACACACACACTACCACCACCACCACACCTTCCATAGAGGCTGTGATTTGCTGAAATTGGCCTAGACCTGGACCAGGGTTCAAGCAAACAGGTCAGGAACTGTGAATGCTATTGCATTGGAACGCTCAGACCTTCTCAAAAATAAAGCTGGAATGGGGGTAACTGGCTAGACCCAAGGGTGGGTATGAAAGGGGGACTGTGTTTGATAAAGTGGACATGAACATCAATAAGCATGAGATGCGTGTGTGTGTGTGTGTGTGTGTGTGTGTGCTCGCGCGCACGCGTGCAGGGGTGGCACTGGGAGTGGCTGCTGTCTCTGCTCTGGTACAGTCTGCTTGTCTCCATGGAGCCTGTTGCCACACATGCTTGCTTTTCAGAAAGTCACCGGGATTGTTTTTTCCACCCCCAGCCTGGGCGCCAGCCAAGGAGCTGCAGGCACTCGTTTATCTTTTAGTGCGTACGAGTGTGTATGGCTTCCCAGCGGGAGACCATTCGAGATATACACACACATGCACACACACGCTCTCACATGGGCAGGGGTGACCATGTTGGTTGTCACAGAATGAGCCTGAACCGTAGGATGAGCCAAAACCTGGGCCCAGACCAACTCGCTTTATGTGGGAACAAAGATGGCCCCTCAGCAGCCTCAGCGGACACACCAGGCTTAGCAATCCCCAACGCTCCAGGGAAGTGTGAGGGCCAGTTGTCCTGGCCTTGGTGCTGTACTCTAACCCCATCCCCCAGAACCAGTCACTGCACAGCAAGTGGACACGCCTGGGTCACTGCCCCCCTAAAGCTGGCAGTGGGGTAAGTCCTACCCCACCACGTGGACAGGAGTGGCTCGCCGTGGTCAGAAAAGGGGAACAGTGTTGGGCTCACTATTACCCCGGTGTCCCCCATGAGTGCTACACTATGCTTGGTGTGGAATTTTTATTTGTTGTTTGGGGGTTTTTTGTGTTTTGGGGTTTTTTTTTTTTCCTCCCTCTACATTCTCCTTAGAGCTCTGAGCGCTCTTACATATGATGAAGCTGAGGCTCAGAAGGACCTTAATCAAGGCACATACTTGTGTGCTACTAACTGGAAAGACCTTCGTGTTTGGTTTTGTTTTCTGGAAACTTTCCATTTCAAACGTTTTTATCAACAAGTCCCCATGGAACAAGAGTGTTTGGAGTGTGGCAAAGGGCACAGATGGAAAGAGGCCCTGACTGTGCCATGTAGCTGACAAGGCCAGAGCTCTGACCACATCCTCTCAGACGACCTGGCCGTTCCTGTGCCCGCCAGAAAGACTCCCATCGGCCAGGACCTGCGTCTTTGTCAAAAAGCTGCCCCCTGGCTGTGGAGCCCACTTGCCCCGTGCACTGTGAGCCAGAAGCACCTGGAATTAGTACTCAGCCCCGGTGTCTACGAGGCACTCGGCCATAAATATACCCGCTCCCTCACCTTTGGCCAGGGAATTCTGAGATCTGCCTTTATCCCATTTCCCAAGACTTCCTGTGGGATTAAGCTTCACTCTCCCACTGTGGTAGCTGGCTTAATAACGACCCCTTATTGGATACCTGCCTCTCCCGCTCCCCTGCTGGTGTCCCCGCACCTCCCAAATAAGCCACAATCTCTCTTCAGTTTAGGTCTGTAAGCTGCCCCAAAGCACTCGACCCCATCTTTCCCTTCCACCCTATCATTTGGGCCCAGCCATCGTGCTCTCCCTTCCTGGCATCTCCCATTCCTGTCTCTACTGCCCCACTCCCATCACGATATAATGCCTTCAATCTCCTCCTCACCCCGTGTAGAAACCGTGATGTCTCCTTTCTCCCTCCAAGCCCAGACTTGTTGAAAGAGTCACATCCTTGTCCCTCGGTGCCTTACTCCTATTTACTCATTAACCACCACCACCACCACACCACACCACCACCACCACCACCACCCCCCACCCCCCGTCTGGCTTCCACCCCCAACTCCTCCACTGCCTATGCTTTCGTCAAATTTCCACTACCTTCTTTTTAAGTGCAGAGGACATCTCCCAGGCCATATCCTATCTTCCTGGTGCAGTTAGCCCTACCCTTCTGGAACATTCTCTCTCCTTGGCTTCAGAGACATCACACTCTCCTGGGTTTCTTCTGGTTTCTCAGACAACTCTCTCTCTCTCTCTCTCTCTCTCTCTCTCTCTCTCTCTCTCTCTCTCTCTCCAGCCTCATTTCCCAGCTGGTCCTTTAATGCTGGAGCTCCTTAGGGTGGATCTGGGGTCTTCACTCACCCCCCCCGCCCCGGTCTACATGCTCCCCTTATGCACCAACACGTCCTCATGACTTTCATCACCAGCTTCCTGGCCTGTCTGCCCTGGCTACTCCGGGGCTCCGCTCTGGACTCGTATGTGAAAGCACCGCCCTCCCACAAGCCCTTACTTTCCCCAGGGTTCATCGGTACCTGACCTCGATCCACTTGGCTCCCCAAAACAGAGCCCTCTGTCTTCTCTCACCCACAGCCAGCCCATGATCAAAGCTTCTCTCCATCCCAACCAGCACTGCCATGCTTCCGAGAGCAGCTTCTCTCCATCCCAACCAGCGCTGCCATGCTTCCAAGAGCAGCGTCTCTTCCCTAAACAACCTCCGAGGCCTCCTCACTCTCGCCCTGCTCTGGTTCAAATGCGCCCCGCCCAGGGGTCTTAGATCATAGGTTGGTCCCGCCACTTTTTACGCCTTATGAGCCTCCCCCAGCCTCCATGTCTACATCTGTATCACCGGGCCAATAATGTTTACCTGGAAGGACTGTAGGGGGAATAAAATGAAATGAATGTAGAATAGGGTTTGTAAACTGTGAGGCAAAGTGCCCTTGCGGGCAGCGAAGGAGCAGTTTTCAGGGCCTGAGCGTTAGAAAGCTGGCGGCAGGGGAGTTGTCCGAGGTGCTGAAAATTGGTTTGGGCATTCTGCGGTTTTCTGCTTCTCCTGGCTTCTGGCTCAAGACACGGGCCGATAGATTTTCTTCGTTTGCCATCTAGATTTTTATTTTTATTTTTTTAAAGATCACGGTGATTTAAGGTCCACCAGGTAAGTGACAGGAATAAAAAATAGGGGTTAAGTGTGAGGTGAATTAGCTGTGTGAGCAGAAACAAGTGATGTATCAGTATCTCAACATTCTTATCTGAAAAATGGGGACATGATCCATTAACATTAACACTCTTCTAAGTGATTGGAAATTGAACTTAGATGAATTCTGTAAACAAAACTTAGCACGGTGTTTGCCCCTAAATAAGCGTTACATTAACATTAGCTGTTGCCATTTTTAGTAGGTGGTTTCACAAGTGCAGGAGAGAGGGTTCTATCCCCTCCCCCCCCTCTCTCTCTGTAGGCAATTACGGAATTATTTTTTCTCCTCTGGAAAGTCAAAGGGGAGGGGACAGTTTCTCTGCTGAGAAATGTGGAGGGGAGGGGGGCTGCAAGTCCTGACGCGCTAGGCATTTCACATTTTACTGGGAGCCCCTGAACATCTGCTTCTGGCTCCTGCATCCTTCCAAGGCCACTGTGAAGTGATTCCTATTAGTCCCATTCTATAGATGGGGAAATGGAGGCTCGGAGGGGTGAAGTGATTTGCTCAAGGTTGCCTCGGGGGAGAAGAAGTGGACTTGCACGGACTAGAGGGTGGGCGGCCACCTGGCTGGGAGGCGGGTGGCGGGGGAATCCAAGGCGCTTCCCCTCAAACCCCGCACCACCCCACTCCCACCACGCCCACCCCCACCCCCACCCCCACCCCCACCACCGGGGTCCGCTCCGCTGGCGCGGGCGTGGGCAGCGGCGAGACAAAGGGAAGGGGGCGGGGAGGGACAGGCCGGAAGTGGGGCCGAGGCGGAGGCGGGAAATCTCTCCGCTTTGAGAGCTCGGAGATCTCACCGACCTGGGTCCCCATCCGTGGGGCGGCTTCCCCTCTCCGAACCCCCATTTCCCTCTCGGTGAGGCGTGGAGAGAGAGGGTGTCTTCGGGCTGGGTTGGGTGAGGTTGGAGACAGCGCGCCCCGCCCTCCAAAGGCGCGCGGCCACCGGGCAGCCCCTCCACCTCCGAGCCTCCCGGTCTGTGAAATGGGAGCCCAATCGACAGGGCGGGAACCCAGAAGCCCAGGGGCCATGCGGAGGGGCGTCCCTTTCTCCCTCCCTCCCTCCCTCCTTCTCCCCCCCTCCCTCCTTCTCCCCGGCTTCCCCGCCGGCACCGCCCCTCCCGGCGGAGCCCGGAGCCGGCCAGCGCGCATGCCCGGGGCGGGGCGGGCGCGGGGCGGGAGCGCGGGTCTGGCGCGGGGGACCGCGGCGCCGACACCGAGGGGCCGCCCGCCAGCCCGGCCGGAGCAGCGAGGCCCCGGGCGGCGGCCGCGGAGCCGGAGCGCAGCGCGCCGAGGACACCGAGCGGCGGCACCGCGGGGTAAGCGCCCGCCGCACCTGCCGCCCCTCTGGGAGGGCGGGCGGCGTAGAGCCCCTTCTCTCCTCCCTCCTGCCGAACCCGGAGCCGCTGTCCGGGGTCTTCGAACCCCCTGGGTGCTGGGCTTCGGCCCCGCGCGCGGCGTGCGTCCGGCCGGAGCCCGGGTCCGTGTACGCGCGCGGCCGGGGGCGGCAGGTGCCCGTTCCTAGGCTCCTGGCCGCGGCGGGGCGGGGCGGGGTGGGGGCGGGTCCCGCTGTCCGGGCCGAGTCCCCCAGGGGCCCCACCGGCCAGTCCGCGTGTGTACAGAACCCTGGCCCCGCAGCCCCTTTGTTCCGCATGGCCGTGTGTGTGTGTGTGTGTGTGTGTGTGTGTGTGTGTGTTGGGGGGGAGGGTAGCGCGGGGAGGGGTCCGCCTGCGTTGATTCATTTCTCTCCTAGAGCAAGCTCAGGGCTCGAGTGGCTCTGCTGTTCGTGAAACAATGAGCACACTCGCTGTTGCACACTTAGTGTGGCACACCCTCTGGGGTCCCATCACACACTGTCACACAACGCATGAGGCCATAGGTCCACACACATCCGCTGTGGGCCTTGGTCATTCCATCAGACTCATAAACTTGGCCACCCGTGCACCCACCCAGGACACCCCGTGGGAGCCTTCCATTCACACCCAGGCATAGCTACGCACTCACACCAGCCATTGCTATCACGGCATTCTCAACTCAACAATGCTCCCTGATCCCGACATGCTCACGGCCACCCCGCTCTGGCCTGCGTGTGCCTGTTCACACCTGCTCATGTATCCACAGTCCCTGGACTAGGCCGTCACACTTGTGGGCACTTTCCCTGTCGCACACTTTCTGCCTCTTAGCTTAATATCCACCTTCCCCCGCATTCAGCCCCAGTGTGCACACTCTTGCCCTCTTGGGGATGGGTGGATGGATGGATGGATGGTCAGGGGGCCATTTTTGGAAGAAGGTTTGGCCATCACCCTTGTTAAGCTCTTTCTTACCTCCAGCCCAGGCAGGAAGCTTCACTGCCGTGAGGGTACTAGGAGATGAGGGTAGGAGAGGGTGAGGAGCAGCAGACCAGGACTGTCAGACAGACACAGGCCACACTCATGCCTGTCAAAGCCCGCAAGCCTTTATAGGCCCTGTCACTATGGGAGGAGGTGTTCGCTGGTGGCTGGCAGCCCTGGGGAGAAATCCTAAAGGGAGAGGAAAAGGTGGCCAGGTCTCGGGGCCAGAGTGGGCACTTACAAGGGCCGCCCACCCAAGAGCAGGGCACCCCTCCAGGCCAGCTCTCCCATGAGACTCTGAGGCCCTGGAGCCACTCGAGTGCACACCCACAGGGTCCAAGTGGGCCCCGTGTCACACAGACAAGCAGGCTATTTTATGCATATGCAGGTTGCTCGTGTGTACACCAAGCTCTTCTTGAGCAGAATGCAAGAGCCAAATCCCGGCTCCCAGGCTGGCCTAGCCTGCTGCATTCCACACTCCCTCTGCACACACTAAGGGGTCATCTGCCCATGGGGTTTGTGGTTCCTGTAGGTGGGGTGTGCACGGGGGACACTCTTTTGTGAGGCGTGGGGGGACACTCTTGCTTCCTCTCCTGAATGTTCCCTGGTACTTTGCCAAAAAGCAGAAAGGGGTTTTAAGAATTAAGGATCAGTGTCTAAGACCTTAGCTGATACCAGTCGGAAGAACCCGGGTTTGGGGTTCGGAAACAATAGGCTTTGAACCACAGTCCCCCGCCCCATCTGTGTGCCTTTGGTGTCAAGTCTTTTCTCCCTCTGACCTGTGTCCTCACCTGTGAAATGGGGTAATAGTGCTCCCTCGTGAGGTTTTTGTAGAGTCCAGATGCTACAGGGAGCCTGAGCAGGCTGGGCCCAGGGCTGAGCACACAGAGGGAGAGTGACAGAACTGGGCTCTAGAGGGAGAGGAGGGGCGTGGAGGGGGGTGAAAGGTGGCGCCCCAGGCTTGAACTGCCTCTTGCAGAAGTGGCTGGATGATATCAAAGCTTTTCCACAAGCCAGGAAGGGCCCAGCAGAACTGTGAGCAGAAAGCCTCTGGGAATGGTATCTTGGCTGATCTTCAACCCCGGGCTGGGCCAGCTCTTCCGAATATAACCTGCACCCCCTCCCCCATTTCACAGATTGGGAAAGACCCATCCAAAGTCATGGAGGAAGTCCATGCTCAGGCTTGACCCCACACCTTTCTGACCGTGGCCAGGCTCTCTGTCCCTTCCCCAAAACTGATCCCAAGTCGAAGGACCTTGAGCCGGGAACTGAGACACCGGCCTCTTCCAGGTGTGCCTTTCAGAGAGGGCGTGTTACCAGCGGGGCCCTGCCTGCCCCTCAGGACCTCCGTTTCCTCTCCGGGAAGTAAGAACACAACACCACATGGCACCCGGGGTCTGCACATAAACACGGGGCCTTGTGTGTGAGGTCACTTCCCACCTCTCTATCTGGTCAAGGCTCAGAACTCAGGTGGCTACAGGCTAGATGGATAACATACATGAGAGGCTGGCTGTGAGAAAAGGCATGGCACAAATGCAGTGACCCATGGCAACCAGCACCAGCCTCAGTGTGCAGGACACCACGGGGAGGGCTGGTGGCTGTGGCTAATTAGAGAGTGCACCTCTAGCTAACGAGGCAGTCACTGCTTGGCTCCTGCTGACTGTTGCCATGCAGAAAGCAAGCTCAGATCGCCAATTTTTAGTTTTCCAAGAGGATCTAGAAAAATGGTTTTCACATGGAATCATCTAACTTTTAGAAGTTAATTCCTTTTTTAAAAAAAAAAATTTTTTTTTTTTAGCACTCTGGGTCAAACAAGCGTAGCTGCGGACTGGGTTTGCCAGTTTGTGCCTCTGCTGCAGGCTCTCCCTCCCCTGCCCCCTCCTGGGAGCACAGCTGGGCGCTGACAGGCTGAGTAGATAAAAACAGGCCTTCCACAGGCACAGCCGGCCCCAGGGTGCAGAGCTGCGCACACCTCTCCTCTTGTTAATTTGCACAACAGCCCTGCGTGAGCAGGGGGTGCGTGTGCCAGGGTCCCCAGTGAGAAGGAGGGACTTACCTGAGGTCCCAGAGCTGGAGAATGGGGAGCAGTCCTGTCTCTCTGCTAGGCCACCCCCAGGGGAGGGAGCTTGTTGATTGGTGTTGTTGGAGGGGCCAGTGTGAGGGGACCCAGGGCTGGGCTTCCCAGGGTGAAATAAGCGGGAGTGAGGACCCAGAGCGCCCCCCCTACAGCCTGTGAACTCCTTCCAGCGCCATCCCAACCCCCCATACACACACACCTGCCAGGCAGCTATAGAATTCCCATTTTCCAGAAGAGGAAACTGAGGTTCTAAGAGGAGGCATGGCTGGCAGAGCCAGCCCTCAGGACCTTGGTTTCCTCCTCTGGAAAGTAAGAACAGAGCAGAGCGTGGGCCCTCTCTCTCGGCCATCTACCCAGTCGGTCTGGCTTATTACCTCCTTTTCTATAGCCAAAGGACCAGATAGATCAGAGGTCTCCAGCAAGTGGCCTAGGGGTCAACACTGGCCCACAAAAGTGAATTCTCTGGCCAGTGTAGTATTTTTTACATTAACCAACATTTAAAATATAGGAAAACCCAAGTTGGTGACTTTGCTCAAAAAATGAGAGCAGGTCATGCAAGAGCCACCTTTCCTTCCCTGCTTAAGACACTGCAGGGGTCCCAGCAGCCTTAGGATAAGCCCTCGCTTCTCCCCCAAGGCCTGCGTGCTGGGTTCTCGCCCGCCTCCTCCCTCTCCCCCTTCCCATTCCACTCCAGCCCCTCAGGCCTTTCCATGGCTGCCTCAGCCGTCACCTCCTCAGAGGGCCCTTCTCAAGCACGTGTTAAGCCAGCTGCCCACTCCTTTGTCTTCACCGCACCTATTTTTTTGAAATTACATGATTCTTTTGCTTACTTGTGGATTGCTTGTCCCCCAGTCTTTCCACACCTGGAAGGCAGAGACCATGCATTTCTTAGTCACTGCTATATCCCTAGTACCAAGAACAACGCACATGTGAATAATAAGTGAATTCCTGCCCTGGCCAGTGGTATTGATTGGACCACCGTCCTGTGCAGGAGGAGGCCGCAGGTTCGATTCTCAGTCAGGGACATACCTAGGTTGTGGCTTTACTCCCCAGTCAGAGCATGTAGGGGAGGCAACTGATGGATGTATCTCTCTCATATCAATGCTCCTCTTCTCTTCTTGCTCTTTTCTTCTCCTCTCCTCACATTTCTTTTCTCTTCCTCCTCCTTCTTCTCCCCCACCTCTCTACAAAAATGAGAATAAATGAATTCCTAATCAGCTAGTAGAACTTAGTGCTAGAAGGGGTCACTGCTGTCTCATTTACTACAGTCCCCACCACTCCCATTTGAATTAGGAGTCTTGAATCATGTCACTTACTCTGCTGTTTTTCTTATGGGAGAAAAACACTTCCCTGTGCCCATTTCATCATCTGGAGCCAAAAATTGAAGTCCATACCACTCAAATCTGATGCCTGCTTGACCCTTGTGGGCCAGTGACCTTCCAACTCATTCTTTTCTCATGCTGCTAAAAACCAGATCCAAAGACTTCCAGCCAGACCTCTCCAGTGTTTCAAACCTATCGCATAGCCCTGGCCAGTGTTGCTCAGTGGTTAGTGTAGACCCGTGCATTGAAGGGTTGCAAGTTCAGTTCCTGATCAAGGGCACATACCTGGGTTGCAGGGTCTATCCCCAACCTTGGTTGGGGCTTGTGCTGGAGGAATCAATGAATATGTCTCTCTTACATTTATGATTCTCTCTCTCTCTCTCTCTCTCTCTCTCTCTCTCTCTCTCCCCCTCCTCCGCCTCCTCCTCCTCCTCCCTCCATCTTTCCCTCCCTCCCCACTTCCCTTACACTTTCTCTCCAAAAAAAAATCAATGGAAAAAATATCCTGGGGTGAGGATTAACAACAACAACAAAATGCCGTCTCACAGCTGCCTCTGTACATCCCCCTATAAGTCCCACAGGCACCCAGGTCTCCTTCCCAAGACCCCGTGCCCACCATTATGTGTAAGACTACCCTCCCCCTGTGTCCCCATTAAGGTGCTGACCCCACCACCACTCTAAGTCCCATAAGCCCAAAGCCTGCAGACCCAGTGGTGAACAGTGGGAACCATGTCCCCATCCAGGGACCTAAGTCCAGGCAGAGACCCAGAGGTGTAAGTGCAAAGTGACATGAGTCTGGTCAGGGGAAAACTGGAGTCTGTGGGAACCCTGAGGGAGCTGGTGGACAAAGAAGACTCCGGGGGGAAAGGGGGAGGCATTTAAACTGAGGCTTGAAGGTTGAATGAGAGCCAGGCAGGAGGGGAGAGGCCACGATGGGAGAGATGTGAGCCACAGAGGAACCCAAAGGCGGTACACTTATATATGTGTGTGTGAGTGAATATGGGTGCATGTGTGTGTGCATGTGGGGGGCTGAGTGGAATGGATGTGTGTGCTAGTGAAAATGGGTGTGTGCATGTGTGTTGTGCATGTATATGCTTGGGGGGAGGAAGTGCACAATGAATGATATAGCCCTGCAGGTCAGTAAGTCTGCAGGGCTTGAACCTTTAGGGTAAATTCAACTCCATAATGTTGAATTTACCCTAAAGGTAGTAGAGAGTCATTAAAGATTTCTGTTTTCCCTGTTCTATTGTTTTTTAAATCATAACTCACTCAGCCAGCGTGGCTCAGTGATTGTGCATCAAATCTATGAACCAGGAGGCCACAATTCAATTCCTGGTCAGGGCACCTGCCCAGGTTGTGGGCTCCACCCCCAGTATGGGGCATGCAGGAGGCAGCCTATCCATGGTTCTCTGTCACCATTGATGTTTCTCTCTTCATCGCTGAAATAAAAATAAAAAAGGTCATAATTCACATTCAAACTTTATAGACGGGCAGACAAAAAAAAATCTCTTCCATTTCCAAATCCCTGGTCTCACTTCCCAGAGGCAATCACTACTAAAAAATTACACGAGTTTCCTTCTAGAAACATTCTTTTCATAACTAAACCATAAATGTGAGTCTGTCCTTTATCTTGGCTACATGCATGGGATCCCTCTGGCCATGCTGTCCCGGGCTTTTTTCACTTATTTTATTCTGGACATCTTTCCTCTTCCCTCCGCACATTCTGACAGCTCCGAGGGGTGCCAGGGGCTTCCTGCACTTTCTGAACACACTTCTTGGTTTTCTTCTCATCACCAGCCATGTCCTCCTCACCTCTGTGCACCACCAGTCTGTCTTCAAGGCCATCCCTGGAGGTGGGTGTGCTGGCCCAGATGCTATGTGCACTGAAACTGATAAATGTCTTTTCAAAAAGATTACAGCCAATTTACCTCCCCAGCAAGAGCCAGGGGAAGTAAATTGCATGGAATCGCGTGGTGGGACCAGCATCTTAAAAGATCACTCAGTCATTCATTCAATAAATATTTATTGGGAGCTACTTGCTAGTCATTTTCTTGACTCTGATGTACATGGGTACACACCAACAACCCTCCTCCCCCCGCCCCAACATACACACACAACTACCGTCATACAGCTGACATTCTAATGGTAAAGCCAAGCCATAAGCAATGAACCAATGTAATATGTCAGATGGTGACAGGTACCGTGAAGAAAATCTGAGCAGGGCAAGCGAGATGCAGAGCTCCAGCCAGTGCCGGGGAGGAGGCTGGAGCAGACCATGCAGATATGGGGCAGAAAAGCATTCCAGTCAGAGAGGACAGCCAGTGCCAAGGTCCTGGGGTAGGAGGTGTTTGAGGATCAGCCGTGCAGCCAGTATGGCCAAAGCAGCATAATCGAGGGAGAGGTACTGGGGCCAGAAAAATGCAGAATCTCTTATAAGGTCCCTATAAGAAAGTTACTTTAACTTCACATAAGATTGAGGAGACACTTGCATGGTTCTGAGCACGGGGGTTGGGGGACCATGATCTGCCTTGAGTCCTATTACCATCCTTCTGGCTGCTGTGTTGAGAATGAGCTGTTTGGGATGAAGAAAAAAGCAGGGATGATCCAGGTGGGAGATAGTACAGGTTAAGCTCAGGGTGGTAGCCAGATCCTGGGTATACTCTGAAGGCAGATCCCTTATGTTTTGCTGATGGGTGGGATTTTTTTTAAGGGTGTGACAGAAAGTTAAGGGCGACTCTGGGGATTTGGGCCTGAGACGTAGCAAGGTGGCTTTGGAGATGAGGCAGGAAGAGCGGGCTTCAAGCTCGCTTTGGCTGCTGAGCGTGTAAGGGAACAGAGCTGCTCGCAGACCCAGCCGCCTGCCAGATCCTCTCCCTGGCTGTCCCCCAGGTACCACACGCTTGGCTTGTCCAAAATGCAACTCCTCCTTTCCCCACATCTCCTGCCCGGCACCATTGCCTGGCAACCCACCCACCCCCAGCCAGAATCCTGCGGTCCACCCCCACCTGCACCCCCTACAGCCAGCTGGTTCCTGTCAGTTTTCCCTCAGAGCTCTCAATCCTGCCGACTCCCATTCCCCGGGACCTTTCTGGAACCTCTCATCCAGACCACTGCAGCTGCTCAGGGTCCGTGGCAGAGGGGCTGGGTGAATGAGTGAAGCACTGGGTAAATGAGGTTGAATGAATGAATGACTAGCCTCCTTGTAAGCCTTGGCCAGCCCCTCTCCTCCAGCCCAGCCTCCACCCCATTCCAGAGCCATCTTTGAAAGCACACATGTTGGGCTTTCTCCCTTCTTAGGCCATCAAGTATTCACAGCTCCCCAGGGCCTACACAGACAGAGCTGGTAGCCTACAGACATATTTTATTTAGCCCCCAGAGTGCTGTGGTTTGTTTGTTTGTTTTATCTTGAATTAATTAGGACATTTTACATTAAAGTGCCGGATTTCCCACTTCTCGCTGGCACCACCGGGATGCATTTCTCCAGAGCAATGCTTGGCTGCTGAAGAAGTGGTTCTCCCCTTAGACGGAGCATACGCTCGCTGGTGTGCGGCAGTCTTCACCACTCCCTATGGCTTTATACTGAGCTTGCTTCCCTCGCTTAAACCACTGCCTCGCCCCGGAGTTTGTGGCCCATGGGCTAGAGGACAAAAAGCGCAATTTCTAGGCAGCATGGGGTGGGCTGACAAGGAAGGGTGAAGGTGACGGGAGTTGAAAGTTAGACTGGACAAATCGTGAAGGGCCTTGAATGCCATGTTAGAAGTCAGGGTCGCCGGGGGCAGTGACGTGGGTGGGTTTGTGCTGTTAGCCCAGACCGGGGCAGAGGATCTGGTGGAGGAGGCCTGGCTGCTGGGAGGAGGGTGAGAGAGAGGAGGCCCAGATGGAGGCTCTTCTCCGATGGGTCTCCCCTGAGCCTGAGTCCACTCTCTCTGTGTTTCAGCACCGGACAGCAGCCTGGCGCCGAAGCATGGTCCTGAGGGCAGGTGGACAGTGCTGAAGAACCAGCCTGGCTCCCGTGGCTTCGAAAGGACCCCAGCCCTCGAGGACCCCAGCCCACAGCCCTCTGCCGCCCACAGGATGGGAGCCTGGGGGCTGGGAGCCCGGCCATGAGGGATTACCGCTCCTCCCCACCAAAGGCCAGCCCTGAACCCCCCAGCCACACCCCTGCCCAAAGCCCAGGCATGGACTCCAGACACAGCAACCCCAGTGGGACTGGGGAAGGGGCCTCCTGCTCGGAGGATCCTGGCAGGAGTTTGGCCTGCCCATCCCTGACCTGCATCCCTCCCCAGGAGGCAGCCACCAAAGAGACCGTGGGAGCGCATGGATCCTCGATCTCAGGAACACCAGAAGCCACCTTCTCTGGGAAGCCGGAGCTTGTGTCCTCGGCGAACACTGACCCCTCATCCTTGGAGAGCAGAAAGCCTGTGTTCTTGGAGAAGTTGGACGCCAAGCCTTCCAAGCAGGCAGATCCCGCTAGCGTAGAGAAGGAAGACGCCGGGTCCTTGAGAAAGGCAGATCCCATGTTCCTAGGAAAGACAGAGCCTGCCGCCTCGGGAAAGGGGGAGCCTGTGGCTTCTGGAAGGATGGGTCCTGGGACCCCAGGAGAGGAGGATCCTGTATCCTCGGCCAAAGTGGGCCCTGCGTGCCCAAGACAGGAGGAGCCCGGGTGTTCGGGACAGAAGCTTCCTGTGTCCTCAGAAGAGGCGGGCTCTGCATCTGCGAGCAAGGCACACCCTGCGTCCATGGGAAGGCGAGATCCTGGGCCCGCAGGGAAGGCCGATCCGGGGTCCTTGGACTACGCCCCTTCTGCGTCTTCAGGAAAGACAGATCCTGGGTCCTTGGCGATGCTGACGCCAAGGTTACCGATCAAAATGGAGCCCATGTCCCATGGAACAGTGGCTCCGGGGTCGGCGGGAAGGGGTGGACGCTTGGAGATGACCGATCCTGTATCCGTGGGACATGCAGAAACTGTGTCCTCTACAAAAGAGGACCCTCAGGCCCCGGGAATGACAGAGCCTGCCTCCTCCGGAAAGGCCGATCCCGTGCCTGTGAGAATGTCAGCGACCGGGTCTGCCGGGCAGGCGGGAGCTGGGTTGTTGAGCAAGGTGGGTCCAGCTCCCCCGGGGAAGGTGGATCCTGTGTCCTCGGAAAAGCCGGAGCCCTTGTCTCCTGGGCAGGCCGGACTGGCATCTGTGGGGAAGGCAGGAGCTGTGTCTTCCAGAAAAGCGGACCCCCTCGTTTCTGCGGGAAATATAAAAACGTCACCATCTTCTGGGACAGTGAGTCCTGACCCTTTAGGGAAGGCGGACCCTGTGCCCTCGGTTCCCGGGGATCCCAAGGGCTTGGGGACAGCGGGGCCCGCGTCTTCTGTAAAAGCTGAGGCAGTGACCGAGGGGAAAGCAGCGCCCCTGTCCTCAGAGAAAGCAGGACCCGTGGCCTCCGGAAAGGTGGGTCCCACCACCTCAGGGAAGGCGGACCCCACCGTGGGCAGCGTGGGCCCTGTGAACAGGGGGAAAGCAGGAAGCGTGTCCCCCGGAGAAGTGGACTCCGTGTCTGCAGGAAAGGTGGCGCCCATGACTCTAGGGAACACGGCCCTGGCCCCCTCGGGGAAAGCCGATGCTGCCCCCGAGGGAAAGCCGGGTGCTCTGCTCCCAGAGAAGACGAGTCCTGTGAACTCCTCGAAGGTTGCCCCCCGGGCCTTGGGGAGCGCAGACACAAAGCCCCCTGAGCAGGAGGGTCCCACGCCAACAGGAAAAGCGGCCGAGGCCAAGTCTCTGCAGAAGGAGAAGCCACTGGCCTCGGAGCGGGAGGATCCTGGGTCCTCAGGAAAAGCAGGCCCTGCTGCCTCTGGGAAGGTGGAGCCCGCGGCCCTGGGGAAGGCAGATGCTGCGCCACCCCCAACCCCGGGAAAAGCAGAGCCCCCGTCCTTGGGGGACGTGCCCCCTCTGACTCTGGAGCAGGCAGAGGCCCTCTCCGGACCCAGGAAACCAGCCGGTAAAGCCTGCGGCTCAGCCACCTCTCCCTCTGTTGCGGTTGCCGGGAGCAGCGGCGGGGGCCTGGTGCAGCCAGCGCCGGCCATCAGCACGGAGGCCTGCAGCCCGGAGGCCGATGCGCCCCGGCCGGGGCCGCGGACTCGGGACAACTTCACCAAGGCGCCGTCGTGGGATGCGGGCGCCCCGCCGCCGCCGCGCGAGGACGCGGGCACCCAGGCGGGCGCGCTGGCCTGCGTGTCGGTGGCCGTGAGCCCCATGTCCCCGCAGGACGGCGCGGGCGGCCCCGCCTTCAGCTTCCAGCCGGCGCCGCGCCCCGCGCCCAGCCCCGCGCCCAGGCCGCCCTCGCGCCGGGATGCGGGCCTGCAGGTGTCGCTGGGGGCCGCCGAGACGCGCTCCGTGGCCACCGGACCCATGACGCCGCAGGCCTCCGCGCCGCCCGCCGCCGCGCCGCCCGCCTTCCCCGAGGTGCGGGTGCGGCCCGGCTCGGCGCTGGCCGCCGCCCTGGCGCCCCCGGAGGCGGCCGAGCCCGTGCGCGACGTGAGCTGGGACGAGAAGGGCATGACGTGGGAGGTGTACGGCGCCTCCATGGAGGTGGAGGTGCTGGGCATGGCCATCCAGAAGCACCTGGAGCGGCAGATCGAGGAGCACGGCCGCCAGGGAGCGCCCGCGCTGCCCCCGGCCGCCCGCCTGGGCCCTGGGAGGGCCGGGTCTGTGCGCGCAGCGCCCCCCGAAGGCGCCGCCAAGCGCCCGCCGGGCCTCTTCCGCGCGCTGCTGCAGAGCGTGCGCCGGCCCAGGTGCTGCTCCCGAGCCGGGCCCACGGCCGAGTGATGAGCTTCCCTTTTGTACGCCCCGGTGTCCAACCTTCTCAGGCTCCCTTCTTGAGCCCAGCTCCCTGGGAGGCCTCCAAGGCATAGGCAGGCTCTCCAGGGCCTTCTCGTCCTCTTTTTTCAGCCCCCTCCCCTCCCACACAAATGAACCCTCTCCGCCCAGCTCCCTCCTGGTCATGAGCCCACGAGCCCAGCCCTGACTCCTGACTGCCCCCTCACAGGTCTCAGCTCCATTCCCTTCCGGTCACCCTGGGCGACCTCAGGGACCCGCTCAGCACCCCGGCCCTGAGGGCCGGTGGGCTGCCAGTGTCAGCCAGGTCCCCAGAATGGGAGAGGCTGTGTGCATAAGCTCCGAGCGTGCAAGGATGGGTGTGCAAGGCCCCAGAGTGTGCGAGGCTCTGAATGTGAGGCCCTGGGCGTGTGTGAGACCGTGTCCTCCCCACGGGCTTTCCCCGTGGCCCAGGCATCTCTTGCATGCTGGTAGTCATCCCCAATTCCTGTCTCCCCTCACCCGGCCCAGCTCCCAGCCCTGTGTCCACCCTCACAGGACACTCTTTACAATCCCGGGGGGATGGGGAGGGGGGGGAGCGCGCGGCAGGGGTGCCCTGGCCCTGCAGTTGAAAGGAGAGTCTCAGAAAGGTCAGAGGGCCTCAGACAGGTCTGGGTTACAGGTCAGGGCCACAGGCAGACTGTGTGGCCGCTGGTCCTGGGTATCGGGGCAGGACGGAGAGCTCATCCTACGACCCCAGTTGTCCTCTCAAGGCTTCCCTCTCCAGCCTCTTGTCCCCCCTGTGCTGTGAGCCCCACGAGTCTCTGAAGACCCCTCAGAACACCTGGTCCCACCCCTCCAGCCGTGGTTTTTGGCTAAAAACTGTCACAGTGTACCTTGGTAATAAAATGTTCCCCCAACTCTCACCAGTTGTGATTGGCTACAGGCGGAAGGGAGCAGAGCAACACAACATCAGTGTATTATTATTATTATTATATGCAGGGACAGTAGGTATCATTTTGGGGGAACAGGATCTCTTCTGAGGTAGAGAGGGGCCCACACAGGGCCCTGTGGCAGGGACCCGTCACAGGTCTGTGGTGTCCAGGCCAGCATTGATGAAGGACAGCCCCTGCTGCTGTCCACCTGCGCCCGCCATCCTTCCCGACAGCACCGCGCTCAGGGGCTCCTCGTCCGGCTCCGTCGGACTCTGTGGGGGCTCCTTCTGTAGTGGGGGAGAGGAGAGGCGTGAAGGGCTGGGACAAGATGGGGTGATGTCTCCAGGCCCTAAGGAGGTGGGCAGGCCTTCCAGCCCACACAAACCGGTGGCTCCTCCGCCGGGGTCCCACCCTGCTCCTCTTGGGGCCTCCGTTCTCTGGCTGTGGCCCGGAGGTGGCCAGGCCCCCGGAGGTGCAGATGGACCCAAGTGAAGGGCTGGACCTCGTGGACGGGGGAACTGCTCTGGCCTTCGCCCCCTCCACAGGCACAGCCGCACTTGGGTGTCCTGCCCGGTCCTGAATAGTGCCAGGCCCTGGATCCTGTGCCAACGAGCCAGCCCAGCCAAGTTCCTGCCACCTGCACCCGCGGCAGGCGCCGTGGGGCAGGCTGCGCCACCGGCGCGGCCCATCCATCGCCTGGAGTGCCCACAGAACCCCGCGAGGGAGGAGTTGTGTGCCCCACTTTGCAGACGTGGAAACTGAAGCTGAGAGGGCTCTCATGGCCCCGCAGGGGCAGCGCAGGGTTTGGGCCGCTGGCCTTGCTGGCGCTAAAGTTTGTCCGCAGCGCAACGCTGACTCCCTACTGATCCCTCACAGTTCTCAGCTCCCCTCCCTCCCGGTCACCCTGGGCGACCTCAGGGGCCTCTGGTGCAATCCGACATCTCCTTCTGCAGCCAGGGTCTCACTCTGTCCATCGTGGTGCACACACACACATCTCCCTGCCTCCCCCCTCCGCCCCTTGTGACATGGGCGCACACCCAGCCGAACACACACACACCAGAGCTGAGCCCTTCAGCAGACCAGGCTCCGCTACTGCCCAGCAGAGCCCACAGGCCGAGCCCAGCACCGTCCCTGGGGGACCTCAGGCCTCGTTCAGGCTGGGGCTGTTCCCTGGCGAACAGCGGAACCTCGGAGCGGCCCCAGGTCAGGCACGCATTCTCCGTGTGCTCCCTGGAGCCCTCACCGCTAACCCGCCTCGGGAGCTGCTGGCGCGGGGCAGCCCGGGAAGATGCTACTGGCCTTGGAGACAAGACCTGAGCTCTTGTCTGTACTTGACTTGCAAGCGTTCTGACCTTGGGCAAGGCAGCACCCCAGCACCCCTCCCTGGCCCTGGTGGTTTTAAAGGGTAGGATTGGATGATCCCTCTGGGTACCTCCCCCCACACACACACACATACACACACAGGTCTTGAGTGAGTCAGGGCACCAGGGATCTGAGGAAAAAGGCCCCCCACTGTGTTCCCCACTCAGCCACGGGAGAAGAGAGGCAGCCCCCGGGCCTCCGGGCCTGCCTACTGCTACAGGGGTGGGACCTCGGGCAGCTTCTGGAAATATAATGACCCTCTGCCATCTCAGGACCGTCTTGGCTCTCTCCTGGCTTTGAAGGCTCTCCGTGGCCTGGCCCCCTCACTCTCCAGACTCTTCAGAACTCCCCACCTTTCCCAGCCCACAGGTCCAGCCCCCTCGCTGGGGCCCAGACTGCATTTCCCTCTGGGGAGCAGCTTTGGCCTCCGCCTGTCTGGCCACCAGCTCTGGCAGGCAAGACTATTTCCTTCTGCCTCAGCTACCCCTAAACATGTCCGTTGGAGTTTTCCAACCCATCTTCAACCAGAGATGAGCTGGTTACCCAGGGACCTCTACCCCTGCCTGGTGGCCTGCATTGCCACCTACGACTCCCATCCTTGGGATCCTGTTTGGAGGCCTCCATGTTACAGCCAGATCCCTGTGCAACAGCCTGGTGTTTCAGTGCCCACGAGAGGCTTTGGTTGGCCAAGTCCTTCCACATAAGGCATTCTCCGGGGAAATTAAGTGCTGAAGGAAGGGTGGAGAGCCCCAGAGAGCAGGACAGAGCTGAGGGTAGAACGCAGAGGGCCGTGGATACCTAACCATCCCACACACACAGAACCGCAGACTACTGAAGTTCAGTGGGCCTTAGGGCTGCTTCTCCAGCGGTGGCTTTCAAAATGGGAAGGAGTGATGGTAGTTCCTTCTGGTTCTGGCGCCCACCCTGCATCCTGCTTCTCAATCCTGCCTGCACACAAGAACCCCAGGGCTTTCACAACACGTCCATGCCAGACCCACCTCAGCCCTCGGATCAGAGTCCCCGGGCTGTGGCCTGGTACTTCTAAAGAGCTCCCCATGTGAGCCGAAGCCAGTTTGGCTCAGTGGTAGAGCGTCGGCCTGTGGACTGAAAGGTCCCAGGTTCGATTCTGGTCAAGGGCATGTACATTGGTTGCGGGCACATCCCTGGTAGGGGGTGTGCAAGAGGCAGCTGGTCGATGTTTCTCTATCATCGACATTTCTAGCTCTCTATCTCTCTCCCTTCCTCTCTGTAAAAAAATCAATAAAATATATTTAAAAAATAAAAATGAAAATAAAGAGCTCCCCATGTGATTCTAAGCAGCAGCCAGGCTGTGTGAAGTCTCGAGCCAATAGAACCAGCAGACTTACTGTACGAATGATGGTACTGTTGTTCATTTGAGCCTACCTTCTCTCCTTTGCTAGGTTATATTCACCTCCACATCTCCTCCCCCCACCCTGCCAGCTCTTCTCTAAGGGATATAAGGCAGGGAAGCAGTTAGTTCAGCATTTACTTGGTTCCCAGTGGTTTTTATACCCACTCTTATTTCATCCTCACAACAGCCTACATGGCTGGTGTTCTGGTCCCCATTTGCAGGTGAGAAAACAAAACCAGGGAGAAGTCACCCTCCCAGGGTCACAGTGACTAGTAGAGGAGCAAGGCTTGGACCCATCCCAAAGCCATAAGGTGTCTCAGGGCCTGGAGTGGAAACGCTAAGGCAGAAGCAGATGCTTCTGCTCTGCCCTGAGCCCCACCCCTTCAGAGAAGGACCCCAGGTCAGAATCCCCAGGCAACAGCGAATCCCCCATCTTGCCTTGATTATCTGTTCGTTGTTTTCCAGGTCCACAGAGTTGTCATCCAGGGAGTTGAGGCTATGGGGAGATGATAGAATTCAGATCGTTGGCAGGCCCAGTCCTCCCTGTCTGTGGTCAAAACCACCATTGCCTCTACCTTCTTTTCTACCACACCATCATCATCACCAGCATCACAGCCACCATCACCATCACACCATCACCACACCATCACCAGCACCATCAACACAGCCACCATCACCATCACACCATCATCACATCATCACCACCATCACCCCACCCTCATCACCACCATCACCATCACACCATCACCCCACCCTCATCACCACCATCACTCCCACCATCACCATCATACCATCACCACATCATCACTACCACACAGCCACCATCACCATCACACCATCACCACACCATCACCAGCACCACCACCACCACCATCACTACCCCTGTCACAATCATCACTACCACCTCTATCACCACCACCATGTCATCGCTACTATCTCCACCATCATCCCCCCAGCTCCATCACCAACTCTACCACCACCCATCATTACCACCATCACCACCACCAACAACAACAACTGCACCATCACCACCACCAACCAGCATGGTTATGAGTGACACTGCTCACCTGTGATGGTCCACGTCGCTGGAGGAGGATTGGGACTCAAAGCCCAGGTCCTTGGTGGGGAGGTTCAGCATGGGATTGGCCCTGGAGAAAAGGCCTAGTCAAGCGGCCGTGTGCCTCGCCGCCCCATGGGGCCTCTAACCCACCCTCTGAGTCCCACTCACCGATCAGCAGTGTACATGTTAGTCCCAGGGATGGCAAAGGTTGAGGGCATCACCCCTGCTGCTGTTTTCCGGGCCTCCTTGGCAGCCTTTATAGCCCGAAGCTTCCGGCGGTAGCTGTGGGAACCAGGAAAGGGGTCACTACTCTCCCGGCACACCCACCGCCCATCCAGCGAGGCCCTGGGAGTGTGGCTTCACAACAGCCCTGGCCAGGAAGAGCATTCCCTCCGTTTCCAGGTATAAATAACTGTCAAGGAAGGAAAAGGATTTGCCAAAGGCCACACAGTGGACTGGTGTCAAGGCCTAGACTCAAACCCAGATGTGACTGCTGACTGCAAATGATTGGAAAAGGAAAAAAGAAACAGCATTTATTAAATGCCTTTTAGGTGCCAGACATCTTGCTGGGGTGTGAGATGCATATTGCTTCCTTGAGGGCTTTGAGGAATCTAGTCTCATGCCCATTATGCAGATGAGGAAACTGAGGCTTGAGGAGGGGAGATGACCCAAGATGTCACCACAGGTCAATGGGGATGGAATACAGATATACCTGACACCTAAACCCAGACTCTATGTACCCTCTCTTCCTTACAACTTGGGGGTGGGAGCAGAGGCAGGGATGGAGACACAGGATAGTGAGAACGGTACCTCTTTCGGACACACATGAGGGCCATGGTCATGATCACAATGACCAGCAGCAAAGCCACTCCCAATCCTATGATGACGCTGCTGAGCACCTTCGACACATCTGACTTCAGCTCACCCTGGGAGCCCTGGAGAAAGAGCGTGAGGGAGGCTCTGGGGTCCACAGACACACCCCGCCCCATGGCTTTCCTCCCTCGGTCACTCACCAGCACCACCAGCCCCAGCTGCAGCAGCTGCGTCAGTGCCTCCCGGTCTTCCTGGATCAGACTGTCCACAGAGCTCCGCTCAGGCCCGAGGGACCTCGGCACTCCCCCAGGCTTCCTGGTCACCCTCCCGCCCCGCCCCACGGGCAGCCCCACTCACACAGTCAGCTGATCAAGTGTCAGGGCCGACCCATTGGAGAAGACAAAGTAGGCGTCGAGGTAGGAACGGCCTCGGGCCCTGGAACGGGCAGGGGTGAAGCGTTAACAGCAGCGGCCCCTCCTGCTGCTTCTCTTCCTCACCAACCCTGAGGCCTGCGGCCACTCACCGAGCTGTGGACTCGATGTCCTTAATGTCCACAATGTAGACAGTAGTCCTGGTGGCCTGGGACAGAGCACTGCAAAGGGGCGGGTGTCACAGGGGCCTGGGGTCGGAGCCTTAAACCAGGCCTGTGGCCAGGGAAGTCAGGGATTGCGTGAATTAGGAAGGGGCACTCCCACTGGACAGCTCCATTGGCTAAGAAGGTAGCACCTCTGTGCAAATAGAGAAGGAAGCGCTTCCTCTGGGATTGGTTAACAGCTTCGCAAGCAGAGTGCACAGCCTTAGCAACCATACACAGCAGCCCTATTGAGGCTTTTCCCTGCCCAGCCAACCATGGGCGTCCGGGGACACGCAGAAAGGAGGTGCCGGCTCAGGGTCAAAGACAGGGACAAGATAGGAGTCTGAGACAGGGCTGCGAGACATGCCATCCAGGTCTTTAAGGGACCAGGCTCACAGGCCATGTTCCTCCCCAGGCCCCCTTCCAGGCTCCCAGACCTACTTCTTAATCTCGTTGGTGTTGGCGCCCACCTCCTCCTTGCTCATGGAGAACTGCAACCTCACACGGTAGCTCTGATCCACAGTGAAGAGCTATGGGGAGGAGAGGGGGGTCATGGGAGAAGATGAGGCACAAGGAACCCAGGGCTGGCAGAGGACACCAGGGCTGGAGGCAGGGCCCAAAGCTCACATTCAGGGTGATGTTGGCTTCCAGAGCAGAACCCACTGAAGGTTTGTCCTGGGCTTGGACTGTCACTTGGTAGGTGCCTTGGAGAGTGGCATCAAGGCTAGTCACCAGCCTGGGGAAGGTAAGAGGGAACCACTCAGCCTTGGAACTCAAGCTGAAGTCCTCTGGAGCCCACTTGTCCCCTTCCCAGGACGGGAACTCACCCATCCCCTTTGGGCTCCCCCCACCCCCATCCAGGGGCTGCCCGAGGTTACTCAATGTGGCCGATGAACACATCAGCCTCTCGAGAGGTGGAGACCCGGAAGAAGCCCTGGAAAGGGGTCACGGTCCCATCCTTATTGATGAAATCCACTTGGAGGATGGAGAACATGACGTCCCCGTTGCTCCCTGAGTCATTGTCTCTGGCCTGGGGTCAAGAGCGGACAAAATCTGTGGCCGGGCCAGGGACCCCTCACCCCCAGCAGGACTCAGGCTAGGGTGGCCTGGAAGGCTGGTCTGCGTAATCTCTATCAGCCTTCCACAGGCCACCCCAACCGAGCAAATGCTCCAAACAAATTCCAGTTCTGGCCAGTCCCTGCCTCTGGCCCCCCAAGCCAGCAGGTTACCAGCCAAAGGTCCCTTTTATGTAGAAATCCCACCCTGCCCCACCCACCCATTTCCAACACACACACTCTGCTCTCCTGAGCACCTACTGGGTGCCAGGCTCCTTCCCTCGGCGCCCTCATTTCAGTGCTTACTGATCTGAGTACAAATTCCCTGAATGAACCATAAAATGACTGGGAGAGAGGGCACAAACATTTTTACTCGTCCTAATGCCTTTTAGAGAAAAATACAGCCAACACACGGAAGCATGAGTCCACTGTTCAGGATGAAGCCAACGCTGGTATTTAAATTTTTTTTTTTTAAAAGTTGATTTAAAGAAAATTGCCCAAGCCATGGCCAGACACATGACATTAGAGGACAAGTGGCTGAAGACTGGAAAACTGACTTTGAAAGAAACTGAGACTCCAGTGGGGGGCAATGGTATATGTACAAAGATAATGATTTAATTAAATAAATAAATAAATAAATAAATAAATAAATAAATAAATAAATAAACTGAGACTCCAAGAGAGACCTTGTCCTACCAATCACTCAGCTCTGATGAGGCAGGCCAGGGCCATTCATCTCCTGCCCCCACACTCTTTCCACAGCACAGAGCGCGGCACCAGACGCCGCCGCCTCTGCGTTAGAGGTCACTGCCAGCTTCTTGTCTAGAGGGAAGCTGAGTTCCCGAAAGGAGTGGCAACTGCCCAGGTCAGCAAGGGGCCAGGCTGTGTGGGGGAGGCCTCACCACTTGGCATAGCCACCGGCCTCTAATACATACACCCGCACCCGACACCATAAAGAACTGGGTCTTTTTATGGAAATGATTTAACTCCAAGGAACTTATTTAATGTGCAGTTGATTTTTCTCTAATGCTCAAGAATCCTAATGCCGTGAGTCAAATCTCTCCTGCAAGTGGTTTTTACTGTCATGAAATTTTTATGAATACTAAATTTAACAATGAATGAAGTTTAATTATGTCAATTAAGCAAGTGTTCATTCCCATCCTGGCGTTTTCTTTTCATAGGCTGAAGTCAACAAATTTACTTTCCAGTATCAAAGCATTTGGGGGGCAGCTCAAAGGCCTGCAGGCCCTGGCTCCTTGTCTCCTGGGGCCAAAGTGACTGCCAAAGGCAGAGCCAAGGACTTACCCGGACAGACGCCACCTGCTGGTTGGGTATCACAACTTCTGGGACGATCACTACAGGTGTGGACAGGAAGGGGTCAGTGGGGTCAGAGCCATTCCCACCTGGCCTAGAGCGGACCACTAGCTTAGCCCATCCCCCCCAAACCTGCCCTCAACCTCTTCACCATCAGAGTCTCCCATGACAACTACCCCTGAGCATGAGTGAGCAGGTCATCCATCTCCATTGTGCAAATAGGGAAACTCAGACCCAGAGGGGGAGGGCCTGGTCCAGGCAGACAGGAGCGGGGGCAGAGCTGGGTGGGAACCCTGAGGGAGAGGCAGGATCGGAGGCCGTCTCTCCTTCCTGAGGGCCCACCTGGGGCCAAAGGAGGGTCTATGGGAAGTTGCCCAGAGGCAATTCTGGCGGTGGGAAGGGAGCAGGTTGCTGCTTACCGAAAGTCTGATTCTCGGGCAGAAAGTAGGGTGTGTTGTCATTTATGTCCTCGATGGTGATGGGGAGGCTTCCTAGGAGACAAGGTTAGCTGGCGCTGGTCTCACCCAAAAGGCCTGGGCCTCAGCCATGCTCCCGGCAGCCTCTCCCCCACGCATCAGCCAGCCCTCTCTCCTGCTCCTGACCTGGGATGCCCCATCCATCTCCTCTGGTCTTTGTGGGAGGGAGTAGCCTTCCCAGACCTCAGAGAGGGTAAGCAACTTATCTAAGGTCACACAGCCAGAGCGGCGGACCAGGATTGAACCCAACCCAGGTCTATGTCACCCAGCCACCACATTATACTGTCACTTACCGGCTGTATATGCTGGGTTATTGAGCCTCCCACTCTGTGCCTCAGTTTCCTCATTTATAAAGTTATAGAGGGGTCACCTGGCTCGGTGGTCGGCAAACTCATTAGTCCACAGAGTCAGATATCAACAGTACAGCGATTGAAATCTCTTTTGAGAGCCAAATGTTTTAAAGTTAGTAAGCTTCTTCTAACGCCACTTCTTCAACCGTGGTTATTTTGTGGAAGAGCCACACTCAAGGGGCCAAAGAGCCGCATGTGGCTCGAGAGCTGCGGTTTGCCGACCACAGACCTACTCATGGGTTGGGTGGGAGTGAAATGAAGAAATGTTTACCAGGTGACGGGCATAGCCCTTGGCTGGCGTAAGGACTGGGTATATGCCAGCAATTCATATGGCTGCTTTGCTACTTAGGTAAAAGGTGGGACTCAAGTACACGTCTGACTCTGCGGTGTGCTCTGTCCTCACCCCCCCCACCACCACCACATGACAGCGGTAAGTGCCCTCCATGTGCTGAGCGCGGCGCTGAACGCCCTGCGTGCATGTTCTCCATTGAGCGGCACAGCCAACCTGCCGCCTGACTCCACCTGACAGAAAATGAGGCTTGGGGGCCGAAACCGGTTTGGCTCAATGGATAGAGCGTCGGCTTGGGGACTGAAGGGTCCCGGGTTCGATTCCAGTCAAGGGCACGCACCTTGGTTGCGGGCATATCCCCAGTAGGGGGTGTGCAAGAGGCAACTGATCGATGACTCTCTCTCATTGATGTTTCTGGCTTTCTATCTCTCTCACTTCCTCTCTGTACAAAAATCAATAAAATATATTTAAATAAAAATGTTAAATGGACCTCACTCTCCAACTCAGCAGTTCTACTTCTAGCATTTCTCCTACAGTTACTTGTACAACTAAAACCAAGACATAAGAATATTCAGCCTGGTGGTTGTGTCTCAGCGGTTGAACTGGTAGGAGCTGGAGTCAGGATTTGAACCCAGAGCTTGCAGGTTCCAGCCCAGGGCTCTTTCCCACGGCCCTTACGCAGCAGCCTGCTGAGCCCAGCGTGCCAGGCCATCTCACCGTTGTCGCTGTAGGCCTGGAAGCGGGGGTCCGTGGCGAGGTCGTGGGCCCGCACCACCAGTGTGACCAGGTCGCAGGTCTCGTAGTCGATGGCCTCGCTCTGGTTGACGAGCACGGCGCCGTCGGCCAGCACCGAGAACCAGCCGCGGCACAGGCCGCCCACGTCCGCCCCAGCCTTGGTACAGACGACGTTCACGAGCTGCACCTCCAGCTGGGCTTTGGTGTCCACATCCTCGGCGACCACCCGGGCCACTTGGCCGTGCTGCGAGCCGTTCTCGGCCACGCGGACGCCCTGGAGCGAGGCCGGGCTCAGGGTGGGTGGCTCGTCGTTCACGTCCTCCACGGGCACGAAGATCCCGGCCGTGGCCTCCGCCCCCTGCGGGTCCGGGTTCTCGGCGCTCACTGTCAGATTGTAGGAGGCCACGGCCTCGTAGTCCAGGCTCACGTCGGAGGGCAGCCGGAGGCGGCCCTCGGCCCACCCGGACCCCAGCATCGAGCCTTGGAGGATGAAGTTGTTGGCGCCGCTCCCTGACAGGCTGAAGCTGATGCGGTTGTTGGCTTCCGTCTGGTCCGCGTCCCAGGCCAGCACGACACCCACCAGCACTCCTGTGGACGGGAAGCGGAATTCCCGGGGACTCACCTCCCTCGGGCTCTTCAGGCCCAGCCCGGGAGGGGTCCTAGGCCACACTGCATCCAGCCCCCGTGCCCAGCCTGGCCCAGAGAGGGCTTACCTGGGTCACTCTCATTCACCGGGAAGATGTAGTTGGACTGGCTGAAGATGGGCAAATTATCATTGATGTCCTGCAGACAGGGCAGTTCTGAGTCCTGGACCTCAGGAGGCCCCAGGCTCAGCCTCCCCCAGAGCACAGACAGCACTGCCCACGTCACAGATGGAAACCCCGTCACCCTCTGAAGTTTAGAGGGAGGAACTAGCCCAGGTCTCACCCCTGGGACTCTGAGGCCTGTGGCGGGACCTCTGAAGTTAGTTATACACTCTCAGGGAGTCCTGCCTCCCCTCTGCTCCTCTGCCACAGCTCAGAGCTGCCTCAGGCCCCGTCTTCTGGAAGGCTGCTTCCCATCCCCATGTGTGTCCCTGTCTGGCCACCATTTCTCAGATGTGTTGTGTTGGCACCAATTCCATTGGGCTTCCACAAAGGCCCCGCGGCCCAAGCTTCCCCTCACCCCCCTTCCTCCCGTTTCTCCTGCGCGCGGCCAACCCCACGACACCCGACACGCATCTGTGCTCAGGCACCTGCCGGGGCTGAGGCCTGGTCCTGCCTCCTTTGCTTACCGTTCTCTGTTCTTGCCTTCCCTCTCCAGCCCTGGCCACCCCACACACAGCGCTACCGCTGTTGTCAGAGCCTATAGCCAACACCGCCCGCCACGTTTGCCCCTGACCCTGGGGGTGCTGGGGTGCCTTTGATGTTTCCAGCCCTCCCCCAGGCAGCCCACAGACACCGCTGTTGCTTTCAGCTTTTTCTAAATAACAGTAGAAAGGACATCTCTAAAAACAAAGCCCATGCCCTAACTGGTTTGGCTCAGTGGAGAGAGCTTCGGTCTGCGGATTGAAGGGTCCCAGATTCAATTCCAGTCAAGGGAATGTACCAGTAGAAGGTGTGCAGGAGACAGCTGATTGATGTTTCTCTCTCATCAATGTTTCTAACTCTCTATCCCTCTCTGTAAAAAAATCAATTAAAAAAAATTTTTTTTAAAGCCCACTCCCACCCCCAATCGATGTATTTTCTTTTTTTAAAATTTGTTTTTGTTGATTTTTAGAGGAGGAAGGGAGAGGGATAGAAACATCGATGAGAGAGGAGCATCATCGATCGGCCGCACCCGCATCCCCACACCTACACCCAACTGGGATCCAGCCCATAGCCTGGGCTTGCATCCTGACCAGGAACTGAACCAGTGACCTCCTGGTTCCTGGGTTGCTGCTCAACAGCTGAGCCACCGGCAGGGCTAGGTGTCTTTTCTGATGGTGATTTCCCATAAACGGCATGACTAGCTCGATGCACACGGCCAGCTGCCTTCTCCAGGCCTTCCTAACTCTAATCGAAGGAGTGGGTAAGAGCACAGCTGTGAGTCAAATCCAGCTCCACCTCTGCCTCACGTGTGACTTTGACCTCTCCGGGCCTCAAGTTCTCCTCCATCTGCACATGGGGTCAGTAGCAGTCCCTGCGCGCAGGCCATGGTGAGGACTTGCTCACGGCTGTGAAAGGACCCACTCCCTCACAGAACACAGTGCTGCTTTCTCCCCTCTTGGTGGCCCCCTTCTATCCCAAAGCCAGCTGACAAGTCCTGATTCAGCTTCTGTTTCTCCATTTTCCCTGAGGTGTCACTCCGGTCCTTGTAGGAAAGTGGCACTTCCCAACCTGAGGGACACGGGCTGCCCTGCCAGGGGGGCAGGCGGTGCACTCACACCCACAGGGGCTCCATCCGCACGCCATGGGCATGGCAGAGTGTGCGCATTTGTCATAATGCTTTTCTCGAGGAAGGTGACTTGTGGGCTGGCACCTCCTTAGTAGTAGAAGACTGGCTTCATAACCCCATTCTGAGGCCCTGAGCAAGCGACTCGCTCTCTCTGTGCCTCAGTTTTTTGACCAATAAAATGGTAATAACCATGGTTACCTTGCAGGGCCAGGTGTGCAGTAGACACTATAAATGCTGATGTCTGCCCCTTATCTTTGCCCTTGAGTGGTGGTGGGAGACAGGAGGGATCGGGTGGATTTGTGAATGAAAGTTGGAGCTAGTACCCACGGAGTGCTTCTATGGGTCAGGCTCTTTCCATTGGCTAACTCCCTCTGTGTTATTCTCATCCCCATGTTACAGATGAGGAACTTTAGGACCCGGAGAGGATGAGCGATTGCCTAAAGCCACACCACCAGGCAGCCAGGAACCTAACCCGCCAGCCTGGCTGCAGACCTCTCTGACCCACCACGCCTCCAAGGGCAGAGCTGGCCAGCTCATCTGTTTGGAAGCCCCCCAATACGGGGCCCATCCTGACCCCTGACCCTGGCCGAGCCAGGCCTCACCTCCACAGTGATGGTGACATTGACCTCGGTGCTGAGGACAGGCACGCCACCATCAGCCACGCGCACAGTCAGCACAATTCGGCCGTCCAGGGCGGGGTCGATGGCCTCTCTGTCCAGGGGCCCCAGGTTCCTCAGAAGGCCTGTGTCAGGGTCCACCGAGAAGTTGTGGCTGTAGGCACTGGGGAGCAGGCTGAAGAACAGGCGGCTGTTATTGGTGCCTGGCTGGTCCTCGTCGTGAGCCTGCACAGAGAAGCAGGGTTGGGTGTCAGCCCTCAGCTGCTACGGCGCCCCTCAGCCACACCTCTGCAGCCCAGCCTCCCGCCAGCACTGGCCCACGAGGCAGTCATGGGGTGTGAAGCCGTGGGATGCTGGCCCATCTCCCAGCCTCGATTTCCCATCGAAGAGGGTCAGATCAAGAGCTTGCAAGAGCTTCTGAGGCGGTCATTTATTCCACAAGTCTCTACTGTGTACCGACAACATGTCGGCTCTGTTCTGGGCACAGGTAATGGAGCCGGGATCACGACAGTTCCCTTATGGAGATGACGTTCTAGCGGAGAAGGAGTCATGGGGGAAGTACGTTATAGACATTCAAAATTTAAACAAGCGTCGGGTAAATGTGACGTCAACAAAGCTCTGATTTTCTCATGATGACTGTGTATGCCTGTCCTGCCAGGGTCCTCACACATGCTTGGTTGCCTAGGTGACCCAGCACAGACAGTGCAACCGGTTCTTCGCTTCCACTGAGCCTTTGCACATGCTGGCCCCTCACCCTGGATGCCCTTTACACCTTCTCTGCCCGACTTCAGGCCAGGTTGGTGCCTCCCCGGGGCCTCCATGATCCTGGTGTTACCTTCAACATAGCAGAAGTGACACCCTGGCACTACTGTCCAGTGCCCTCCTCTGAGAGTCACCTGGCTCTGATGCATTCACCTCAGAAACCCTGGGGTCCAGCAAAGGGCCCGGTGCACAGCAATAGATGCTCAGCACATGTGGTTTTGAACACAGAGCTGGGCTACTCTGCCTTGGAATTAATTCTTTCCCCTTCCTCCCTTCCTAGCCTCCACCTTCAGCTCTTCCATTTTAGTTTTGTTGGAATCTTGTTTGTTAAACGCCTCCTGTGTAGGTAGCCAGAAATGGTTTTTCCCAAAGCCTGGCCCCATCTGCTCATCCCTCAGCACTCTGAACTCAGGCCAGCTTCTCTACCAAGTGCTTCCCGGGGCTCACACTTGGGACCATGGTTACAGCGGCAGATCTGACATGCTCCTGACGGGGGTGAGAAGCACCAAGGAGCAGAGAAGAAAGGCCTAGGATGTTGACCTCCAGCCCAGCACTGCTTTTACTGGCTGTGCAACTCCAGAAAAAGTCACTTAACCGCCTTGAGCCTCAGTTTGCTCCTGTGAAATGGGGACCATTGAGCATCTGCTTCACAAGTCAATCCAAAGATCAGGGATGGGAACGTGCTCTGGAAACCACTTAGCCCAGAAAGCTGGGAGGGCTCCATGGCCACGTGTGTATTATTCTGATAACCTGGCTATCCGCTTCTCACAGACCCCCTTTCAGATGACTCAGGGGAGAAGCTTCCCTTCGGTGTCTCTCTAGAGATACTAGTGGGTTTTTATCTCATAAATTCGGTCAACCCAGTCATAGATCTCATTATAGATTGATATAGATAGATATAGATATAGATATAGATATAGATATAGATATAGATATAGATATGTAAAATAATATGCTAATTAGACCAGAAGAAGCTGGGGCCATCCCAGGTGACTGCTGGCGGCCAGAGGGAAGCCAGTGCCAGCAGCTGGGGGAAGGAAGGCATGAATTAAGAGCATCGGGCCTCTACTATATATATATATAATTGACTTCAGAGAGGAAGGGACATTGAGAGAAAGACAGAAACATCAATAATGAGAGAGGATCATTGATCAGCTGCCTCTTGCACACCCCACGCTGGGGATCGAGCCCACAACCTGGGCATGTGTCCTGACCAGGAATCGAACTGTGACCTCCTGGTTTGTAGATCTACATTCATTTCCTTTTTTTTTTTTTTTTTTTCCTTTGGCCATTAGGAAGCTCAGAACTGAATTTTCAGGCCACTCCTAGCAATTGTGTGTCTCTGGGTTCTAGATCTACCTTAGTGCCCTTCAATAGTACCATCCTTATTTTCTCTCTCACTTTATTTCATTCGTACTTTTATCTTATTTTTTTAACCTAAGCCACCTCAAGTCCTTTTTGGAAACAGGCAGGGGCCTGAGTTAAAAAGAGCCATGTGTTTTTGAGGACTTGCTCTGTGCTAGGCTTTGTGCCGAGTACTTTCCATGCATTGTCTCATTGTTCCCCAATGACCTTGGGAATAAGTAGGATGATTGCCCTCATACTCTAAAGAGGAAACAGAGGCCCAGAGAGGCTGAGTGACTTCCTCTTAGCCACACAGCAAAGCCCAGATGCCAGCCTGGGGCCCTTCCCCCTGCCCCACCCTCCAGGTCCAGGCTGGCTTGTACCTGGATGGTTATGGAGACATTGCCCTTCTCCTCCTGGACGAAGATGTTGTAGGAGCCAGTGACCACTGGCTTGTTGTCATTGATGTCCAGCAGGTGGATCTGCAGCGTGGTGGTGGACGACAGGTTCCCGCCGTCGGTGGCCTGCAGCGTGAGGTAGTACTCCGCCTGCTTCTCCCGGTCCAGCAGCTCGCTGTTTCTCACCTTCACCATCCCTGTGGCTGGATCCACCTCAAAGATATCTGCCCTGTGCAAATGGAAAGATAGGGTGCCCTCTTAAGTTTGAAGTTCAAGTTAAGCAGTGAAAAATGTTTTATCACATTTGCAACATCATAGAACATTTGCAACCTATTTATACTAAAAAGTTATTCGTTGTTTATCTGATATTGCAATGCAACTAAATGTCTTCTTTTTAGTTTTGGGGTGTTTTTTTTGTTTTGTTTTGTTTTTATTAATCCTCACCTAAGGATATTTTTCCATTGATTTTTTTAATTTATTTTTATTTATTTATTTATTTATTTATTTATTTGAGAAAGTGGAGAGGGAGAGACAGAGGGACATCAATGTGAGGAAGACACATCCATTGGTTGCCTCCTATACAGGGATGGAGCCTACAATTGAGGTGCATGCCCCTGACAGGAATCAAACCCAGGACCCTTCAGGCCGTAGGCCAATGCTCTATCCACTGAGCCAACCTGGCTAGGGAAGGTGTCTTATGTTTGATCTGGCTTCCCTGAACACCCAATGCCCACCCGGAGACCTTACCCATTCCCTGAAAGCAGGCTGTAGGTGATGCGGCCCCCCTCACCCGTGTCTGGGTCAAAGGCCTGTAGGACAGAGGGACAGATTACAGCACACTGTTCACAAGTGATGGCCCTCACTGCCAGCTCCACACTTGATGGAGACCAGGCTTCCTGACACAAAGAAAGCACCCCCGACACAGATTCACACTAGACACCCCCACACAACACACCCCCATACATACTCACACATACATGCACACTTGCTGAGACCCAAAAGCATCAAATAATATGGAGACGGGCAGGGCCATAGTCCCCGGTCTGCCCTCCAGGTCCCCCAGCCCAGCCCAGCCCTGTCCCCCATCACTCACATGAATACTGTCGGTTACCACAGAGCCCACCGGACTGTGCTCGAAGATACTGAGGTTGTAGTGGCTCTCAGGGAAGGTGGGCCTGTGGTCATTAATGTCTCTGAGGTGGATGGTCACCGAGGCGACGGAGGAATTCCTACTGACGGAGTCAACGGCCACAACCTGAGGACAGGGGAGGAGGCAGCAACCTTGGGACCAGCGTGTCCCATGACCTGAGCGTCCCAGGGCCCCAGAATGCCCCTCACCTGCACCCGCATCACCGTCTGCTTCTCGTAGTCCACCAGCGACGGGTCCCTCACCAGCACCTGCACGTCGGCTGAGCCTGCTGCCTTCTCGGGGGAGACACTGAAGGCTGCGGCATCAGGGCCCCCCAGGGAGAGCAGGAAGGTGCCGTTGCTGCCCTGTAGAGGTGGGGGGTATAGTAAGGACCCCACCCGCTGCAGCACACACACCTTCCCACAAGTCTCTGGCCTTAGGTTCCTGCCTTAGGAAACCCTGCCCCCTGAGGCCCCAAGAGAGGGAGGCTCTCAAAAAACTGAGGCGTGAGGGCCCTGGGAGACTGGGCTGGTCCCTGGTCCCTGGAAATGCAGGCCCATCAGAAGACTTCTCTCAGCTCTGTGGGCCCCAGATCTGAGCTGTAGAGATGGAGGCCAGACACACACACATACCACTCCCATGAAGCATTGCAACAAGCCTTCCCTATGAGCCACATCACCACCCTCCACCACTCATACCAACACTAACACCAATAGCCAGCATCACCCCATTGCTTACACCCCTCCACTCCACTAAACACCAACCACCAACGCAACCCACCCACCCAATTACCACCCCCCAATTCACCCCCCACTCCACATCTTGTACCAACTCAGTGTCACCAAATACAACCAAACACTATCCATAGTATTCTCATTCAGTACCAAGTCACCCACCACTCAGAATCATCCTCCATTTAAGTATACCCTGCATCTTACTACTCACTCAGACCACCCTGTGCTCAACACTCCCCACACCCCCAACATCCAGTACTATCCCAACACCTCTCAGCTTCAACCCCCATCACCACCCTCTCCTCAACACCACCAAAAGCTGTATTCCACTCAGTATTACTCAGCATCCAGTACCAATCTCCATTCAACTCCCTTTCTGTTCACCAATACCTAGCATCACCCCGAGCACAAGACTACCCACAACATCCCTCAACCTTTCCAAACATCACTCAAAAACTCTGATTTTCACCACCACTCACGATTGGCACCACCGTCACCTATCACTCATCCCCCACCATGCATCATGGTACCTCACTTTACAGGTGGCTGTGCACCTCCCTCACCCAGCCATCTCCCACCATTCCCCCTGCCCATGCCATCCTTCACCTGGGTGCACATGCCTTGTCTGGGTCGTAAACCACCATGGTGAGGTCATCGATGGGGATGCGGGTGGCGGAGTGCTCGTCCACAGAGCCAGTGAAGTTGACTTGCGCTTCATTGGGGGTGAAGGTGCAGGTCGGGAGACTGCAGTTGAAAAACTCAGGCTTGTGGTCATTGACATCTGTCACCCTCAGAGTGACCCATATGCTCACCTCGGCCTTCTGCCCATAGATGTTGAGGTGCTCCTCTGTGGCCTGAGAGCAGAGCAGAGGCCAGAGGTCAAAAGTCAGAGAAGCCAGTGCTCAGAGAGTGCTGAGATAAAAGGTCAGAGGTTAGAGAGGGGAATGGGAAGGGTGTGATGGACCCCTTACTTACCGTGACCTGTACCTGCACCTCCTCATCCTCCTCCAACAGCTGCTCCCGGTCCAGGGAACCGCTGACCCTGATCATCCCATCTGGCCCGATGTCAAACCAGCCAGGCCTTGTGGAATCTGGAAAGAGGCAGCAGGAGCAGCTGCTTTCAGTGGCTTTGCTAAGCCTCTACCCCTTCTCTGAGCCCATCCCCAGCCCGGGGCCACCCTTGTTCTCACTGGAGATGACGTAGGTCACCCTGTCATTGATGCCTTTGTCTCTGTCCACAGCCTCCACCTTCAGCACTGGGGTTCCCTGCAAGAAGGCATGGTTAGTGGCCCAGACCCTTTCTCCATCTCTCATCTCCACCTAGACCCCACCCCAGGGCCCCAGCACACCTGGGGTGCGTCCTCAGCCACGGAGGCCAAGTAAAACTCCCTGACAAACTGGGGGTCCAGGTCCGGCCGGTCGATCACAGTGATGGACAGGAAGACAGGCGAGGAACACTGGATGGTGAAGTTGTCGTGGTACATGCCGCCCGAGTCCTGCGGAGAGACGGGCCTCCATGAGCTGGGGCAGCAGACCCAGTGCCCCGGCCCCCAGCTGCGCCTGCACCCCCACTCACACAGGCCTTCAGCTTCAGCTGGTAGAAGGCACTCTTGTTGTTGTAGCTGAGGCTGCCATTGAGGATGATGGAGCCGTTGGACAGGATTCTGAAGAGGTACTTGCTATCCTCAGTGCTCGGGATGACCTGAGGCAGAGCACAGTCAGGCCACACTCCCTGAGGGCCCTGTCCCTGACACCTGCTCTGAGAAAGTGCGGTTGAATCCTAAATCTACCATTGACCAGCCCTGCAACCCTCCCCAATCTCTCTGAGCCTCAGTTTCTGAGCCTCGGTTTCCTCTAGCGAGTGGGCTCAGATATATGCATCTGTGGGTTGAAAGGAGGGTCAAGCAGGCTAAGGTATGTGCCAGGCAGGTAGTGGGCGCTCATAGACAGGAGCTACAGCTAGCAAATCTGTCTTCATGAGAACCGGGGTCACACTCCTATGGTCTGTGATCTTGGACAAGAACCTATACCTCTCTGAGCCTTGATTTCTTCTACCAGCTGGTGTGACACAGACTCAGTGTCCAGGGCAAGAGGGTGGGAAGAAGGGTTCTGTCTACGGCAGGTACACTACTTATGCTTCTGGGCCAAGGGAGGTCAGAGGGGCCAACAGAGGCTTGAGGACGGGAGCTGGACCACCGCCCAGCACAGCCCTCAGCGTCCCTGCCCACTGTGTGGGAAACGCTGCCCTGGTGGTCATGCAGGGAGGCGGGGCCCACACTCACCTCCTCTATGAAGTATTGCACAACCCCCGCAGGCCCTGTGTCTTTGTCCGTGGCCAGCACCGAGAACACCAGAGAGCCAACTGGCAGGGTCTGTAACAAGAGACTCGTCACCGATGAGCTCCAAGGCATCCCCTTCATGCCTGAGTGCGTCACGCCCCGCCCCGGCCTTCAGCTATCCCACTGAGAGGATGACACACCTTCCAGGGCCTGAGACCCAACGTTCCGCAAATGTTCCCTCTTCCTCCCCAGCTCATGGGCCTCTGGAGGCAGCCGGAGGAGCAGGGAACAAGTCCCCCTCCACTCCTCTCCCCAGGCAGCCTTCCCACCACTTGAGCTGGCCTCTGATTGGCAGTGATGACTCCAGAAGCCAGGATGTGTCACTCCCCTGACAGGCATTCCTGCGGGCTCTCTGTAGCCTACAGCTGCAGTATGTTCCAGGCAGCACCCTGCAGAGCCGGAAGGTGCTCCTAGGAGGCCTTTGCTGCCTGAAACCTGGCCCTGCAAATCTTGTCCACACCCTCGCTATTTCCACATGGTGGCCAGGCCCTTGAAAATCAGACTATATCATTCTTATGCTAAAAACACAACGGTTCCCCATTCCACTCAGAATATAAGGTAAATATATATATATATATATACTATAAGGTCCTTGCTGCCTCTGTAGCCCTCCATGGTCAGATCACTGCCCGCCCTCTGACCTCACCTCCCCCTCACTCTCCACCCTCCATCCACACTGGCTTCCTGGCTATACCTAGAACACTCCACGCTCATCCCCACCTCAGAGCCCTTGCATCTGCTGTTCCCCTGCCTGGAACATCTTTTTTTTTCTTTTTTTTTTCTGGATCATTCTATAGCCAGCTTCTTCTTGCCTTGTAGGTCTCTGCTCAGGTGTCACTTATTCAGAGAAGCCTTTGTGAGTGCTCAACCTAAAACAGCTCCCTCACCACCACCCCCCCCCCGTCATCTTCTCTCATTTTGTCCTGTTTTATGAGCCTCATGAGGCTTCACACCATCTGTTTATTTAATGTTTCCTTGATTAGTGCCTGTGCTCTTGACTAGAATGTGAGCTACTAAGTGTGGGCAGCCAGGGCTGTCCTGTTCACCAGATATCCTCAGCACCTAGGACAGTGCCTGGGACTAGCAGGTGCTCCATCAGAGCCTGTCTGGACCTCACCAGCCTCATGTCTGGTGTTGCATGGAGACCTAACCTCATGGATCTTCAAAGCCACGTGGTAATGGTGCTGTTTGCTGCTCAGGGACCCCTGGGGAATCTCTCCCCACCTATAGGAGGGGAGGCTGCCTCCCCTTACTAGAGGGGAGAGCCTATGATGAAGATCTAGCCAATCACAGCATTCTGTACACACATGACCCAAAATGGGCCAATGAGAGGCAACACTGGGGTTTTGGTTGGGGTCCCTAAGAAAGAGACACTCTGTGTTGAAGTTGCAAAGCCCATGGAATGCGAGCCTGGAGTGGCTGGGGACGCTTTTATCACCCCGAGGGAGATCTGACTCCCTGCCCCAAGATGGAGGCAACAGAGAAGCAGAGCTGGGAGGGGGAGAGAAATCTCTTCTTGGTAGTATGACTTGAATAACTTGAATCCAGGCCTGCCTGAATCTAAGTATACCTCTACATTTTTCAGATACACAAAAAAGTCAACTCCTTTATTTCTCTTTATAATTTAAGGCGTTCTGATCCAATCTGATGGACTGCCAATGCCGCTGTACCTATTGTTCATGGGTTGCATCCCCTGGGTTTGGTTCCTGAAACCACCCCTTCCAGCAGGTGCTCTTCCCACTCCTGGATCCCTGTTGGCTGTCTCTGGTCCTTCCCGCTCAGAGAAGAGCTTCTAGGATACTGATCTCTCCCTCCTCCCCCCCAACACGCACACCATTGAGACAGATGTTACCTCGTTGATCTCTGCGGAGAAATTGGTATTCTGGAAGACAGGTGCGTTGTCGTTTCTGTCCTCCACGATCACCTGGAAATCCTTCCGCACCTGTGGGGAGAAGGCCAGGTAAGCCTGGAACACGGGGGCCCTGAGAGAGCAAAGTGAGGAGCATCTGGGCAAGAGACCAAGTTGACATAGTTTCTCAGGTGGACAGTTCGTCAAGGTTTGGGGTAACCTTTTATGTGATACAATTTCAAATGCCAGAAAAGCTGCAAGTACAGTACAAAGAACTCCCCGTACCCTTCCTCCAGGCTCGCCTGCTGTTTGGATTCTTTATCCACGTTTACGGAGCCACTTGAACATAGACAGCAGCTATCGTTAGGTCACTTTTTAAACGTCTAAAATGTGCCTGTCCAGCTGAAACTGGTTTGGCTCAGTGGATAGAGTGTCGGCTTGCAGACTGAAAGGTCCCAGGTTCTGGCTTGCGGACTGAAAGGTCCCAGGTTCGATTCCGGTCAAGGGCATGTATCTTGGTTGCAGGCACATCCCCAGTGCGGGGTGTGCAAGAGGCAGCTGATCAATGTTTCTCTCTCATCGATGTTTCTAATTCTCTATCCCTCTCCCTTCCTCTCTGTAAAAAAAAAAAAAATCAATAAAATATATTTTTTAAATAATAATAATTTTTTAAAAATGTGCCTGTCCTATTACAAGAATGTTCACTTTAGCTTTGTTTGCCATCGTGTAAAGCTGTGGGCAACCAAAATGTCCATCAGAACAGACCAGCTAAAGCACACGTGTGGCCTCTGGCTGGCATCAAGACAGTAGAGAGACAAGGCCTGGAGCACAGACATGGAATGAACTCCAAAGCTGGTAGTTGAGTGGACAAGGCAGTTCAAGGCAATATGGACAGTAGAATCCCACACGGGTTTCAGAAAATGCACAAAAAACTACAACCTTTCGCCCCGCTGCAGTGGCTCAGTGGTTGAGTGTCGACCTATGAACCAGGAGGACACAGTTCGACTCCAGGTCAGGGCACATGCCTGGATTGTGGATTCAATCCCTACTGGGGGCTGTGCAGGAGGCAGCCGATCAATGATTCTCTCTCATCATTGGTGTTTCTCTCTCTCCCCCCTTCTCCCTGACTCTCTGAAATCAATAAAAATATATATATATTTTAAAAACTACAACCTTTCAAAAAACAAAAAAAAACTACAACCTTTCTTTTGTGGATGAACCTATATACACTTAGGGGGGATATGAAAGAGCCCAGTGGCGGTAGATGCTTCAGGTGGGGGTGGGCTGGGAGAGGTGCCTGAGGGGACCTGACCTTTATCTGCAGTTTTTGAAAAGTTTACCAAGAGAATGTGTCCATAAATACCCAAGTCATTGAAATTGTTTTTGTTTTTTTTTTAATGGGGAATATGTTTTAAAAACAAAACCCTCAACTTTCAAAGACACAAGACACGGTGATACTTAGAAATATGAGCATTGATAACCATCGCATTTAGCCAAAGAAATTGAAAGTGATTATCTCAGAGGAGTTGGGTAGGGAGATATTTGGCATTTGTTTTTTATTAATATGCACATTCATTAGTAATAGAATCGGTTCTATTTGTAATATAAGCAATGATTTATATAATTAAAACAAATGAATAAAAATATTAAGATCTTTGTAAAATTGTATGACAAAAAGAGGACAAGTGTTATTTTGATTAAAACAAAAAAATAAACATGTTGCTATTTGGGGCCTTTGTTGTTAACAGGGGCCCTCTCTGCTGATTGGAGGCAGGAGGCACAGTCAGGAGTGTGCCCCAGCCCCTGCTCGCTGACCCCTGGACCTCCCGCCCCTCCGCACCCCACGCCGACTCACTGGGCTGTTGTGACCGTCGCTCACGGAGATGGTAACTTTGAGCCAGAAGTTTGTCTGCAGCGAGAAGAGAGAAGGGCCCACGGTAAGCCAGGCTCCGGGTGAGAGCACAGCCAGGGCACCACCCCGGGACACTGGCTCCAGGGCCTCCTTGTCTCCCTGCTCCCTCACGGGCCTTCCACACCACTGCCCTTTACCTCGTAGTCCAGAGGGCTGGCCAGCTTCACTTCCCCAGTGGTTGGGGTGACAGTGAAGAAGATGGAGTCGGGGCCACTAATCCCATAGGTCAGAGGGTCCCCGTCCAGGTCCTCGGCTGCCAACCAGAAGGCCTCCGCACCTGGTGACGGGGCGGGGGGTCCAGGTACGCAGCCACCCCTTTCGCGATGGGCCTGGCCAAGCGGCCCAAGAGGCCGGGCCGGGCGGGGGGCCTGCCTTCTCTGTGCCCAGAAATCTGGGCATGCGCCCCCTCCCCCCAGCCCTCAGGGCTCCAGGTTTGGTGGTTGTTACCCAGCACCCAGTCAGAGGCCTTTTTAAAATATGTTTGTATTGCCGAAACCGGTTTGGCTCAGCGGTAGAGCGTCGGTCTGCGGACTAAAAGGTCCCGGGTTCAATTCCGGTCAAGGGCATGGACGTTGGTTGCGGGCACATCCCCAGTAGGGGGTGTGCAAGAGGCAGCTGGTCGATGTTTCTCTCTCATTGACATTTCTAACTCTCTATCTCTCTCCCTTCCTCTCTGTACAAAATCAATAAAATATATTAAAATATGTTTGTATTGATTTCAGAGAGAGGGAGAGAGAGAGAGAAACATGGATGAAATAGTAACAGGAATCAGCTGCCTCCTGCACACCCTTTCTAAGCCCGAAACCTCAGTGCGTGCCCTGACCGGGGATCAAGCCAGGCGACTCCCTGGTGCATGGAATGATGCTCAACCAACTGAGCCACACCAGCCGGGCTCGGAGGCCTTTTATCACAACATCCTGTTCTCCTTTGGGGGAATGACCCCACCTGCCCCGCACTCGGTAGAAGGGGCTGATACCCAGGCATCTCCTTCCCCTGGCCCGGCCCCAGGCCCTCTCATCATCGATGTTTCTCTCTCTCTCTCCTTTCCTCTCTGAAATCAATAAAAATATTTTTTTAGAAAGAAGAAAAAAAAAGAGAGAACAAAAGACCCTCATTTAGTCTGGCTGAAAAGGAGGGAAGAGTGTTGCTCTGAACAATAAAATAACTAGCTTCCCCGGAGGCAGGCAGGGGTCAGGGAACCTGACCCAGAGTGGACATTCCCTTGATGACAGTGAGTACTGGCTTCCTGCCAAGTGCTACCATCCCTCCCTTCTCCCCAAACCTCCAGAAAAGGCCGGAGTTGGCCAGGGAGAAGGAGGGATATTGGCCACCAGGGGAGCCAGAAAGACAAAAAGAGGTGGAAACAGGAAGACCATCCTTGTATGAGTTGCGTTATTTGATGCTACGTGAGGGCTCTTGACCCCAATGCCGAAGAGGCTAACGCAGACTTCTGGAACCAGCTCTCTTCAGATCCCCTTTGCCTGCGACAGGTCCTGGAGCTGCGGGATGAGGAGCACGCCCCCACAGGAGCCCCTGGGAGCCTCTGGGAGGTAAAGACTCGGCCCAGACTGGACCCAGGAGACGGGGACTCACCCACAGGCAGGTCCTCAGGCAGGGCCACTGACGTCATGTTGGGCAGGAACATAGGAGCCACATTGCCTGTCACTGTAGGGACACAGAGCACTGGAATATCTGAGCTGCCCTGCAGAGCCTGAACCCCTATCTGGCCCCGTGGGAGCCCACACCATCTCCCACCCCCCCACCCCACCCTTCCCCGCCAATCTTCAGTCCAGTTCACCCGCCTGAGTCTGAACTCCTCCCCAGACTTGCCCAGGGCAGCCGACCAGAGGGCTGCTCATAGAAGCTGGGTGTTTGCTGATGAGGGGTCCCCTCCTTGCTGGAGGGCTCAGCCGAGGGTCCCCGGGTTAGTGCTGCTCTGGCAGGGGAGGGGAGGCACCCACCAGACCCGACAAGAGCAGGAAGCAGTAGGCAGGACAGCCATGGCCTCGCCATCACGTCTGGAGGGACCTAGGGGAAGAGGCATCATGGAAGGGGCACCTGGACCCAGGCCTTCCTCCTTGAGCCGACCCCTATCGGTGTGGCTCTGACCAGGCGCATCCGTCATCACCAGTCAGCGGTTCTCCCCCAGGTCACATCACTCTCCGCCCGTTTTCCAGGTGTCCCAGGGTAAGGGGGAGTCAGAGAGAACCAAAGGGGTGAGCAGGGTAGCAGAGCCTGGTTAGCCTGGTTCAGAGCCCCAGCCTGAGACTGACCTTGAACCTGACCTCAGAGTTCAGAGCCCACCGTGTAGCAGGCACTGATCTAAGCACGTTAGAAGCATAATCTCACTATTCCTACAACCATGAGGTGGCTCCCAAGAAACCAAGGCTGAGGGAATAGGGGCTTGCCTGAGGCCCCAGAGAATCAATGACAAGACCGTGCTCTGAACACAGGTCCTTTGGACACAGAATTCATTCCCTCAACCACTGCACCGTTCTCCCTGTGTGAAGTGCTGGAGCTCGCTGGTCATTGCCCGCCCTTCTCTGTCCTGGTTCTTCATCTGTAAGATGGGAGGGATGACTCTAAGAGGTGATGGGGGAGGGAGGGTGGAGGAAGGGGGTACACAGCTACATACACACTAAAGCACAGCACGGCCTGAGGGAGCAGAGCCGGCTCAGTGCCTGATGCACAGTAGGTGCTCAGCAAATGCAAATCCCCTTCCTTCTGCACCCTGCAGGGTCATCTTCACTCTGTCTCCGCCACAGCCAGTACAGTCCCCATGGAAACCGCTCCGGTCTCTCTTCTGTGCCTGTCACCACGCTGGTGCTCCAAGACTGACTCCAGAGCTCAGGAACGGGGCGGGCTGCGTGTGGATGAAGCCAAGGACTGTATTTCTGCAGTGAGCCTCTCACCAGTGCCCCGTGGGGAGTGGCTGTAAAACTGCTGCCTGCCCGCCCTGCGTGGCTCCGCGGTTGAGAATCTATCTATGAACTAGGAGGTCAGGGCACATGCCCGGGTTTCAGGCTTGATCCTCGGTTGGGGGGCTTGCAAGAGACACAGCTGATCAATGATTCTCTCTCATCGCTGATATTTCTAACTCTCCTTTCCTCTCTGAAATCAATATATATATTTAAAAAAAAAAAACTGCTAGCTTGCCAAGGTCCCCAGAGAGGATAGCTGCAGACAGCCCACATGTTAGACCGTCGGTTACACTCAGCCAGGTTGGAAAATGCTGGACCCAGCTTCTCCGGGGGAGTCAGTAAGTCCTCTGGCCTCAGAATCACGTGTGCCGAGCCACAATCCTCAGGGAGACAGAGGCCATGCTGTGGTCGCTGCTGCTGTAAGGGAGTCAGGGTCAAGTACAGTGGCTGAGGCTGGCCTCGAGGTCAGGTACAGTGGCTGAGGCTGGCCTCGAGCTCTCCCGGAGGCCAGGCTGGGGACACGGACAGCAGTTCAGTGTGGGGTGAGGGTGGAAGTGGTGCTGGCGGGGGTGCTGAGATCGGGAGGGCACCTTGGAATGTGTGTGATGACAGGGGCAGAGAGGCAGATGGAGCTGGTGGCGCTGGCCGTGGGGTGGAGAGGACGGTGCTGGGGGCTGACAGTGGAGATGCGATGGAGGTGGGCGTTGGTGGGGGTGGTAGGTGCTGGCGTCCACCGTGCAAGCCAGACTCGGGGCACTTGAACGCTGGCTGGATACAGCCTGTCCTGGCATTCCCTTGGGGTGCGGCCTTGGACCTAACCTCCCACCTCTGGTGTCCTCTTTGGTCCCCTCACTCGCAGGTGAGTCAGCAGCCACAGGACAATTAGCTACAAAGTGCGGCCGCTGATATGCAAGGTGTGCTTCTCACCATGACAAAGGTCGCGCAGTGCAGCGGGGAAGACAGGAGACTCCTGCCCTGGGATCCAGCCCCGAGAGCCCCATGCTGCGGATGGCACTTTGTCCCACACCGCTTAGTCCTCCGCATATCGTGGCCCCAGAGGGGAAGGGACAGGCCCAGTCAGTAATGGGTTCAGAACCCAAAGCAGGAAGTCAGTGCTGCTCTTTCGAGGTTTCTGGTTTTCTCTTCCTCCTCGACCAGACCTCCCCGCCAGGCCTGCAGAGACCCTCGGGATGAGGTCAGGGAGAGCAGCCTCAGTCAGCAAAGCCCCCAGACAGCCAGCCCTCTGAGTCCCAGTCCAGTGTTCTTTCCTGCCCTTCCTTCCTGCACTGCCCAGGTCGGCCCTGGGCTTCACACGGAGAGAGACTTTTATAAACACACGCTCATTTGACCATAATGAGGCCAAAGTTCTACGGCTCAGCGCGTCACCCTCTGGATTTAGTCATCTGAGAAAATGGCTATTTTCTGAGTGAGCTGGGGAAGGCACGGCATGAGCCAGTGAGTGTCCCCACCCCACTGGGCACAGCCACACCCAGGCGCAAACCCCCACCCTGGCTCCCACCAGCTGCCGGCCCGATTCCTGCCTTTCGTCCTGGCAGGCAGGGTCCTCACAGGTCCCGGTCTCTCTTCCCACACAAGCCATTCCGGCCAGTGGCACTGAATGCTCCTGTTCTCGGTCCACGCCCTATGTCGTCCTTCCTCCAGGCATTTGCATGTGTCCCTCTGGCCGGGACACCTGCCCTGCCTTCCGGTACGCACAGCGTCTTTCTATCCTCTAAGGCAGGCGTGGTGCCCAGTTCAGGCATCAGTGTCTCTCCTCTGGTCCCTAAGATCCTGGCACACCAGCGGGGCCAGTGGACAGACCAGGTGCAGATGGACAAGATGTGAATGATGTGGATGAAAAAGGGGCCACATACAAAACCTGACAAGCTCAGGAGAGGCCTGCACAGGCCTTATTCACTCAGAGACCTGAAGTAAGTAACCACGTAAGGAGATCTGATTAAAACTTCCTAACTAAAAGCGAGTCATGGAGGGTAGTCACGTCCTAGGTGAGTACCTTCCTTGACAAAGGTCAATCTTTACCTTAACTGAGCCTGTCTATTGTCTTTTTGCCACTACAGTAATATAATCTTTGGAATGTCTGGGGAAGGGAATGAACTCTCCTTCCCCAGTCCCCTCAGGGCACAGCCATCCGCCAGAGCACAAGACCAGAGAGCCCTTCCGCAGACCGTCTCCTGCCATCTCCGTGTGCGTAAACGCTCATTGTTAACCATCCTGTGCCCACCAATGTAAAATGAGTGTATGTCTCTCCATTTTACTCTTTCTCCAATCTCCACGGTTTCCCGAGTTGCTTTTCCCCACCTCCCTAATCTATCAGAGTTGGATTTCATGTACTAGCAACCCCCTTATAAGTCTTCCCCTTCTATTTTGATGTATAAAGTAAGTGGCAAGACTGTCGTTTTCTGAAGCATTTTCTCAAGCTGTTGACATTTTGCTTCCTGGCAACTGTAGTCAGTTTGGGCGCAAATAAACTCATAAAAATTCTCTACAGGTTTGGATGCTTCTTATGTTGACAGTGGAGTTGCCCTTGACGATGCCCAGGCCGGTGCATTCCCAGGCCTGGCTGTGCTGGGCAGCCCCAGGCACCGCGCGAGGCATGGTCTTACGGCAGCCCCGTCACTGCATAGCCACACCCGGCAGCTCTTGTTTCCTCCTCTGCCTCTCAGTCTGCCTTCTGGAAAATGGGACTATCTACATCCTAGAAATCACAGCCTCCTCCCCACCCCCTTTCCCTACTCTCAAAAAGTGCTTGGAGAATGTTAGGTCGAGGCTGGGGGGAAGCCCAGAGCCCACGCAAGCATCTGCAAGGTGGATGGTGACAAAGATAGCCTTCCTAGGGCCTTCCTAGACTCCTGGCCCGAGGCAGGAATTCCACACCTCTCCTCCCTCCCCCCTCCCCTCACTAAACAGCTGTGTAAAAGAAGTAGCTATGCCGCTTTTTGGCGCAAACTGCCCTGGCCCACCCTCTTCGCCCGGGAGCGGGAGCGCAGATTAAAACCTCCCCCCTTTTTAATCGCCTGGATTCCCTGTTTTGCTTCTGCGTCACAAACCTCTCAGCTGGGACCTTGCAGAGAAGGACCAGAAAGGACCCAGAGGTGAACGAGGGTGGCTCCTGCATCCCACCCCGTAAGGCATGCAGGCCCTGGCGTGGCCGGACACACCCACTTCTGCTCCGCAGCCTCCGTGGGAGGAGGCATCGCAACAGCTCTCACAGCCACGGCTCCAAGACTTCCTAGGATGTGGAGGCACAGGGAGAGGGGACCGCAGGCCTCCGGGGGCCCTCCGGGAGGCCAGAGAGGGAGGCGGCCCCGCCTACACCGCCACCGCCACTGCCACCGACAGCTCCAGCTCCCAGCACTCTCCACTTCCTCTTCCTCGTTACTTCCCGCAGTTGTCACCTGACTCCGGGAATTGCCGTTCCAAGGTCCAAGTGTGGAAACGGAGGCCCAGCAAAGCTCAGAGAGTGATGCCCAGAGAAAGGGCAGAGGGTTAGACCCATCCCGCAGGCTGCTTCACTGGCAGGCAGCTATGGAGTCAAAGGGTCCTGGGTTCCGATTCCAGGGTTTCGCTTCCCGCACCATCCAGACAAGCCTTACCCTGTTTCCCCGGGCCTGTTTCCCTGCTAAGAAGTGACGGGGGGGTGGGGGGGGTACGAACCACGGAACCCACACATTGGTCACACCTGTTTCCGTCTGTCAGCTCCCAGTGTGCCTTGAGCCCCTGCTTTGTGCCTGATGCCTCCGGGCAGAGCCCAGGCCTGGCTGGCTCTCAGCGGAGTCTCCCCCTGGTACCCCAGGTGAAGACGTGTGTTAGGGCCTGGGAACGAGGCAGAGCTGGGCCCAGCCAGCCCACAGTCCTGGCCTGACACTTCCTCCTGCTGGCGGAGGCGGCTCCGGAGCCAGCCACTGACCACAGGCCCAGCTCTGCGTCAGGGCTCTCCGCCTTCCGCCCACATCATCCCCATCCCCATTCTACAAATGAGGAAACGGAGCCCCAAAGAGTTCCGGAGCCCACCCACAGTGAGGAGGGAGCTCGGATTTGAACTCAGAAAAGACCATCAGAGCCCAGCTCTTTCTCCTCAAGCTCCGGGGCCCCAGACTCAGCCACCGTCACCTCACCCCCTGGAGCTGCCTGTGGAAGGAGCCCAGGCAGCTTAACTCACTTTCCAAGGGGACCTGCCTCCCTCCCATCCTGGAAAGAGTCCTTTGGACCCACGGCCTCGTTAGGGAAGGACGGACGGGAGACCTCGGAGCCCTGGGAGGGGGAACGGAGGCCTGGCTGGGACTCTCTCCGGAGCTGCCCAACCCAGCGCTCCCACCCAGCTGTCGTGGTACCTCCGAAGCTTGCCTGGGTCTCAACGACCCCCCTGGGCCCCTACGCCTCGCGGGAAACCACACGCCCTGCTTCAGCGAAGCTCCGGGTCCCTACCTGTGCCCCGAGGGGGCTGCGGAAGCGGCGGACAGACAGCGGCAGGCACAGGTGGGCACCTTCTGGGGCTCTCAGTGTGCAGCTCACAGACTTTGGCACCGTCTCCGCCTCCCCCGAGCAATCATTAACCCTGCCAGAGACCGCGCCTCCGGGGATAGGAAGGCTCCTGGGAGATGAGATCCAGGCCACAGGAGGGAGGGCCTGGCAGAGCCTGGGCCCAGAGCACCTGGGAGCCAGGCCCAGCCCTGGGGCAGGCAGGAGTAAGGCATCCAGGGCAGCATCCATGAACGTGGCCCCCTCTCCAACACAAGAGGCCTCAGGGATAGCCCTGTGGAGAAGGTCAGAGAGGGAGAGGTCAGGAGAGGGAACTAGTAAAATAGTGTAATAATCAAACGTGAAGTTTCCGCAGAGGAATGAAGCCAGCCCTGAGCTTGGGTATTGCCGCTGAGGCCCTCAGAGGGTCTGACTGTCCCTGGGGCCTGCATCTACCTCTCCCTGCAGCATGATAGCAGATATCCATCTCTGCAGCTTGGAGGAAAGAGAGTTACTTATATCACAGGATTCTTATGAGGATAAAACCAGATAACGGAGATGCCATTCCAGGTAGCCTTGGCAGATTCTTGCCATAATCCTGAGCGACCCTCCCCTCATGGGCAGGAGCCACGCCCGCCTCACACTCAGCAGAGACATGTCAGGCAGTCACCATGTGCCAGGCACTGAATTCAACAGGGATCTCTGATCGCAGTGGTCCACAGAGAAGGCTGGAGAAGGTAGCAAGGAGATGCTGTACCAGCCACTGCAGCCTTAAAACAAAGCTGGTGTCTCTTTGGACTTTAAGATTGTTCCTATGCAGCTTATTTTAGTTTAACTTAATCAAATAAACAATCTTTGTTCCCCAACCTCCCAAATTTAAAACAGATTATCAAATTATACAGGCATGGACTTCTATGTTCACAGCAGGATTGCTCACAACAGCTAACGTGTGGAAGCAACCCAAGTGTCCAGCAACAGATAAGGCATTAACAAAATGTGGTGTATACAAAAAAGGGAATATTATTCAACCTTAAAAAGGCAGGAAATTCTGCCTCATACTGCAGCATGGCTAACCCTGAGGGCATTACACTAAGTGAAATAAGCCAGTCACAAAAAGGGACTGTTTCGACCTCCTTCTACCCTGTTTCCCCGAAAATAAGACAGTGTCTTATATTAATTTTTTTCTCCCAAAGTTGTGCTAGGTCTTATTTTCAGGGGATGTCTTATCTTTCCATGCACTATGTCTTATTTTCGGAGGATGTCTTGTTTTCGGGGAAACACGGTAGGAGCTATCTAGAATAGTCAGGTGTATGGACAGAAACGGTGGCTGCCAGGAGCAGAGGGGAGGCCACAGAGAATTATTGGTTCCTGGGCACAGCTTTAGTTTTGCAAGATGAGATGAGTTCTGAAGATGGATGGTGGTGATGCTTGCAAAACAGTGTGAAAGTACCTAATATCACCTCCCTGTACACTTGAAATGGGTACGATAGTAAATTTTATGCTGCGTATATTTTACACAATAAAAACAAATTTTATAAAATTCTACAAGCTTGTCCAGCTGGCGTGGCTCCGTGGTTGCGCATCAACCTGTGAACCTGGTCAGGGCACATTTCCAGGTTGTGGGCTCAATCCCCAGCGTGGGGTGTGCAGGAGGCAACTGATCAGTGATTCTCTCTCGTCATTGAAGTTTCTATCTCTCCCTCTCCCTTCCTCTCTGAAATCCATAAAAATTTAAAAACTAAAAATAAAATGCTACAAGCTTCAAAACGTGAAGAAACATGGATGAAAGCAAAACAAGTGGGGGCGGGGGGGAATGAGGAGAGGAGAACCTAGGCCTGAATAGAATTCTCAAAATATTTAAATATTTGCCCTTAAGTTTCCAGTAATTGTCAGAGGTGGGCCATGAATAGAATTCCAAGCTTTCCAACAGGCAGAGTAAAAGAGAAATGTGATCCATTAAGTCCACCCATTTAAAAAAAAAAAAAAAAAAATGAGAGCAAAAACACACCGGGATCTGGGAGCCATGGCTCAATTCTGAGCTCTGATGCCTGAGAAGTGTCTTCTCCATCTCCAAGGAGAGGATGCTGCAGAGGTGGACGGCACTAGAAATGACTATTACAACTCGGTTGTTCAGAAATGAGGCTCAGGGATCAGGGCCTGCATTCAGTGGTGGTGGGACAAGTTCCAGAACCTTGGCGAGCCTCGGTTTCCACAGTCTGTAAATTGTGGGTGACGTATGAAACCTACCTCAGAAGCTGGTGGTGAGGTCACACATTTAAAATTCCAGACACAGTGCCCAACCCAGAGTAAAGTCCAGGACATTATTAGTGTTTGGATGGGTGGATGGCTGATGGCCTAACTGGTAGCAGGACAGGCAGGTGACTCCACTCCAGGCTCCGGGTCTGCCTCAGAGCAAGGGAGTCAGCCTGTTACTCTGTCCACTCCCTGCTCCCCTCTCCTCTCCTCCCCAGTGCTGACTGCTGGGGCCAATAGCTCTGAGTCATTGCTCTGGCTCCCAGAGGGCTTTGTCCCGGCCTGCACAGACCTTTGGACAGCATCTGGATGAGGCAGGTGTAGACAGATGGTGCCTCCACCCCCAATCTAAAGGGGCATCTGTCTGCCTGCCAGATCGCATCGAAGAAGCTCAGGCCCAGGCCCAGGGTCACTGCAGGAAGGGGCAAGGGGCCAGCCAGAAAGCGGGGCTAAGAGGCCAGGATGTGGATTTACATAACCTGGGTCCTCATCCCCTCCCCATTACTTACCAACTAGCGGCCTTGGACAAGGCAGCTCATCTCTGTGAGCCTCAGTGTTTTCATCTGTAGAATAGGAGTAACAGTAGAACCCAGCTCAATTAGCAAAGGTTAATCAAAGTAGCCAGGCAAGTAATAGAGGGCCATGCATGAGGAGGCATTGCAGATGCATATCAGCCTTGCTTTGTAACCACTGTCTTAGGTGTGTGGTTTTTTAAATTTGGAACAAAAACCTTACTTCCTGTCTTTGCTATGTGCACCTGCTATGTGTTCAGCAATTGATGGAGTTGAAATCAAGTCCTCACTTGTCCCTCGCTGCATCACACTGACCAAGCCATTCCTCTCTGAGCCCCGCTTCATCAGCAATATGGAGACACCACACACACACACACACTCACACACACTCACACACACACACACACACACGTACACACTCTCTCTCTCTCTCTCTCTCTCACACACACACACACACACACACACTCATACACACACATTCACACACATACACATTCACACTCTCACACACATACACACTCACACACACACACACACGCGTGTACACATACACACACACACTCTCACACACACACACACACACACTCACACACCACACTCACACACACACACACACACACACAGTGTACAGGTTCAGAGCTACCTGGAGGGCCCACACTGAGGGTGGCTCTTTGCTGTGAATGTGTCCAGCCCCCCCCCACCTTCCTAATCATCCCCCCTTGCTGCACACGGCTTTGCAGAGTACAGAATCCCTTCCCTGCTCTGTTCTAGTCAAGGGACCAGCCCCAGAACAGCCCCTGGTGTCAGCGGCTCACAGCCTCCCACCCTAGAGAGAACTGGGGGATCCGAGAGATCAACCCCTTCCCACCACCCAGGCCTCTGAGCCCCTTTCCAGGGCACATGTTCCCTCTAAAGCACCCGCCTCCCAGTGGCTGTTCTGCCACAGCTTGCACACTTCCAGTGACGGGAGCTCACCTCCTCTCGTGGCCACCACTCCACGGCCCCAAGTGGAGACCCCACTCCGTCCCTCTGCTCTAGGACAGCCAGCCCCCCACTAGCGCCCTCTCTCAGGCTCTTACATCACTCCCACCACCACTACAGGCAGGCGTTGAGCCAGGCAGACCTGGTTCACCGTCCAGCTCTGTCCCTTCCTGGCTGTGGGCAAGCCACTCTCTATCTCCGAGCCTGTTTCCTCAGAAGGAAAATATGGGGGGAGTAAAATAGTCACGTGACTGTGTCCCGTCAGCGCATTAGTTGAGCTCCGAGATGAAATGTGCCCTCTGGAGCCCCCTGCCACTTCTATGTCCATCCAACACACCGGGCGTTCACTTTGTGCCAGGCGCTGTGCTGGGCGCTGGGCACTGGTGGGATGGGGGTGGTTTTAGCTTTAGTTATAAGGAGATGCACATCCCTGACACAGGGAGACTGCGTGTGAGAGGAGAGTGACCAGGCCAAGAGGAGGGAAAAGAAAGGCCGGGCAGAGGGAACAGTGTGTCCAAAACCCCATTCTGGAAAGAGCTGGCTCTTGGGAGAAGGGAAGACCAAGGCAGCTGGAACTCGGAAGTCATTTATTCAGAGGATCAGGTTTCAAAACTATTATACATTCATACAATGGCATACTGTTCGGTAATTTTTTAGACACACCAATGGCCCTGGCCAGTGTTTCTCAGTTGTTAGAGAAGGTCCAGGCACTCAAGGGTCTTGGGTTCAATTCCCAATCAAGGCCATGTACCTGGGTTGTAGGTTTAATTCTGCGGGCAGTAGGCAACTAATTGATGTGTCTTTCTCACATGGATGTTACTCTCTCTCTCCCTTCCTCCCCTTTACTCTTTCTAAAAATCAATGGAAAAATAATATCCTCAGGTGAGGATTAACAACAGAAAAAAAAAAAAGAAAAAAAGACAAGACACCCCTATGTTCATTGCAGCATTGTTCACGGTAGGCAAGACATGGAAGTAACTTAAGTGTCCACTGGCAGATGAATGGATAAAGAAAATGTGATATATAGTGAGGTATTGTTCAGCCATAAAAAAGAAGGAAATCCTGCCATTTGTTATACCATGGATGGACCTGGTGAGCATCACACTAAGTGAAATGAGGCAAACAGAGAAAGACAAATGTTTCATGATCTCACTTACATGTGGAATCTTTTAGAAAGTTGAATACATAGAAACAGATTGTAGAATGGTAGTTGCGAGGGGCTGGAGTTTGGGGGAAATGGGAAATGTTGGTCCAAGGGTACAAACTTTCAGTTGTAAGATGAATAAGTTCCAGGAGTCTAATGTACAGCAACGTTACTAAGTTAACAATATCGTTATATTTGAAAGTTGCTATGAGAGTAGACCTTCAATGTTCTCACCACCACAACAACAAATGGTAATTATGTAGGTGAAGAATGTGTTCACTGATCTTTATAGTACCCATTTTGCATACATACATGTATCAAATCATTATATTGTAGAGCTTAAACTTACACAATGTTATATATCAATAAGTCTTGGGGGGATAGCCAGATAGCCAGTTTTGGCCAGATCCCTGCAGGCCTGATCCAGACAGGAGGGAGCCTGATCCCCTGTGTTGAGTGTCTGTCCCCTGGTGGTCAGTGCATGTTATAGCGACCAGTCAACCGGTCATTTGGTCACTTAGGCATATATATATATATATATATATATATATATATATAACTTGCCATTGTGGTTCAGTGGTTAAACATCTACGTATGAACCACAAGGTCACAGTTGGATTCCCAGTCAGAGTACATGCTGGGTTTGCAGACTCGATTCCCAGTGGGGGGGGGAGGGTAGGAGGCAGCCAATTCTCTTTCATCATTGCTGTTTCTATCTCTCTGTCCTTCTCCCTTCTTCTCTGAAATAAATAAAAACATATTTTAAATAATAATAACAAATTTAAAAAGTGAAAATAAGCTAGCCTCAAAGGAACAGGCCTAATCAGCAGAGGGGCCAAGTCCTGGGCTGAGAAATGGGACGCTCAAGGGGAGGGGAGGTGTTCAGGGCCAGAGTGGGGCACGCTGGAAGTTGTAGTTCTTGCGGGGCATCCATGATGCCGGCGGGGGCGGGCCTGAGCAGGTGTCCACCCATCCTCTGATCCAGGCTGGTCTAGTGATGGGCATAGGCTTCCTCTTGTCACTGGAGTCTCCCAGCTTCCTCAAGGTGGTATTATTGCTCCCATTTCGCATATGAGGAAACTAAGGCTAAAAAAAAATGGCCCAAACGGGAGACCCTAGATCTGCCTACTCCAGAGTGCTCTTTATATACGGATCGCTACCTCCCCATCCGAGCCTGGGAGAGAGGGACAACCTCTCAGAGAAGCAAAGGCTTTTTGAGCCAAAACCGGTTTGGCTCAGTGGATAGAGCGTCGGCCTGCAGACTGAAAGGTCCCAGGTTCGATTCCGGTCAAGGGCATGTACATTGGTTGCGGGCACAACCCCAGTAGGGGGCGTGCCGGAGGCTGTTTCTCTGTCATTGATGTTTCCAACTATCCCTCTCCCTTTCTCTCTGTAAAAAAATCAATAAAATACATATTTTAAAAAAAAAAAAAAAAAGGCTCTTTGAGAGGCTGCGGAGTCGTATTAACTTTACAGACGAAGCGTCACGTCAGTCACTAGTCCGAGGCGGCGGACAGTAGCGGAAAGCTGGAACGCCAGACCCCGGACTCTTCCCTTTCGCCGGCCCCGCCGCCCGGCACCGAGTGGGCGTGGCCTGCCCCGCCCCGCCCCCTTCCGCCTCCCGCTCCCGCGCCGGGTGTAAACCAGGTGGCTCCATAGGCGCGCGGGCGCGGGGGTGAGGGCTGCGCAGCGGCGTGGGCCCCGCGCGTGCGCGCGCGCGCGCCCAGTGGTGAAGCCCGCGGGTAGTTCCACCGCGCGGGGCCGCAGGGGGGGCCGCGGCGGGCGGCGCTCGTGCCGCAGCCGGACCGGGACCCCGGGCTGCAGCTGGAGCGACGCGCCGCCGGCCGCCCGGTGGGGGTGGAGCCCCGCCTTGGCCCCAGGTAACACCCTGGCCTGGACCCTGAGCCTCAGCCGCAGGGACAGCGAGGAGGACGGAACGATAGGGGGCGGCATCGGGCTGGCAGAGTAGTGCAAGGACTTCCAGCGAGGCCTCTGCCTGCATCCGCAGGGCCCAGGCTCCCTGTCCCGGGACCCTAAGCCAGAGCCGCTCGCTCAGCGACCCGCCTGCTAGAGTCAAGGGTGCCCCTGGGAACTACAAGTCCCAGCGTGCCCTGCGCCCTGCGCATGCCCTGGCTGGTCCCAACCTTCATCTAGGGCCCAGGAGTCTGCAATCCTTAGCCTTGTCGCTTACGTTCCCTTTTACTAGCGCTCCTTGTGCCAGCCCCTGGGGAGCCAGAGCGTCCTGGGACCTGCCCTGGAGTGGCCGCGAGTCTGGGGAACAGATCCCTGCATCCCAGTGCCGTCGTTACTGCTTTCATGATGTCAGGGGGAGAGGGGAGGGTCCAGAGAGGGTCTTTGTCCAAGGTCACACGGCTTCCGTTGCCCGAGGGCCACTAAGCCCACGTCGAGCTGCTGCTGGAGGTTGGGAAGGCGGTGTGGGCAGGAGGGGGGTGGCGGAAATTTGGTTGGATTCAGTCTCCCTGGATCTGCTGTGCGCCGCAGTCCTGTAGTCCCCGGTTTTCATCTCTGGTTGATGTGGTGATGGCACCTGCTCCCGCCTCTGCAGACCCTGGGGTTTCCAGTGGTGAGAGCTTCAGGGCAGAGGAAGTCAGAAAGGAGAGCCCCTCCCAGCATCGCACCCACAAAGCTCCCACACCCAAGCGCAGACCCAGACCTAGAAAGTCAGGCGGGTACCCTCAGGGATGCACACAATGAGAGAGAGCCGCTAATGGCCCTCTAAGGTGTGTACTCTCGCCCCATTTTACGCCTCGTCAAACTGAGCCTCGTAGAGGTGGTGACTTCCTCAAGGTCATAGAGCTAATAGGCAACGCTTAGGGTCCAAGCCCACACAGGCTGGCTTCAGAAGTTCTGGGTTTAATGCCTCCTTAGAATCCTCTGAACAACACTATTGGCACATACGAAGTGCCCAGTGAATGTCCTCTGTCACTAGTGTTACCGATGTTCTGATTTTACAAGTGAGAGACTGTGAGGCAGAGAGAGGCCAGGTAAGTGACCCACGGTTTCAAAGGTGGGGCAAGAGTGCTGCAGACTCGAGCCCCAAACCTGGCGACACTTTGTTACAGACACCCCACCCTCCCCCCATCTGCACAAAGGTGCTTCTTTTTTAGGTGAGTCAAAGTTTGGGTTCAGATGTGAGGTGTATTCAGACCTGCCCTGAGCTGGCTCCACCAGACTGTGCTGTGTGTCCCTGGAAGGTTCCTTAATCTCTCTGTTCTGCCTAGAAGACTACTGTGCCTGCCTCTTTGGAGGGTTTGAGGGTCCCTAGGAGAAAGGAGCTGGGTACTTCCTGACCCTGAGGGAGGGGGGCGGTGGTGGCAGCCAGCTATTCGGGCTCTTGGATAGGACAGTGAAGCAGGAACAGATGACCCTGCCTTCTTCCTGCCCAAGTAGAATCCCTCCCATCTGCAGAGGCGGCTTGGGGGTGGAATGTAGCACCCAGGGTTTTGCACTTGAAGCTATCAGGATTTGAATCCCTCTGCCACATACTCACCCTGTGATCTGGAGCCACCCACTAGTCTCTGATCTTCCAAAGTCTCTCCTGCCCCAGGACATCTGCGCTTTTATTAAACAGCCCTTGGGAACCCTGTGTTGGCATTTAAGTGCCATGAATCATACTTAAAGGGAGATTACAATGTGATCCCAGATTTACCCCTTGATAGTTGTATGATGGTAGGTGAGTCATATTCCTTCTCCCCCCAATTTTCCTCACCTATAAAATGGAGTGAATGCTGGTGCCTAGCTCTTAGGTCATTGGAAAAAACCAGTGAGCCAATGGCCAGAACTGGACTTGCCCAGACTATGCAGGAGACCCTTGAGCCCAAATTTCTCCACACAAGCTCATGGCAGATGCCTGGGCAAGGGTGAGCCACCCCCACCTATGGTTTAAAGAACCCACGGGGCCATACCTCCGGGATCTGTGGCAAGGGGAGTTATTTCCTAAGCCACCTTCTTCATCTGTGTGACGAAAGTAGCAGAACTGGCCTGCAAGTATATGGGGTGGGTTGGTGAGAATGAGGGATTCAAAAGGTGTATGGCCACATCCCCACCATGGGGTTCCAAAGCATAAGATGTGTCAGTGAACCTGAGAGGGGATTTCATAGAAGAATCCAGATTTCTGGCTTCTCTGGAAAATCTGGTAAAATTGAGCCTCTCCCCCACTAGCTCCAGAGTGATTCTGCATAAACTCAGGAAAGTTTTTCAAGTTACAGGGGAACATGTTATTGGCCTGTGGCCCTGGGGTAAACACGGGGTGAAAGTCAGACCCAGAGCCCCTTCCTTGGACCTTCACACCCCAGTGTGGGCGAGGGAAGGGGGAGTCCCCAGGAGATAGCTTTCTGCTGTCCTGACACAATGTGATGACAGTTGTGCTGTGTATTGAGGAAGTCAGAGCATTCTGTTAACTGTGATGGAGTTTGGCTTTTTAATACCATCTGTAGTAATACATCATGAACTTGATCTCCTGTGTCTAGAGAACTGCAGACAGTACCATCTTCAGTCGTTGTTTTTGCTGGCTGTGCATCCACATGCTAAACAACACCGAGAAACATGTCTGTTCCCCAAACTTCTGGATTTTTCCATTGGATACCTTTCCTAAAGGGGAGTTTCTGACTGTAAGAGTTCAGAAGTTTTTATGGCTTTAAAAGTCTAAAAACATATTCTTTAACAGTAACTTTCTTTAGACTTTTCTGTCGGTTATACTGAATAGGGTTTTTTTTTTTTTTTAAAAAAAGAGCAAATGTAACCTTGGCCAGTGTCACTCAGTTGATTGGGTGACATCCCATGCAACCTTTCGGTGCATGGGGCAAGTTGCTGTCTCAATCCCCAGTAGGAGGTGTGCAGAAGGTAACTGATTGATGTTTCTCTCCCTCTCCCTTCCTCTCTCAAAAAATCAATTTTTTAAAAAATCTTTTAAAAAGTAAAAGCACATGTACAAAAGAATAAGTAAGTCTATCTTCCTGACCCAGTGGTCTCTTCCAGTTCTCCCTGAGGACAGTTGTCAATTTCCTATACATCCTTCCAGAAATATTATGCAGATATTGTATATATCTAATATTAAAATATAAATATTATTATACTCTGTTCAGCATCTTGCTTTCAACTTTTATCTTTGAATTTAGGATTATGAAGTATACCAAGGAAGCATAGGGAATTGCACCTCCCCCAACTCTGCCCCCCATCCCACAGCCCACCGCACATTATGATTTTGCTCTGGCATCTCTCAGGGCTTTTTTGGAGGTAGCCCTATGTCAGTGGAGCATCATACAGGGGAATCAGTTATTGATTATATACATCATTCTTTTTTTATTTTGTGGTTTTTACCTTTTTTTTTCTTTTTTTTTTTTCATACACCATTATTGGGCCTGTTCCCAGGTCTTGGATATTAAGGATCTTACTGATTTTTCCCCCTTAAATAATCAATATGGAGGTAATATTCCACTTTGTATGTCTGCCTGGGGGAGGCATCCAAACAAAGGGAAAAGCTTGGCTTTGGCTTGGTTTCAAATACCTGCTCAGCCACACTTCCCTGGCTGTGTGACCTGGGGTCAGTACACCCCACTTTACCCATCTGTAAAATGGGCAGGTTGTAGTAATCCCTCTGTCTCATAGCTAGCTTCAGGGAGTGCAGTCGAAAACTGAAGACTTTGTGGGGCTTAGTTTCCCAATGCCCCTAGGCAAGAAGCAACTAGAGCGCCTAGGACTGCCGCTGGAGCTTCAAATTGTTACCCGCCCCTTTCCCTGACCGCGCTGGGGGCGGGGCGGTTAAAATGTCTGTGACGTCACGGGTGCGGGACCAATCACCCTGCAGGTCAGGCGCTAATTATTTACATGGGTTGCCGGCTATTGGTCCGTTAGGCAAATACAGAACCACCCCCCCACCCCCCCAGCTTTTTAAAGCCGCCGCGTAGTTTTAAAAGATGCAGGGAAGCCAGACCATGATGTCATCGCAGCGCAGTAGCTCTTAGGGGTGACGTCATATCTGGGGAGGTTGGTGGCCCGGGACTGTAGGGCTTTCCTAACCCCTTGGACTGGCCCGAGAGGACGCCTCAGCCTGGTCGAAGATCGGCCCCATTACAACTCAGTGCCCCAGATGTCGCCCTGTCTCCGAGGAGGGAGTCATGACAGTAAGTCTGGGCCGGGCTTCTGTCGGCGGGACCCATTTTTCCAAACCGGGAACCAGCCTCAGGAGCGCGGCTGGCTCGCGAGTTTGCATAGCGAGTTCGAATTACAGCTGATTGGCCTTGCCCATCCCGGAGTGTCCGCTGCTCTTTAGCCAGGCGGCCCCGCCCCTTGCCTGCGACAGCTGCGGGCCCTTTAAGTGCGGAGGTGAGAGCGAGAAGAGTTTTTTTTTTTTCTTTTCATCTATCAAGATGGCGGCCGCTGGTCACGTGTCTGGCTGCGGCGAGTGACGGCCTCGCGGGCCCGGCGGGGCGGAGCTCGCGGCCCGGGGCGGGGCCGCCTCAGGCCGCGGCCGGCTACTGTTCGCTCGGACCCGCCTCCCGGCGCGCCCCCGCGAGGCCCCCGCCCGCCGCGCGCGCGCCCCCGCCGCTCCGAATGTTGTGAATCAAATGCGGGGTTTGTTACATTCCGCCGGCGCCGCGGCCAGTTCTTAAAGGGCCAGCCGCCGCCCGGGCAGCTGCGCGGACCTGCCCGCGTCCTGCGCCGCCTCCCGCCGCCGGAGGGCCTGGGCCGAGGGAGGCTGGGCGCGCGTGGGCCTCGCGAGGCGGACGCCAGCGGACGGACAACAAAGCGAGAGGCCCCGGAAGGAGCCGGACTGCTCCCGGCCCCGGGGGTGGGGAGGGGAGCACAGTGTTCCGCAGGGCGGGGGCTCTTAAAGGGTCCGGGCAGACCCCCCCACCCCACCCCATCACCGCTCCCTCCCTGGCCCAGCTCGGCCGCCCCAGATCGGGAACAAAGGAATCAACGTGTGTCCGGGAGGCTGAAGGTGAGTTTCCGCGTCCCTGGACACCGCTGCCCCCTCCCTCGGGACGACCGGGGGCGGTGAGACCGCTGGCTCCGCAGGGGTTAATCGCGGGCGGTCCGGAGGGGGGCGGCGAGACCTCTCAGCTCAGAGACACCCCCTCCCTGGGAGCCCCAATGCCTGGACCAGGCTCCCCGCTCCGGAGCCTGAGCGCTGCGGTTGGAGAGGAAGGAGCCGCCCCCTCCCCCTGCCGCACCGCCACTTCCTTTGTTGTTGCTTTTGTCTCACGCGGAGCACATGGTCCGGGATCCTCGACTCTTAAAGTCACAGCGCTCCCGCTCGGGCGCCGCAGTCTGGCCTCCCGCCCCCCCTTGTTCCTCCGAGCGCGGCACAAAGGACTGAGATGGGAGCGAGCGAGTCTCCTCTCCTGTCCACACCTCGACTTCCCTTTCCTGGGAAGCTGCCCCTCGTCCCGCAGCGTGTACCTGGTCCACGAAGAGGAGGGGCCTGCCCCTCAGGGACACTGGTGTCCTACCCCACTGCCGTGACCACCAAGATTCTTGCCTCTGGTGGACTCCGGCTTCATTTGGGCACGCTGGAGAGGAGAGATTGCCATCCCCGTTTCACAGTTGTGGCCACTGAGACTCACAGAAGCGGACAGATTTCCTTGAGCAAGGTCACCCTAGGAGTCCGGGCTGGCCCAGCAAGGACTGACTCCTGGCTCCAAGTCTGGCTTTCCTGGTCTGCCTGTTTTGGGGGTGAGGGAAAGAAAGGAAGGGGGGCTTCTCATCTCGCTTAGTTAACCCATGTTTTCAGGCCCACTTCGTTTAATCTGCAAAACAGCAGCTGGACCCCAGTGACTGGACCTAGAAGGGACTCCCTAGACCCGGATGGGGGTAGCTGCTGGGGCATGGGAAGGAGGGGGTGGGCATGGGTGCAAGGTGGGGTAACTGGTTCCAGGCAAGATGGCGTGCAGGGATGGGGCCCTCCAAATCCAGGTACACAGATCTCACTGAGAGGACAGCACAGAGGAGTGTGGAAAGGCAGAGCACTTTGGGTGGCCACCCTTGCTGCTGACCTTGAGCAAGTTGCTAGCTCTCTCGCTTCTCTTTCGGGCAAGTCACAGGCCCCTTCAAGAAAGCTCTCCTGAGCTGTAGGGCCCGGAATAGAGCGTTGGAGTTAGGCGGGTTTTAGGATTACTGATGCTACTGAGTCAGGGATTGGAGGAATCTGGGCCCAGGGGCCCAACCATGACCAAATTGGTCTCTTTCTGGCTTTTTAGCTTAGAGCAAGTTACTTCCTTTCTTTGGGTCTGTTTCATCAGTTGTGAAGTGGGTGTGTCCCCTCTTTGCTGCCTCGGTTCCTAGTAGGACTTTGGGAATCAGGGGCCCCTCGATTGTCAGCAGGGGCATTCCCTAGGGAGGCATACTTCCCACTACCGCCTGCAGAGCTTGAGGTGGCCCCTGATTTCTGCTTGGAGGCTGGAGCGGAGGTCAGCCTCTTGTTGTCTAACTAGAGCCCAGTGCATGGATTCGTGCACTGGTGGGGTCCCTCAGCCTGGCCTGTGCCCTCTCGCAATCTGGGACCCCTCGGAGGATGTTGGATTGCTGAACCGCGCAGGCAGTCTCACACACACACACACACACCACCACCACCACCCCAGGGATGTAGTGGTGTGCAGTAGTGCACAAATCGGTAGGCTGCGGGGGAGGAGACCTGAGCTGGGGCCGGGTGCCTCGCTGCTAATGCTCATCCTGCCATTCAGTAAGCTCACTGAGCAGCGGCTCCCACTATGGGCATGCACTGACCACCAGGGGGCAGCTTCTGAATTGAGCATCTGCCCCCTGGTGGTCAGTGTGTGACATAGCGACTGGTGGTAATGGTCACTTGGGCAGAGAGAGAGAGAGAGAGAGAGAGAGAGAGAGAGAGAGAGAGAGAGATTGTTCACACCTAAGCTTTACAAACCACTCTTACAAGGGCCTGTGAGCAGCACTTGCCAGTCCACTGGAGGAGGTCATTAAGCTGTACCCACTTTACAGATGAAGCTGAGGTTCAGAGAGGGGAAGTGATATGCTCAAGACCCCGGCCGGAAGTCAGGCTGTCATGTGTCCACAGTTAGAGCCCCTTCTGTCTGCTGTTCTGGGTTCTCAGCTCATTGCTACTTCCCTTTCCTGAGAAGTGGGTGTCTGAGGGGCTGGCCACAGAACAGATTCGCATGGGCCTGGGCCTCTGTGGGGTCCACACCCCTGAGCCTTGATGCTGCCCAGACTTCAGCAAACAGCCTCCCACAAGAGTAACCTTTGAGCCGAAACCGGTTTGGCTCAGTGGATAGAGCATCAGCCTGCTGACTGAAAGGTCCCAGGTTCGATTCCGGTCAAGGGCATGTACCTTGGTTGCGGGCGCATCCCCAGTAGGGAGTGTGCAAGAGGCAGCTGATCGATGATTCTCTCTCATCGGTGTTTCTAACTCTCTGTCCCTCTCTTCTGCTCTGTAAAAAATTAGTAAAATATATATTTTTAAAAATAAAAAAGAGTAACCGTTGAGGCCATTGCCCGGGCCCTGTCCCATTGCCCTTACAGCTCCAGCTGACTGGCCTTGGACCTCACCCCTTTGAGCTTCACTGCCCCTCCTTCTGAGGGTTGCAGTAAAGACTGATCAAGATAGCACACGGGAGTATTGTAGTTATTGTTGATGTTCTTTATCAGGGGGCTGGGTTCCCAGAATCTCTGAAGTCAGTCAGAGCAGAGGTTCCCAAACCTAACTGTGCTGGAGAAACTGCTGGAGAATTTGGTAAAAGAAAAGAAAAAAAAAAAACTAGGTGCCCTTGTTCCTCAACCCTTAACGATTCTGACCCAGGAGGTCCCGGGGCCTGTTGTTCCCATTATTTGGAGGTTCCCCCTGAAGCTCTCTTGGCCTTTGCTGGCCAGGCTGGATTGTCAGCAGGAACTGAGGAGGCTGTATACCCACGTGTGAGAATGTGTACTTGACCCACACTGGGGATTACAAACCCAGTCACCTGTGTGGGCAGGAGGGAGTGTTCCTGGGTGACTCATGCGCCAAGAAAGAAGGGGCCAAGCATAAATGAAGGACCAGTGGAGCCGGATTTTCTGGCCCTGACCATCCAAAAGCCAGAACCGTGTGTAGCCTCCCAATTTTGAATTGTTGGCACTAACTTCACGACTCCAGACCGGCCTTGGCCCCGTGTGGTCGAGTCCCCGGTGTGCATTATTCCCACCCGAGGCCGGCCAGTAGCAGGAGGCATGTACCTGTGAATCCCAGCCTCTTCCTGGCGGGACGCTGTCCTGGCAGCTGGAGAAGGGCCTTTCTTGCAGGTTCATTTGGAGAGTCAGGGCTGCAAACACCACAAAAGAAATGTCTTTGCCACTGCCGGCAGGAAGGAGCAGGTGCTGAGGGGACAGTACACTGCTTCCTGGCGGTGTCAGCAGGGAGACATCACGGATTCGGAGGGAGTTTTGTCAAATGGAGAAGGGGCGGTGGGGACCTTCCTGTGGCAGGAACCGGACAGGGTTCAAAGCTTTCCCTTCCGGGGCCTCATCCCCTCATCCCGACCTCTGGAGTTAATGAGTGGCCCCCCTAACTTGCCCCACCTGGACCCCCTGGTTTCCAGGGAAGGAGCAGACCTGCCACACCCCATTCCTGCACAACTTCCTCCCTTAGGTTCTGGCTTCCTCTTTTCTTCTCTCAGCAAGCCCCACCTCCCGCCTGGAGGCTGTGTGAGGCCCCCAGAGCTGCATTCCAGGCCTACCTGGCCAACCAGCCCCTCTCGAGAGGGCTGGCCTCTCTCAGCCCCTCCTGGGATGCCCGTGGGCTGGACCCTCCCGCAGGTGGCAGGGTGCATGAGGGGTTGGGGTCAGCCCACCTCCCCTTTGACACTGGGGCAAGTCCCTTCCTCTCTCTCAGCCTCAGTTTCCTCTTCCGTAAAATGGAGCAAATAATACCTTCTTTGAAGAAGTCACACATGGGTAGACGCTGTGGGGATGGGTTATGGAAAGAAACAGAGGGACAGCCAGGTCTGTACGTAGGTAGAGATCCCAGCAAGAGAAGGAAGGGAGGTGGCCTGGTAGGACCGTGTCACCTGGGGGCAGACTGGGAGCCCCCGAGGGCAGGATCTGGGTCAGAACCTCTCACCTGGCAGTAGTGGGAGGAATCCCCCCCTGAGCTAACTAGATGGGAGGGAGGAAGCTGGAGCCGCCCAGGAGCCCTGCCTGCCTGGAGACCAGCGCTGTAGACCCTCCCTCGGGAGGGAGCCCTGCACTAAGGAGCCTGATGGAGCCACCTGCCCCAGGAGGCTGAGACTCCTGCAGCCCCAAGGGAGCCCAGGCTCGTTTTGCAGAGCAGATTGAGGCCTGGGATCCTTGCAAGCCAAGCGGGGCCCGTCTCTCAGCTCTGAGCCCCAGTGCCAGGAAGAGGGCCAGACCCCCCCCAGAGTCCCTGTGCATGGGGAGCACAGGGTGGGGGTGGGCATTGGTGGCCCCAGAATCAGACAGCAGAGGTTTGATTTTAGTCTCCCGGGCCCTAAATGAAACAAGCGGCTGGATTTCTCTGTGCTTCAGTTTCTCTGTCTTTTTGACTCCTAGGGTTGCGAGCCCGGGCCCAGCCTCTCCACCCCTCTGCCACCCCTGATGCGACCATGGGCTCTGGCGGTGACTAGGTGGCCGCCCTCCGCCCCTGTGGGTCAGCGGCGATTGTCTGCGGGACCCAGCAGCACCCCAGCCCAGCTCCGGGGAAGGTAGGAAGGAACCTCCCAGTCCTGCAGTCCCCGGAGCTCCCGGCGCTGGGGCCGTCGGCTGGGGCCAGGGGTGGCGGGGCACGGGCCCTGAGCTCTCCTCCTTCCCCCATGGGTAGTGACCTTGGCTCCTCGCCATGCTCTGTGAATGAGTGTCCCCCCTCAGTCCTACCCGGGCCTCCTCTCTGTGGTGCAGCCCTGGCCGGGAGGGCCGCCTGCCTGCCCGGGATGAGCACTTACCCTCCCAGCAGCCTCCGCCCCGGCCGTCACACCTCCTTGTAGAGGAGCGTCGAGCCTCGGCTCCTGCCGGCGGGAGCCCCCGAATGCTGCACCCAGCCTCCCAGCAGAGCCCGTTCATGGTTGATCTCCACGAGCAGGTAGGCAGAACACCCCTGCCCGACCCCGGCCTCTGCGAGCCCGTCTGTGAGGCAGAGGAGACGGAGCCCGGATTTCCCCTTGCTTATCCCCTTGCATGTTGAGGGAGCCATCATTAGCCCTGCTTGGTGGGCTGTAAAGTGAGGCCCAGAGGAGGGAAGGCCTGGCTGGGACCACACAGCGGGTGGGTGGTAGAGCTGGAAGCACCGCCAGGCTCCCGTTTGGGCTGGGGGAGGGGCGGCCAGGTCTGCACTAGGGGGGCCCAGCTAGAGAACGGGGAGTGGCCCGGCAGGACTGTCTCACCCAGGGCATCACCTTCCGGCCAGGCTTCCTCCCTTCAGCCCCGCGTTCCTCTCCACCCACAGGTGCACCAGGGACCTGTCCCTCTGTCCTACACCGTCACCACCGTGACCACCCAAGGCTTCCCCCTGCCTTCAGGCCAGCACATCCCTGGCTGCAGTGCCCAGCAGCTCCCAGCATGCTCCGTGATGTTCAGTGGGCAGCACTACCCCCTTTGCTGCCTCCCGCCCCCGGTGAGTGAGGGCCTCCACCCCCCGTTCCCCATCCCCCACCCCCACCCCCACCCCCACCAAAAGGCCACCGAGCTTAGGACACCAGGCAGGCTGTCAGGGCGCCTCCCTGGCTCCGGACACCGCCCTGAACCCCAGTGCCTGCCCGTGGGAGCCCCCAGATGCTATCCCGGCCTCTCAGCAGAGCCATGTGGGCGGTAACTGGGCCTCCGGAGTGCAGTGCCCTGCCGGGGCGGCCGAGGCCAGGGACGGGCAGTCGGTCCAGAGGGCTTCGGGGGGGCCTGCCGCTGCAGGGGTGGCCCCCGGCCCTCGCCATAAGCACAGGCCGGCCCAGAAGCACGTTCTCCAGCTCCTGCCCCCTCTCTCGGCAGTTGATCCAGGCGTGCACCATGCAGCAGCTCCCTGTGCCCTATCAGGCCTACCCCCACCTCATCTCCAGTGACCACTACATCCTGCACCCCCCGCCGCCCGCCCCACACCCCCAGCCCGCTCACATGGCGCCTCTGGGCCAGTTTATATCGCTGCAGACCCAGCACCCGCGGATGGTGAGTCTGGGCGACGGGGCCGAGGCTGGAGGAGGTGGCGCGGGGCAGGGGTTTCCCTGTCACTGACCGCAGCTGACCCACCTGCCTCTTCTAGCCCCTGCAGCGGCTGGACAACGACGTGGACCTTCGGGGGGATCAGTACCCCCTGGGGAGCTTCACCTACTCCACCTCTGCCCCAGGCCCGGCCCTGTCCCCGTCCGTGCCCCTGCACTACCTGCCCCACGACCCCCTGCACCAAGAGCTGTCCTTTGGTGTGGTGAGTGGCATCCCCCAACCCACTCCCCACCACCCCCCATCCCCCCCGCCCCCCAGGCTCTGGGGCGATGGGAGCCAGGCACACTGGTGACCTGTCGCCCTCCCACAGCCCTATTCCCACATGATGCCACGGAGAGTGAGCACCCAGAGATACCGCCTGCAACAGCCGCTGCCCCCGCCGCCGCCGCCACCGCCCCCGCCGCCCTATTATCCCAGCTTCCTGCCCTACTTCCTGTAAGTACCTGCACCTCTGCCCCAGAGCCGTGGTGCTCCTCTCCGGGGGCCTCCGGTGGTTAGACAAACACAGCTGTGGGGGCCTGGGGCCTCTCAGGTTATCTGCACCCTCAGCAGACCGCACACACACACACAAACACACACACACACACACACACACACACACACCAGCTGGGCTTTCCTCTCCTACAACATCCCGGGGCACACACGGGGGCCCCAGTGCCTGCTGACCTTGACCCTGGCCCCCTGCACCTGTCTCCCCTAGCTCAATGCTGCCAATGTCGCCCACAGCAGTGGGGCCCACCATCAGCCTGGATCTCGATGTGGATGACGTGGAGCTGGAGAACTATGAGGTCCCGTGGAGCCCTGTCCTGGGAGGTGGGGGCTTGGGGGCCTCCAGCCCAGGCCGCTGCTGACCCCGCCCCCCTGCCCGTCTGCAGGCCCTCCTGAGCCTGGCCGAGCGGCTGGGAGACGCCAAGCCGCGAGGCCTCACCAAGGCAGACATCGAGCAGCTTCCCGCCTACCGCTTCAACCCCGACAGCCATCAGTCGGAGCAGACGCTGTGAGTGCGTCGCCCGGTCCTGCCCTCGGGGCGCAGATGGGTTGCCAGGGAACCCTTTGGGGGGGGGCGGGGGGCTCACGCTCTGCCACGAGCCTGCCCTCAGCCACCCGCACGGAAGCGACCTCCTGCGCCCTCCTCCCAGGTGCGTCGTGTGCTTCAGCGACTTCGAGGCGCGGCAGCTGCTCCGAGTCCTGCCCTGCAGCCACGAGTTCCACACCAAGTGTGTGGACAAGTGGCTGAAGGTAACGTGGCCGGTCCTCGTGGGGGGGAGGAGGCTGGGCGCCGGGCAGACGCGGTGGGCGGGGACGGGTGCGAGGGGTCTAAAGCCGGCCGTTCCTCCCCTCAGGCCAACCGGACGTGTCCCATTTGCCGGGCCGACGCCTCCGAGGTGCCCAGGGAAGTCGAGTGAGGCCCACAACTGCCCATGAGGACCCTGCCCGAAGCTCTGGAAACTCAGGGGGGAGGGGAGGATGGGGAGGGAGGGCCCGGGCCTGTCCCACTGTTCCCACCTGTACATCCAGCGCTGGTGCCAGGGTCAGGCCCACGAGCAGCCCCTGCAATAAGCCCCTGCGTTTGCCAAGCTCCAAAGACTCCATCCCCAGTCTGCCTGCCAGTCCGCCCACCACGGAGCTGCCTGAGTGCCCCAGTTCGGCCTCCCGCCTGCTGGGCCTCGGTTCCGTCAGCACTGGGACCCCGGGGTCTTCCCCCACCCCCCCCTGTTGTGGCCGGTGGAGATCCTTGGCCCCAACGGGCAAAGGGGTCACAGTCCGGGGACTCTTGGTCTCTTGCACTGAAATAGCGTGCCCTCTTCCCAGGCGGCACTGACAGCCATGGACAGACAGTGGCATACGGCCATTTCCTGAAACCCAGGCCTGGGTCTGACCCCAGTCGGACTCAGGCAGCCAGCCCCACGCAGCCTGCTGAAGGGGGCGGGTCTGGCTCCCCGAGGACCCTCCCCCCAGGCACAACATTCCAGCCACACGCCCAGGCTACAGGGCCTCAGAGCCAGCCAGCCTCCTGTGCGGGGGCACAGGCCCTGAGCCTGGGCAGCACATATCCTGAGGGGCCTGGGCTGTGCCAGGGAGGGGGACCTAGGTCCCGGCCGCCACCGCTCCCTGGCAGTGACGGGGTCCAGACCCATGCCCGTTTTCCCCTCGCTGTCATTCTGCATGAACGTGAAGAGTAGCAGTCTTTCTTTATTCATTTGGCCCAAAATCGCGTGTAGGATTTTGGGATGTGGAGTTTTAGACAATTTGTTTTCTTTTGGTTAAATGGGGGTGGGTGTTCGGGACCAACCAGGACTGAGTGCCCGGGGGCAGGGAACCGTCCAGTGGTGCCACCTGGTCCACATGCATGCGGGCGGCTGGGGCTGGGCCCGGCGGCCGGCGGCCACAGCAGTCAGGGGTCTGTGCTCAGCTGATAACTGCCATGCACTGTACTGCACACGTCCCCAGAGCCTACTGCTTTTCAGGGCATTTCCCCCTCCAGCCAGCACCCGGCTCCCACCCGCCTGGGCCAGTCTCCTCCGAGGAAGCCCCAGGAGGACCGGGACCAGGGAGGGCGTGGGCCTCGCCTCCAGGGGCCGCCTCCCACCCTGAGCCTGCCCTCCGAGGCCTGGAGGAGGCCCCCTCAGGGTCTGGCTGAGCTTCCCTCCCGCTCCTTCCCGGCCCCTTCCCTGTCCCCCCCCCCCCCCCAGCTGAGGTTGCTGCCCAGAACGAACTGCGTGTGGGGCCGGCACATCCTAGCAGGCAGCCCCCGGCGCCTGCTGCCTCAGGGATGCTCCAACCACCCTCGTTCTCCGGCAGCGGCCCTGGCTCCCGCCTCCCCGGCTGCCATGGGGCCCCATCAGCCTGGCCCCACCCCATGGAGAACCCAAAGTCTTACTGTATATAACGCCAGGTGATGTTTCTATATTTATAGCAGCGTCCAAACCCCTCGTATTTTACACACAGAGAACCATCCTCTTCCAGCCCCTCCCTTCCCCGCTCCAAAAAAGGTTTTCAAACCCTCTGGGTCCTGGGGCAGGCAGAACAGGCTCTCGGGCGGTAGGGGCTGCCGCGGTGGTTCCAACAGCAGCTGTTGACGGGGGTGGGAGGAGAAACAGCGTTTTAAAAAAAAAAATCATTTAAGAGAAGATTTATAAAACAATTATTTAGGATGTTTGTGATTTGCTGACCTTGCTCTAGATGCCATGTTACCAATGATTTCCTGTGGTGGGGGCTTGTTTACTCTTATTTACCAACTTCTGGCCTAGGCAGTGGGCAGCACCCCCAGCCTGGCTGGGCCCAGCACCCGTGTTCTGTGTTAGAAGGGTTTTATATATATATGTGTATGTAACTACAATATACATACATAGATATATATACACACACACATATAAATATATGTAATTTGGGGGGCCTGTTCCTTGCACATTTTACAGTTACCTCATTTTCCCCATGTATGTATTTGAGAAAATGCTAATATATAGAGAAAAAAAAATGGTTCTTAAAGCTTAAATGTGTGGTTTTTTCCATTCCATTGGATTCACATTGGTTTGTAGCATTTAACATAACTAGTATGTTGTATTATATATATGTGTATACTGATTGAAATTTTTAACAGATTTGTACTTTTTTTAAAATGAAAGTTGCTAGTTCTGCTTGACCAAGTAGTGCAATCATTATTTTTTTTAATATTGTTGCTGATTTCAGAGGGATATTCACTAATAAATGTATGATGTATATCAAGTACTGCCCAAGCTGCCTTTGGCTGCCTTTGTTCTTTTGGTGGGGAGTGGGGGCGGGTGTCAGTCTGCGGAGGGGGGGGGGGGGGAGGATGGGCTGGTCAGAGAAGATTGTTCTTCATGAGGGTACCTTCTGATGAGTCTGCCCAGCTGGCTCAGTGTTAACTTATGAACATCAATTGGTTGCCTCTCACACACACCCCGACTAGAGCCAGGGATCAAGCCTGCAACCAAGGTATGTGCCCTTGACCGGAATCAAACCTGGGACCCGTCAGTCTGCAGGCCAGACCAGCTAGGGCAACACAGTTTTCCCCTTAAATTAGCTAGAGTGGGTTTCCTGTTAGTTGCTTGCCAACTAAAGCCTTCTGACAAAAGCACTGAGGTAAGAGCTATGTGAGAACATCAGGTGTGTGCAAGTTCTAGGTGTCCTCATGGGTGTAGGTATTACCAATAGTGATTACCGGTATATCGACTCTACTCGCTGGCACCTGGGTTATAAGGAAGCCAGAGTCTTCTATAATTCTGGAAGACCAGAATCATGCTGTCTAGGTAGGCACTTGTCTCTCTGGCCACCAGAGGAGTTTGAAAAACTGACAGCACATCCCTTTAAACCAGCGGTCGCCAACCGGTGGTCCGAGAGGTCCGAAAGGCTGGTGGCCGCTGCTTTAAACTGTTTATTTGAATGTCAGTCGTCTCAGTCTTGCGTTAAGTGGGGGAGTGCATGATGTGTCTGGAACAATCGGGAGGTCTGTGTGGCTGAGTGTACCCATGTGGGGGAACAGAGGAGAATGAAGCTGTGAAGTTCCCAGGGGCCCCAGAGCTGAGGCCCCGGGCTTCCGGGCTGGGGAGCTGGACAAAGGAGGCACTGAGAACTCTGAATGCCCTCTGTTTTCAGAAAGAAATGAGGCTGGTGACGAGCGGCTGACAAGTGAGGTGCCCGCTCCCACCATGTTTCTGGTCTAATTTCACCTGGGCCCTCAATTTGCCCAGAAAACCTAAGGCCTCCTGCAGTCTCTCCTGCTCTCTGAAACAGCTGTTTTAGATCTTCCTCAGTCTTCTTAGGCCTCTGACCCCGTCACCTTTCCGGAACCTGACAAAGAGGCCATCATCATATGGGGACGCCCTCAACTTCCTCCTTCAAACCTACAAATGCACCTGCTTCTGCTCCCGTCCTTCCCCCTAAGGCCTGCCCAGGGACATGGTTCTCTGTGTATCTTCAGCCTCTTTCTCTACAATGGCATTGCTTTTAGCATTTAAACATCATGACGTTTCTCCTGCCTTACAACAAATGGGGCCTGGCTCCTGACTGCTGGCTTGTCCTCTGTGCCCCTGACCTCTCACCGGCAGACTTTGTGAGAGCTGCCTGCATTCACTCTTTCCACTTCCCCTCCCGATTACTACCTGTGCCTTCTGACACGGTGCTCCACTGAAACAGCACCTAGCAAGGCCACCAGGGACGGAATCTGTTCCTAACTCCAGTGGTTTGAAACCTGGGCATCATCCAGTTCCTTCCTTCCCCGTGCATACCTATTCAGCCTCCCGTTCCCGGTCACTGAGCCTTATAAGCAGTGCTCATGCCCACCCCCAGCCTCTCTCCGTCCCAGGGGACTCCTCATCCAACGCTCCATCCGTCAGGTCCACTTAGCCTTGCCCCCTCCCACCCAGCCTCTCCACAGGAACAGAACCAGCTTTCAGAAGTCCACAGCTGGTGGGTCTCCCTTGCTGAGAGCTCCCGGTGGCCCTCGGGAGGAAATGTCAATTTCTTAACCTGGTTCACACTATCTGCCCCTCGACCTGTGGGGAAAGAAACGGGACCCTCACTCTGCGTCAGACACCAGCTGGGGAACTACTCAGAAAGGTCTTGTTAGAGGCCAAGGACAGTGGTAATTAGATCACAGGTGACCGTGAGAGATGCTCAGGGGAAATGACATTAACAAGAAAGCGGAAGCTGGTTGTGCAAACTGCTTTGTCAGGGAAGGAGACGGCGGTGACCTGTGGCAATAGCAAGGTTAAAGTTTTGTAAGGGAGAGATGCCAGACATGCAGTTGAAAAGGGGACGGTAGTTGTTGAAGATGAAGCCATCCAAGCAGTTGAAAAGGGGACGGTAGTTGTTGAAGACTTTAGTGACACAGATAGGAGGCTGAGCATTGTTGGCAGTTGTTTAATTTTTCTGTGCCACAATTTGGAAACCAAACAAGTATTTAAAAAACGGAAAATTTCTATCCTGGCCCATGTGCTTCAGTGGGTCGAAATCGTGCTGTGCAACAAATGGTCACTGGTTCCATTCCTCCTCAGGGCACATGCCCAGGCTGCAGGTTTGATCCCTGGTTGGGTGCGTGCAGGAGGCAGCTGATCAATGTTTCTCTCTCTCAGAACAAACAAACAAAGCCCTGGCTGGTTTGGCTCAGTGGATAGAATGTCTGCCTGTGGACTGAAGGGTCTTGGGTTCGATTCCGGTCAAGGGCACATGCCTGGGTTGCGGCCTGATCCCCAGTAGGGGTTGTGCAGAAGGCAGCCGATCATTGATTCTCTCTCGTTGATGTTTCTATCTCTCCAGATTTCTTATCTGAAATTAATAAAATATATATATATTTTATTGAATATATATATTGAATATATATATATTCAATTAAAAAGGAAATATTCCTGCTGAAACCGGTTTGGCTCAGTGGATAGAGCATCGTCCTGCAGACTGAAAGAACCCGGGTTCGATTCCGGTCAAGGGCATGGGCCTGGGTTGCAAGCACATCCCCAGTGGGAGGTGTGCAAGAGGCAGCTGATCGATGATTCTCTTTCATCGATGTTTCTCTCTATCCCTCTCCTTTCCTCTCTGTAAAAAATCAATTAAAAAATTTTTTTTAATTATTAAAAAAAAAAAAGGAAATATTCCCATTCTTATTTTGACTCAATAACCTCACATCTAGGACTTTTTTTTTCTTCTCCCTGGAAAAATAGCATGGACATGCACATTTAACTGCAAGATATGCCTGCTATTTAGAAAGGCAAAAAATAAAAGTTTAGCTGAAACCGGTTTGGCTCAGTGGTAGAGCGTCGGTCTGCGGACTGAAAGGTCCCAGGTTCAATTCCGGTCAAGGGCATGTACATTGGTTGTGGGCACATCCCCAGTAGGGGGTGTGCAAGAGGCAGCTAGTTGATGTTTCTCTCTCATCGACGTTTCTAGCTAACCCTCCTCCTCCTCTCTGTAAAAAAATCAATAATATATATATTTTTAAAAAAATTAACTTGCCGAGACCGGTTTAGCTCAATGGATAGAGCGTCGGCTTGGGGACTGAAGGGTCCCGAGTTCAATTCCGGTCAAGGGCATGTACTTTGGTTGCGGGCATATCCCCAGTAGGGGTTGTGCAAGAGACAGCTGATCGATGACTCTCTCTCATCGATGTTTCTAATTCTCTATCTCTCCCCCTTCCTCTCTGTACAAAATCAATAAAATATATATTTTAAAAAATTTACTTAAGCAAGTAGGACAATAAACTGAACGGGAAAAAAATAAATAAATAAAAATAAAAGTTTAATAGTCTAGATGTCACAAGAGGATTTTTATCAATTTATGGTACATCCATTCAGTGAAATCCTTCATAGTCATTAAAAAGATATAAGAAATGTGTCAAATAGAGATAATACAGAATTTACAGTATTATTCCATTTCTGTAAAAAGTGAAGTTTTATATATAACAAAGTCTAGGAAAACTATTAGCAATGGACATATCTGGCAGTGTGATATTATGAAATGTTTTGTTTCTTCTCATTTTATAAATTTTTCTGTTATAAGTAGGAAAATATCTGAATCAGGAAAACATTTCTAAAATCATTTACACACAAGTCCATTTACATGAACTTTAAAAACAGGCAAAATTTCTATGGTGAAAGAAGTCAGAATAGTGGCTCTCTGCGGGACTACTGACTGAGGACACGAGGGAACTTTCCGGGGTGGTGAAGCACTCTGCACCTTGGTTTGGGGGTACACAGAGGTAAAATTGTATCGAGCGCTCTGGCTGGCGTTGCTCCATGGTTAGGGTCTTGGGTTTGATTCCCAAAGGCACATACCTGCGTTTCAGGTTTGCTCCCACCCCTGGTGAAGCTGGTGTGTACAGGAGGCAACCAGTTGATGTTTCTCTCTCTCTCTCTCTCTCTCTCTCTCTCTCTCTCCCTCTCTCCCTCTCCCTCTCCCTCTCCCTCTCCCTCCCTCCCTCCCTCCCCCCTCCCTTCCTCCTTCCAACTCTCTGTAAAACAACGAAAAAAAATATCCTCTGATGAGGATTGACAATAAAAAAATTAATTTTAGCCGGGACCGGTTTGGCTCAATGGATAGAGCGTCCGCTTGGGGACTGAAGGGCCCCGGGTTCGATTCCTTGGTTGTGGGCATATCCCCAGTAGGGGGTGTGCAAGAGGCAGCTGATTGATGATTCTCTCTCATCGATGTTTCTAACTGGCTATCCCTCTCCCTTCCATTCTGTACAAAAAAAATATATATATATATATATATATTTAAAAAAAATTAATTTTATCAAGCTGTAGTTTAAGATCTGGACATTTTACTGTGTGCAAATGATGTCTTTTAAAAGAAAATATACCCATAAGACTAGAGAAAGAGGAAACAGATGATATCACAGAACAGTTTTAAGGTAAAAAAAAGAGAAGTTCTGTGACCAGACCTGCGGTTTCTCAGGAAGTAGGCTGCTGTAGTAGCAGGCTGGTGTAAAAGGATGCAGGTGGCTCGGCCCTGAGAGGGGAGCACAGTGGTGGAGGGCACCCAGGGAGCGGAAACATTTGGAGAGTTCGGTGAGCTAGGCCGTTTCGCTGACAGATGCTAGGAGCCTGCAGTTCAACAGCGGAGCTGGCTGAGCTCTGGCTTATCGTGGAGAGGGGCGTTGAGTCCAAGACAGTTCCAGCAGAGGGACTGAGGTGAGCGGAGCCGGGGACACAAAGGCTTTGAGGGCAGAGAAGGGCAGGAGGAGGAACCATGAAGCCTATGGGCAGTGAGGCTGTCTGAGGTCCTCAGGGGAAGCAGTTCCGGGTGAAGACCACACCAAGCGTGGCCCTGCTGGGGACCGAGGGGAGGAAGCGTCTTCGCTCAGCTCCGTCCGCCCACCGCCAGGCCTTCGGACCCCCATGTTTACATGATGACCCTTGCCCTCATCAGCCAACAAGCAGCAGGGCTCTTTCAAAGCCAAAGTTGATGCCAAAGCCTCTTCCCACCACACTCAGCTGCCGTCACATCAGGAGCCGTCCGTCCGGAGCACCCACACGCGGGGATGGGTCACCTGGGTTGTGGTCGAGTGCCAACTGCTGACATCTGGCCAGCAGCGATGGACGGGACGGTCCCGGCAGATGGCGTGCGCTGCAGGACAGTGCACCCAGGTGGCAGAAGGGGAATACAGAGCCTGCCCCCTGGTGTCAAGATTCGTGGGAAAACGAGTGGCACCTGCTTAAGGGGTTTTTGAAGTGTTGTCCTCAGGGGAAAACCATATTTCCGTTTACAAGGAAGAACCCTGGCAGCTCCAGCCCCCATTCTGAGAGGCAGGAGGGCAGGGCTGTGGAAGGGGGAGGCTCGGCACCATTAACGGAGCTCACAGGCTGAGAAGGGGACGGTGGGGACACACCGCTCCATCGGGGTAAAAGCACATAAGGAATTCCAGCTGCAACACTGAGGCATGTCAGGAAGTGCTGGCATACCCTGCTGCCCCCTAAGCCACACTCTCCCCCCTCCACTTAATCACACGAGGGCGAACCATGAGCAGTGGGCAAACTACAAACTGACTTGTAATGGGAGGCTACTGCCTGCCAGGGCCTCAGGAGCAAGTCACTCAACAGCAGTGCTCCCTGCAATCGGCCCACTTTGTGTGACGCTGAAGCCTATAGTGGAGGTCACTTGGCTAAAATCACGGCCACAGGCAGGCATCGGGACCCGGAGTATCCGGCATCAGGATCTGAATCTTCCTGTTCTCTGTCAACTGAGAGCCAAATTTTTATATGGAAGGCTCACAGAAGACATTCTAGTTTACACTTAAAATGTACATTACAAAACAAAGGCCTCACATCTTCGGATAATCAACAGGGCAGACCCTGAAGGTGACAAGAACTGATAACTCAGAGAAATGGGTTCTCTGCAAAGGACAATGGGGAAAAGGCAAAGAACTGAGGCTTACATCTTCTCTCTGAAATGAAAATATATGCGAAAACACCTTTGGAGGGGAGTTCCATTAGTCCAGAATTTGTTAGGTCAAAAGTGACTCTCTTCTCTGCAAGGACATATATGTCTATCTGGCAGAAATGACACCCCCCCAAGAAATTGAGTATTACTGCATGTTCAAAACACATTCCCACAGAGAAAGGAACTCCTGTGACCCGTGCTTCATGCACATTTCTTTCATTTAATCTACAATCCTACACCAAGGAAAATGGCGTTACTTTCATGGAAATTAAAGCTCAGGACAGCTAAAGAACAAAGCTGATACACGAGCCCACACCTGAAGCCAGATCAGTCTGCTCTGCGCTACATCCCTCTGCCCGAGCTGCTGTTTTCACAGGAATTCTCCCTTGCTTCTTGGCAATGCAATGCTGTTCCCTCCCGATACCCCCAGGCCCCCCCCACGCCTTCACATAGAAAATCACCTACCACCTCTCTCTTAGACAGAAAGACCCACAACTTAGGACATTTTTGTTATAAAACATTTAATGTTAACCTACAATACAATGTAAACTTTTATGAAAAAAATTTAAAGTACACTAGATTTCTTCAGTAAATTACATGGAACTATTCAGGTGCAGTCCGAGCTGGGGCACTGCATCCTTGGTGGATGGACTTCCTGTTGCTGCTTTCCTCACAAGTCCTAAAGAACCGGTTGTGAAGTGGAGCTTCTTGTTCAAGCACCAGAAATACTCCCCCAATTTTGCATTCTGGGGGTTACCTCTCCTTCCCATTGTCATTTCCTGCAATTCTTTCCTTGGCCTTGGCACCATTAGCAATTTTCATAACTGCTCAGTTGAAGATTTCCTAGGTTCTTTTTAGCTTTTTTTTTTCTTTTTTAAGAGATAAATATTCTCCCCTGGCCATCTCTTATCCAAACATCAGAGTGGAGGCAAGCAGAGAGAAACAAATATCTGCTGCAGGAAACTGCGGAAGGCCCCCCACTGAGCTGCAGAGATTCAACCAACTCTGACCGGCGTCTGCACTTGGTCATGTCCCACGGTCCCGCGGCCGACTCTACAGCTTTGGTCTTGGGAGTGCAGAAACAAACCTGAAACAAGTGTTTTCGCTTAGCTGATGACTTGCCATTTGGAAACAACAGCTGTTAATACCCAGAGGTGATTTGTAACAGAGAAAATGCTTGCAGATCACTGGCTTCGCAATATTTTCTCCCTTGAAGGTCGTCCCATCGAGTTCGCAGAGGTCCTTGGGAGTCATGTACAGATTGTACTGCCGTTGACAAAATGTGCATCTTTCAGGGAGGAAAGGAGAGGGCACTTGGGCAGCAGCTCTAGGGTCAGCAAGGGGACAGGAATGGAGTCTGAGTTACTGCAACAGGGACCGGGAAAGAAGCATGTGCTTGCGAAGCCTCTGGAAGCCTAAAGGCCTAAAGGCATAGGCTCTCTCAAGAGTTGTACCGACCTAAACAGAAATTTTGTAATATGCTTGCATCTGACCCCCTTCACCGAACAAGCTATCCAAAGGCAAGAGGCATAAAGTGCACATTGTAGAGTAAGATGCCGATTGAATTGTTAAGGAAAAAAAATTACAACTTCCCAAAGAGGTATGGACAAGCCACCAGCCTAGCCAATGTCCTAAGCCCTCCCCTCCCCCATGCTGGCAGGGATCAGCTGTGAACTCACAAGGGGGAGGGGGGACGCTTGGTGAAGGGGGAAATTCCTCTTTGCATAGTTGTCAGGCATGAGGCAGAATTCACCCAAGGTTGAGAAGAGAGCATGGTTTATCCAGGTATTCACTCCAGATACATGTTATGACAACAGACAGCGATTTCCTGCTCGTGTGGCCTCAGAACAGCTGGGGGGAAAGTGGAATAATAGGCAGCCAAGAGCAGAATTAAATTTTCTAGAGGTGGTGTTCTAGATATCCATGCCAAGGCCACTGGGAAATCCTCAGGCTCCCTAGTGATATCCATGAGGCTCCTCACCCTGCCCCTGGGTGTGCACCCCAACCACTGAGGCTGGAGAGAGTAGGAGCCACGTTACTGCTACCTACGAGTGGTCCTCAGGTTTTAGTTAAGCAACAGAGAAAGCCTTTGGAGACTACAGACAGACCCAGCAGGTTATGCTGTATCTCGATATGAACCCTTGGTCTCACAGCATGCTGGGAACTAGAGTGACTTCAGGAGGTTGCAGCGATGCGAGTGCACCAGTCTAGCCACAGAACACTTTGGAATAGTCGTCAGCTCATGCTGACATCTGTTCATACATGGCCTCACCCATGTATCCATTACTGTAAACCACCACAGACGAGACATCCAGAGGTTAAAAAACCCTATTACTTTAACACAGCAATAAAGAGGATAAAAACTGCCCCCAGCAAGTAGACACATCAGAAACTGAAATCTGCCTCCAAAGAGTTTACACAGCCTCAGAGTTCTGTGTTGGGTCCCCTTAAGGCCTCTATTCTTTCTACCCTTAAAACACCACCATCACCACCACACCACACACCCACTGAGAAGGGAAGGGCACTCTCACACGGTTCTGCTAGTCCTCTGGAAGGCACCACGCGTGGCAATTCAGGAAAGCTCAGGGCTGTAGGAACGGCATGCACATGAAGAGGAATGAAGGGCTACTATCCTTTGGTTCAGACCCCATAATAACCCCTGGTATAGATTCCAAGGAAAAGCTGCAGAAGTGTGTCCAGGTGAGTATACATGGAGTTCACACCGCACACGTAAGTACATCCGTACATCACAAGGGCTACAAACCCAGATTTCCTCTCACTACTCCACATGGGGTGCATAGGTGACAAGAAAGGACTGCAAAGAATTGGACCAAAAAGAACCACCTCTCTGGGAACTTGAGGGCAATGGCAGAAATAAGCACAAACCAGGCCAGGGCATCTTTATTATACTCTTGTGGGCTGAGGAGCCCAGGGGATGAAATCATGTCATGGGTTTAAGAATTGGCGCTTTATCAAATAAAGGGGGGGGAGGGAATACACCCATGTCAGCCTCATTCCTTTGGTCATTACAAAGCAACTTTAAAAAAAGTAGAAGTTATTCATAAATTGTGGGAAGTTAAAGAACATCTCTCCCCTGTGCCTTCTCTTCCCTGGAGGCAGGAAAACAAGTCCTTAGAGATGCCGCAGGAGCTGGTTGACGGAGGTGTGTCACTTTTACTTTCCATAAAAGCAAGAATGAATGAGAACTAGTGGGAATGGCCTTCCCCGCTGGGACCACGGCTGGGCTGGAGGGAGAGCCTCCTCTCGCTGGAAGGTGTGGTGGAGGCAGAGGGGAAGGCGGGCTGCCGGCGGGACGTTCATCACTAACCTCGCACGCACACAGGTGGTGACTCTTGCAGGCAGCATGGTTTCTGATCCTTCCTTAGGATGCAGCAGTCTTTAAAAAAAATATTGTATTATTATAATAATAATAATAATAATGTGAATTTTTCTGTTTTTTCTTTTCCATTTCTTTTAGGAATCGGGGTGGGAGGGGGAGGAAGAAAAGGTGTCATTCGTCTGTTAGGTCCTGAACAAAGAGGACTTCCGTGTGGCTGAGTCCGGCCTCCTGCAGCGTCGGGGGGTTGGGCCACTCCTCTGAAGGGACGCAGGGCAGCACCCGCCGGGGGAAGTTGGCTTCAATCTGAAACTTCTCAGGGCTTTCTTTCAAGGAGAATAAGAAGTCGTGGATAACCTGAAGAATCATATAGAAAATGAAGAGCAGTGAGAAAAAGACAGATACACACATACATACCACCACGAAATCAAATATCGCCCAGCTATCCCTAGGATGACTCTGAGACACGAAGTAATCACATTACGCTGGAATTCTACCTCAAGGTCTTGCCATTTCACAGAGCAAATTCAAAGAGGGAAGAAGGGATAGATAGAAACACCCATGATGAGAGAGAATCCTGTTGGCCACCTCCTGCACGCCCCTCTTTGGGGATCAAGCCCACACCCAGGCTGGCCAATAGGGCGCTTTTTAAAGAGATTACACAGCCCAAATCCGGTCCTACTCTGAACTGATTCTTCTGTTTCTTCTTTGACAACTTGTCTGTTGCACAGCTAAAAAAATCTTACTCAGCAGCCATCGCAGCCCTGGGCAGGTGACTCGGTTGGTTGGAGCGGTGTCCCATACACCAAAAGGCTACAGGGCCAATTCCTGGTCAGGGCCCACACCTAGGCTGTGGTTCGACTCCCAGTTGGGGTGTGTGTGGGAGGCAGCCACCCAATGTTTCCCTCTCCCCCCACTTCCTCTTTCTCTAAAATCAATAAAAACATATCCTCAGGTGAGGATTAAAAAAAAAATAATCATCATCACAGACTTACAGAGAAGTTGAAAGTATAGGACATAGAGGTGCTTTTCCTTTGAACCAGGTGAGAGCGAGCTGCCAGCCTGATGCCCTCACCCTAGAATACTGTGTGTCTTACAAACAGGACACTTCTACATAACTACAACACAGCCCTCAAAAACAGGAAATTTAACTCTTTTATTATTCAAGCCCCATTTTAGATTGTCTCCTATCTCCTTTAGCCAGAAGCAAATTCTCGATCTTTTCTGACCTTGACTTGTAAAGATTACTGGGCATTATTCTGTTACAGGATTTCGGTTATGCCTCATTCTTCCCAGGAGAATAAGAAGTGTGGGTAACCTCACTGCATTCGTCAATGTGTCCTACTCCGCGGACACTCACTCAGACCACCTGCCGGCTTCCATAGGCAAGATCTTCTTTTACCCTTTGTATGTAATGAGTATTTTGTGGGGCAGTACTTTGAAACGATGGAAACATTCTGCTCCTCAATCTTTCTATTTATTACTGCAGTCATGATTTCCTATTTTATTCAGTAAGTTATAATATTACAATCATTATTTAATGTTCAAATAGTTCCAGATGGAGTCAGAAGGAGCCCATTTAAGCTGACCTGTGTCTTGGTGACATGTCTCCTTTGCTCTCTGAATAATTACTGGCTTTTCGGGCACAAAGTGTTCAGGCTCATCTTGCGTTTTCCCTGTTCCAGCCCTGGAATCACCCATTTCTCCAACAACCCCTGTTCATCTTAATGGAAATGGTATGAAAAGTCACATTCTAGGTGCTAGGTGTGTTCATTGCTGTTGGGATGCTGCTGCTCCCAAGCGCTCTGTGGAGAAAGCTAGAGAATATCTGTCCATACTACACACCCACATCTCTATGCTAGGTTGCTGTACACAGATATCGAAAACCCTGAGCTCATCCCCCCTCCTTACCCAGTTCGGCTTTAACACCCCAAACCACCCGGGCCCCTTGGACTCTGACTTGTCTGCACTGGCTGCCCCCACACAGCGTCCCCCTCCTTAATTTGATGGAGACCCTCCACGGCAACCTTTCTTCTGTGGGAATGCCCTTCTCACCCTCTCCGGCTCTTGGCAAGGCACAGGTAATCGTGTGCCACACGCTAAGAACAGGTACCAGGATATACTCTAGGCCCTCTTCCTCTAGCATTGTATGTCTAACAAAGACTCGAAGAGAGATGCCATGAAGGCATTGCTACTCTCCTTCATCAATCCCAAAGATTAGGAATACAACATTCAAATTACCCTTACTTTTTGAGGGAATCGATTTCTATTTTTTGTTCCATCTCTCATAAGCTTATTTCCCTCTGTGTGAAGTTCTTCCTTCATTTGTCTTAAACTTACCTCCTTAGAGCATTGAAAGGGCTATAATTCCAGGATTTAAGGAGTAAGCCCAAAGTCCTCTAATTCCTTCATAATTTTAACTTCTTATATTTTAGTCTGTCAACACTGATCATTTTCATTCCCTTCTCAGCATTCACTCTCTATCTTTTCTGAGATGCATCAATCAGACTTGTACCAAGTATTCTTGGTATGAATCCAACATGGTTTTATGTAAGGGTGAAATAATATTTTGCTTCTTTCAGTCACTGTTTGAGAACGCAGCAGTCCCATTATCCTTGGGGGATACGTTCCAAGATCCCCAGTGGATGCTTGAAACTGTGGATAGTATTGAACCCCCATAAATGCTATTCAGGCAAACTTACGATAAAGTTTAACTTAAAAATTGCACAGTAAGAGATTAACAACACTCGTAAAAAAGAACAATTGTAATAATATACTGTAATAAAAGTTACATGAATGTGATCTCTATCTCTATCTGACATCCAAGAATGGGGCAGGGAGGTATGTAGCATGGGTATGCTAGACAGAGGGATAATTCATGTCCTGAGCAGGGCAGGAAAAAATGTCATCATGCTACTCAGAACAGTGTATAACTTAAAAACATGAATTTTTCATTTCTGGAATTTAGTATTTTTGGACTGCAAGTTATCATGGGTGATTGATAAAGGAGGACTACCATTCTCACCTTGTTACAAAACTGGCATTTTTTGTCACCACTGACAATGGGCAACAGAAAACGAAGACACCACCACAAAAAGTCCTTTTGATTTGTAAATGGTAAAAAAAATAAGTTCTGGGCTGAGTATAATTTGGGTTCTCTTGCATATGCATCATTTAAGAGAACATCAGCTGCCATTTTTCTGCCCACTCATGGGGCCTAGAGATTATTCTACAGTTCATCCTTTGTTGTTTTAGCATGTTACCACTGTCAAGAGCTGGGCATTGAGGTCAAATTGGCTACCTCACTGAACATTCACCCTCCTTGAGGTTATTTAAGAAGGGCAGAGCTCACAGGAAGATGACAAAGTACAATTATTCGGCTGCGGCTTATTACCTAGATGAGTGTTCAATTAAAGGCCAGAACTGCCACTACACTTTTTCCCCACCCTGAGCCTTGTCCCCATTTATGACCAAGTATTTCTCAGTCTGGAGTTTTTTTATTTTTAAAATAACTTTTACTGAGAACCCATTTAAAAAGCTGTTAAGGATTCAATATAATTAACAAATGGGTTGCTTCCCCTTTGGCCACAAGCCTATTCTGTTCCACAATTATAACAGAGTTTTCCTGCAAAACTCTCTAGAGCAGTGGTTGTCAACCTTTTTTTTTTTTTTTAAAATATATTTTATTGATTTTTTACAGAGAGGAAGGGAGAGTGATAGAGAGCTAGAAATGTCGATGAGAGAGAAACATCGACCAGCTGCCTCTTGCACCCCCCCCACCGGGGACGTGCCCACAACCAACGTACATGCCCCTGACCGGAATCGAACCCGGGACCTTTCAGTCCGCAGACCGATTCTCTACCACTGAGCCAAATCGGTTTCGGCGATTGTCAACCTTTTTAATGCCACGATCCTTTAATACACTTCCTCATGTTGTGGTGACCCCCAACCATAAAATTATTTTCGCTGCTACTTCATAACTGTAATTTTTCTACTGTTATGAATCGTAATGTAAGTATCTGTGTTTTCCGATGGTCTTAGGCTCTACAGCAGCGGTTCTCAACCTGTCTCGACCCACAGGTTGTGAACAGCTAGCAGGCCATCAGAAATGGCAGAATCTATTGCAATTAAAAATTTGGAAAATCAGCTCTCAATATAAGCAGAAACTTCTTTTTGGTTACAAATACCAAAAAGAAGTTAGCATCCGAGTTTCGATGAGCCAGGCACAATGCTCAACATTATACATATGAATTTAATCCTCACAACCATCCTATTAGAGTGCTTATTACACCTGCGTTACAGATGACACAATTGAGGCTTAGAAATTAAGACAACTGATCGAAGAAACACATCTAAGCCCCAGCCAATTTGATCATGGGGTAGATGATTGGCCCCCAGGCTGAGGGGTCCTGGATTCGGTTCTGATAAAGGGCACGTATCTCAGCTGCAGACTCGATTCTTGGCCCTGGTTGGGGTGTGTGCGGGAGGCAACCTATTGATGTGTCCCTCACACATCGATGTTTCTCTCTCTCTCCTCCTCCGTTCCACACTCTGTACAAATCAATGGAAAAATATCCTCATGTGAGGATTAACAAAAAAAGAAACTTAACGAGTACTCTGGGAGAATGAGAATTTGATCCTCATTCTGTAAGACTTTAATAAGAATCTCTGCTTTTGCCAAAACCGGTTTGGCTCAGTGGATAGAGCATTGGCCTGTGGTCTGAAAGGTCCCGGGTTCGATTCTGGTCAAGGGCATGTACCTTGATTGCGGGCACATCCCCAGATAGGGGGTGTGCAAGAGGCAGCTGATCGTTGATTCTCTCTCATCGATATTTCTAACTCTCTATCCCTCTTTCTTCCTCTCTGTAAAAAATCAATAAAATATATTCGAAAAATAAATAAATAAAACACTGGGATGCAGGGACTTTTCATTAAAAAGAAAAAAGAAAAAAAAAAGAATATCTGCTTTAAGTACCTCCTTATGGAATGACAAACACTGTTTACCTATGGACGCCAGATTTACAAGGTAGCCCCACAAAGTGGGGCTTCACATGGCCTGCAAGGGAGGCGGACAATTCTGTGAGACGTGCACGTGCCTTTATAGTCCGATGTATAATCCGGACTATAGGTCAGCAGAGACAGAGCTTTCTCTACAGAGCAAAGCGGCTCTGCTGCGAGCCTCACCTCTAAGCTGTCTTTGGGGGACTTCTTGGAAAGGTACCTTCTTTTCTCAGCCGAGTTCTAATCTGATGGAAGGAACCTTACTAGAGCTTTTGGCAGCTATAACTGAAGGCATCACAGTTCACTGCACTCCTCCTGCCCCGCTTCTCTCGGCTCCCCTTCCTCCCGGTTTCTCTGAGCAGCAGACACAACAACACTCTGTCCACAGGCCAGACTCTCCATCCACAACACACAACGTAAGCAGTCCTTACTGTTAGAGACTGTGAAAAGTGGAATCGTCTCTCTACTCGAGAATCGTTGGGTAATTTGAAAATAATCTTGACACTTTCAGGGTCATCAGGGGAAGGCTCAGGGGGCAGGCACTCCAACTTCCTTTCCTTTTCTTCTTGTAAATTCTGTAGAAACACAAAGCAAAGGTGAGGCTATGGCTCCCATAGGGAAATAAGAAATACAATAACCATATATTTGTGCATCCAAAGAAAAATTAGTAGCTAATAGGAGAAAAACTTGTTGGCAAGAGTCAGAACAACCAATTTCAAAGTACTATTGCATCACATATACTATCTATTGACTGTATTCAGGTATTTAACTATTCCAAATAAAGGGAATGACTAGAGGAACACTGGCTGTAGTCAAGTGGTAATACACAATGAAACGAGACTGTGAACGAAATACCGAATGAGCCAACACTGCTACTAAGTGTGCCTAAAAATTACTGCTGTGAATAAATCGCACTATGAACAGTTTATCACCTACATTTACTTTTCATGGAACAGTGCTGTTTCACCTTTTGCTCACTGCTATATTTTTTAATTTTTTACAAATTTTAAAATACTTTTGGTGAAAATGTAGTGAACATATAAATGTTAAAGAGAGTTTAAATCACCCACAATCCCATAATCTTCTGTCTTTTTCCTTTCACACTCAAGAAGAGACCAGTTTGCCCTGGCCGCTGTGGCTCAGTTGGTTGGAGGTACAAGTGGGAGGCAACCAGTCAATGTTTCTCTCCCTAACATCAAGAATAGAAAAAACCGGTTTGGGGGTCATCAGGAGCAGAGACAGGCTCATCACCTGCCGCCGCCTCTCCTCTGCCAGCTTTTGCTGTTTCACTTCCTCCTCCTTCCGCCGCTTCCGCTCTCGCTCCTCGCGTTTCTTCCTTTCTTTTTCCTGGTCAGCCCTGAGCGAGGCCAGGTAGGCCTCATCCTGCTGCTGCCTCAGCACCTGGGTCTGATTTCGCTCTTCCCTGCAGACAGATCAAAGCACAGAAGGGAGAGGGCAATCTCACCAAGCTCTGGGTGTCCTTACACTGACGTTTTTGGGGGTGAAGAGTTTTACAATCTTGGCAGAGGACTATTTCGCACTGCTATAAAGGATTCCAAAGCAGAGTATGGCAGAATCTGATCAAACCATCTCTTCTCCCAGTTTCATTTGGCAGAAGAATTTTTTCCAAATTCTAACAAAAGTAACAATATTATTGTCATACAATGATCATCAGAGCATATTTTACAGGTAAAGAACCCTTTGAGCCATACATTTTTGTATAAGTCGCTTTCATAAAACCAAAAAACCACATCTTACAAGATCTGAAAAACACAGAAACGTCTTATTCAGATTTCTAATAAACAAAGAGAAAACACTAACATTCTGGTGTATTTTCTATTTTCTCTCTGAAAAATTATGTTTGCACATAGGTGTCTATATAATTAAAAGAAAATATACCAAAATTTTCAGAGTGGTGGTAGAATTATTTATTCTTTGAGCTTTTCTGTGTTTTCCAAATTTTCTAAAACTAATATATATTACTTATATAATGGTGAAAAGAGTTACAACCGTTTCTTTCTACATTTAAGCTCTTTATATCAAGGCTTTGCTATTCTAAATGACACAATCTATATTCTTGAGCACAGAATCTGTCTTGTACTTTGATTCATATCTCTAAGAACAGATGATCTGATGGAGAGTTATGTCAAGGACTTAACCATTTTAACACTAACGGGACAAAGCTTTTAAAGTTGTCTGAGAGAAGTCATGATTTGTGGAGCTTAAGGTCAGCAGGTCTCTCTCTCTCTGTTCTAAAGAGGAACTCCCCAGTACCTTTCTAGGCGTTCTGACACCAGGTAAGTCTGGTTTGCATCAATGATAAATGTTAGCTGATTAATGAGGTCATCAGGTTGAATGAGGCCTTCTAGCCGTCCCACCACAGTCATCCTCCGATCCTTTAGCATAATCATGGCCAGGAATGGATAGGTGTTCTCTCGTAAAGCCTGTGAAACTGACACACACAAAAAAAGACCCAACAGGTTGAGGGCAGAAATTCAGGATAAAATAGATCAACTTACTTTCCACAATGAGCAAGAGAGAACTGCTTTAATCCCAGCAGGGGAAGAGGGAGGTGTCATTTATTCTCTGCCTCTTTTCTTTCTTAGTTTCTTTAAAAGATGTTTTTTATTTATTGTAGAGAGAGTGGAATGGAGAAAATGAGAGGAGAAGGGAGAAGGGGAGGGGTGTAGGAGGGAGAGAGAGACACAGAGAGAGAAATATTGATGAGATAGAAACATCATCAATCAGCTGCCCCCTAATGGGGATTGAGCCTACAACCCCGATCATGGACAGGCTTAAATATCCAAGCCTTTTTCCTACACCAGGAAGTTGAGGTGTAATGCAACCTTATCTCTCAGGACTGCTGAGATTAAATGAGATAATGTATAAATATCAACTAACATTGTGTCTACTATAGAATAATCATGCAATAAATGGCAAGTCTTTCCAGATTATTCCAAAGATATCCCAACAATCAAAGTGAGGCAGAAGAAACACAACTTACCCCTGTAGCCCTCAGGCTTGTTTGTGGAGCACGCCCAGAAGAGCATCCTAGTGTTTATTAGTGAAATAACTTCAGGGGCACAGAGGGTGTTGCTGTGGAGAGGAATAAAAAGGACATGAGAACTGGCTTACTGTAAACTCTCAGCAGATAAGGTCAGAAGAGAAAGAAAATGGTCGATGATCCACTCACCGACAGAATTCATCCGAGTCCTGGTGATCATCTCCATGAAGATAAACCAAAAGGAAGCGAAGCTCCCGCTTGGCGTCATTCAGGGCCTGTGGGAAACAGAAGGTCATAATTATTATGATGACTATACCGAGAGCTTCTAAATTAGGCTAAGGGTCCTAATGGATACATGTAGGAACAAATGGAGAAAAGGAGAAATGAGGGGGGGGAAAGTAAGCAAAAAAATCAAGAGTCCTGGACTCCTACCCTCACACCCATGGAGTTTATCTCCCTATGCAAAGTCCATGCTAACAAACAATAATAAAAACATTTTAGTTGTATCAGGCACCTGAGAGTAGAAAGCTGACAAATAAAGATCCCCAACAAATCACAGAAGTCAGGTGTTGCCAGTCTAAAGGAAGATAAAAATAAGAGTGTCTGACCATCTGAAAAGGGAGGTGAGAATTTTGCCACTTTACAGCTCTGACATCCTTGTAAATAAAAAATACTGCGAAGATGATCCCAGGCTATATACCAAGCAGGAATGAGGGACGGTGGTTCAAACACAGATGTTCTAAAGAGCATGGGATTGAAAAGATCTTCAAAGACAAGGCTAGTGTCCAAGATTCCCGTGCTTTTGTATTTGCATAATCCTAAACCTAATACAATTCAATTAAGATTTTCTATATGAGCAATGGTGGTCTACCCTCCACCTCAGGATCACAGCAGAGTGTATGAGAGGTGCCTAACTCATTCGGTATCTCTAGCACTGAGCACAATGACTAGCATACAGTAGGTGCCTAATGCTTGTCTAGTGGGGTGGGAGCAGCCAGGGAGGGAGACTGAGAAAAAGCAGATGTGAGAATCAAAGCAGGAAGCAAGAGTAAACATTTTTCTTTTCTCCAGATAGATTTAGGAACCCTGGAGGCTACAGAATACAACCACCCTTGGCCTATGCCTACAGTATTATTTCTACATTTTTTCTCTGGCAAACCAGAGATATTCTTAAAAACCATAGAACTCTTCATTTTCACCCTGAGATAACAAGTCAAAGGTCGTGTGGTTTGAGCTAATGAGCTATGCTGCCTTGAATCTATGGTCTATGCCCTTATTCAACTCTGCGAGGGATCAAAGAAGACTTGAGGCTTTGCCTTCAAGGGTTTAGGAAAGAAGACACTGACACAAACAACTAAAATATAGAGAAAAATGTGAAATTACAGTAAGATTAAAAACAATACTATGAAAGCACTACGTAAATTGCAAGGTAGGCCAGGGCAGGACATGACAATCACTGAAGGGCATAAGAAGGGAGTGGCATGAGCTGGTTGAAGGATGGGTAAGAGCTAATTAGCAACAATGTGAGGACAGCATTGCAGGTGGAGGGAACAGCAAAAGCAAAGGCACCGAGGTGGGAAAGTACAGACTGTTCAGGAAGCAGTTTAGCTGGAACCTAGGATATTGGGGAAACAAGTTATGCAGGAAAGACCCCAAAAGGAGTTTAGGATTAGATCAAGGAGGGCCCAGCTAAAAGGGTTGGTCCTTTTTGCTCTGTAAATAGTGAAGAGCAATTTAAGGTTTCTCAGTAAAAGAATGATCATGACATGATCAGTGCTGGGCTTTCCTTCCCTTTGTGGAGAGAATCATATCAGTAAATTGGCATCTATATGGTTTGTGGCACTGACCTGGCTGTACGTTCCCTGGTAGAAGACAGGGTGTGCCCTCCCATATTTTTCTTCAAAAGAGTGCATAAATGAAACAATGTCCCCAACGGGGTCAGTGACCCGGCTGCGAGGGTCAGGCCGTATAAAACGAAGAGCAAACCTGGGGAGGAAGGAATAAATATCACATGAATTGGCTACTGTAGTGCAGGTGGGCGGGCCAGTTCGCAAAGATTCTTGTACCAGAGGCAGGGCAGCAAAGGGAGGCGAACAGTCTGGGAGTGGACCTCAAACTTGAGATGAGAGCCTGGCAAAAAAGCTGCAAAGCAGCAAGTGTCGTTCCATCGCCTATTCAAGAAGAATGTGAACTACGAGGATTATAAATTTCAATACTGGCCTACACAAAGCCTGAGTGCTTTCTGCAGAAAAATTTATAGCTAGATGATTGGGAAAGACAGACATCCAAAAAGATCATGGATCAACTGTGCCTCTAGACTCTCTATATATGGGTACCATCTATATGGGAGGCACAAGGCACGTGGTTACCAAAATTTAAATTAAATACAAAAAAAAATTTCAGTTCCCCCAGTCACTCTAGGAATTTTTAGTGCATACTCCCAAGCTATTCAAATTATGGACAGGAACTTGAAACACGAACTTGCAGTCATGATTTCCTTGCTCTTCAAAGGGGCAAGTAAATCGTGCATGATGACTTATGGTTGATGACATCCTCAGAGGAAAATATTCAATTGGTCTAGAGTGCACTGGCAGATTCGGGGACCTGGCAAGCTATTGTAAGATAAAGGATGGCTTGTTTCTAAAGAGCCCATCTTATTTTATTTGCATAGCACCATTTATTTATCCTTCAGATTTCCATAGAAGGCGATGTTACATAACATTAAACAAGTTGCTTGGATGATACAGTTTTCTTAAAATTAGTAACACGTGCCTGGCTAGCATGTTCAGTGACTGAGCCTTAACCTATGAACCAGGAGGTCATGGTTTGATTCCCAGTCAGAGGATAGGACTGAGTTGCAAGCTTGATTCCAGTGTGGGGCGTGCAGGAGGCAGCCGATCAATGATTCTCTCTATCTGTCTCTCTCTCTCCATTCTTCTCTGAAAGCAATAAAAATAATATATATACTTAAAATTAGTAACACATGCCATGCATATTTTTTTCCATGGAAAACAAACAATATTCATGTACTTGAGAAATTTTTAGCACAGAAAAGGTGAGTAAACTATAACCCTTTCCTTACCAAATCTTAAAATTACTCCAATTCCTTACCCCCTCAAATTCCTCATGTGTACTAGTATACAATTTTACTTGGAATTTCTCCTGGGTAATCAAATCAAACTGACTGACACAAACATTCCAGAGCAAATTAAAAACAAACGTAAGAAGTTGTGTATGGTCAAATAAATGACATTAAGGAGACTAAACTTTAGTGGTGAACACATACAGATATATCAGAGAATCGTACACTTGAATCTTATATAGTCTTAATAACCGATGCCACCCAATAAATTTAACAAAAAAGCTGTTTATGTGAGTAGAAATCCTGTAGAAAATTGATGTCTGATAACTTTCTCTGAAATTACTTTTAGGATTATCTTATTAGTCTTTAAGTTCCATTTTGATGAATGAATGGATAAAGGAATTAACTTTTTTTGTTTCTCATTATAATATACTAGAGGCCTGGTGCATGGCATTTGTGCACTGAGGGGGGGTTGTCCCTCAGCCAGGCTTGTGCCCTCTCGCAGTCCGGGACCCCTTGGGGATGTCTGCCTACTGGATTAGGCCTGTTCTCCGCAGGGAGTGGGCCTAAGCCGGCAGAACAACCCCAAGGGGTCCTTAGCACTCCCACTCACCAGCTGTGAGCCCAGCTTCTGGTTGAGCAGCAATTTCCCTGTGGGAGTGCACTGACCTCCAGGGGGCAGCTCCTGTGTTGAACATCCACCCCCTGGTGGTCAGTGAGAGTCATAGCGACCGGTCATTCTGCTGTTCAGTCAATTTGCATGTTGGGTTTTATTATATAGGCTACTTTAGGACAATTAGCTTTAAAAAGAAAACAGAGACATCAACTCAGTCTTCATTAAGATTTTAAAGGTTTTTACGTGCTCATTCTTAAATAAACAGAGATGGAAAGAGTACTAATTGGTTAATTGCTGATCTATAAGAACTTTGCTAAAGCAAGAAAGCCATTAAGCAAGCAGGCTCCTAAAACACTAAAGGGCCCTGGCCAGCGTGGTTCAATGGTTAGAGTGTTGGCCAGAGTATTGAATCCCAGTCAAAGGCATACCTGGGTTACAGGTTCCATTGATCCCCCATCCCAGTTCAGGTGTGTGTGTGAGGCAACCAATCAATGTGTTTCTCTCTCACAATGATGTTTCTCTCCCCCCCTTGTGTCCCTCCCTTTCCTAAAAAAAAAAAAAAAAAAAAAAAAATCAATGGGAAAAATATCCTCAGGTGGATTAACAAAACAACAACAACAAAAAGACACTAAATGAGCAAAGTAAAAGGTGCTGTCTGATCCTTGCGCTTCCGTAGCTGCTGGGTCCTCACATTAGGCCTCTGTTCCCTAGAGCAGCAGTTGCCAACTTTTCAGACCTCATGGACCACCAGTTGGCAACCGCTGCCCTAGAGCAAGGCAAAAGCTATCCCACATTTGAGGGAGGTACAGCTTGTCCTATATGCAAGGCCCAGATCACAGATTTAAGCTCTACCAATTGGCCCATAAACATTTTAGTTCCCTATAAAGCCTAGGTGTGGGATCCTCTACTACTCAGCTCTCGACCAGACACCCAAACCTAATGTGCCAGCAATTTGAAACCCCTGGACATTTTCTAGCCCTGGCCCCTCTGTAGCTTCTAGTGCTGAGCTCCCTAAATGGTACATGAAGGAAGCAAGAAAAAGGTTAAGTGTGAAGCAAGGGGGTATACCTACAGAAAGGCTCCAGTATTATCAGCCTGAACAGAAGGAATTATATAAGAGTGTCTAGGGAGGTGAAACTTGTAAGTGAATCTGGAGAAAAGCGAATAATCTCAGAGCAGGATAATTTTTTTGGATTATCAGTAGTCAGATGGAGTTATTTAGATGAATTAGGATAAAAGTTACAAATAATCTGCCAAAATCAGTTTGACTCAGTGGATAGAGAGTCTGCCTGCAGACTGAAGGGTCCCAGGTTCGATTCTGGTCAAGGGCATGTACCTTGGTGGTGGGCACATCCCCAGTAGGGGTGTACAGGAGGCAGCTGATGAATGTTTCACTCTCATCAATACTTCTAACTCTCTATCCCTCTTCCTTCCTCTCTATAAAAAAATCAATAAAATATATCTAAAATATATATTTTAAAAAGTTACAAGTAATCTGAAGCTAGTAGATATGGTGGTTAGAAAGGAAAGAGTGGATTAACTAGAGAATGTTGAGGTGACGAACATGGTGGGAGAAGGAAAGATAATAAATGTAGGTAGATTCTTGAAAATGATAAGTAAGACTAATTTAAAACCATTTCATTTCACATCATCTGTTATATTTGAATAATTTAAAATATTTTCATACTGGATAAAAAGATTGTTTAGGAGAAATATTCAATCTGATGTCAAATTGCCAAGTCAAAATTGATATTGAGTATAAATCTTATTTTGGTCTACCTTTCCACTCCAAAGTCTACCTTATTGCTAACATATAAATACATAAATAAAAAGTCACGTACCTAAATATATCAAGTATTGTGTAGTAGGTAAACCGGAATGGAAGCATTATCAAGTAATAACCCCATCCGAGCAGCCCCTGCAATCCCAAAAATAAAGTTATATACCATTTATTCATTCACTAATACCTTAAAACAAGGCTAGTTCAATTTTTCACTCAATTTGTCCCTCATGTGCTTTCTCCCTCTATAATACAGTTCCTCTTCCTGGCCACCTCATCCTCCTTAAAGACCAACTGTCTCTGATCTCATTTCACTTAATTCTATCATATTTTTTTTTCTTTTATCACACAATTTTTGAATTAAAACCTGCTCCAACACTTTTCTGCATTTATATATATTAGCTGACAAACTCAATTGCAAGTTTTCCTCCCCAAGTCATAATTTTCCTTCTTTCCTTTTTTTCACATTTACATATTAAAATATCGTATACAGAAACAGCAAGAAAGGTAACTATTTCTGCCTTGGACATATATACAATTGACAATTATATTAACCACAATTATAAATCTCCACATAGCTGTAATAATACTAATTATTATTTTAACAATGTTGATTACTGCTGCTGCTATTGTTAATTAGCATATGTGGAAAGAGGTCTATAGTTTACAAAACATTTCTTATACATTGTATCGTGTTAACCTGAAACCCTCCCTGTGTCCATAGCCAGGGAGCTCTGGAGCCGCATGGCTGACATAAAAGCTCAAAACACTGAGACAAGCCAGAAACAAACTGAGGAAACACCGGGATATGCAATTGCTATAGGAGTCTACCTGCTCTTCTGCTGCAAAATACCCCAACACAGCTACTTAGAAACTCCATTTAAAACAATGCCCAGTGCTCAAGAAAGGTATAATGATACAAGAAATTCCAACTGCTATAAGGTTAAATGGAGTACTTTCTTGGAATTCTAAATCCAAGAACAAGAGGTGAGTATAACTCCAAGAATTACGAGAAACTCCATGCCCTAGCTGATGTGGCTCAGTGGATAGTGTCGGCCTGCGGAATGAAATTCGGTCCCAGGTTCAATTCCAGTCAAGGACTCATGCCCGGGTTGCAGGATGAGGTGACCAGTTCCCTGTAGGAGGCGTGCATGAGGCAGCCGTTCATGATTCTCATCACTGATGTTTCCTTCTCTCTCCTCTCTCCCTTCCTCTTTAAAAAAAAAAAAAAATATATATATATATATGTATATATATATATATATATATATATATTTTATTATATATATATATAAAAAAACAGAAACTCCAAACAGCTCTCTGGAGTTCAATAGCAGTACTGTATACATATGTGACCTCCCTAATTAGACTGTGAGCAATGAAAAAGGGAGAGTTGGCTCATCATTCATCTCTGGATCCCCAGCAGCCAAATACCAGGTACACTGGAGGGCACTCTTCAAGCCTGCTGACTTTAACTGGACCACTCCTTGCTACTAGCCCTTGAAAGCTAATTTTAAAGATATAGTGAAGGCTCTCAACAAAGATTCCAAGTATTTCCCTAGAATTAGCTTAAAATTAAGTAAAATAAAGCAATAGCCGAAGCCGGTTTGGCTCAGTGGTAGAGCATCGGTCTGCGGACTGAAAGGTCCCAGGTTCCATTCCAGTCAAGGGCATGTACATTGGTTGCGGGCACATCCCCGGTAGGGGGTGTGCAAGAGGCAGCTGGCCGATGTTTCTCTCTCATCGACGTTTCTAGCTCTCTATCTCTCTCCCTTCCTCTCTGTTAAAAATTAATAAAATGTATTTTTTTAAAAAAAGCAATAAAGAACTCATTAAACATTCTGACGTAAAAGTGGAAGGTCTAGCCCTGGCTGGCTTAGTTGGCTGGAGTGTCACCCCATAGTCCCAAAAGTCTGCAGTTGGATCTCCAGTCGGGATTCATGTGTGAGGCAAAGGATCAATGTTTCTCACACTGATGTTTCTGTCTCTCTCCCCCTCACCCCTCCTCTCTCTCTCAAATCAATAGGAACATATCCTTGGGTGAGGATTAAAAAACAAAAAAGTGGAATATCTAGTCAATATGTAGCAAACATTTTTAGACATGTAAATACAATTACTCAAAAAACAAGGTGCAGAAACTGTTTCAAATAACTGGCAAAGAATCCCTCTCCCCCCGAAACACACACAAAATGAAGAATCAAGGAAGTGGGAGGGAAATGTGGGCTGGAGGGGGAAAGAATCAAGGGAAAATAATATACCCAATAAATCTATCAAGGAGCCAGGTCCAGCTATACATTCTGACTATTTCTCTTGCTCCTTTCATACAGAGATCAACATAACCAAGTGAATCAACTTATAAAAGGGGGAATTCCAGCTATGAAATAACTTGCCCTTGGCTGTGGTCTTGAGACAACATAGCTGTAGATCCTGTGGTCGGCTGTGTTAACCTGCAGGGGCCGTGATGGAGGTGGGTTGAAAACACTTGGTACACCCTCTTGCTCATTCAATCTGTCCTGCACAGCAGCCTGAGAAGGAAAAAAAGAGTAGAAAGAATTTCAGTGATGCTCAAATCAACTCAGAGATGTTAGTGAGGACAAGATGTTTGCTATCATCATTAACCGACATTGAAAAGAACAATGAGTCCCCCCCACCAAAGAGCCATTAAAAACAAACAAAACACACACACACACACACACACACACACACACACACACGGAGTAGGCACTATATTGAGGAATTTGGTCACTACCTTTTCTATTTTATAAACTTTGATTATAAAGTTTTTTCTACCATTATTTTTAAAATATATTTTTATTGATTTCAGAGAGGAAGGGAGAGGGAGAGGATAGCAATATCAATGATGAAAGAGAATCATTGATTGGCTGCCTCCTGCATCCCCCCCTACAGAGGATCAAGCCCACAACCTAGGCATGTGCCTGACTGGGAACTGAACCTTGACCCCCTGGTTCATAGGTCAACACTCAACCACTGACTCACGCCGGCCAGGCTACACATTCATTTTTTTATTTGAGAGAGAGAGAAACATAATTTGTTGTTCACTGATTTATGCTTTCGTTTATATACTCATTGGTTGATTTTCGAATGTGCCCTGATCGAACTTGCTACCAGGAAGACGCTCTAACCAACTGAGCTACTCAGCCAGGGCCCACACATTCATTTTCAAAGACTTAAAGAGTTGGAAATTTGAAAATCAGCTCTGCTAAAAGAAAAGATTCCAGCTGTGGAAAAATACATGTCTTTGAATCATTATTAGACCACGGAAAAAGAAATAAGCTCAGCCCTGACTGGTTTGGCTCGGTGGACAGAGCATTGACCTGCAGACTGAAGGGTCCCAGGTTCAATTCAGGTCAAGGGCACATACCCGGGTTGCAGGCTCCATCCCCGGTGGGGGAGTGTGGGAGGCAGCCAATCAATGATTCTCTCTCATCACTGATGTTTCTATTTCTCTCTTCCTTTCCCTTCCTTTCTGAAATCAATAAAAATATATATTTTTTAAAAAAGAAAGAAGCTCAGAATAAATCCTGTTTTACCTCTATGTTCCAGTTATGTTGCTCCAATGTATGTCGACATTGATCCATAGATTCTATGCCAGTCAAATCCTGGAAAGGATAAAAACAAAAAGTTACTTAGGGAAAAACCAACAGTACATTTATAGATATTTTTATACCTAGTGGACTATTTATGAATACTTCCGCGAAAATATACTAAAAAGTATTGGTACATGGTCAAATTCGGTAAAAATTTCACTATTCAGAGTTTGTCCAATCAGTTACAGCAGAGATTATTCCCATAGAACAAAAAAATGAAAATCCCTTATCTTTTAAACCTTCAAGGCAGTGTCACCCCATGCACTGAAAATCTGCCCATTAAATTCTCAGTCAAAATTTGGCCATGTTGCCGAAACCGGTTTTGCTCAGTGGATAGATCGTCGGCTTGCGGACTGAAAGATCCCGGGTTCGATTTCGGTCAAGGGCATGTACTTTGGTTGCGGGCACATCCCCAGTAGGGGGTGTGCAGGAGGCAGCTGGTCAATGTTTCTCTCTCATTGATGTTTCTAGCTCTCTATCTCTCTCCCTTCCTCTCTGTAAAAAATAAATATATTAAAAAAAAAAATTTGGCCATGTATGGAAGGCAACCAACTGATCTCTCTTTCTCTCTCCCTCTAAAAATCAATAAAATTCCAGACAAATAAAAACAAAAAAATTCCAGACTTCCAATTAAGAAGACAACTGATTAATATTCTCTTTTCAAAAGATTTCTTCAACCTCTATGCCCAGCAAAATATTTTTCAATGCTAAACAACTATTTTATTTATAATATATAATGATATAATAATGCAGATTTTTAGTGCAAAATAATGACTTTCATTAACTTGCATTATTTTATCTATTGGCACATAACCTAGCTTACAATATGAATTATGTACAACTTTTTATTAAAAAGAGTCTGTAATTCAAATGTTTCCCTACAGTAAGTATTTTCCTACTCCCTTCTCCTTGGACTGTTCTCAGATTTCACTTTGTCTCTAACCAAAGTTCCTACTTTGGCTCCCTCTTTTCCCATCCCTGTCAACATAGAAAGTTCCCTAAGGATGTGTCCTTGTTTTTTTGTTTTGTTTTTACTCCCTACACTTCCTTCCTTGGCAATCTCATTTAATCCTCAGCCTTCAACCACTCTTTCTATTCAGATAACTCCTAATTTATGGACCCACCATCTCTTCTGAAGTTTAGGAACATTTTTCCAATATCCTATTCAATATTTCCACCAAATGTGGCACCAGTACCCTAAGTGTATCATTAAACTACTCTATGTACCCGGCCAGTGTGGCTCGGCAGTTGAGTATCGACCCAGGAACCAAGGTCACCAGTTTGATTCTTGGTCAGGGCACATGCCCAGGTTGCTGGCTAGACTCCCAGTGGGGAGGGAGGGACACATACACACACACACACACACACAGCCGAATGATGATGTTTCTATCTCTCTGTGCCTCTCCCTCTAAAAATCAATAAAAAATTTAAGAAAAAAAAAATAACCACCACTAAGAAAACACACAACCACCCTCCCAAATATACTGGCTAAGGTACAACTGAAATCTGAGCTTCATCTTTAAGTACTCTATTCTTGAACTCCACACTTCATCAATAATCAAGTTTTGACCATTTTCTGTATTACATGTGCAACCACATTTCCATTCCCACAGCCAGCATCTTTAGTCAAGCTTTTATAACACTTCAAATGAACTGTCAAAATAATTAAATTTATTTTCCTCCTTCTAACACTTCTTCCTGTATGTTGACTGAAGAATAAATTCCAAAATCCTTAGCTCTCTTTAGAGCAGTGGTTCTCAACCCTCCTAATGCTGTGACCATTTAATAGTTCCTCATGTTGTGACCCACAGATTGAGAACCATTAGCAGGGTCACCTAAGACCATTGGAAAACAGATATTTACATTACAATTTGTTATGAAGTAGCAACAAAAATAATTTTATGGTTGGGGGTCACCACAACATGAGGAAATGTATTAAAGGGTCTCAGCATTAGAAAGGTTGAGAACCACTGCTTTAGAGGAAGGAAAAGAGAAATACTGATGTGAGAGAGACACATCGATTGTACCCCAACCGGGGGATCAAACCTGGAACCCAGGACAAGCCCTTGACCTGAAATCAAACCCATGACCCTTCTGTGCACGGAACAACGTTCTAACCACCATGCCAGCCAGGGCCAGCCCTCAATTTTTAATACCATTGTCCAAAAAAGGAATCAGGTACCTTAAAGAAGTAACTGATTCTAGGACAGGGACAGGAACTATACAAGATGAGCCTAGATAATCTTGAAGTGCCAGAAAGTAAGGAAGTGTTAAAAACACACACACACAAACACAATAATTGGATAGTCATGAATTATAATCCAAATTACAAAATAAACATCCGTGAGTCCATATTGATATAACTTTATAGTGGAGAGACCTGACAAACTACCTCAGCCAAGTGATGAGCTCCATCAGTGTCCTGGTGACTTTACTATTTGCATAACTCTTCTAATACTTTGATCTCTCAATTCCTTGCCTACCGCTCCTCCATTCCCTCTTGGGGTCAAACTCTAGACCTCACTATAGTCATAACTGCACATCCCCCTCCATATTCTTCTATCTTTCCCCCTTCCTCCATCGAATGCCCTGTCTCTAAATTGTTCAACCTGCCGGGACCTACCATTCATTGACCCTACTACCTGTTCACTGAGCTCAGCACCTCTCATGTCCTCATTTCCCATCTTATTCATCATAAGTTCCACAGCCAAATATAAGATCACTCCTTCTGGCACACATCCTCAACTCCTTTGCCACTTTATCATAATCATATTCCCTTGGCTAAACCACAATCTTTTAAAATTCCAAATCTCACCCTAGCTGGTTTGGCTCAGTGGATACAGTGTTGGCATGCGGACTGAAGGGTCCTGGGATTCGATTCCAGTCAAGGGCACATGCCAGGGTTGCGGGCTCAATCCCCAGTTGGGGGCGTGCAGGAGGCAGCCAGTCAATTATTCTCTCATCGTTGATGTTTCTCTCTCCCTGAAATCAACAAAAATTAAAATTAAAAAAAAAATCCAAATCTCTGTCTACTTTGCACATGTATCTTCACAGCTGGAGGGGGCTGACTGGTCTTACTTTAAATAAATATGTGATCACTAACCTCAAGTAAATCTGTACTGTTGCCTGGCCTTCATACTAGTTGCCTAGTCCATTCACTCCTATTCTCCTACATAACCAGATTTTCACTCTCCTCAAACTTCCAACATTCCCTCCAGCCTTATTCTTAGTCCAAGATCTTATTTCCTACTTCAGAGAAAATAATCAAAAGTAACAACGTGCATGTAAACCTACCTACACTCATCTTTTCTTTTACTATGGACAAACTTACTCGTGCTCCTGGCAAAGGCCAATGCCTCCTCTTATTTCGTATACTGGTCCTGTCCCCTCCCACTTACTCAAGGATATCGCAATAGCAATTCTCCTTCCTCTGCATCAGATTTTCTCTCTCTAATGTGTGTCCCTCATCAGGATACAAAAATGTTGATATGGCCTAAAAAATAAAAACTAAAAACCTCTTTCCTCTACAGGCTATGCCCAATCTCTTTTCTTTTCAGTGAAAAACCAGCAGAAATCTCCAAGTTCTCATGCCATTCTCTCTTGAACTCATTCCAATCAAGCCTTCGCCTCCCCAACATTCTAACAAAACTCTAGGCAAGGTCACCAACGACCCCACGATGTAAATCCAAACGTCCGTTCTCACTTCTCAAGGACTGGGCGTCCAGGACAATACCCCGGTTTTCCTCCGCCGCGCCTGCCCTTCGTTTCCTCTGCTAGGTCCTCAGTGTGCCCTCAGAATGCTGACACTGAAGTGCTCCAGAGCAGAGCCCTCTGATCCTCCCGCCTTATGTGTGCAGCAGTCCCTCCCTTTATCCCAGGTTTCACTTTCACCGTTTAGTTACATCGAGAAATATCACATGTAAAATTCCATACAATTTGTAACTTTAAATTGTGTGCCATTCTGAGTGCCATGATGAAATCCTGCACTGTCTCATTCCTCCACCTGGGACCTGAATCATTCCTTTGTCCAGTACATCCGCACTGTATATGTTGGTAATTTAAAGCCCTCTCTGCAGTAACACAGCGCTTGTGTTCAAATAACCCTCAAGCAGTTCACAAAGCACTGTATCTTTCCGTGTATAAGATGCCCCATGTGTAAGACGCCTCCCACTTTTCCAACCCAAAATTAAGAAATCAATATTTTAAACATAAAACAGAATGCATTTTTATTTAGGAACTAGTGACCTGGTTCATGAAATTCATGCACATTAAAAGGGGATTAGAGGAAATAATTTACTATTGCTATTTGCCCTTTATAATAGAAGTGTCAGAGATGAAAGAAAACTAGTAAAATGTATATGAAAACCTTCCTCCTGTCAGTGTCTGGGGCTCACCATGGGACTCAGAGTCAAGTCCCCACCCAACCACATGCACCTCAAAATCGCATGAGACGCAGACCCGGCCTGCCCTCCCTCATGGGGCTAGATCCAGGCCCGGCTAGTCCCACCCTTGTCAAGCCCTGCTGGGCAGGGGGCATACCTTCAGGTCACCTGGCCTGGCACCAGCACAGGGGGCGTGACCTGAAGTCCCCCAGACCAGACTGGAGTGGCGGGTGTGCCTTGAGGTCCCTCATCAATCCCCACCAGATGGGACACACGGCCCTAGATCCCGTCAAGCCCCGCCAGGTGGGGGCGGGGGGCGCACACGCATCTCAGGTCCCTGGCCCAGAACTGGGAAGGGGACACAGCCTCAGGTCCCCCGTCAAGCCCTGCTGGGCGGAGGCACAACCTGAGTTCCCCCGACCCAGCACTGGGGGTGTACCTTGAGGTCCCCTGTCAATCCCCACAGGAGACCTCCGGTCTCCTGTCAAGCCCAGCCAAGCAGGGGGGTGCGGCCTCAGGTCCCCTGACCCAGTGCTGGGACAGAGGGTGCAGCCTGAGGTCCCCCAGCCTGGTGCTGGAGCAGGGGGAGCAGTCTCAGTTCCTCTAGCCCAGCATAGGACAGGAAGCACACCTTGAGATCCTCTATCAAGTCCCATGGGGGCTGGGATGAACGTAGCCTCAGGTCCCTGCTGATTGCTTGTTAAGGCTCCTTATGGGAACTTGGCCTCAGCTGTGGGTGCAGCCATCTTTGTGATGGAGTGATGGTCAATTAGCATACTCCCTCTTTATTAGATAGGATTATTGCAGGTAATGTTCACATACCAGTACTATATTATGCAGCATATCACTGTATTCAGCCTCTGTTTCATCACTGCTCTCTTCTTCATCACTATTAGTTCCAGACATATCAATTTCTTCAACTCCTATTGTATCATTGCTGTCTGCTGAGTCACTGTCTATATGTGTGAGATCATCCTCAGGTCCATCCATGGCATTGCTGATTGCACATTTCTTTTTTCTTTTCTTTAATTTTTTAAAATATATTTTATTAATTTTTTACAGAGAGGAAGAAAGAGGGATAGAGAGTTAGAAACATCCATGAGAGAATCATCAACCAGCTGCCTCTTGCACACCCCCTACTGGGGATGTGCCCACAACCAATGTACATGCCCCTGACCAGAATGGAACCCAGGACCCTTCAGTCCGCAGGCCAACGCTCTATCCATTGAGCCAAACCGGTTTCAGCTGATTCCACTTTTTTAAAAAATATATATATTTTATTGATTTTTCACAGAGAGGAAGAGAGAGGGATAGAGTTAGAAACATCGATGAGAGAGAATCATCGATCAGCTGCCTCTTGCACACCCCCTACTGGGGATGTGGTCGCAACCAAGGTACATGCCCTTGACCGGAATCGAACCCGGGACCTTTTAGTCCGCAGGCCGACGCTCTATCCACTGAGCCAAACCGGTCCCGGCTGATTCCACATTTCTTGAAGGACTTCATAATCACCTCTTGTTTCATGCCATACCCAAATGCAGAATTTAGGACCCAAAATGCAGAATTCATTAATGGTTGTTTTTTTTTCACTCTTCCTGTCAATATCAAGTTATCAACTGCTTTTTTATATCCATCTACTCCATTCTTCTCTCATCAGCGCTTTAAATAGTTTGCTGATTGAAACATCTAGTAGCTGTAGCTGACCTGTAAGTCCACCAGGAGTAACTGCTAAGTGTGTTTGCAAATCTGATGCAACCCTTTTTGTCTTTTCTGTTAAATGTGCTCCGAACTGATCAAAGACAAGAAGAGCTTCTTTAACACACTGCAGTTTTATTGCTAGCTTTACCCAGTGGCCAGTAAGTTTCTATTGAACTAGTACAAAAAACATTTTACATAAACGTCAAAGGCACACTTTAAAATTAAATACCTATTACCTTTTGAAGTTATTTATTACATGTTCTTACAAGCTAATATCTTCTTAAAGTGTGACTGGCCACAGCCTTAGAACAGAAAACACAAGAATTCTCGTGATCCGTCTGCAATGTATTAAGAGCCCTCAGGTCTTCTGGACCAAACCTTTGCAAACCAAATGGCCACAATGTCTTCATTCATCCATCCCTTCTCTTGAACTTGCACAATAATGGCAGGTGGTATGGTCTCTTTAGATTTTCCTCTTAAAAATAAGCATAGGAGGCAGTTTAGTACCATCTGCACAGCATGAAGGCATAGCAGTATAGTGTGTCTTTTCATGGCCCCTTGTTCTGATCAACACTGTTTTGATTTCTGTCACATTAACAGTTCTGTTGGAAGGCACATCGAAATTGAGAGGCATATCATCCATGTTTGCAATCTGGCTTGGTTCAAAATTATATTTTTTCGGAAGTTGTATGATATAGGAATGAAACGGTTGGGTTTTCTCTTCATAAACTGGTGGCATTTTCTGAGCTAACTTTGTTCTCATGGCCAACCCTTTTCTCCTCATGAAACTGAAGCACCATTTTGCCTTTCCTGTAAAATCAACAATGTTCATTTTGCTTGCAAACATTCTTGTCTGACATTAAAATGGTTGACACACACTAGTCACTCTGGCTCTTCTCCATAATCCAAGTCTGCTCCATTTCGCTGGTTTTTCTCTTAAGGCACTCTTCTTATTTGGCATCTTAATAAGTTGTTCTTCCTGTTTTCTCCACTGTCTGATCATACATTCAGTAGGGGGAGGTCCAAATGATCTCTCTGCAGCTCTATTTCCCTGCTCTTTTGCATAGCTGATTACATTCAGTTTGAATTTTGCAGAGTAAGATAATCGCTTACCGGTATTTATTTTTTTATTTTTGACATCTTTATAGGCTCAGAACACTCCAGTCTCTGTTGCATCAATGCATTCTCCACCTCCACCTCCAATTATGGCATCAACTGAGGTCAGTAACAATAAGGCTTTTGATTGGAGGAAGCCTGTATGACAAGGTATGGGCAGCCATGCAGCCACTCAGCACCCTCTTTGGCTGACTTCCGTGTATAAGATGCCCTTGATTTTCAGTCTAATGATTTTAGAAAAAAATAGTGTCTTATACATAATGGTATAAGTGAAAATATGGTACTTCAAGTAAAAGGCACGTACATATGAGAAAACACACACAATATATATGGAGCTCTGTACTATCTGTGTAACATTAAAGTGCTTCCTATTTTCCAGTGCTTGAAATATATTATCATTTAATTACTGAAACAACCACATGATGCAGGTAGTATCAGTACATAAAGAAACTAAGGCAGAGAGATTAAGTAATTTGCCCAAGGTCACAAAGTTAGTACAACATGGTGGTCAAACAACTTCATTTCATTCAACTTCTTTTCTTACAACAGCTCACGAGATACTGCAGGAACTTAATATTTGTTTATATTAAGTAGCCTATGATAAAATTGGTTTCCTTATACTATATCATTTCGCTTAAAGTCGCAAAATCTATTAACAACATTAAGTGAGGCCTTACTGTAATTGGAAAAGCCAGGTTGTCTTACTCCAGAGCCAGTCTTCATGACCACTCACTATGCTACACTAACTTCATAAGTATAACATGATCCTATCTCAACAGGACAAAGAGAGCAGAGCTCTCTACCCAGTGAGAATGGGATCTACTAACTAGCCAATTAAAAGTCTCGCCCTAGCTGGTTTGGCTCAGTGGATAGATTGTCCGCCTGTGGATTGAAGGCTCCTAGGTTCGATTCCAGTTAAGAGCACATGCCCAGGTTGTCGGGTCGATCCCCACTAGGGGTCGTTAAAAAAAACTGGCTTAGAGTGAGAATAAAAACATCTATATGTCAAATAAATGCTTCATTTAAACATAAAACATACACATGCATGCAACAATCTTTTTTTTAATTTTTTAAATTATCTTTGTACATATACCATTGCCCCCCCCTCATACATGCCCTCCCTCCCCAGAGTTTGGTGTCCATTGGTTGTACTTATATGCATGCATCAATCTTCTGATGAAAGCCTACACTTTTTAAAATATATTGTAATTGATTTCAGAGAAGAAGAGAGATAGAAACCTCAATGATAAGAAAGAATCATTGATTAGCTGCCTCCTGCACACCACCAACTGGCCAGTGTAACTCAGTTTGTTGGAGTATCATACCATTCATCAAAAGGTTTGATTCAATTCCCGGTCAGGGCACATACCTAAGTTGCAGGTTCCATCCCTGGTCAGAGTGCATACCTGAGGCAACTGATTGATGTGTCTCCCTTACATCGATGTTTCCCTTTCTCTCTCCCTCAAATCAGTAAACATATCTTGGGTTAGGATTAAACAAATAAAATAATTAGCTGTATTAGAGAACAGACCTTTTAAGTGGAGGACATCTGTTCAGTTAAGTGAAGATTAGGGTAAGAGAGCTTATATATTAAGCATTTGTATATCTGTACTTGCAGAAGAGTATATACAAAAATACACCACAGCCAGTTATGAAGATAAGAGGGCAAAGATGAGATTTAGTTACCTTTTTACACAATTTTATGCTGTTGACTTGCACAATAAGCATGTATTGCTAGATTTAAAGGTTAAAAAAATGCGAATCAGATAAAATTATCCCCTTTTATAGATGAGAAAAGATTCAAAAAAGAATTTGCCCAAGGTCGAATAACTCGCCAGAAGCTAACTCCAAAGGCTAATTCTGCTTTGCTTCAAGTTTCAAAGCTAGTGTTTTCTCTACACCAAATTTCCTGGCAAAAAATTTCAAACAGATCACTTTATGATTTTTTTTAAAATACATAAATAAAAAGCATTATGTATTTTTTTTTTCCTTTAGTAATAGTATGAGGCCAGAAGGGAAGATTTTCAAAATAAGTTTGACTCTATGGCCCTGAGTTCAGTTTGCTTTAATCCCTTCCTCTGTCATATCATCTTTCTCCAGGTGTTCAAACAATCTACCCAAAGGCAGCAAACAAGGAACTAGAGGTTGGTTGGAAATTTGGGAAAACTGTCTTCGATGTGTCTCTCTCACATAGATGTTTCTCTCTGCCTGTTTCTCCCCGCCCCCCCCCCCTCTCAAACTCAATGGAAAAAATATCCTCAGGTGAGGATTAACAAAAAACAACAAAAACCTATTCTTTCCCATTTGAAACAGCTTAAAACAAATGTCTGTATTATTCATAACTCAACCAGTTCCAAAATACATAGTAGAAAAGGATAACTAAAAAATCGTATTAGATAGTAAACAGACTGAAAAGCATGAAAAATATATCCTAGGGATTCCAATCAAATCACACGTCACACAAAAAGTGAAATAGAGGAAACCAGAGATTTCTAAAATATTTTACTTTTGCTAATTTCAATATAACAAATGAAGCAACGTATTGAGAAGTAGCTCCGCTCCTTCTCTCCCAGTCCCAGATGCTCTGGGAGCCGCGGGCTTCGGTGCAGATATGGCCAAATCTAGGACCCATACCTGGCAAAACCGGTCCCAAAAATGCCACAGAAACAGAATCAGGAAACCTCAATCACAAAGACACAAATCCCTTAATGGGGTGGACCCCAAGTTCTTGAGGAACAGGTGCTTTGCCAAGAAGCACAAGAAAGGCCGAAGAAGATGCAGCTGACAATGCCAGGCCGTGAGCACACAAAGCCCCCACAAAGCCCAAAGAGGTCAAGCCCAAGATCCCAAAGAGCAACAGTCACAAGTTCAATTAACTTGCCCACATCACTCACCCCCAGCTTGGGAGATGTGCTCCTGCCCATATCACCAAGAGTCTCAGACTCTGCAAGTCCAAGTCCAAGGACAAGATTCAAACCGAGCCCCAGGATGTGGCTCCCAAGCTGCAGTCCAGGCTCCCAAAGGTGCCCAGGCCCCCACCACAGCTCCACGGTACTGGCCCCTGTCTGCCCACGTGAAGACGGAAGGAGTGGTGTGCCCCCTGGGCTGCTGTCTGCACGGAGCTGCTGTCCTCCTGTGCTATTTGTACAACTAAAGCTAGGGGAGGGGGAAGGGGGGAAATACTCCTAGCAGGGTCACCTGTTCTGTCCTGAACCCTGCGGAGATTTCAAGCACATGCTCCATACTGTTTGTTAGTGAAGCAACCTGAAACCTAGTGTTATGTCACACCGTAGTTGAAAAAAACCTCTGATGACTCCCCACACCTACACCTTAAAATTTAAACCATATGCACAGCTTTTAAAAATTTTGGGAGGCCCTACCTCTAACGTATCTTTCCAGTCTTATTTTCCACTTCCAATTCTTTTTTTTTCTTTTTTTAAATAACTTTATTGCTTTTTTACAGAGAGGAAGAGAGAGGGATAGAGAGTTAGAAACATCAATGAGAGAGAGTAATCGATCAGCTGCCTCTTGCACACCCCCTACTGGGGATATGCCCGCAACCAAGGTACATGACCTTGACGGGAATCGAACCCGGGACCTTTCAGTCCACAGACCGACGCTCTATCCACTGAGCAAAACCAGTTTCGGCTCCACTTCCAATTCTTTAAATCCATCACAAACACACTCTATACTCCACCTCCATCCCATGCTTGAGCTGTTTCATCCCCTTTGAATAGCCTCCTCTCCACTCCCTATTGAGATTCTATTCCTCCTTCAAAGTAGCAAAGTACAGTGGAGAGCCCAGACTTGAAGTCCAGATCCAGACCCACTAGATTTCTAACTCTAATTCCATTTCCATTTCGTAATAGCTTAGTGACCTTACGCAAACACTTCAATAGATCTGTTTTCTCACCTAGGAGCAGGCATACCATCTATGGCACTCTGTAAGGCTACTGGGAGAATTAAGCATAATGGTTATAAACTAGTATTTAGCACCATGCCTAAGAGCCATCTCTCCCACTCCTATCCTTTCCTTAAATTCCAACAGCACTGTCTATACAGTACCACACTATCAGCATTAATAAACTGCAGGACACCTATTCATATGTGTGTCTGGCTTCACCCTTAGATTATAGATAAGATGGTTATGGGTATGGATTTCTAAATCTGCCACTTACTACTTGTGTAAGTTACTTTACCTCTCAGAACCTGCTTCATCATCAATAAGTTGAATGGGCCCAAGCTGATTTGGCTCAGTGGATAGAGTATCCACACTGCAGGCTGAAGGGTCCCAAGTTCAATTCCGGTCAAGGGCACATGCCCAGGTTGTAAGCTCGATCCCCAGTAGGGGCTGTGCAGGAGGCAGTCAATCAAAGATTCTCTCTCATCATTGATGTTTCTATATCTCTCTCTTCTTCTCTGAAATCAATCAATCAATAAATATATATATATGCTGTATTTATATATACATATATATATGTATGTATATATATGTATATATATATATTTTTTAAATTGAATGGATGCTAACACCTTACAGTATTATTAAGAGGTTTAAAAGAGTTCATGTATATCAAATACCTGGCATAATGCTTGACACCTAATAAGTTTCAAAGAATGTATAATGGCAATCTAGATGATGAAACTGACCCAGAAACTACTTAAAGAATACATAAATGTCATACATTTGCATTAGTATATCCAGTTTCATAAAGTGATCTTAATACAACTTTAATCTGCTATTCACCTCTTACTGATATAGATGTGCAATGAAGACAAAAGCAGGGGTTGCTATGCACTTTGCTTCAGAAATGCTACCACATACTCAAGTTCTTCCAGCATCAGACTAAGTACACCATGACTCATGACTCACATCACTACATTACATTTAAACACCAAGGGATAACCCTGAAGTTGGAGGGGGTAAAATGGTCTGCCAAAGTTCAACAAAACTCTGACATTAGTGGTCTGCCAGGAAATGGAGCTGTGTATTCATTCTGATTCTAATTTGCTGTTTCTCTGCTCAAAACTCCAATTAAATATCAACTAACTTCTATGATAGTATTTTTCCAACCCACTGCTCAACTTTTTAAGTTGATGTATAATAAACATGAACAAATCCTGCTAGTTTCCAGTGCCACTGATCAACTTAAGAGGGGAGAAGAAAAAAACAACTCCAAAATTAACCACAGTGAAATCTAATCAAGGAACTTTTAGAAAAGTGAGAACTTGCTAATATGAGAGAGACAAGTCGCAGCATTTGCATTCCACTATCAGTGATACACAGGTTGTATGGCACACAAGTCGAGGGCCCGGGAAAGGTTCCTTAAAGACAGACGTGGCTTTAAATCTCACACCACCACTTACTAGCTGTGTAACCTAAGCACCTTACTTCTTACGCCTCATATCTTTCATCTGTAAAACAGGGATTGTTAACAGTATGCATCTTAGAGTGTAATAAACCCGATAATGTGTGCTAGGTGTTTAGCCAAGTACCGACATCCTCCTCCTCAATAAATAAATGGCATTCTAACTTGGGAGTACCTGAGCACGGTTGGTAATCGCTGAAATGAATAAATATATATAGCACACTTTTATATTAGGAAATAAGTGTATCGTTAACTTTAATTCTTCCCTAAGTTAAAAAAAAAATGATTAATAAGCGGTAATACTGTTTGGAAGCATTTTACCAAGCCCTTCAGACATCCATTCTGATTTGATCCCCACAGTTTCCCTAGGGGATAATCATGTATTTTATACCTAAGGGAACCGGTCTCAACCAAAGTAACAAAAAGAGTCAAGGTTACCCACCCTCGTGGTCTCCTCCACACCCAGATTCTCCAGCTCAGAAATGAGAGGGCTTGTGGCCAAAGTTCTTAGGCCCTCAACCCATTTTCAAAGAAGGCAGACTCCCGCAGGTTACCACCCTCCTCAAGCTGGGTCAGGCACGTGAGTCCGGGAACAGGCCGAGGGTGGGTACCACGCCTCGCCCAGAGCCACTGATGACATTTATAATGTGGCATTTGTTTCCTAACGCGGGGTCCTCCCACACCTCTAGGGCGGGGGCCAGGCCTGCCCTTCCCCCACCAGACCGCCCCACACCAGCCCTGGCGCCCAAGATGCCGTCCGTAAATGTGTATGCGAGTAGCACGGGGTGCCGGCAGGATCTCCAGGGACCCGAAACGAGGCCAACCCCACATGGGGACTAAGCATCCGCGGGGGATCCAGAGCCGCCGGGCGGAGGGGACCCGATCTGGGGAGGATGTCTGAAGACCGGCGCCCACCAAGGACACCGGGGGAGCTGGGGAGGGACAGGCGAGGCTGGCAGCTGCCGCCGCCGGAGGGCCGGGCACACACAGGCTCGGGGCAGCTGGGCAGTTGGCGTCTGGGGGGAGGGGGCCGCCTGCCGGTCCGAGGACCTCGCGCCCGCCTTCAGGGGGGCTCCGGGCTCCTCGGGGGGCCCAGGCCCCAGCCCGCGGCGGCCCCTGCTGCGCCGAGGACTCGCTGCTACCTGAAACTGCAGCAGCTTCTCTGTCTGCTCCTGGGTTAGGTCCTGCTCCTCAGGCGCCGCCATTTTGCCGCCGCCTCTACGCCTCTGACCCGTCCGCACCGTCACCCGCCGGAACTGACCTCAGCAGCTACTACGTCCGGTCGGAACGGCCGCCGGCGCGCAACTGCGCCTGCGCGCGCCGGCTGAGCCCCCGGCGGCGGCGGTAGCGGTCGTGGCAGTGCGCGCCGCCAGAGGGCGCCACGCTCGGGCAGAGTCCCGAAGAGTCACGGAAGTTGCCGAGGGACTGTCGGTACCAGTCCTCAGGATTTCGTCCAAGAACGGATCAGGCAGGTCGGCAAACTGCGGCTCTTTGGACCCTTGAGTGTGGCTCTTAGGCCAACTTAGGAGTCCCTTAATTAAGTTAATAACAATGTACCTACCTATATAGTTTAAGTTTAAAAAATTTGGCTCTCAAAAGAAATTTCAATCGTTGTACTGTTGATATTTGGCTCTGTTGTCTAATGAGTTTGCCCACCACTGGCCTAGGAAACCAAGACTACTGAGATCTCAAACAGCCGAGAAGACCCGAATGTGGATCGAGAAGTTCCGGAAGTTCCCGAAAGCCAATCGGCTGTTTTCCGCTGTACCTTAACCATACGCTATTCTTGAATTTTTTTTTTTTTTTTTTGGAAATTGTGGACTTGACAAAATATTGGCGTTTGAGGTTCGATTCCTGCTCTGACATTTCCAGAAGATCCTGATCATCCCTCGGGAGGTTCCTACAGTCTCTGAATATTGGTCGGGCATTTCCCACGCCGCCTTCCAGGCTGTAACTGTGCAGGCTGTGGCCGAGGGAAAACCTCAGCTTTGAAGTCTCTCGCTAAGATTGCTGGGTCTTTGATGTTTAATGGCGCTCCCAGCCTTGGCCAAAGTTTTCACTCCCGTGGGACTCTGCTCCTGGCCTGAAGTCACCTGCCCACTGGCCCGTCCTCCCTGAGACGGACAGAAGGAAGGCCCTTTGGGTTCAGGTACTAGTGGCCACCATTTGCCATGGTGGGATGAGGTTCCCCCATAGCCCTCCCCTCCCCCACCCCCACGACGTGGCGCCTCAGTGCTTCTCCCTGAATGCAGACCCTCCCCTTTGCAAGCCTGAACCACACCCCTCAGTGACTGTCCTCGTTTGTTCCAACCTGCCACCTCTCTTTATTTTTTTAATTTTTTAAATATATTTTATTGATTTTTTACAGAGAGGAAGGGAGAGAGATAGAAACATCAATCAGCTGCCTCCTGCACGGCCCCCACTGAGGATGTGCCCGCAACCAAGGTACATGCCCTTAGTCCACGGACCGACGCTCTATCCACTGAGCCAAACCGGTTCCAACCTGCCACCTCTCTTCAGAGCTCCCTTTTTGCATTTTCCCTTCTTTTCTCCTGCCATCTGTCTCCTCTTTGCCACCCTCCTTGGGGAGGCAGAGCGGTAAGTTCTGGGGCTCACTTTTCCACAGACTCTCCATGTGACTCTTAGCAAGGCCCGGTATTCTCCCCTTCTGCAGAATCCCACCACTGCCCACCTCACAGGGAGACCAGGTGAGACAGGAAGGGCGGAAGGTGCTTTGAAAGCTGAAGTCCTGGGAAAAGCACATTAAGGGATGGAAGGACTTCCGTTTGGGTGACTGCTTTCTTTCAGGCCTGTATCAAGTCTTACTGTTACCGGGGACACCTTGGGGTGGGCTCTTACTGCCTGTCACAAGGTCTAGTGAGGTTGGGAACAGAATGCAATTGCAGAAGTCCACCATTGTTCTTGGTTGTCAGGCTTGGCTCCTGGTGGGTCGGCCTGGTCATGCTTCACGGTTCTACTTGTTTGCTGGGTGCAGTATACATGGTCCGCAGCAGCCAAATCGCCTCCTTCAGCACTTTGCTCAGGATCAAAGGGAGTAGGCAGGTGCACTGGCCTGAGAAATGAAACCTGGAAAAGAAAAAAAAATTAAAAATAACTTAACCCTTTGTTCCTATACGTATATTATACTTCAGAATTTCACCATAATATGATTCTCTTTCAGTTAACTCAGGTGCTCTACCTATCAGATCATAAGTCTCTCCCCCCTCTCCCCCTTCCCAAAACACCGCCCCCCCCATCATTACCAGGTCTGCCCAAACTTCACGACAATGTCCTGGAATTTTTCTTACACCTTTAAGGTACAATTGGAAGGAAATAACTGTGACTTTAAATAATTTATTACATCAACTCAAAGCTCGGGAGACTGTCGTACTGTTCCACATCTCCAACAAAACCACAGAGACAGAAGTAAATTGTAGAAGAAATGGGCTCTGGAAACAAGTTATAGAGCCAAAGGAAGGGCCCTTGGTAACACCTCTGGGGGGCGGGGAAGGAGGAAAGGAAAGGCAGGCGGGGTGTTCTCCCCGGAGAGAGGGAGAGCACACGGGGTCCTCTGTCCTGAGGGCTTTAAGGGTGGAGATGTTGGGGAGGTCCCAGGGGAAGATCTCAGTAGAATGTTCAGCAGCTTTCCAGCTGCGTCCTTTCAGGGTCGGGGGTCTCCACTGATTGACTGGTTAGTGCCAAGACAGAGGACATTGTTCAGTGCAGCTGGTCCTGAGGTCAGCCGTGGTGTTTCTTATGTGCTTTTGCTATTTTTCTGGGCCTGGAGCTGAAATACAACTGAGGCCGAGATGTCATCTCTAGGGAGGAAAGGTCAGGGGGTCCAAGCCGCAGGACCAGCCATATGCTAGGGGGGAAAGGTCACTCTGGTGGTGTAGTTCCCACCTACAATTGTTCTTGAGTATGCAAATTAACCTGAAATCATGGCAGCAGCCCCACCCCCAGTGGCTCTAGGCCTGGGGGTGGGGGGGAGGTAGGAGAAGTTGGGCACCAGCGCCTGAGGCTGGCTGCAGTGAGGGAGACCAAGAAGCCGCCTGCCGCCTGCCGCCTGCCCCGTGATCCCAGGCCGCAGCCAGCCAGAAAAGTCACCCACACTGCATTCCAGGGGAGACGGAGAAGCTGCCCACCCTGCAGTCCTGGGCACCAGTACCTGCGGCTGGCTGTGGCCCGGGAGACGGAGAAGCCGCCCACCCTGAGGTCCCGGGTGCCAGGACTTGTGGCTGCAGCCAGTCTGGGCACCTATGGCTGACCAGAGGGAGGGAAGCCCTGATCCTGGGTGCCTGAGGTCAACTGGAGGAGGGAAGCCCGGATCCCAGATGCGGGGCCAAGGCAGAGGTGGTTAGGGGCAATCAAGCCAGCAGGGGAGCAGTTAGGGACAATCAGGCTGGCAGGCAGAAGAAGTTAGGGGCAATCAGCCAGCAGTTCTGGATTGTGAGAGGGGTCCCAGATTGGAGAGGGTGCAGGCCGGGCTGAGAGACACCTTCCCACTACCACCTCCCTTTTCTGTGCACAAATTTTGTGCACCAGGCCACTAGTCTATATACAGAAAAGCCAACCAAAGCAACCATTATGACTGGTCACAATTATGTGCACTGACCACCACCAGGGGGCAGATGCTCAACACAGGAGCTGCCCCCTGGTGGTCCGTGCACTTCCACAGCCAACCTCCCAGGGCCAGCCAACCTTCCTCCGTCCTTCCCCTGGCCTACTGGCCCCAACTGGCCCCGATTGCCGCTGATAGCAGGCCAGACTGAGAAACCTCACCCATGCACGAATTTGTGCATTGGACCTCTAGTCTAGTGCTAATGAGGCAGGATATTAAGAGGCTAGAGAGATTCCTTGACAAGTGGAATAAAGGAAACAGACAATAATATTAAATAAGGTCAAACAATCTGAACAATTGCCGAAACCGGTTTGGCTCAGTGGATAGAGCGTCGGTCTGCGGACTGAAAGGTCCCAGGTTCGATTTTCGATTCTGGTCAAGGGCATGTACACTGGTTGCGGGCACATCCCCAGTAGGGGGTGTGCAAGAGGCAGCTGGTCAATGTTTCAATCTCATGGATGTTTTTAGCTCTCTATCCCTCTCCCTTCCTCTCTGTAAAAAATCAATAAAATAAAAAAATAAAAAAAAACAATCTGAACAATTTACAGCCAGCTAATTGAATCACAACATGTGTGTGTATGTGTGTGTGTGTGTGTGTGTGTGTTTATGTGTGCACACGCGCTTCAGAGAGAGGAAGGGAGAGGGAGAAAGAGGTAGAAACATCAGGAATGCGAAAGAATCATCAATTGGCTGCCTCCTACCGCCCCTCACTGGGGGTTGAGCCTGCAACCCAGGCATGTGCCCTGACCAGGAATCAAACTGTGTCCTCCTAGCTCATGGGTTAACCACAGTAGCCGGGAAAATCACAACGTTTTATCTTCCCTAACCAAGGACAGTAGGAGCAAATGGTTTACATATTCCAGACAGTTCTGGGACAGAATGGCCTTGGTCCTAGTACCTCTTCAATGACATCCTTTTAGAATAAAGACTTTTGTTACATGAGCTAAGACGGGAGGAAAGAGGATTTATTTGCTTTCCCAGGCCTTGATTTTCCTCAGATAGACTCCAGCTCCTTGCCCTTGAGCACATAGCCGTCTGCTCGGTCTTAAAGCCATGCATGCAAGAAGCTTGCCTTGCTGGAACTGCTCCTTGACTGCTGATTTTGGTATTCTTCTTTCTTACATCGTATTTCTTCTGAATTTTCTTTGATCTTTTTTTTTTTGTTTAAAATCTCTTCCTCCTGGAGGGTATGTATGGGAGGGGGGGAGGAGTTAAAATATGTACACAGATAATAATTTAATTTAAAAAAATTAAAAATAAATAAATAAATAAATAAAAATAATTTTTTAAAAAATAAAATAAAATAAAATAAAATCTCTTCCCCCTCAGGACTGAGGTTGGCCCCTTCTTTCAGCCCAGGGGCAGTGCACAGTGGGACTGTACCCCTGTCGGTACGGCGCGCTGTCAATGAGCACGGTGCAGTTCCTTACCGGGGTCTTGGTGCAGACCAGGTCATTGCTGGAGGCATTGCAGACAACATCAATGATCCTTGTTTTGTGCGTACAGCACTCCGAGCCCCAGGAGAAGTTGCCCACGTCCAGCCTCAAGGCTCAGTGCTTCTCGTTGCCGCTCCGCACCGGGACTGTGTGTATGCGTGGCGGGGTCTGATCTTCATGTTGGCAGCAGGGCCTCCGCTCATATTCTCGCTTCTTGCGGTAGGTCTTTCTCTTGCCCTCAGTCTTGTGGCACTTGTGCCAGTTGTCCTGAGTGATACCCATGGTTCGGCGCCGGCTGGAAAGAGAACCTTCAATGACATTCCTTTTTTCTTTTTTTTTTAATTTAATGTATTTTTATTGATTTCAGAAAGGAAGGGAGAGGGAGAGAGAGATAGAAACATCAGTGATGAGCCCTGACCAGTTTGGCTCAGTGGACAGAGCGTCGGCCTGCGGACTGAAAGGTCCCAGGTTCAATTCCGGTCAAGGGCAGATCAGCGTTTCTCTCTCATCAATGTTTCTAACTCTCTATCCCTCTCCCTTCCTCTCTGTAAAAAATCAATAAAATATATATTTTTTAAATAAAAATAAGCTGAAACCGGTTATCTAACTCAGTGGATAGAGCGTCGGCTTGAAGACTGAAAGGCCCCAGGTTTGATTCCGGTCAAGGGCATGTACCTTGGTTGCGGGCATATCCCCCAGAGGGGGATGTGCAAGAGACAGGCAATCAATGATTCTCTCTCATCGGTGTTTCTAACTCTCTATCCCTTTCTCTTCCTCTCTGTAAAAAATCAATAAAATATATTTAAAAAATAAATAAAAAATAAATAAAAAGAAACATCAATGATGAGAGAATCATTGATCGGCTGCCTTCTGCACAACCCTATGGGTGAGGTCAAGCCTGCAACCCAGGCATGTTCCCTTGACCGGAATCAAACCCAAGACTCTTCAGTCCACAGGCTCATACTCTATCCACTGAGCCAAACCAGCTAGGGCTCAATGAACATTCTTGATGATGTTCTTTAAAAGTGAAACTAACAACAACAAAAAAGAAACTAATAAAAAAAATAACCCAACCCCTCAACATGCATGTTTTGATGTTGAAGGACACTTCATACTGAAGGACCCACCTGAAAAGCTAATGAACGTTCTGTTAAAACCCTCTCCTGAGGCCTCCCCTAGAATTTCGGCAGGCCAAAGAGAGAGAGATACTCAAGACAAAGGAGCCAAAGCACACTCTCCAAAGAGCACACACACACTTTGTATCTTTGCTGTTTTTCTCCTAAAATTCTAAGGGTTCCCGTAAGACTTGCAACCAGGCGAGTAGCAGGCAGCGGCAGCTTAACTGAGGCTACTCCCCTGAACCTATCTCCAAAGGCCCCACTTTCTCAGACTTTCCATCTCCAGTTGCTTTTCCTTCTGAACTTAAGCCCTCCCTTAGTTTCACTGTCCTGAGCCAGCTTTAATAAACATGCTCTTAAGGTGAAATCTTCCCTACCTGAAGCCAAGAACCCACACATTACCGGCGGGGCCCTAGGCAGACCTGCCCTGAGCCAGGCCCCGTCCGGTTGCAATGAGTGCTTTGTAGAAACAGTTCGGTCTCTCTGAGGATACAGTACACACATATTGAGATTTAAATGTCCAAAGGAGTCAGCCATGTCAGGACTCCAAGAAAGTGCTCCAGGAAGAGGGTACTGCAAATGCCAAATCCTAGGGCACAAATGAGAATAATGAGGAGGAAAAAGCTTGGGAATAATGAGTTCTCAGTAAGGAGGTCAGAGAAGCAATGGGGGCCAGATTACGTAGGGGCTCATAGGCCATGGTTAGGAGCTTGGATTCTGAGAACAATGGGAAGCCAACAGAGGGTTCTGAGCTGGGGAGTAGGGAGTGGAAGGATCTAATTTACTTTTTTAAAAAAAATATATTTTATTGGTTGTTTTTTTTGTTTTTGTTTTTGTTTTTTACAGAGAACAGGGAGAGGGATAGAGTTAGAAACATCGGTGACAGAGAAACATCGATCAGCTGCCTCCTGCACACTTCCTACTGGGGATGTGCCTGCAACCAGGGTACATGCCCTTGACTGGAATCGAACCTGGGATCTTTCAGTCCGCAGGCCGACGCTCTAGCCACTGAGCCAAACCAGTGAGGGCTGATTTACTTTTTTTAAAACAAAGTTTTTATTGGTTTCAGAGAGAGGAAGAGGGAGGGAGAGAGAGAAACATCAGTGATGAGAAAGCATCATCAATTGGCTGCCTCTTACACAACCCCTACTGGGGAACTGAGCCCACAAGCCAGGCATGTGCCCTGAACGGGAATCGAACCGTGATCTCCTGGTTCATAGGTTGATGTTCAACCACTGAGCCATGCCAGCCAGGCAATATCGGGTCTTCTAATCCATAAACAAGGTATATTTCTCCATGTTTTTTTTTTTTTTTTTTAGATCTTCTTTAATTTCTCTCAGCAATATTTTGTAGTTTTTAGTGTATGAATCTTTCATATCATTTGTTAGATTTATTTCTAGATACTTATATTTTGGTGCTATAGTAAATGGCATTTTAAAAATTTCATTTTTTCCTCTTGGTCACTGCCAATAAATAAAAATACAATTCATAGTCTGGCTGGTGTGGCTCAGTTGAGTGTTGTCCATACACCAAGAGGTCACCAGTTCAATTCCTAGTCAGGGTACATGCCTGGGTTGTGGGTCAAACCCTAAGTAAGGTGGGGGGGGGGAGTTGCAGGAGGCAGCCAATCGATGTTTCTCTGTCATCGATGTTTCTAGCTGTTTCTGTCTGTCTCTCCCTCCCTCTATCTCTAAAAAACATAAATAAAAATTATTTTAAAAATACAATTCTATTGTATGTTCATTTTACCTCCTATGACCTTGCTAAACACACATATTAGTTCTGGTAGATTTTTTTTATATAGAGTGGAAGAGATGGATTTCTACATAAGACAATCATGTTATGTGTATATATAGTCTTACCTCTTCCTTTTATATCTGGACTAGAGGCTTGGTACACAAAATTCATGCACTGAACTTAGATAATGAAACCCACCCCCTGGTGCCTGAGCTAAAGGTCATGCTGACAACATAGCTGTGTCTGGCAAGGTAAGTTTCCAGGATGTGGCTCTGCTGACGCCACTGAACTCAGCCAACAATCAGCTCATGTGCCTTTCCAGGCACTCTCTACAATTTAATATACATGTAATCATAAATCTCTGAACTTTGTGTTCAGCTTAGCATAACATTTTAAAGATGATTGAATGAGACCCTGGCTGGTGTGGCTCAGTTGATGAGGCATTGTCCTATGCACCAGGAGGTTTTTGGTTCAATTCCCAGTCAAGGGCACATGCCTGGGTTGCTAGTGGCACGGGAGATAGCCAATCCATGGTGCACTCTCACATTGATGTTTCTATCTCTCTCTCCCTTCCCCTACCTGATATCAAACTACACTACAAGGCTATAGTTATTAAAACAACATGGCGCTGGCATAAAAACATACCTATAGATCAATGGAACAGAAGAGAGAGGCCAGAATCAACCCATACCTATATAGTCAATTAATCTATGACAAAGGAGACAAAAATATGTAATGGGGGTAAAAACAGTCTCTTCAATAAATGGTGCTGGGAAAACTGGGTAGATTCATGCAAAAGAATGAGACTGGATCATTGTCTTACACCATATACAAGAAGAAATTAAAAATGGTTTAAAGATATCCTAGCCCAGCCGAAGCCGGTTTGGCTCAGCGGTAGAGCGTCGGTCTGCGGACTGAAAGGTCCCAGGTTCGATTCCGGTCAGGGGCATGTACATTGGTTGCGGGCACATCCCCGGTAGGGGGTGTGCAAGAGGCAGCTGGTCGATGTTTCTCTCTCATCGACGTTTCTGGCTTTCTATCTCTCTCCTTTCCTCTCTGTAAAAAATCAATAAAATATATTAAAAAATAAAATAAAATTAAAAAAAAAAAGATATCCTAGCCCAGTGATTTTAATGCCGCGACCTTTTAATACAGTTCCTCATGTTGTGGTGACTCCCAAACATAAAATTATTCTCATTGCTACTTCATAACTGTAATTTTGCTACTGTTATGAATTGTAATGTAAATATCTGTGTTTTCTGATGGTCTTAGGCTCTTCAGCAGCGGTTCTCAACCTGTCTGACCCAATTTATTTATTTAGGTTGAGAACCACTAGCAGGGTCATCTAAGGCCATCAGACAACACAGATATTTACATTACGATTCATAACAGTCAATGAAAGAAAAATACCACGTGAGCCGAAACCGGTTTGGCTCAGCGGATAGAGCTTCGGTCTGCAGACTGAAAGGTCCCGGGTTCGATTCCGGTCAAGGGCACGTACCTTGGTTGCGGGCACATCCCCAGAAGGGGGTGTGCAAGGGGCAGCTGGTCGATGTATCTCTCTCATCGATGTCTCTAACTCTCTATCCCTCTAAATTCCTCTCTGTGTAAAATCAATAAAATATGTTAAAAAATATTTTTTTAAAAAAGAAAGAAAAATACCATGTGATCTTACTCATTTATGGATAATAAAGAAAATTATAAACTGTTGAACAAAAAGATAGATACAGAAACAGTAAAGCATCAAACAGAATATCAAAAAAAAGGGGAATTAATTAGAGAAAATATTTTAATATTGCTATTTGCTCTTTCTCTATAATAGAAGTGTCAGAAGTGAAAGAAAATTGGTAAAATATATATAAAATTTCTCTCCTGTCAGAGTCTGGGATGTGCTGTGGGACCCAGAGTCAAGTCCCTGCCCACCCATGTGCGCCTTGAAATTGCACAAGACCCAGACCTGCCCCCCAAGTCCGCCCTTTTTGCCCCCCTCTGCCCCCCAGGCCACCCAGCCTCAGGTCCCCTAGGCCGGAGCGCGAGAGCATGAGGGTGCAAAGATGCAAGGGAATGATGACCATTTGCATATTAACTCTTTATTATATAGGACATGGTGATGAATAAAGGATGTAGATGATACCAGACTGACTGTATGTTGGTAATATTGAGGTTTGGGGGTTAGTATTTCACTTTGCATTATATCATTCTTTCTACTCTGTATGCTTGAAAATTTTCATTAAAAATTTCTCCACTTCAGACTTTATACTTGAAATTTAGATTTTGCAAGATTGTCCCATATCTTTACTCAACTTCATTTATTTTTTTAAAAATATATTTTATTGATTTTTAAAAAATATATATATTTCATTGATTTTGTACAGAGAGGAAGGGAGAGAGATAGAGAGCTAGAAACATCAATGAGAGAGAGAGTCATCGATCAGCTGCCTCTTGCGCACCCCCCACCGGAGATATGCCCGCAACCAAGGTACATGCTCTTCACCGGAATTGAACCCGGGTCACTTCAGTCCCCAAGCCGACGCTCTATTCATTGAGCCAAACCGGTTTCGACTATTTTATTGATTTTTTTTTTTTTTTTTACAGAGAAGAAGGGAGAGGGATAGAGAGTTAGAAACATCAATGAGAGAGAAACATTGATCAGCTGCCTCTTGCACACCTCCTACTGGGGATGTGCCCGCAACCAAAGTACATGCCCTTGACCGGAATCAAACCTGGGACCTTTCAGTCTGCAGACTGACGCTCTATCCAATGAGCCAAACCCGTTAGGGCTCAACTTCATTTACTGATGTCTTTTGAGCATTAATGAATTTCACAGTTAAGTGCAGAATTAGAAAACTAGAACTGTGTTTAGAGATCTCCAAAGATATTTAGGGAGGTGTCAAGAAAGTGGGAATCTCCAGCATAAAGAAGTGTTGAAAAGTTCAAAATATAGCTTTAATAACCTCAATTTTTCTGTAAATCTAAACTGTTCTAAAAAATAAAGTCTAAAGTCTATTAAAAGTAGAATTGCCTTGGCCTGTGTGGCTCAGTTGGTTGGGCATTGTCCCGTGCACTGAAAGGCTGCCAGTTGGATTCCTGGTCAGGGCACATGCCAGGGTTTAAGGCTCCATCCCCCTTAGGAGGTGTGCAGGAGGCAGCCGAGGGATGTTTCCTCTCACACTGATGCTTCTCTCTCTCGCTCTCTCTCTCTAAGTTCCTGTTGTCTACATTGCTGACTGACATCTCCAGGATTCAAATCAGAACTCACACACACACACACACACACACCCCGAGGTCACCATGGGCAGGTTCACTCTCCAGTCTCCATAAAACCTGGAGCTGACATTTATGATTGGTTTGTTAAATAGCAAACTTTCAAGGTCTTTTCAGCACCCAAGCCAATGGTTGGGGGTCTAGGAAGAGAGGGGAAATGATGGTGGAGCAGTACGCTTGGGCCAGATTGAGCAGGACCTTAAATTTCTTTCTTGTTTATACTAATACTTTCATCATAAGCGTGAAACCTACAGTGACGTATTACTGAGCAAAACTGAAATGCTCTATATCCATTACATTACCCACCCACTAAGGAAACTGCTGCCCACAGCTTGGGCATATCTTCCACTTCCTCCTTGACTTTAAAGTCTCAAAACAAGCAAACAAACAAAAACAACAAAAAAGAAATTTCCAGAGCACGAATCCCGCCGCGGTTCTTTCTCCAGATCCCGGGAAGTACCATGTGTTTTAGGGCCAGAGCCCCTTGCGCACGGCCTGGGACTAGCCATTTGCCATCTGTTGGTCTCCTAGGTTGTAATCTCCTGATGGCCAAGGCTGGGCGTTGCTACATTTTGTGCACCGGTGCTTGGCATAGCGCTGGCAAGGAGGCGGCGTTAGGGCGCTCTGTAGTGAGGGTGACTGGGTGGAGGAGTCGCAGGCCGCCTTGATAAATTGTCTGCCTTTCTCAGGCCGGTTCAGACCTAAGGGACATTTAAGCCTCTGAGTTGCGGTCCAGTCAGGTCATACGAGCCCTGGCAGCCTGAACGGGAGCCTCCTCCAATGAAGAGAAATGCATACGGAATGCGCCTCTGGCCTTGCAGGAGAGGTGCAGTGAGGCCCTGGCACTTAGGGTCACCTCTGTTCTGCAAGAGCAGGGGGTTCATAGGAATGAGGTTCCTAGTGTCCGCCCAGCTTCGGTGAGGAAGCTCTACAGGATGGGTCAGGGTGAGGTCTGCGCAGCGACCACCCCGAGGCGCGCCCTGCGCCGGCTGCCCACCCGCGGTCCAGCCCGTTTCCCTCCAGACCCGCCGGAGCTTTGCGGGGTCCCGGCGCCGGCGCTGGTGGCGGGAGGGGGCGCGCGGCTCGCGGCCCCGCGCTGCGCCCCCTCCGGCGGCCGCGGGGAGCGCCCTCCGGCCCCGCGGCCCCGCCCTCGCGGTGACATCACCGCATTCCCGTCCGCCTCCCGCCGCGGTGACAGGGAGCCGGCCGGGCGGAGGGAGGTGCGGGTCGGGGTGCGGGGTGCCGGGTGCCGGGTGCGGGTGCGGGCGCGGGCGGTGAGGTCCGCAGCTCCGGGCACAGGCCGCGGCCCCGGGCGCAGCGCCGGGCACAGCCGAGCGCCGGGCGGACGCGGCGGCGGGACGCGGGGAACATGGCTGATGACTTTGGCTTCTTCTCGGCTTCGGAGAGCGGCGCCCCCGAGGCGGCCGAGGAGGACCCGGCGGCCGCCTTCCTGGCCCAGCAGGAGAGCGAGATCGCGGGCATCGAGAATGACGAGGGCTTCGGCGCGCCCGCGCCCGGCCCCGCGGCCCTCGCGCAGCCCGCACCGGCGAGCGGGGGTGAGTCAGCGCGGCGGCCTGGAGGGGCCTGGGATGGGGGGTAGGGGGGGCGCTGGGAACGGAGGGGGGCCTGGGGACCAGGGGCCCTGGAAGGGGGGCCTGGGGAGAGGACCCTGGGGACCGGGGCCTGGGAGCGGGGCCTGGGACGGGGTGGGGGGCTGGGGACGGAGGAGGGGGCCTGGAAGGGGGGCCTGGGACCCGGGGTCTGGGAACGGGGTCCCTGGGAAGGGGGCCTGGAACCGGGGGCCTGGGGCGCGCCCAGGGGTACAGGCCTCCGAGCTCCGCGGTGGATGCGGAGGGCCCGCCGCAGTCCACCGCCAGAGCGGGCCTGGGACTGTGTGTGTGTGTGTGTGTGTGTGTGTGTGTGTAGGGCCTGGGACCCCGCCTGATTGTGGGTCGGTACTCCCAGGACCACAGTTCTTCATGACGTTTCATCCCAGGCCATTTCCACCCCCACGTGGCTCGGGAATCCAGCACAGCCCAGCCCCATAGTGTCCCCTGTGCCTCCACGGAGACCTGCCTTGGGCTCCCAGCTGAGCCCGGACGGTGTGGGCAGTACAGCAGGTGTGTGCCCCTCAGACATAGCTTCCTCCTGCAGCTGGGAAGGCAGGAGGGTATCCAAAAACTCACAAATTTCCCCTGGGACCACCTGCAGGCACTGGGTTAGGCATTTTACGTACATTTACTCATCTTACACACAGTGTCAAACCCATTTCAGAGATGGCAAAATCGAGGCAAAAAAAAAAAAAAGGACAGTACTAAAACAGCTAGCAAGTGGCAGAGTGAGGATTTACACCTGCTTCTGTAAGACTCTAGGCCCTGTCCACCTGACTGCACCGTCTTCCACGTGCTTGACTCTGAGTGAGATACCAGGACATAATGGACTTCGGCCAAACGTGGCTCTGCCCTCTGCCGTTTTCCAAAGGCGGCCCAGGACTGCTGTGGTTAGCTTCAGAGCAGCATGTTTACCCGTGTTCCTGCTGTATTTCTGGCTTGAAAGAATAATTTCTTAAACTATGTAGTAAAAAAAAAAAAGTAGATATCGCCAAAGCCGGTTTGGCTCAGTGGTAGAGCGTCGGCCTGCGGACTGAAAGGTCCCGGGTTCGATTCTGGTCAAGGGCATGTACATTGGTTCCGGGCACATCTCCGATAGTGGGTGTGCAAGAGGCGGCTGGTCGATGTTTCTCTCTCATCGATCTTTCTAGCTATCTCTCTCCCTTCCTCGCTGTAAAAAATCAACAATATATATATATATTTTAAAAAGTAGATATCACCTTTACAGGGGCATCCAAAACAGCCCTTGCTTCCTGTTAGAGCTGTCATTTTGGTGGGGGTTTATGGTCTGTTGGAATAAGTGGTATCTTCCATATTTAAAAAAAAAAATGTTTACAAGTAAGGCTCCTTATAGTCATGTTCGTATTCATTCAACATTTACTGAGTACCCCCTGTGTGCTAGGCCCACTGGGGACACAGATATGACTAAGCCAGTTCCCGTGGCTGGAGGAGCAGGAAGCATCCCTGGAGCCGCTTGCTGTGAGAAATGTAACAAGCCTTCTGTAACATATGAGAAGCCGGAGGCCCAGAGAGCTGGGGTATCTTGCCCAGAGTCACACGGCTGTGAGTGACAGATCTGGGACTTGATCCAGTCCCAGGCTTCCGCAGTCACCTGGGAGGTGACGGGCAGTGGGGGGCGGCGGGGAGCGAGTCTTTTGTTACCGGCCAGCCGGGGAAGCCTTTCTCGGGAGCAGCGGCTCCGCACAGACCGGCACACACCTCAGGGAAGTCCCGGGAAATGCCTGTCCGCAGGCACACACCAGCCTTCGTTTGTCCACACCTCTTCCTCGAGACCACCGGCTTCCCTGGTCTGGCTTGGCCTGAGGGAGGCCCTGCGGGAAAGATCCGAAGTTAGAACTTTCTGAGGGAGAAGCAGGTGAAAGTCAGCCCAGGTAGCCAGAGGCCTCTGGGATTGAGGCTCTCCCAGAACCGAGGGGCTCTGGGGGCTGACAGCCTGGATAGGAGGTTCCCTCTCTGGCGAGGGTGGGGCACAGGGTGGGACACAGGGTGGGGCACAGCCCTCTGAGGTCCTCCTGGACTCACACCCACCACAGCTGCAAGTGCTCAGCTGCGGTCCTGAGCGGGGCATGAGGATCCAGGAGGTATTGTCGGATGGTGGCTCCATAGGTGGCCGGGCAGGATGGAATTGATCTGCCCTTCCAGCCCTAGATGGTGCTGAGCAAGCAATCCCCCGACTAGCCCAGAAGGCCAGAAGCTGGGATGGATGGGGTGCAGGTGCCTTGGCCTTCGGGGGCTGGGCGGATGCTAGCTCCCACCGCCGCCTGTTTCCTAGATCAGCGCTCGCCGTGAGGTCCGAAAAGTTGGCGACCGCAGTCTTAGATGACACGCCTGTACTGAGTGCTCTCATGCTGGGTCCCTGGGGAAAGAGGTGTCTGGTGCAGGCCTGAGCCTGAGCCTCATTGTCTCTCCTCTGGGGCTGGGGCTGGGGCCAGCCTGAGCAATGGACACTTTGTTTCCATTCATCACCTTGGGAAGGACCCAGAAGGTTTACTTTTTCACACCCAGATTGCTGAGCGCCCAGCCCAGCTCTGCCCCTGACTCACCGAATCGGTTCCTGGCAAGCCCGTTTCCCCATCTGGGCCTCAGTAAGCTCCCAGGAATGTTCTGGACCTTGTCTGTCCCCCGTTCCAGAAGGGGTCAAGGATCTGAGTGAAACAGTACCCACTGCTTATGCCTGGAACTCGTGTCTCCTGTGCTCCTGTTCTGCGGCCTCTGACTGTGGACACGTGATTATAAATGTTCAGTAGACAACTCAGAAAGCATTGTGGGAGCACATACGCCTCACTCTGTGTGTAGGTGTGTGTGGGTTCCCAAAGAGGCGGAGACTTCATCTCCAGAGGAACACGGATGGGCTTGAGAGATGGGCTGAGGGACTGTCTGGAGGCCAGGGCGGGCCGGGCCTGCGGATGAGGGGCCCGAGCCTGGGGCTGGCCAGGGTGGAGTAGGGTGGTGCCACTTCACTCCAGGGAGTCCAAGTGCACAGACTGGCATCATCCTGAACGGACCCTGGTAGAGGAGGTGCCCTGGGGGAGATGCTGCCACTCAGATAGGAGAAGCCCTCTGAATGCCTAGGGAGGACAGCTGACATAGCTGATCAGAATCAATCACTGTTTGAGTCTGAAAACAGCATTGATTATAATTTATATTGACCGGGGATTATTTCCATGGATTACGTGTCCCTTCCGTCAGTCCCCAGGCTGAAAGCAGCCTTGCTGCTGCTCACCGCTCTGGCCAGCTGGTACAGGGACACCAGTCCACCTGTGGCCATCTCCCGTGGCCTCCCATGGCTTTTTGCCAGGCAGTTCCTGAGAAGCTGCAGAGAGGCCTTGCAGACAATAGTTGCAAGCAGGTGAAAGTCAAAGAGCAATTCGGTTTCCATTTGGCCAACACTTACTGTTCACTCTCTCTGCAGAGGAGCCTTTAGGAGCTGAATAGGATACAGAGACCCGTGAGAGGTCAAGTATTTGCATGAGAGGGCAGGGATGCTGTTCAGTATTCCGGACCACCCCGGAGGGGAGACCTTCCGCCAGTAACTATAGAAGCAGCAGGAGTGGAGGGCTTCCCAGAGGAGGTGGCTCACGAGCTGGGTCTTGGAGAACGATTGGATCTGAGAGCATCCTTTAGAGAGAGAAGCGGGAGGAAAGGTGTGGGGTACAGGATGTGTCCGGGGAAGGAGGAAACCAGAATAGTGTTTGTAGGAGGGACTGTTGGGCAGCGAGGCAGGAAACAAACGGACAGGACCCTCCCGTGCTATGGTCCGGTCCTTTGACAGACACTGACTGAGTCTCTGCTGTGCGCCAGAGTGTGGGTGGTGGGCCCCAGCAATGGACAAAACAAAGTCTCTGCTCCGTTGGAGGGTCCGTTCCCGTGGGGAAGATGGATAACAAGCACATACACACATAAACATGTCACCTGTGCTCAGTGCTATGGAGAAAATACTGCCGGGAGGCAAGGTGCCAGAGGGGTGAATATCGGGGTGGTCAGGGAAGGCCAACAATAAGGCAGCCAGAGGCTGAAGGGAGCACCCGTGTGGAGATGGGTAAGGAGGACTTCCCGGCAGAGGGAATAGTACCTGCTGAGTCCCAGAAGCTGGAGCAGGCCCTATAAGCCACCTGGTCCATGGGAAGTGGGTTTCTTGTGGGTTTGTTCTTATTATATTTTAAATTAGAGGAATGACATAGGTAAGTGTATGCTCTATGGGCACACTGTATGGGTGAGAGGTGGGGCTGGAGCAGGGCACGGGGTAGAGAGCAGAGGGCAGCTTTGAGCCCTCACATTGGTTTGGGAGAGGGTGAGGCTGGAGTCAGGGAGGCCTGTGGGTGAACAAATGCCAGTCATTCATTCTTTCTTTCTTGAATGCATTTTGTAATTTCTTTGTTCAACCAATAGTTTCTGGTTCTTACCAAATCACAGGTACCCTGCGGGGCTCAGGGAAGACAGTGTTGAGGGGAAAGGACACAGGTGGGCCCCTCCATGTATTTGCCACTAGCAGAGGAGAGCCGGGGCTGGGGCTGGGACTGGGGCTGGGGCTGGGCAGGGGGCAAAGAGTGGAGGGCCACTTTGAGGGTCAGTGTTGCAGCAGAAGCCATAGGAATTTGTGACTACTCAAGATGTCAGGGAAAGGGACCAGAGGAGTCATAGTTGAGGGCACAATGAAATCCTTTTGGGAGGGGCGGAAGCAGGAAAAATAGGGCAGGTGCTGCCTGGTGGGAGCTGTGGTGCCTGTTGTCTTAGGTGGAGCAGCTAGTTGCTCAAGGCGCCGAGGGACAGGCAGAGACTCGCAGATCCCTCCTCCCCGGTCCTCACAGACCCCACCCTGAGCCTGCAGTGCCTCTGCTTGCACAGGCGCCACAGGGCCATTCCCAGCTGCAGCGGAGGGTAAATCAGTTTCAGGTAGGAGAGGAGCTATTGCTGACTGGACGACCTTGGGCAATTCCATAGTCTCTCGGAGCCTCGGTTTGAGGATCTACAAAATGGGTTGATAACAACTTCATCACAAGGCTGTGGCGAAAATCCAATGTGCTAACGGTTGAGAGAAGGCGTGCGGAGCAGTCAAAGGATTGAGCCCAAGTGTCCATGCTGTCTGTGTTGGGGGGAGTCGATTCACGCAGGGGCACATACAGACGCTGGCTTGGGGCACGGATGTAGGGTCATTCCGTGCTTGCTATCAGCTGGGCAATGAGTAATGCTGTGTCCTTGTTCTCTTTCTAGCTGGTCCTGAGGACATGGGGACCACGATCAATGGAGATGTGTTTCAGGTAAGCACGATTTTGCCCCAGCAGGGGTAGGGACCGACAGCCTGACTCCCACGAACCTATGGCCCCATCTTCAATAGGATGGGGCTTTCAGTCTTCCGGTCACTCCGGTCTGATTAATTGGGATGGGAACACAGAGGTTTTGACATGTTTGTTTGTTTTGTTTTGTTTTTTTTGTCATGAAAGAGAAGGGGATGAGGAATAAAGACCACTAGAGACAGGGATTGGTGGGGTGTGGCCTCAGTCTGCCCACGGCTTTGTCCTGCTCACAGAGGGAGGGATGAAGTGGCTCTCAGTGGCACAGACTGAAGGAAGCACAGGGACCTGCACACGTTGGCCCTCCCAGACTGAACTGAGTGGCCATCTCTACCTGGGTAGGCCCTTGACCCAGATATGTCACTTCTCAGGATTTTTTCCTAAGGAAATAACTTGACAGGGACACCCAGATTATTTGCAGGATGATGTGTAATAGCAGACAAACCGGAACAACCTAAGTGTCCGACACTGGGGGCCTGGGTGGGCAAATGGGAAGCCCGAGCTGTATTGACAGGAAAAGAAGCCCGCAATATCTTCCGTGGAAAAGCAGTCTGCAGGATAATATGCACGGTACGGGCCTGCTTTTTATTTTAGAAATATGTTTGCATAAAATATCTGCAAGGAAGTCTATTAACTATGAGCAGTGGTTAGCCCCGACGTGGGAGCTGGGGAGGGATAAGAGGGGAGCGTTCACTTTTCGTGCTTACCAATCCTTTAGAGTGGCCCTGAACCGCACACACATGCACACGCCAAAACACGTGGTAAGGACGTTTCTAGTTAAAGAATACGCCCACCTAACCCTCCTCCCCTCATATATACATACATTGGCTTAAAGTACTTAGACTGGTGAAGAAGTATGCTGCACACCTGTAATTCATATAACACTGTATGTCACCTACGCTTCAATTTTAAAGAAGTTTTGGGACTTAGAGACTTTAGCTCACAGATGGCATCCCCAGGACCCCACAGATGCAACAGCCCTCACCCCCACAACCCCTTTACTTTTTACCCCCCCTCACCCCACTCCAAGGTGCCTGGGAGGGGTGAAGCCTTCAGTGGACGAGCTCCATTCCCACTGGGAGAAAGGATCAAAGGCCCTTGCCCCCTTGGGTTCAGCTCTGCCATCTGCCGAGCCCCTGCGGCTGTGGCGGAGCCGGCCTCCTGAACCCTTGGAGAGAATAAACAATATGTTCTTACGTAAGCGGGATGGGCTGGTACCTTACACAGGGAGCCCGGCCAATTCCTATTTCTGGAAAAGTACTCAACTGTGTGCAGGCTAGGAAGTCAGTCTCTCCCGGGCTTTAGGACTCCGTGTCTCTGTGGGTCTGAGAGCCCCACATAGTCAGCACGGCCTCCTGCTTGGTTTGGCCATGGAGACCCAGGCCGCCCGGGGGCTGGGAACTCTCCAAGGACTTTGCTAGACCTGATGGTCTGTGTCCTCCGGGGGACCTGGAGCTGGAGATACACTTGGAACCACAGACGTAGCTGGGACACTATTGGAGCATCATGCCCCCTTCCTACAGATTAGGATCTGCGGCCTTCTCTCTCCACACTCTCTGGCCTCACTTTGTACTTGGCGGGTCTGAGGAGCCCTGGGTGGGACTCCTCCGGTCTCAGTGTGAACTCCCATTCTCACCGATCCCAATAATAACCCCGGGCGAGCTTCTTTGTTAGTTGTCTCAGATTTGTGCCATCCTAGAAGGGGTCCCAGATGAGGCCCGTCTCTCAGAAGCCAGTTCCGTCCACGCCTCCCTCCCTGCGCTGGTGCCCTTTGCACCTCATCCTTGTAGCAGGTCGAAGGTGGGAGCCCCTCCACCGCCACCTCCAGACCTTCTTTAGAATCGAGCATAGAGCAGGGTCTAGCTTGTGCTGCAGGTGGAGGAAAGCCTCACATGCCCCACACGTTCTCTTCCCTTTTTAAAAATGTTTTCATTGACTTTTTTAGAGAGAGGAAAGGAAAGGGAGAGAGTGAAGCATCAATGAGAGCAGAAATATCCATTGATCAGCTGCCTCCTGCACACCCCTTACTGGGATGGAGCCTGCAACCCGGGCATGTGCCCTGACCGAGAATCAACCAGTGATCTCTCCGTGCGTGGGGCAGTGCTCAGCCAACTGAGCCACACCGGCCAGGAGGCATGCATACCCAACTTTCAAGTGTCCCAGGCAGAGCTTTCTTGATACTTTTATTGTGATGTTGTGTTGTGTTGTTTGTTGTTTTGTTTTTTTTTAGCCTGTGGGTCACTAGGGGTCCAGCTACAAACCTGATCCCCAACAAGGCCTAAGGATAGGCCTGCCACACCTTTTCCAGTCCCATCTGGCACTGCCAGGGGCAGGGGTGGGAGGCCCCTTCAGCACTCCCTCTTCCTGCACAAACTGTATCCCTTCCCCACCCCTTCCTTCTTCCCCCTTTGAGCTACTTAGAGGAATCAACAGCTCAGCTTAGTTTAGCTTTAGCCGGTCAATCCCAAAGGCGGATGTGCCTCCTCCTCCTGCTGTCTCTGGAGTCACAGCACGGGCTCGGCCAGCATGGCCCACGGAGATGCTCGTATGGGGTCCAGCAGAGGGGTCCCACAGGCTAGGGGTCCCAGGGAGCCTCCTGCCTTTGGTCCTGGCCATTCCCAACCCCTTCCCTCTCCAGCCTGGGAGGGGCTCAGAGCATTCCTGCAGCCACTGGTGGGTCCTCCCAGACTGCCAACCCTCCTGGCAGTTGACCTGCTCTCCTCCCTGGGACATTCCTGCTGTTTCTCCCTCCCACCGCCCCACCCCCCAGCGGAGGTGGGGCCGGGAAAACAAGGCCATCGCCGCCCAGCAGCTTCTCAGGACTTTGCTGGCTACACCACTGTGCCCTTCTGGTCGCGGGGCAGCGTGGCAGCAGCCTGCCGGCCTCTCACGTGCACATCCTCCACCGGCTGCCGGATTGCACATCACTTGTCACACAGGGTCCCCGCCTCACATCCCGAGTGGGATGTTGCCCCTCCCACTTGGCAGGTGATGAAGCACAAGGAAAGGGGTTCTCAAAGGTCCCGCATCCAGGGAGTGGCGGGAAGGGACTACAGGCCCAGTCCCTCTGACGCTGTCCCAGGCTGTTCCTGCGCCCTCCACTGCGCTCTGCAGGCAGCCACTCCTCCTGCACTGAGTCTCTCATGGGCCCTCAGTGCCATGCACTTGCTGGGGCAGTGGATGAAGAGGCAAGTCCAATGTGTGTTTTGTCGCTTGTGACGACAGCACAGAGACCGGGGAAGAAGTGATGCTGGTGCAGGACAGCAAGGGCTCGGAGACTGGGGAGTATGAAGAGCTGAGTCTGGTTCTTCCCATGTGTCAGGCACCACCAAGAGCTTTACGTGATTTAACTCACTTCATCCTCCCAACAGCCCTGCGACGTAGGTTCTGTCATTGTCTCCATTTTACAGATGAGGAGGAGGACGCAGGGGAGGGGGCGGGTAGAAGCTCATTCTGCTGACACAGCTGGGAAGTGCGGGGGACTTGAACCAGGTGCTGCACGGAGTCAGGAAGTGCCACAGGGAGGGCGTGCTGAAGGTGGTGGGGAGGCTGCCTGAGGGGATGTGGGTGGGCCTGGCTGAGGGGACGGCATGTTCAAGGTACAGAGGGTAAGACACCGAGTCCAGGACTTGCCCAGAGCCTGGGCCCACTGCAGACAGAAGGGGGTTGGGGGATTCTGAGGTACAAGGTGTGGGGCAGGCACAGCTGCCAGCCAGAGCAGGTGAGTGGGCCGCACTGGCCATGGGAAGTGGTGGCAGAGGTAGGCCCAGCTTGGCCAGTGCACAACCATCTCAGGGTCCAAGATGCTTGGAGCATCCTGAGCAGTGCCCCTGGATGTGCTGAGAGAAGTACCCGGGGGTCCATATGCTCCTCAAGGTGCTCCCAGTTTGCTGGCAACACCACTGTGCTCCTGCCACAGACTGGGGCAGGCTGTGGGGGAAGAATCTGGGTGGAGTCAGACAGCCCGGGCTTCATTTCTGGCTTTCCCCAGCTGGACAGCCTTGGACTAGCCACTGCTCTGAGCCAGCCCTCCCGTTTGTAAATGGGGGTGAGAAGCCTTGTCCTGCTGCCCCCACAGGCCTGTGGAGAAGAGTGCTCTGAAGCCCAGGAAACGTTTTACAAACTGGCCTCGCCAGAGAGAGCCCAGGGGTGTGCCGGAGAGATGGGGGATGGAGCAGGGGAAGGAGGTGGCACAGGCGCTGATCCTGGGAAGACAGGTTTATCTGGGAGACAAAAAGTGGGCACACGAGCTGAGACCGGTTTGGCTCAGTGGATGGAGCGTCAGCCTGCGGACTGAAGGGTCCCAGGTTCGATTCCAGTCAAGGGCGTGTGCCTTGGTTGCGGACACATCCCCAGTAGGGGGTGTGCAGGAGGCAGCTGGCCGATGTTTCTCTCTCATCGACGTTTCTAACTCTCTATCCCTCTCAATTCCTCTCTGTGTAAAATCAATGAGAAAAAAAAAAAAAAAAAAAGTGGGCACATGAATCATGTGCACCGGAAGTGAGTGTAGTCCCTATTGGCTACTCGGTCGCCACTCTGTTCACACCCAGAAATCCAGTTTGAATCCTGGCTCTGCTGCTTCCTGGCTGGCTGACCTTGGGACTTTGGTGCTAGACTTTCCCTCCCTGTAAAACAAAGGTAATAAAACCCACCCTGTGTGGCGGTCAAGATAAAAGAGAACCGAGAACCGTTTAGTGGCACATTCTCTGCCAGCTTTAAGGCTCTGTAACCGGGGAGTCTTCATTTTAGGGCAGGCGTTGTGGCCATGGTGAGACTCCTGCCAGGAGGACCCTTCCAGCTCCTCTCCCCAACACCTGGCAGCCTCTCTGTACTGAGTTTCCCAAAGGCTCCTGCCCCACCTGGCCCTCACGCTGCTCTGGGCATGAAACGTCCTGCCCCCCGTCGTTTCCCGTCCTACTCTGCCCTCAGGCGGGAAGGGGCATGCCCTTCCTTGCTCCCGGTCTTTACCCTGACCTGTGTCACGGCAGGTACCCCAGCCACGGTCCTCATCTGTTAGGGGCTCCCCCTTACCAAGCTCCGGGCGGATGGGCTGCCTTGTTCATCCCTGTCCCCAAGCCTGAACAGGCTCATTTACTCAGTAAGCGTCCCTGAGCTCCTCCATGCCCAGGCCCTCTCTGTTCTGGACCCTGCGCTTTCTGGGCGTGGGGAACAGCTGGCCCCAGGGCTGTCTGAGGCCCGCAGAATCCTTTGGTCTGTCCCTGCTACGGAATCCGGGGTGAGTTAGTTAAATGTTTGACCAAATATAGCAGGCTAATTTTTTTTAAAACACAAAGCAAATTTATTATTCTCATTTCTAAAAGACTTAATACTTTTAAAATCTCAGTGTTCGTTTCTTCTTTTTATTTTATTTTATTATTTTTTAAAAATATATGCCGGGACCGGTTTGGCTCAGTGGATAGAGCGTCGGCTTGGGGACTGAAGGGTCCCGGGTTCGATTCCGGTCAAGGGCATGTACCTTGGTTGCGGGCATATCCCCAGTGGGGGGTGTGCAAGAGGCAGCTGATCGATGACTCTCTCTCATCGATGTTTCTAACTCTCTATCTCTCCCTTCCTCTCTGTACAAATCAATAAAATATATATATAAAAAATATATATATTTTATTGATTTTTTTTTTTTACCGGTTTTGGCTCAGTGTTCATTTCTAATGCAGGAAATATTGATATAACCCATATAAATACTAGGTCTTTGGGGTGAGTAATTTTAAGAGTGTACATAGGTCTAAGACTAAAGAAGCATGAGAACTGCTGGGGGACCCAGTGGCACCGACAAAAAGCACGTATGTCCTGGTTAATGCACCACAGCAGTGAGGGAGGCCAGTGGGCAGCGTTGTTAGATTCGGGGTGCCCTCCTGGTGGAACTCCAGGGCTGCCCTCCGGAGCTCCCATTTCCAGGGCGCTCACCGCACAGCTGTAATTTGACAAATGGTTCCGCCAGTTCCAAACAAGCTGATGAGCTACTGAAAACAAACTCAGTATCTATAAATGATAACCCAAGCATTTTAAGCATTTTAGGCTCTGACTATGATTCCCTAAGGCAGAAGGAATTTTTTTTGTAGATTGGATTTTAAAAATATATGATTAGCAAATAACTCACCAAGCAGCAAACTAAAAATGTCTTCTGAGCAACTAGGTTATAAAAGGGCAAATAAAGCCCAGCTGGCATTGCTTAGTGGTTGAGCGTTGACCTATGAACCAGGAGGTCAGGGTTTGATTCCTAGTGAGGGCACATGCCTGGGTTACAAGCTTTATCCACAGTAGAGGGCGTGCAGGAGGCAACCCATCAATGATTCTCATCATTGATGTTTCTTTTTTTCTTTTTTCTTTTTTAAAAAATATATTTTATTGATTTTGTACAGAGAGGAAAGGAGAGAGATAGAGAGTTAGAAACATCGATGAGAGAGAGTCATCGATCAGCTGCCTCTTGCACACCCCCTACTGGAGATATGCCCGCAACCAAGGTACATGCCCCTGACCGGAATCGAACCCGGGACCTTTCAATCCCTAAGCCGACGCTCTATCCATTGAGCCAAACTGGTTTCGGCTCATCATTGATGTTTCTATTTCTCTCTCCCTTTCCCTTCATCTCTGAAACCAATAAAGATTTATTTTTAAAAAGGGGAGGTATTGGGGGGAATTGCCCATATGCCAGGGCCTCCTGGTAGGATACAGGAAGTGGCCCTTTGCTCCCGGCCACCACAGAGGGCAAGGTCGGTTTACCAATGAAGAATGAAGACAACCTCTGCTCTCCTCACTGGCTTTGTTTACACAGGAACAAAGGCGGGTGTCCTTTCCTACAAAGTCTCACGGGACAGGGGGAGGGTGGTCCCCGAGTTGGGTCCCCAGGCTCTGAGCGGCACCGGTACCAGGACTCACCTCAATAAGACTAGCAGGCTAATTTTTCAGGTGATAGTTTTGTACGGCGCTCGAACGGTGTTGTAAATATCCAAATGGCCAGTGGCAGAAAAAAGGTTCCCACCCCTGCTTTATACAGACAAGGCTGTCTGTCTTCAAGGAGCTCACTTTCTTGCAAGAAGAGAGATAGTGAACGCTAAAGAAACCTGTCATTTCAGATTGCGATAGGCACCAGCATGGAGATAAAACCCGGCCTGTGCACTAACACATTCCCAAAAGCTGCAGTTGTTTGCAGATGGGACTTGTGTAGATTGGGCAGAGATCCTGGCAGCTGGGCCTCAGGGCAGGGCTGTTCTCCCAAGTGACCAGGGTGGGGCTCACCCAACACAGCGACCCACGTGCCCTGGAAAGGCCCCTCCGGATGTCACCAGACTCTAAAGTCAGGAAAGAGGAATAAGGGCACCACCCAAAGGGCCCCACCCAAGGGTGGAGCTGACCCGCGGTGCCAGTCTACACCAACATATCCTGGGCCTGCTCCTCCCTCTCCCCAGACTGCCAGAGACTGTGTGTGCTCCTTCCCCCTGGCTGCCTGCACCCCTTGGGCAAACACAAAGCACTTCCTCTGAACCGGGCACACGCTGGCTCCGGAACCTTCATCCGTCCAGTCCCGGTGACTGAGCACTGACTGCCCAGGACAGTGTGGGCACAGGGTGGGGAGAAGGCATTGAACGACACCGGGCTTCGTGACAGCTTTGAAGAGTGTCTGAAGGAGGAGCACGGGGCCTTGAAAGGACAGAACAGCATTTTAGAAGTTACAAACAATCCTAGCCAGCGTGGCTTAGTGGTTGAGTGTCGACCTTTGAACCAGGAGGTCACGGTTCCATTCCCAGTCTGGGTATATGCCCAGGACTCAGGGGTCTGCAACCTTTAAGACATAAAGAGCCACTTGGACCCGTTTCCGAAGGAAAAAAAAAACACCTGGGAGCCGCAAAACCATTGCGACATTTAAAACAAATATAACACTGCATATATTGTTTCTTACCTTAATGCTATATACCGATCGTGCGGTTAGCTGTCAATCTGAAGAAAAAAAGGACTTTTTCACTTAACAATGTAAAATATATTTTTGCAAATGAATAGCTAATTAAAATATTTAATTTACCTGGTTAATGGGATTTTTGCTCCTGAACCTCAGTGCACAGTGTCAGCACATCAGGGCTGTGAGACGTTACCTTCATTTTCACACAGGCTTGCAAGTTGTCCGAGCCGCGGTAAAGCTTCAAAAGAGCCGCATGCGGCTCTGGAGCCGCAGGTTGCCGACACCTGGCCCAGATTGTGGGCTGGTCCTCCAGTGTGGGGAGGCAGCTGATGAATGATTCTCTCTCTCCTCACTAATATTTTTATCTCTCTCTCCTCTCTCTGAAATCAATAAGACACACACACACACACACACACACACACAGAGCCTGGCCAGCCTGGCTCAGTGGTTGAGCATTGACCTATGAACCAGACTATGGTTCAATTCCCAGTAGGGCACATGCCCAGGTTGCGGGCTCGATCCCCAGTGCGGGGCAATGCAGGAGGCAACTGATCAATGATTCTCTCTCATCATTGATGTTTCTATCTCCCTCTCCCTTCCTCTCTGAAATCAATAAGAAAGTATATTTAATATATATATATACGTTACACATGTCTTTAAAAAAAGTAACGAGATCCCTGGAAGGCGAAGGCTGTGACAGAGCAGAGGGGAAGGAGTGTGAATCTGCTGGGGTTGGAAGCTCTCCCAGAGCCTGTGACATTTGAGCTGGAAACTCGTGGGATGGAGTAAGATGTAGTCATCTGGAAAAGGGAGGGAAGACAATTCCAGGCCGAAAGCAAAGGCAGCCACAGGGGTGGGTGGAATGTGTGGAGACAGGAATGCGTAGGGCGTGCTGAGCGCCAGAGTGGGAGGGGCGGGAGATGGGGCTGGATTGTAAAAGGCTTGGCTGGAACGGAGGGGAGCCACATCCCAGTGGGCTGAGCTCTCAATCCCATCTCTTGGAGTTCGTTCCCTGCCTCTGACAGGAGGGGTGGAGCAGTGGGCAGAGCCCTGGTCTAGGAGTCAGAGGCTCTGTCATACATCATGCCTTTTCTCCTGGCCTCAGTGTCCTTCTCTATAAAATGGGAATAGAATAATAATAATAATAATAATAATGCCAACTACCATTCACTCTTCTGTGTTACAAATATTGTTGCACCAAATCCTTACAGCAGATCTTAGAGGCAGTTTTATTATTCCCATTTCAGATGAGAAAACTGAGGCCCAGAAAGTAACGTTAAGCACCCTGCCCTGGCTACATGCACATCTAGTAAGCGGCAGAGATGGGGTTTGAACCCAGACATTCGGGCTGCAGAGTCCAAGTTCTTTACCACATTCCCAGCTGTGGTCATCTGCTTATCTCGGCTGCTTGGTCACTCAGCAAATATGTCTGGAATATCTACTATGCGCCAGGCACCATAGTAGATATTCCAGACATAGGAGAGATATTCCAGACTGAGGAGACAGCAGCGAACAGGACAGTTAAGGTCCCTGTCACTGAGGGAGGAGACAGACAATGGACAAGTAGACATAGAGTGAGGTCATTTTGGACTGTGTATGTATGATTGGTAAATAAAACTGTAAGAGGTTGGCCGAGACCGGTTTGGCTCAATGGATAGAGCATCGGCTTGGGGACTGAAGGGTCCCGGGTTCGATTCCGGTCAAGGGCATGTACCTTGGTTGCGGGCATATCCCCAGTAGGGGGTGTGCAAGAGGCAGCTGATCAATGACTCTCTCTCATCGATGTTTCTAACTCTCTATCTCTCTCCCTTCCTCTCTGTACAAAATCAATAAAATATATTAAAAAAAACTGTAAGAGTTTGGTTTTAATGATAAGAACACAGGGACTCACTGTGTGCCAAGAATTGTTAGAAATTCCTGACATTTTGCCCTAGCTGGTTTGGTTCAGTGGAGAGAGCACTGGCCTGTGGACTGAAGTATTCGGGCATATGCCCTGCGTTGCAGGCTCGATCCCCAGTAGGGGGTGTGCAGGAGCCAGCCAATCACTGATTCTCTCTCATCATTGATGTTTCTCTACCTCTCCCTTCTCTCAAGTCAATAAAAATATATTAAAAAAAGAAAAAAGAAATTCTTGACATTTTGTTAACTCCTTTTATTCTTTTTTTTTAAATTGATATTTTGTTTTTGTGTGTGTTTTTTAAAAATTTATTTTAGAGAGGGAGGGAGAGGGAGAGAGAGAAAGAGAAGAAAAGAGAGAGAGACAGCAAGAGAGAGAAAGAGAGAGAGAGAGAGAAAGAGAGAGAGAGAGAGAAAGAGAGAGAAAGAGAAATATTGATCATATCCACAAACCTAGGTATGTGCCCTGACCAGGAATCGAACTCCTGACCTTTCAGTGCACAGATGATGCTCCAACCAACTGAGCCACAGGGCTAATTCTTTTCATTCTTTTTAAAAAATATTTTTATTGATTTTAGAGAGTACTAGAGAGAGAGAGAGAGAGAGAGAGAGAGAAACATCAATTACTAGTATGAAAGAGAGCCATTAATTGGCTGCCTCCTGCACGAGCCCTACTGGGGACTGAGCCCACAACCTTATCATATGCCTTTGACTGGTATCGAACCTGGGACCTTTCGGTTCGCCAGACTCTATCCATTGAGCCAAATCAGGCTAGGGGCTCATTTCGTTCTTATGTCAACCCCGAGGGGTGGGCACTCTGATTTGCCCAGGGTCACACAAGGGGAAGGCTTGCTGGCAGAGGGCACGGCAAGTGCAAAGGACACAGAGGGTGTGAAGTTGTTTGAGGTTGTTTTATGGTTTTAAACTATAAAAGCTGTAGGAGAAAACAAGCAGCAAAACCTCAGACCTTCTAGTAATACGTTTTCTGATATATGTCCTTGGGCAGGGGAAACAAAAGAAAAAATAAACACCCTGGCTGGTGTGGCCCAGTGGGCTGAGCGCCATCCCACACACCGGGAGGTCCCCGTTCTTCCCAGTCAGAGCACATGCTCCGGTGGCAGGCTTGATCTCTAGGTGGGGGGCATGTAGGAGGCGGCTGATCTATGATTCTCTCTCATCGTTGATGTTTCTCTCTCCCTCTCCCTTCCTCTCTGAAATCAATCAAAATATATATTTTTTAAAAAGTTTAAACAATTAAGTATGTATGAAAAGCTTAATCTCACAGAAAAGCTTTCTATAATAGCGCTATAACTTTAAATGCGTACTGAGTAAGTCTAGTGACTGCGTGCATTCACCGGCCACTGCGAGTGAACAGGCTGGGGCGTGGCTCGGTGCTTGTCGGAACATTGCTGGCACGAGTCAAAACTGCTGCAGAAGCTCATGCCAGGGACAACAGAACCAATTCCTTCGCACACAATTCAGTGTGATCACATGTTTCTTTTTTCTTTTTTTTTCTTTTTTTTTTTAAAGAAAAATATTTTTATTTTATTCTTAAATAACCCCACAGTAATTCTTCAAGGTGAACTTAAAAATTTTTTTTTTTAATTTTATTGTTTAAAGTATTACGAATAGTAGCACCTATGCCTTCTTTCCCTCCCCCCCCCCCCCATTGACCTTCCCCTGGCCTCTCTTACCCCCTGGCACATGCCCTCCCCCCCATCTTGTGTCCATTGGTCATGCGTATATGCGTGCATGCAAGTCCTTCAGTTATCTCTGACCTTCCCCAAGTGGATCACATGCTAGTCATTTGCTGAACATTGTTTATGAGTGCTAACTCTTGGATTTAAATATATACGTGAACTATAGTTATAGATATGTAATATTTATTTATGTCTGTGAAATTACTATTTTCCCCCCAACGTATGGCCTATTCACTAAAATTTATTAAAAATAGTGCTTGAGCCTGGCCAGTGTGGCTCAGTGGTTGAGTGTTGACTTATCAACTAGGAGATTACACAATTTGATTCCCCGTCAGGGCTCGATCCCCAGCAGGGGGCATAGAGGAGGCAAGCTGATCAATGATTCCTCTCACTAATGTTTCTCTCCCTCTCTGAAATCAATAAAAATATATTTTAAAAAATAATAAAAAATATCTTTAAAAAAAATTAGCGGGTGAGCCCTGGCCAGTGTGGCTCAGTTGGTTGAGATTGTCTTGTGCATCAATAGGTCGCTGGTTCAATTCCCAGTCAGGGCATTATGCCCCAGTTGTGGGTTTGGTCCCCAGTTAGGGTGTGTGTATAGGAGGCAACTGATCATGTTTTTCTCTCACATTGATGTTTCTTTCTCTCTCTCTCTCTCTCTCTCTCTCTCTCTCTCTCTCTCTCTCTCTCTCCCCCTCTCCCCCCTTTCCTCTCTCTAAAAATAAATTATAAAACAAACAAACAAAAAATAACGGTGGGCACTCTCCTTTCAGGGAGCCTACCTGTGCATCTCCTTCCCCTCTCCTTCCCCCACAGGCCTGTATCTCCTAAACTCCAAGGGACCCACAAGACTTGCAACCAGCGGAGCAATGGACAATGGCCTCTCACCCCTGCCACCCCCAAACCTATCTCTAAGGCCCCTTTTCGCTGACTTCCCAGGGAGCCAAAGCAGCCCAGCCTAGGCTCTCCTGCTGCTGCGTCTGTGCCCTTCCTTGTCCTAAGTGTGCTTTTGCTGTGGCCAATAAATCCTTGCTTGCTTTTCTAAAAAGAAAAAAAAAAGGGGGGGGTGGGTGGGGTATAAATAAATGGTGATGGAAGGAGACTTGGCAGGGTGGTGAACACAAAACAATGTGCAGAGAATGTGTTGTAGAAGTGTGCCCCTGAAACCTGTAGAACTTCGTTAGCCAATGTCACCCCAATATGTCCAATAAAAAAGAAAGATAAAGGATGTGAGGGGATGGCCTGGTCCCTGGGCAGCAGTCCTGGAGGCAGGGGATGGTCTGGGTCCATGGCTGTGTGCTTTGTCCTAGGAGGCCAACGGCCCCGCTGACGGCTATGCTGCCATTGCCCAGGCCGACAGGCTGACTCAGGAGCCCGAGAGCATCCGCAAATGGCGAGAGGAGCAGAGGAAACGGCTGCAGGAGCTGGGTGAGGGCAGGGCTGAAGCTGGGCCGCTTTGGGACACGGTGGGGGAGGGGAACTTGAAGGTGTATGCACACCCCCTCTAATGTGGGAACTGGGTGAGAATGGGCCTGGGGCTGAGGGGAGAAGCAGCTGGGGCAGCTGTGGCCCTCCCGTCCCTACTGGAAAGCTGCCACTCATTCTCCTGTTGGGGTTGCAGATGCTGCCTCCAAAGTGACGGAACAGGAGTGGCGGGAGAAGGCCAAGAAGGACCTGGAGGAGTGGAACCAGCGCCAGAGTGAGCAAGTGGAAAAGAACAAGATCAACAACCGGTAACAGATGCTTTAGGGACATGAGGGAGCTATGGGGACATGAGGGAGCTATAGGGACAATAGGGAGGTATGGGGACATGAGGGAGCTATGGGGACAGGAGAGGAGCTATAGGGACAATAGGGAGGAATGGGGACATGAGGGAGCTATGGGGACATGAGGGGGCAATGGGGACATGTGGGGGCTATGGGGACAGGAGAGGAGCTATGGGGACATGAGGGGGCTATGGGGACATGTGGGGGCTATGGGGACAGGAGAGGAGCTATGGGGACATGAGGGAGCTATAGGGATATGAGGGAGCTATAGGGACAATAGAGAGCTATGGGGACAGGAGGGAGCTATGGGGACATGAGGGAGCTATGGGGACATGAGGGGGCTATGGGAACATAAGAAGAGCTATAGAGACATGAGGGAGCTATAGGGATAATAGGGAGCTATAGAGACATGAGGAGGCTATGGGGACATGAGGGAGCTGTAGGGACATGAGGGGGCTATGGGGACATGAGGAGGCTATGGGGACATGAGGGGGCTATGGGGACATGAGGGGGCTATGGGGACATGAGGGGGCTATAGAGACATGAGGGAGCTATGAGGACATGAGGGGGCTATGGGAACATAAGAAGAGCTATAGAGACATGAGGGAGCTATAGGGATAATAGGGAGCTATAGGGACATGAGGGGGCTATGGGGACATGAGGGGGTTATAGGGACATGAGGGGGCTATGGGAACATAAGAAGAGCTATAGAGACATATAGGGATAATAGGGAGCTATAGGGACATGAGGGAGCTATAGGGACAATAGGGAGCTATGGGGACAGGAGGGAGCTATGGGGACATGAGGGAGCTATGGGGACAGGAGGGAGCTATGGGGACATGAGGGAGCTATAGGGACATGAGCGGGCTATGGGGACATGAGGGGGCTATGGGGACAGGAGGGAGCTATGGGGACATGAGGGGGCTATGGGGACATGAGGGGGCTATGGGGACAGGAGGGAGCTATGGGGACATGAGGGGGCTATGAGGACATGAGGGGGCTATGGGGACAGGAGGGAGCTATGGGGACATGAGGGGGCTATGGGGACATGAGGGGGCTATGGGGACATGAGGGGGCTATAGAGACATGAGGGAGCTATAGGGATAATAGGGAGCTATAGGGACATGAGGGGGCTATGGGGACATGAGGGAACTATAGGGATAATAGGGAGCTATGGGGACATGAGGGGGCTATGGGGACATGAGGGGGCTATGGGGACATAAGAAGAGCTATAGAGACATGAGGGAGCTATAGGGATAATAGGGAGCTATAGGGACATGAGGGGGCTATGGGGACATGAGGGAGCTATAGGGATAATAGGGAGCTATGGGGACATGAGGGGGCTATGGGGACATGAGGGGGCTATGAGGACATAAGAAGAGCTATAGAGACATGAGGGAGCTATAGGGATAATAGGGAGCTATAGGGACATGAGGGGGCTATGGTATTGGAGACCCACCTTGAGAATGTGTGATTTGGTGGCAAGAACATGGAGGAAAGAGAAGCTGAATGCCCAGGACTACTTCCTTGGTGGCCTGTGGAGTTCAGAGCCCTGCGCTTGGAAGGGCTGATTCACTGTTACGCTCTCACATCCTCACCACAACAGCGAGAACAAGTTCTGCAGCCAGCAGACGGTCCCCGGTCCCTGGGATGTGAGCCAGACCGTGCTGGGCCCAGCAGAGCGGCCTGGGCCCTCTGTGCCACGGTTAGTGCCACGGAAAGCACACTCCTGGAGCGAAGAGCCAGTCTGGCTACGGGGTTTTGCTTGTAGCGCTTTGACCCAGAGTGGCTTCAGCACTAATGGAAACGAGTGGCCTGTAGAACTGAAAAGCCAGGGGTAGGACAGCAGGCACAGCGGGCTCAAGGGCTTAAACAAATCAGTTGGCACCATTTTTACTATCTCTAAGCTCTTCTTTTCTCGATGGAGCCTTCACTCTGGGACACACACCTGGGATGGGGGCAAAGGCGGCCACCAGCAGCTCCAGGCTTCTGCTCTATCTGCTTGGCAACGTCAGTGACAATAAAATAACCTCTTGCTCCCAGTAGCTCCAGCATAAGTCCTTGACCTGACCCTCATTGGGGGGGCATGGGCCAGGCCCAGAGGGAGGGACCCAGCTTAAGTAATACTCCATTCCTTGGGTTGGGCATGGGGTCAGTCCTACCCAAACCACAGGGACTAACTTGGGGCAACTTGATCCTGCAAAGGACAATCCGGGTGTCCTTCCTGGAAGAAGCAGAATGAATCCTGAGCAGCAAAGACAGCTGATGCCACCAGCGAACACCTTTGTGGAAATGGTCTCAGAGCATTTCAGAGATGCTGCTCAGCAGTCCAGCCTTTGAGACGCTGGTCTTCAAATCATTAGGCCCACCAGGAAGGGCAAGGCCAATTCTGGGAAGCCGCCACACGTGTGTCCAGGAAGCTGCTGCATGCCAGGCTCTGGGCTGGGTACCGGAAGGCAGATGAGAAGAAGAACCCAGTCTGTGTCCTCTGAGTTCAGAGGAGAGAAACACGTGTCCAGCTGAACTCAGCAGGAGGGCCTCTGCAGGAGGAAGCAAGGGATGCTGTGGGGGAGGAACCTTTGTATCTGGGGAACTGGGTTTTGGAGGATGAGTAGGAGTTCATCAGGAAAAAGAGGGCAGGGGACAGAATGATAAGAAAGAAAGGACGTTGTGTCTGGGGCAGCAGGGAGGCTGGGAGTGGTGGTAGAGAGGGTACCTGTGTGGGGCAGACATGGGTGGTGAACAGGAGGAGTCATACGATCAGGGCTGAGTTTTAGAAAAGGCACTCGGGTGGGCGGGTGGAGGATCCTGCTCTCCTTTCTGGGCTGTGGCTAGTTGAGCCTCCCAGAGCTGTGCTTCCTAACATCTCTCCAGCTGGAGGTACTAACACTGTCTCTCTTTCTCTTTAACCCTCTGCCTGTCTTGCCATCTCGTCTTCCCCCACCTAACCCCTTTCCCTTAAGGATCGCTGACAAAGCATTCTACCAGCAGCCAGATGCTGATATCATCGGCTACGTGTACGTGTGTCTCCTCTGCTCCTCTGCCTGGGGGAGCTGGCGAGGGCGAGGCCCCTGCGTGTGGCGGGCACAGTTTCTTGTCTCCTGCTTGTGGGGTACAAGGGCGCAGCTGGGCGCGGGCAGGGAGGAGGCTGTGAGCAGAGCAGGGGTGAATCCCCAATCAGCGCTGCACCCCCACCACTCCAGCAAATGCTTATGGAGGTCTTTTCTGCATGGAGGTGACTTTGCTAAATCCAGGCCGAGAAAGGAAAAGAATGCACTGGCCATGCCCGGGTGGGAGGGGTGGATGGCAAAGATGTCCAACTCCTTCCCAAAGAGATGCCTATTAAGTCACGGGACAAAAAAAAAGAGAGATGCCTGTTGCGGGTAAGAGGTAGGGTGCAGAGGTCTTCTGTTGAACAAAGCAATCATTGAGTGCCAATTTCTGGGGTACAAAAAGAGAGCTAGGAGACACCTATCCCCTTCTGCTACCCCCAAGTGCCCTGCTCCCTCCGCCTTAGAGCTTCTACCCAAGTTGGTACTGTGACTCATCTAGACCAGAGATGGTAGAGGTTCCCTCTCATGTCACCTCAGTTGGTTCACAGCGACACCTAGAGTTGTGTTGGGGATTGTAAAGCTGAAGGGAAAACACGGTGATGGGTGTGTGAGATCAGCCAAGTATTGGCTGGTCTGCGTGCCGGCCACACCCTTGGCAGGCCTCTGGCCAGCTCTTCTCTCACGGTGCCAGGACACCTCAGGGTGACAGCCTTTTGCTCCTACCTTCCATCCACTCTCCCGGCTGCCTAGTCCTCATGGGTCCTTACCCAGTGCCAATCTCTGGTCAGACAGGAAAGCGTGGCAGTAAGAGCTGCGTGGAAGGACACACAACACTCTGGAAGCCACCTTCTGCTGTGGGAGCCAGGGCAGGCCTCAGAGAAGCAGGACCTTCAACTGGACCATAAAGTGGGAGGAGGATTGAATGGATGGGGAGGGGAAGATTAGGGGGAAGAAGTTGCTTGGGCAAAGGTGATGAGATAGGACATACCTAGTGGCCTGGGGGCTGTCGACTGTGGAGTGGGGGCGTGTGGAGAAGGTCAGCTCGGGGCTGCTGCAGAAATGCCTGTTGTGCCAGGCCAAGAAGCTTGGACTTGATCCTGAAGGCAGGAGAGTGGGGATGGCAGAGGGACATGGGTGCTGGGGGTAGTTAGCGCTCCTGTTTCACCCGAGAAAATGGCCCAAGGATCATGCAAGGGAGTCCCGGAGAGGGAGAGTGTAGACCAGCGTTTTCCAGATTTCCATGTGCCTGTGAGACACCAGAGGATCTTGTTAAAGTGAGGATTCTAACTCAGTAGGACTGAGAGGAGGCCATGATTCTGCGTTCCCCACGAGCTCCATGGTGATGCCCGTGCAGCAAGACCCCCCCTCCACACTTTGAGCTGCAAGTTTAGCGGGAGGGAGCCTTTTGACCCAAAGGACAGCTGCTAGGAAAGCTTCCCTCAGCCCCCCGCACAGCAGTCAACACCTTCCCAAGCTTCACACACCTGCCATCTCCTTAGATTCTCAGCCACTCAGATCACTAAGGTGGAGGCTCGGATCCCCACTCTACAGGTCAGGCAACGAGCACACAGCACACTCAGGATGGAGGGCCAGATCACGCGTGGCACAGCCCGTGCGGACCAACCGGAGAGCCCCCACCACCTGCCAGTGCCTGCTCATGCATGCTTTGGCTCGATAGCCAAACAGGACAAAGACCCAGCCCTTCCACCTAAGAATCCTTTAATGTCTTTCTGTTAATAATGCCCAACGCGAAACAGTGTTGACTACACTTTGTCGCTCCATTGTTCCTTCCTCGGTGGCCTTTATACCTGTCAGCTAGGCCTTCTAAGGAAGAAGCCCCAGGCGTCACCCTAGCTTGACTCTAGCCAAAAGCAAAGACTTAACTGAATGGAGCCGTCCTCATGCCACGGCTCCGTAGATATTCTGGGCTAAAAAGAGCTCTGCCATCAAACATGCTGGGCATCTGGTGGATTCTATCGCCACCACTTTCCCACCGATGCACATTTGAGCACATGGAAGGCTTTGAAAGTGGCCGTGAAGGTCCCCTTTAACTGAGTTTTCCATGGGTGTTTGACCACAGCTCTTTGCTGGAGAGCACACCGGGTCCACAGAACATTGAGGCAATGCTGAGCCAGGCTCTTCAATTAGTTATGTAGTTAATCAACGTCCTTTCTCTGCCAAGTTATTGGAAACATTGAAAATGGCTGAGACACCATTAGCTCCTCCACAGCCATTAGGCGCCAGGAGCCCCAGTGGGGAACTCTTGCTGGAGAGGTAATCACCAGAGAGCGCGAGGGTGGGGCGGGGGTGGAGGTACAGGAGGACACTTTAGGGTGGCAAGGGAAGACCTCTCTAAGGAGGTGAGGCCTGCTCTCAATCCCAAACTAGGTTTCCTCTGATGCCAAGGCTGTTCCTGGGGCCTCAGAGGGCACAGGGTCAGAGGGCACAGGGCCAGGAGGGGACCTCTGGATAAAGCACCCCAGAGTAGGCTGGGCAGAGCAGCTTTGCTCATTGCGGGGAAAGCATCACTGGTGCGGGGAAAAGGCAGGCAGCTCTGAGACCTCCGTCCTATCTCCACCTGCAGGGCATCCGAGGAGGCTTTCGTGAAGGAATCCAAGGAGGAGACCCCAGGCACAGAGTGGGAGAAAGTGGCCCAGCTGTGTGACTTCAACCCCAAGAGCAGCAAACAGTGCAAAGACGTGTCCCGCCTGCGTTCTGTGCTCATGTCCCTGAAGCAGACACCGCTGTCCCGCTAGGTGCCACAGGGCGTGGGCAGGGGCAGGGCTGAGGAGCCGAGGCTTCAGGAGGAGGGTGCAGTGCCTCCGGCAGCTGTTCCACACACAGCCTGTTCCCTCCCTCCCCGTCTCCAGGGCTGGGGAGGGAACACGCGCCCCTCTCACCCCAGTTCCCTCTTGGCCCTGAGTCCCAGCCCCTCACACCACCACTTAGTCCAGAGAATTGTGACTGTCCCTCTGATGTATTTTTTTCTTGACTTAAAGGGTGTGTTGCTAATTCTTTTTACACTTGTTTTTTTTTTTTACCGTTCTCATTTTTCTGGAAGCCACACATGGGGTCAGGGCTCAGTTTGTGCTTAGAGCTTGCCCAGCGTGGCCTGGGGAGGAGAGGAGGCTCCTGCCTCGGGAACCCAGGAGCTCCCAGCTTGCCGTGGGCACTCCAGCTGCCTGTGTCTGCTGCCTCCGACTCCCGGGAAGAAAGACCACCTCTCCCAGAATGCTTTTGCAGCCTGATCCTTCCTGATCCTTGGACAAGCCTGTGAGATAAGGACTCTGTTCTCACAGCCGCAGACCCGAGGCTCCCAGAGGGAAAGGGGTGTGAAGTCGGAGGGAGGCCAGACCGGAGGCCCCCAGTGGAGGCTAAGTCAGGCTGAGGCCCGTGAAGGTCGCCTCTGCCAAACCCCCTTCCTTGTGACTCACGGGGAGGGCCCACCGCTCTCCCTCCTTCAGCGGGGCCTCGGAGGGTGTGAGATGAAAAGCATTGACCACACCTTCCTCCTGTTCAGCAAAGGCTGAAAACTGGTTACGTTCAAAACTTTGGGACCTGCACAGTGTTCTAAATGAGTTAATTGCCAGCTCTGTTAGTTTCCTAGAACTGTCACAACAGAGTCCGACTTCACATAACAGAGACTGTCTCTCTTCCGGAGGCCAGGAATCTGAGTGTCAGCAGGGCCACGGGCCCTCCGACAGCACAAGGGAAGGATGTGTTTCAGCATTTCTTCCGGCTTGTCTGCCCCAGGTGCTCCTTGGCCTGTAGATGCACCAGTGTAATCCCGGGTCCATCTGCATGTGGCCCGTCCTCCGTGTCTTTGTCCACACTTCCCCTTTTTATACCAGTCATATGGATTAGGGCCCACCTTAGCCTCATTTGAACTTGATTACCCCTGTAAAGACCCTATTTCCAAATAAGGACACATGTGAAGTGCTGGGGTTAGGATTTCAGTGTATCTTTTTTGAGAAATTAGTTTATTTATTTATTTTTTGGTTAATCCTCACCGAGGATATTGTTCAATTGATTTTTAGAAAGTGGGAGGGAGAGAAACAGATACATCGAAGTGAGAGAAGCACATCAATTGGTGCTTCCCACACATATACCCCGGCAGGGATGAGCCTGCAACCAAGGTACAAGCCCTTGACCCTCCAGTCCACAACACAAGCTGATATTCTATCCACTGAGCCAAACCGCTAGGGCTCAATGTATTTTAAAAAAATATATATTTTATTGATTTTGTACAGAGAGGAAGGGCGAGAGATAGCAAGTTAGAAACATTGATGAGAGAGTCATTGATCAGCTGCCTCTTGCACACCCCCTACTGGGGATGTGCCCACAACCAACGTACATGCCCTTGACAGGAATCGAACCCTGGACCCTTCAGTCCCCAAGCCAACACTCTATCCACTGAGCCAAACCGGTTTCGGCTCAATGTATCTTTTTGGAGAGATACAATAATGCCTGCAGTTACAAAAAAAAAAGAAAGTGACCATCCCCTTAGGAGTGCCATCTTCCTCATCAATCTATGTCTGTTCCTGGGACCTTGAGGCCCAGGGACACCACAATGGGCTGAGAGGCCATTGTGGGGCAAGCGGATTAGCTGGCCCTGGTCACTCACCTCCGATTAGAAATCAAGGCTGTGCTGGGGCTCGAGAAATGGCTGTCTTCCCTTTCCCGTATCTGGCAGCCTGCAGCTGGTGCTGAAGCTGATGGAGCACACGAAGGAAACCCGGGTCGTAGTGCACACGTCAGAGCTGACCACAGCCAGGAGCACCGGCGAAGGTGCCCGTGAAAGCAGGAGTCAGGGAGCTGCCTCTCTTTGCTCCGAGCTCCCTTCCTCCTTAACTCGGGCACTGGGCCCGCGCAGGCGGGTCATAGCAACGACCACAGGCTCCAGCTTCCTTCCCACCACGCCAGGCTGCTCTCCGGCAGCCGCCTGCTCTGTTAGATGCTGAAGGCACCTCGCCAGGGGGTCTAGGTGAGCGGAGTCCCAGGGGCTCTCAGGGGTGGGAGTGGGCAAGGAGCAGGAGCAGGAGCAGCGGAGGGCCGAAGCCCCTGCCCCCGCCAGCACCATGAAAAGTCTCATCGGAGGGCAGGATTTTTAAAAAATTTTTAAATTTTTATTATTTTTTTAAAATATATTTTTTTATTGATTTTTTACAGAGAGGAAGAGAGAGGGATAGAGAGTTAGAAACATCGATGAGAATCATCGATTAGGTGCCTCTTGCACACCCCCTACTGGGGATGTGCCCGCAACTAAGGTACATGCCCTTGACTGGTCCGCAGACCGACGACGCTCTATCCACTGAGCCAAACCAGTTTCGGCTATTTTTTTAATTTTTAATTTAATATATTTTTATTGATTTCAGAGAGGAAGGGAGAGGGAGAGAGCGATAGAAACATCAATGATGAGAGAGAACCATTGATCGGCTGCCTCCTGCACACCCCACACTAGGGACTGAGCCCGCAACCTGGGCATGTGCCCTCACCAAGAATCAAACCATGACCGCCTGGGTCAAAGGTTGACTCAGCCTAACCAGTGAGCCACACCATCCGGGCTGGCTCTGTTTTCTTTTTGAGTAGGTCCTGGTGCCTGAGCTCCACAGGTACCCACGGAGGGCAGGATTTTCTACCGAAAAGTTGGGAAATTGTTGGAAAGATTCCCCATCCCCTCTCCTCCAAATATTACCATTTTCCAGAATCTCTACTTTTCTAAGGGCCGCTGCAGTCTATCGTTTTTTTTTGTTTTTTTCCTCCTAAAAGTTTTGAGGGTGAGATTGAGAATGAATTTGTAAAACTACAAGGGAATTAGAGTTTATTAAGTAGGAAGTGGAGAAAGAGCGGCAGAAACAGAAGGATGCAATACCCAAACCGAACCGAACCAGAGAGTCCAACAACAAACATCAATTGGCCGCTTCCTCCCCACGGACGCGGGGGCCGGTGGGGGAGAAGAGGGAATGAGTTCGGCGGCAGGGCCGTTGGCTGCTCCAGCGGCTGGGAATGATCTCCGCGGGGCTCTCCGGGCTCAGGGTCCAGACTTAGACTTCAGCGCCGACATCGCCAGGCCCACCAGGATGGCTGCCACCGTGAAGCCCTGGGCGGCGATCCGGGTGCGCATCATGAGCTGGGAGCGCTGGCTCTGGCCCCGGTGGAAGCAGTAGAGGCCGTAGGTGAGGGCGGCCGCCGTGCCCAGGCAGCCTGAGGAGGGGACAGAGCAGGTGGGGGCGGCAGGCCCGGCCCCAGCGGCCCCTCCCCGCTTTGGACTTCCTTTCCCCTGAGTGGAGGTCTCAGAACCAGAGCCGGTGGGGTGGGGGGTGAGGGATGGGGGTAGGAGGAAGGCGAGAGGCTGGAGGGGTTGGTCCCAGCAGAGTCCCCCGAAGTTACAGAGTCCGCCCCCTCGACTCCCGCCCGGCTCCAGCGCCAATCAGGTTCATCAGCGCCCGGCCTTTCCGCCACCTCTCCCGTCCCTTCTCATTCCGGTGTCCCCGGACCGTCACTATTTCATTTCCCCCCGAGAGCTCCGTCCTCTCCACCTTTAGTTCCTACTGTGCCCGCTTACCTATGGGGACCATTGGGTTCTCGCGAGTCTTGCGAATGAACTTTTCCTTGAAGCCTTCCGGATTGCTAAAGACACTGGGACTAAAACCCTCAATAACGGGGGGCTGCGATGGTTCAAAGGGTGCCTGCGGAGTCATGGGGCCAGGATTCGCCATGTCTGGGGTAACCGCAGCTGGAGAAAATGGGGACACTAAACTCCGCCTCCTGATGAAGTCATGAAAGGGGGCGGAGAAAAGGACTTTCCTGAGCGTTGTACGCAGGCGTACCCGCTCTTTGCATTCTGGGAGTCGTAGTACTCAGCATGGCATCGCTCTCGGGGAGGACTACATTTCCCAGAAAACCCGCGAAGCCCTGCGCGTGCCCGCTGGAAGGAGTCCGCTACCTGAGGTGCTGGAAGCGAAGGCGCGGAGTCTGAGTTGCAGGCACGGTGGTCAGCGGGATGCTCCAAGGCGGAGAGGAAGACCCGAAGGCAGAAGTTCGGTTACAATCGTAACCGGAGCGTCTTAACCGGAATGCTAGACGGATGGCAGCGCCTCGGATCGGGTGGTGAGGCAACCGGGTTTTAGGAAACGGGGCCTGCCCTTGACCCAGATTTCCTGGACCGGAGAACTGGAGCCTGGATTTATGACAAGGAGGGGTATGTTACTACAGATGGAACCCCATGGAATCAAAAGTCTTCTTTCCTCCCTCTCTTTTCCCACTCCCTCCTCTCTTCTTCCCCCTCCCTCCCTCTCTTCTTCGCCTCCATCCCTCTTCTACGCTTCCCTTTAAAAAAAAAAAATATATATATATATATATATAAATATATATATATCAGTAAAATATATATCAATATAATATATCAATAAAATATATATCAATATATATATCAATAATATATATCAATAAAATATATATCAATAAAATATATATATATATTTTATTGATTTTTTTTACAGAGAGGAGGAGAGAGGGATAGCGAGCTAGAAATGTCGATGAGAGAGAAACATCGATCAGCTGCCTCTTGCACACTTCCTACCGGGGATGTGCCCGCAACCAAGGTACATGCCCTTGAATACATGCCCTTGACCGGAATCGAGCCTGGGACCTTTCAGTCCGCAGACCTACTCTCTTCCACTGAGCCAAACCGGTTTCAGCGCTTCCCTTCTTTCTTATTCCCTCTCTGGGGAAAGGAGGCTTCAATTTGTGTTATTCTGGGGCTCTAGGAAAAGCAAGAAACAGCTGGTTTCAGAGTGGGTGGTTTGTTTGAATATATTGTATATATAATAAAACAAAGGTATTTTACTTCTCTGATGGTTTTGTATTTTCCGCTCCCAAGCAGAGGGTGGGGGTGGGGGTGGGCACTGGGCATTTTTTTAGTCTTGTTAGTTTGCCCTCAGCTAAACAAAAATCCTCTTATTCCTGTTTTATTTCTAGAAGTCACTGCTGTTGGAAAGAGGAGCTTAGTGTTCTTACATAGATCCTTTCACATAAAACCCAAAGAGGTCTGTAGTTTTATCTTCATCTTAAGAACAGCCTTGAGAAGTGTTAATGGGGGGTTTTGTAGTCAAGTCTTTCCAACAAGTAAGCCTAGGCTTTCACTTAATGTCCGTCCCATTGGTTTCTGAAGGCAGCTCATCCATTCCACACCATCAGGACATTAGGCTGGAAACTAGTCTGTCCCAGAAAGCCCTCCCTCCCCTATTGGACTCTCCCTGCTTAGACTTCGGCACTGCCTGGCCCTTACGCACTGCCAGCACAGCCTTCAGGATGTAGTCTGCAGCCTTTGTTTTTGGCCTTGTAATTTTTATCCTTCAGAGCATCCCAAATTCAGGCCTGTGACTAGGCTGTCCCCTTACCTTGTTGATTTACTCAGTTCAGATGCCAGTTTTAGGAAGCTTTCCTTACCACTATTTCCTGTTCCCAGGCTGTGGAAGGGTCTTGTAGTTCCAAAGCCCCAGACTTCCTGTTAACAATTCTATTACAGCCATAACTGCCTTTTAATCTGGTTGATGTCTCCTGATGTGGGGATTGAGAAAATGAAAGAAAGAGACAGGTATGAGTGCAGGGACCTTGCTTAGAAATCCTGAGCCTGGCCCAAGGCAGGTGCTGGGGGAATGAGTGTAGAATGACTGACTGCGTGGCCTTTTGGGCACACAGAGTTCTGAGATTAAAATTTTTTTTAAAAAAAATATATATTTTATTGTTGTTTTTTTTTTTACAGAGAAGGGAAAGGGATAGAGAGTTAGAAACATCAATGAGAGAGAAACATTGATCAGCTGCCTCCTGCACACCCCCTACTGGGGATGTACCTGCAACCAAGGTACATGCCCTTGACTGGAATTGAACCTGGGACCTTTCAGTCCACAGGCTGACACTCTATCCACTTAGCCAAACCGGTCAGGGCTCTGAGATTTTTATTGGCACCTCTTTGCGAAGGACCTGAAGGCTGTGTCTGATTGACTTCAGTCCCTCACCAGTCCTTACAAATGGTTCCACTGCATCAGCGCAAGCTGGTTTTGTTGGTTTAATTGCAACCAAAAGCGAAGACTCATTAGAGCAATCCCAAGGCTGTGGCTGCATAGAATATAACAGTCATCATGGGCCAAAAGAGCCCTGCCATCCAACAGGCTGGGGATATGGTGGATTCTTTCATCACCACTTTTCCACTGGTTACATTAGCACATGGAAGTTTTTGAAAGTTGTAAATATTTCTCTCTTTTCTGTGGCCAGTACGGCCAGAGAGCGGTCTGGTTCCTGAGTAGGGACTTCTGGGGATTGAGAAAATGAAAGAGACGGACACAGAGATAGAAGGGAAGAGTTGGGGCTGGATGGGAAAGCTGTCCTCAGTTGGAGAGACGGTGACCCAGAGCCTATACAGCTCTTTTATTTTTGCAGCAGGATACCAGGAAGTTTTACGAAAGCCTAAGACAAAGGAGATTATGAGCATTCTTGTGGCTTCTTTGTAATTATCACTTCTGGGTGGGCCTGGATAATCGGATAATCGTGTTTGTTCCTGGTGCTTGGCTGGATTTAGATAATGAAACCCACCCCCTGGCGCCTGAGCTGAAGGTCAGGCTGACAACACACATGCCTCTGGCAAGGAGTATTTCCAGGAAGTTGCTTGACACTGGACTCAGCTGACAATACTTAAAGAAATGCTCTTGTGCCTTCCTAGGCGCGCTCTCTACAGAAAGACTGGCTTTGAAGATCCCTTTCAACTGAGTTTTCTGAGTGTTTCACCACAATCCTTTTCTGGAGAACACACAAGGTTCACAGAACATTGAGGCAACTTCAGTTATATTGTTAATAATTGCTGAGATATCACATTCGTTCCTTCACGGCCAGTAGGTGTCAGGAGCTCCAGGTGGGGAACTTTTGATGGAGAGGTAATGATCAGAGAGCGTGAGGGTGGGGTAGGGGTGTAGGAGGTACAGGAGGAAACTTTAGGGTGGCAAGGGAAGACCTCTCTGCGGAGGCGAGGCCTGCGCTCGGTCCTAAATGACGAGAAACAATAAGCCATGAGCAACAGGGCTGGGGGAAGAGCATTCCTGGAAGAGGTGACAAATGAAGAGGCCCTAAGGCAGAGCCAAGCCAGGCTTCCTCCTATGCCAAGGTTATTCCTGGGGCCCCAGGTCAGAGGGCACAGGGCTGGGTACCTCTGGATAAAGTACCCCAGAGTAGGCTGGCAAAGCAGCCTTTCTCAGTGACAGCAGAGCATCACTAGTTCAGGGGAAAGGCAGGCAGCTCTGAGACCTGTTCTGCCTCCACCTGAGGAGGAAACCCAGCCACAGAGCTGTGGAAAGTGGCCCAGCTGTGTGACTTCAACCCCAAGAGCAGCAAACAGTGCAAAGACGCATCCTGCCTGCCTTCTGTGTTCAAGTCTCTGAGGCAGACACCATTGTCCCTCTAAGACCTAAAGGTGACCAGACGTCCCGCTTTTGGTGGGACAGCCCTGATTTTTAACAATTTGTCCCGTGTTCTGAGGCATTTTAAAAAAGTCTGATTTTTGGAAAGAAAACACCACGGGGCGCGGGTCGAATTGTTAAAAGTCGGGATGTCTGGTCACCTTACTCCAGGTGCCTGCCACCAGCATGGCCACAGAGCACGGGCAGGGTCAGGAGAGGAGCAGCTGCTTCGGGCAGGAGAGTGGAAAGTAGTTAGTTACCTACAAGTAAGTACCCGTAAGACTCAGCTGATTTCTCAACACTAACTTTGCAAGCCAAAATGGAGTGGCAAGAAGTATTCCAGTGGCTTTTTTGCTGCTGTGGCAACAGGCATGGGTATGATCAGGCTTCAAAAGAGGCTTGTCTCCAGTGTCCTCTGCTGTGGCTACAAGAAGGTCTGGTTGAACCCCAAGGAGACCAACGAAACAGCCAATGCCAACTCCGGTCAGTAGGTTCAGAAGGTGATCAAAGATAGGCCGATTGTCTGGAAGCCTGTGGCTGTCCATTCCCGGGCTCGATGCCAGAAAAATACCTTGCCTGCAGGAAGTGCAGGCACATGAGCATAAGTAAGCAAAAGGGTACTGCCTGTATTTAAGTGGCTGAGAAAGAAATCTGGTTGGGGAGAATGGGAATTCCTTGCCGGCTATCGGAAGATACTATGAATCTAAGAAGACTGACTGTTACCTGTCCCTGAAAGTGAAGGGTGGCATCCCCAAAAACAAGCGGCTCTTAGGGAATACATCCACAAGCTGAAGGCAGACAAAGCTTGCAGGAAGCTTCTGGCTGACAAGGCTGAGGCCCACAGGTCTAAAACTAAGGAAGCTTGCAAGTGCCGTGAAGAGCAGCTCCAGGCCAAGAAGGAGAAATCCAGACTGTCCACTACCTTCGTTTAGAATTGAAGGTCAGATAAAGAGCTTTCATCTCCACCAAACCTGTATTACATGAAATGTTGAAGAAGGCAAAAAAAGATAAAAAATTATGAACAATAAAATGGCAATAAATACATATCTATCAACAATTGAATCTAAAAGTCAAACAAAGAAGCAGAACAGAAACAACATAGAACATTTAAAAAAATATATATTTTATTGATTTTTTTTACAGAGAGGAAGGGAGAGGGATAGAGAGCTAGAAACACCCATGAGAGAGAATCATCGATCAGCTGCCTCCTGCACACCCCCCAACGGGGATGTGCCCGCAACCAAGGTACATGCCCTTGACTGGAATGGAACCTGGGACCTTTCAGTCTGCAGGCCGACACTCTATCCACTGAGCCAAACCGGTCTTGGCCAACATAGAACATTTTTAAAAAAATATATTTTTTATTGATTTCAGAGAGGAAGGGAGATAAAATTTTTATTGACTTCAGAGAGAGATAGAAACATGGATGAGAGAGAATCATTGATTGGCTATCTCCTGCACCACCCCCTACTCGGGATTGTGCCTGCAACCCAGGCAGGTGTCCTTGACCAGAATCGAACCTGGGACCCTTTAGTCTGCAGGCTGAAGCTATCCACTGAGCCAAACCAGCTAGCGCCAGAGAACATTTTGACCGTTGCCAGATGGGAGGGGTGTTAGGAAAATGGGTGAAAGATGTGAAGGGATTTAGAAGTACAAAATTAGTTACAATATAGTCATGGGGAATTGAAGTACAGCCTGGGGAATATAGCCTATAATTATGTTATTAGATGGGTATGAGATTTTCTGGGATGATCCCTTAATGGTTTTATAATGTCTAATCCACTGGGGTGTACACCTGAGAAGATTATAATATGTCCACTGTAATTGAAAAGTAAAAAATGATTAAAAATAGTGACTATCCCAGGGATATAAAGTACAGCATAGGAAATATAGTCAATAATGTTGTAATAGTTGTGTATGATTTAGCTGGGTACTGATTGGGGTATCACTTCATAAGGTATATAAATGTCTATCACTATCTTATATACCTGAAACATAAACTGTCAGCTGTAATTGAAAAATAGATTAAAAAAACAAAAGTGACCAATGAGCCAGAGATCTAGGGTGGGACCTAGGTAGGAACGGTTCCAGGTGTTGACAAAATCCGCTCCTTCTCAGGTCAATTTTCCTGCTCCGGCGCGGTTCTTCCCTCATCGCTGGTCCAGCCTTTATCATTTCTCTGGTCCATTCCCTTTCTGGTCACCCCTGGCGTCACAGGTCCTCCCCTATTTAATTTCATCCCCCTCTCCCCCCATCACTGTTCTGCTGGTTTGCAGTTCCTACGCACCCGCGTACCTATGGGCACTTAAGATGTTTTTCTTAAAGCTTTGAGCTGTCCTAGAGTGCGCTCTGCCGGGGCCTATCTCCAGCCCACGCCATCGCACCTGAGCATCAGGGCGTCTGTGCACACCCCCCCCCCCCCCACATCATTGTTCTGGCCTGGACCGAGGCGCCTGCGGGAAGGGAACAGAAAGCTCTGTCCTCTGAGCTCCGGCCTCGGGGTGATCCAGCAGCAAAACAAATGGGCGAGTCGCCACTTCGAGGCAGACCACCAGGACCTCGCTTTGCGTACTTTCAGGGTACCCGTCAGTCTTCGGCCTCCCACTTCCCCACGACCCTCCTTCCCCCGCCCTGCCCCGCCCCGGGCTAAGGAGGACCCTGTGAAGGCCGCGGGAGAGGTCGGGGGCCGGGGGGCTCTTCCCGGACCAGACCGCCGCCCACCCCGGGAGCAGCGGCCGGGCGCCCCCGCACCCTCCCGCGCCCTCCGGGGCCCGGGCCCGCCCCCCGGGCTTGGTTTAAAGGGCCGGGCCCACCTGGCCCCGCCCCGCCCGCGCCGGCCCAGGCCACACCCCCGCGGGGCGGCGCGGGGCGGCGCCGGCCGGCTCCTCCCGCGGCGGGCGAAGCGGTTTTAAGCGGGGGCGGGGCTGCGCGTCTCAGCTTCGCGTGCGGCCGCGGGTCCGGGCCGCGCGAGGCCGGCCGCGGGGATCGGGCTGAACGCGGGCGAGGAGCGGAGCGGCGCCGGGAGGTACGGCGGGAGCGGCGCGGCCCAGGCCGGGGGAGGCCCCTGCGGGAGGGAGGCCGGCGCGCCCCGGCCCGGCCCTCCCTCCTTCCCCGGCGGGAACCTCGCCGTCACCTGGCCGAGCCGGAGCCGCGGGGGGCGGGGGTTCGTGGCGCGGAGGTTGGCCCTCGGCGCTTGCCGTAGCCGGCCCGGGAGGCGGGCGCTCGGCGTCCGGGGCCGGTGACAAAAGGAGGGAAGCGGAGGGGCGTTTGAGCCAGCCCGGGAAGATCGAGCGTGGGACCGGGCGCCCCCGGCGGGCCTGCCGCTCCCGGCCTCCTCGCAGGCCCCCGGTTCGCCCGCCGGGCTCCGGAGAGCGGAGGTAGCGGGGAGGACAGCGCCCCCGCTGGCCCGGCGGCGCCGCCTCGGGGCCCGGCTGCGGGCGGCGGGAGGCGGGGCCGTTTGCGGAGTGCGGGCGCGCGCGCGGGCGGGCGGGGTCTTCCCACCTGGCGCCGGGCGCGGGGCCTTAGGCCCGGCACCCCGGCCTCTCGGGGCCCTCCGAGCCGCCCCCCCACACCTGCACCGGAGGGCCCCTCCCAGGCCGGAAAGCGGAGCCAGGCCTCTCCGGGCCCTGGGAAATGGAAGAGTTGGCGAATTGGATGAAAAAAAAAAGCAAAAAAAAAAAAAAAAAAGCGAGGGGGTGGAGGGGGGTGGGGGTATGCAAGGCTTTAAGAAATAACGGGACGACCAGAAATTTCTTAGGCAGGGAGAGGCCGTGACCCTGAGACTTGGGTACCCGGGGATGGGGCTGGGGCTGGGGCTGGGGGGCCTTGTGCATTTGGAGGAGGGAGGGTGACCTGAAAAAGGAAGCGGTGGTCTGGACATCATCTAGTCTAGTAGGATTGACAGCCTCCATCCCTGTAGTCTCTTTGGGCCTTTTCCTGCCTGGAGGCAGAGGAGTGGGACCGCTGGGGGCTATGCTAGCTGCCTAGGGGCGGTCTGGTGTTCTGGGGGAGTGGCCAGAGGGGCTTTGTGGTGGCAAGGTGTCCCCATCGCTTGGGGCAGAAGTGTGTGTCTGTCAGGATAAAACTTTTCAAAGGCCTGCAGAAGAGTTATTGGTGTGTCTGTTGGAAGAAAAGTCAGGAAACTGCTGCTAAGGCAGAGTGAAATTCGATATATACTACTAGGAGGATGGGTAAAAGCAATTTCCCAGGTTCTCTAGAGACTTTTAAAATAGAGCCTTAAGTTTCCCTCTGTTTCTCAGTGTGAAGTGGCACTTCTCAAAGTATTGGCAACAGCCTCTTTCCTACTCGCCGAGGTGTTTTTTTAGAACATTTCCCCCCATTTATTAAATGAGCATTTAAAAATGTTTTTATTGATTTCAGAGAGAGGGAAGGAGGAGAAGAGAGTTAGAAACATCAATGATGAGAATCTTTGATCGGCTGCCTCCTGCATTCTCCCTACTGAAGATCCAGCCTGCAACCCCTGTATGTGCTGGAATTCAATCATGACCTGGTTCAAGGGTTGATGTTCAATCATTGAGCCACATTGGCCTGGCTAAATGAGCGTGTTTTCAGTGCCTACTGTGTGCCAGCTACAAACAGCTTCCAGCTTCTTGGACTCCTCACTGAAACACTGTCTGAACCACTGACTGCGGGTGATGCTTGGGAATCTACTTTTGATACCTGGTGATTTAATGTACATTGAAGTTTGAGAACAGTCACGTAGGGCAGAAGCGGCCAGTCAGCTGACCAAATCCAGCCTGCTGCTGGTTTTTATATAGCCCATGAATTAAGAATGGCTTTTACATTGTTTTAAATGGTTGGGAAAAGTCAAAAGAAAAATAATGTTTCATGACACGTGAGAAATACATGAAATTAAATTTCAATGCCCAGAAGTAAAATTGTGTTGGATCAGAGCTGCTCTTGTTCATTTATATGGTGTCTATGGCCAAGTAGCTTAAAGTCTTTACTATCTGGCTCTTTGTAGATAATATAAAATTTGCCGACCTCTTGTTTAGGGAAAGGAGGAAATATGGTAGAAAAAAGCATCTGGCTAGAAAAGCCTTGTTTAAAAATTAGTAGATAAAATGGGCTTAGTAAAGTTTATTTTATATTTAAAAAATTTTTTTCTAATCCTCACCAAGGACATTTTTTCATTGATTTTCAGTGGGGGTAGAAGGGAGGGAGGAGGAGAGACAGGGGCAGAGGTGCAGAGAGAGAAATGTCAATGTGAGAGAGACACATCAATTGGTTGCCTCCCATATCCCAACCTTGGGCCAGGGAGCGAGCCTGCACCTGAGGTACGTGCCCTTAACCAGAAGCCTTCCATCCACAAGCTGAAGTTCTAGCCCCGAGCCAAACTGGATAGGGTGAAAATTTTATTTTTATAAAAACAGAGGGAATGGTGTATTCTGGATTAATGCAAAGCATTTAGATAAATTTAGGCATTGTAAGTAGGATTTTCATAGAGATTGTGAACCTGTGCCCTTAATAAATTGGCTAACTTATGTTTCTTTTCATAGACTGGGTGGACTCATGGACCTGATACTTTTCTCTTGGAAATAAACTAGATCCAAAGAAAAATGGCATTTGTTGCAACACAAGGGGCCACAGTGGTTGACCAAACCACTCTGATGAAAAAATATCTTCAGTTTGTGGCAGCTCTCACAGATGTAAATACCCGTGAGTTGATCCTTTTTGTCTTTAAGAAATGCATTAATTTGACTCATTCATCTCAGTTCAAAGAATGTGCACTTGGAGATAAATAACATTAACTTTTATCCCAATTTCTGTTCTCTGCCTTGTGGAGAAGCAAAGTGATGATCATTACTGGCTGGAGCCCTGAAAAGGCCTGTGTGTGTGTGTGTGTGTGTGTGTGTGTATGTGTGTATCTGTCCTTGTCTGTACATGCACACGTATGTCTGGGAGTGTGAATGTGTGTGACTAGGTTAGGGAACTAGTTATGTGCCTTCTGTGGGACTATGACAGTCAAACTGATAAGATCTGATTGCTTCTCTTATTAAATCTAGTGATTTTGAGATAATCTTTAACATAATTTCAATTACCTGATGTTTTTTTTGGTTATTTTACAGCTGATGAAACAAAGTTAAAAATGATGCAAGAAGTTAGTGAAAATTTTGAGGTATGATCTTTATATTTTAAGCTTTTCATTTTGAGCTAGATATTGTCCTGGGCTTTCCTATTGCTTTTTTGTCAATCTTTTTACTATAGTAACTAAAAAACATTATCTTTGTTAATGTACTTTATTGTATTCTAAAAGTGAAATTTGTAAGTTTGTCCACAGTGTTGTCCAACTTTTTCATATAGTGATACTTGTTTTGGTTTTGGTTGTTTAATATTTTTTCTTTTTCTTTATTTTAGAGAGAGGAGGGAAGAGAGAGAAACTGATTTGTTCCAATTATTTATGCATTCATTGGTTGATTCTTGTATGTGCCTTGTCTGGCAATCAAACCCGCAACCTTGGCATATTGGGTTAATGATCTAACCAACTGAGCTACCTGGCCAGGGCATTTTTTGTGTATTTTATTTACTCACACTAGGGCATACTCATTCCATTGATTTTTAGAGAGAGTGGTGGAAGGGAGGGGGATAGATAGAGAGAGGAACATTGATGTGAGAGAGACAGATCAATTGGTTTCCTCCCTGCACGCGCTGCCAGTGCTTTCCCTCCAGCAGCTGCAGCCGCTCCTTGCTTTCCACTTTCCCTCCTCCTTCTGTGCAGTCTTCAGTCTTCACTCTTCACTCCTCCCTCCCTATGCTTATGCAAATCAACCCAACATATTTGTTGGGTTAATTTGCATACTCACCCTGATTGGCTGATGGGCATGGCTTGTGTACCGGGTTGATAGTTAATTTGCATATTGCTCTATTATTAGGTTAGACTAGGTGAAGTTGAAGTGAAAATATATATACAAATTAAATGAGGTTTTTATTTTTGTATAATTAGAATGTAACGTCATCTCCTCAATATTCTACATTCCTGGAACATATCATCCCTCGGTTTCTTACATTTCTTCAAGATGGAGAAGTTCAATTTCTTCAGGAGAAACCAGCCCAGGTAATTTGTTTAAAACTGTCAGTGAGAAAAAGGTGTCATATTGTAGTATTGCAATCATTTATGAATTAAAATACTTAAAAAAAACACACCATGGTTTCACTTACAAATCAAAGTGGTTTTATCACATAAGGATAACTCTGCCCAAGGCTTTTGCCTGCTTAGTTAAATGTCTTGGTTTTATTTTGTCAAGAACATCTCTTTTATAGTTTAAACTAGAAGCCTGGTGCATGACATTTGTGCACTGTGGGGGGATGGGGGTCCTTTCAGCTTGGCCTGGGCCTTTAGCAGTCTGGGAGCTTTCAGGCCACGTCTGACAGACAGCTTAGGCCGCTCCCCATTGTAGTTTGTTATTAATAACTATGTATAACAGGATATTATAAAAATTAAGTTATGAAGTTTTTATTAAAATGTTTCTTATATACCATTGTATTGGCTGGACCACAAAAATATCTGTTGTGGGACTCTGCAAAGTTTGACGTGTTTGGAATATATTGCAAATTAATATAACAGTAGTCTGTTGAACCTCCCATACTCACTGTCCAACTCTATTTTTATTCATTTTAATTTTTGTAATTCATGGCCAATTTTATTTTACTTATAGCTCCATCCACACGTTTACCTCCTCTTTTTAAAACAGTCCCATCACATATGTGTGTGTGTGTGTGTGTATTTATTTATTTATAAAGAATAGTTTATTGCTGAAACCGGTTTGGCTCAGAAGTAGAGCTTCGGTCTGCGGACTGAAAGGTCCCGGGTTTGATTCCGGTCAGGGGCATGTACATTGGTTGTGGGCACATCCCCGGTAGGGGGTGTGCAAGAGGCAGCTGGTCAATATTTCTCTCTCATCGATGTTTCTAGCTCTCTATCTCTCTCCCTTCCTCTCTGTAAAAAATCAATAAAATATATATTTTTTAAAAAAAGAATAGTTTATTGATTTCATTTTATTTTTTAAAATATTTTTATTGATTTCAGAGAGGAAAGGAGAGGGAGAGAGAGATAGAAACATTAATGATGAGAGAGAATCATTGATTAGCCACCTCCTGCATGTCCCCTACTGGGGATCTAGTTCACAACTCAGGCATGTACCCGTGACTGGAATCAAACCTGGGACCTTTCAGTCCACAGGCTGACGCTCTATCCACTGAGCCATACCGACTAGGGCTAGTTATTGATTTTAGAGAGAGGAAGGGAGAGGGAGAAACCTCAGTGTGAAAGCACAACCTCGATCAGCTGCCTCCTGCATGCCCCCTATTGGGTACCGAGCCCACACCTTGGGCATGTGCCCTTGACTGGGAAGGGAACTGGCAGTCTCCTGGTATGTGGGACGGCGTTCGAGGAACTGAGCCACACCAGCCGGGGCTGGTCGACCTTTTAGTTGTCAGCTCCATAGTCAGAATCATGAGAGCTTAGTTCAGTTTATGATGAAATTAGTCGTTGGGCCCAAGGTAATTGGGGAGAACACTGTAGAAGCTAAACTGAGATTATGGAGGGAGATCTCAAAGGAAGTTCCATTTGTTTTGCTCTTTCATTTTAAATCCACTCTGCATTCACACACTAGTGCCCTTTCTGCTGAAAATAAGTGTGAAAGAGGAAAGAGGTGACTCACTTGATTTGCTACACAATTGTAGAAATATTGAAAGTAATGGTTTGCAGTACTTGCTTTGGATTACATTGAAATAATATATAGGAGTGTTTCTAAAATGGGGTTGATCCTCTGGTGTGTTACCAGTGCTGGGTACGGACAGCCGTGTGACCCTTTTAGTAGGCAAAAGAATTACTTTGGAGCTCTTGGGAGGATGTTATATTTACTTTTTTATTTTTCTTCACCAGCAATTGCGGAAACTAGTTCTTGAAATCATTCATAGGATACCAACAAATGAACATCTTCGTCCTCATACAAAAAATGTTTTGTCTGTGATGTTTCGCTTTTTAGAGGTAACCTTTGAGAATTCTTGTTATTTCACAATATTAAAAACTTTAAATGATTTTCTTAATGTAAAATCTAGTGTTATACAACTGTTTCCCCTTCACTAAAGTTCCTCATGCCCATTTCCCCAACCAAATTATCATGAAAGATTATTAGTTAAAGTTTCATTTTGTTTTCGTGTTTTTGAGTCACTGATAAATTGACGCTACATAGTAGAAATCTTTCAGAATGAGTTGGTGGTTGTTGACAGACTCAGTACTGGGTTCTTTGGCTTCGTGCTTTCTAGTTTTGTGTGTGTCAAGCACAGTACGTGCTCATAAAGAGTTTCTCAAATACTTGGGGCTAATTCATATGGTACCTATTAAGTTAACCTCTAAAATAGTTTTCTTACTGTACTTAGTCTTGATGTGTTTAGAATTCTTTTGGGTTTCTGGGCCCCTTGGAAAGATGAGCTTTGGAGGGGGGAGAGGGTTGGATTCAGATTCTAGCTCTGTCATTTATTAGCTATATTATGTTAGTCATGTTGCTTATCTTCTCTGAGCCTTAGCTTCCTCTGGGTATAGTGTGGATGGAACCTCACTCTTAAGAGAGTATGTGTGAAATGTTAAGCACAGGTTCAATATTTGGTCGGTACTCAGTAATTCATTCTTTTTTTAAATATATTTTATTGATTTTGTACAGAGAGGAAGGGAGAGAGATAGAGAGTTAGATACATCGATGAGAGAGAGTCATTGATCAGCTGCCTCCTGCACACCCCCTACTGGGGATATGCCCGCAACCAAGGTACATGCCCTTGACCGGAATTGAACCCAGGTCCCTTCAGTCCCCAAGCCGATGCTCTATCCATTGAGCCAAACCAGTTTCGGCAGTAATTTATTCTTTTGGCATTATTTTCAAGCAATAAAAAGTGTTGGTGGGGCCATTAGAACTTAGTTCATGGTGTGACTTGCCACAAATGTTAGTTAACTTATTTGTCAAGAGTTATTGACCAGAAATAACTCACTGGTGTGCTGCCCTTCAGATGGTCTACCAAAGACCATGAAGTCTTCCTGTTTGGGCAGCTGTGTTTTATGATTTAATGAATTTTCAATAAACCAAATCTAAGTTGGTTGATGCAGTGTGTGTATAAAGAAAAATGCTTAGAAAATAGTCTTTAATCTTTAAAGTAAGTCCTCAGAATTGTAACTCTTTAAATGCTTTTTTTAAAGACGGAAAATGAAGAAAACGTCCTTATTTGTTTAAGAATAATTATTGAGCTTCATAAACAATTCAGGCCACCCATCACACAAGAAGTAAGTATTTATCCTGAGAGCATTTCTGTAGTGTGCTGACAGTTCTTTGTGCTGTGTAAATTCTCTTTTCCTATAGTATTGACGGAACACATGGTGCTTAAAGTGTAGAAAATGTATAGCCTGTTTGGAGAAAATTCTTTGGTTTAGCAGTTACCTTTTCTATTTTGAATGTGTGTATGAGTATTTAACTAAATTTGTTCAGTCGTGTGGATATGTGTTACCTAACCAGATTGGCAGAGCTGTTTGCGTGCTTCTGGTATTCAGAAACGTCTGATGTGCCAGAAGGCTCTGATCATTTTATGTTATTCAAGGGTTAAGATGTGTTCTGAAGTCAGCTGAGTTTGAATATCATCAGCTCTGCAATTCAGTAACTATGTAAAACTGGGTAAACTTATAGCCATTTGGAGCCTTTTCTGTAAAATGGGGACAGTCACAGTATATCCTCAAAGATTGCTTGAAGAATTAAATATAAAAGTTAAAGTTCTTAACACAGTGATTTGCACCTACAGAGTAAGTACTAGATATTCTGTGTTAGCAGTAATTAATACAGTGTCTTCTGCAATGATAAGCTTAGTAAATGCCTGTTATAGATTATTTGGAAATTAGAAGCAAAATGATGAAATAGAATTCCTCCTATCTTATAAACAATATTGATTACCTTTCATTTTTCCCACCTTCTATATATATGTAATGTTTTCTACATGATTGCAATAGTACTGTATACGATGTTTATATTGTGATAGTTTCCCTTCACATTATATATAGGCATTTTCCCACTAAAATTCTTTATAAAATTACTTTTTAGTGGATGTATAATATTCTTACACATGGGTGCCATCATTTTTGGATATTTAAAGTATTTCAAAAATTTTTATTTTATGACTATGATTGAATATCTGTTTCTAGTTCAAAGTACTACATAAACTAGGGTTATCGACAGAATTAGTAGGTCAAATATGTTAATGTTTTAATGCTATTGATAAATATAGTTTTAAATTGATTTCCAGAAAGGTTTCAGTAGTTTATGAGAGTCTTCCTCTTGTGGCAGTCTCTCCAGCATGGTGTAGTATTACTTTTTGGGAGTCAAAGAGTGGCATTTTAATTTTTATTTCTTTGCTTCTTCTGAATTAGAAAGCTTGTTTTCTGTTTGTCAGTCTTTTGTATTGCTTTTTTATTCACATTCATTGCCTGTTTGTGTTTTGAGTCTGACATTTTTCTTACCTATTTTATGAGTTCTTATATATTAGGACTATTAACATTTTTCTTATTTATTGTAAGCATTTTCTGTTTATAAATATCTTCCTTATACTTTTTTTTTTTTTTTAGATTCATCATTTTTTGGATTTTGTGAAACAGATTTATAAGGAGCTTCCAAAAGTAGTGGTATGGTTTTAACATTTGAATTATTACTTATATTTATTTATTACTTTCTTATTCTAAAGGTATTTTGGAGCGTTTGCATTGGAGGAATAATTAGGGGATGCTAATTTTAGAGTGGGGAATGTTTATCGATAGTCAGAATCTAGGTTGATAAATCAGTCATTTAAAAAAATAGTTCTTTTGGTTTCATTGTTTAAATTAAATACTTTAATATATTCTTAGTGTAGAAATTTTGCAAAAAACAACAACAAGATAAATCCATAATGTTTTGACTTGTAAGCAACCATTGATATTGATGTTTTGTGCTCTTTAAAGATGGTTATGCTCTCAATTATAAAGACTTCTGGGGAGGTGGTGTATGCTTTTAGCATTTTTCTGCATCATTAAAATTCTTTCTGTTGAAAAAACTCTTCCCAAGCAATGCCAACAATGTAAAAATGTGTGGACTAGAACAGGAATGTCTCCTCTCCATTTTATTTTCACTTACTAGAAGAATCACTGTTAACAGTTTGGAACATCCAAGATCTTTTTCTGGCAGTCGTAATTTTTAGTGGCCCCATAATTTTTTATGATATGCGTATACTTCAACCATCTCTCTGTTGCTGATTTTCTCATTTTTCAATTCTTCACTATCACAAATAATGCTTTGGTAAAAATTTATTGCACATAATTCTGTTTTTTAAAGAATTTTGTTAAGTTTAAAAAATTTTTTTAAATAAACATGGTAAAATTAACTTTTAGGTATTTTAAGGATTTTAATTTGCTAATAATGTGTCAAACAAAATTAATTACATTTTGAGTTATCAAATTGTGTCACCTATCATTTCAGTCAGAGTTTTTCATACGAAGCTGTTTTGTTTAATATGAGGTCCAAACTCCACTGAGAACTAAGGAATGACAGTGAGGTCCTGGCCTTTAAACATGCCTTCTGTTCTTTGCTTCTGGTCCCATCTTTGATCTCTATTTAGGAGACTATTTGAAAAGTTAATTAAAGAGAGACTGGCTCCTAGTTTCTTATCACTGGAGAGATGGGGTCCATTCTCCTTGCCTCATTGAGGTTTAATGCAATCTGGCATGCATTTCATCTTTTCTTATCCAGGAAGGAGCAAAAAATACTTAGGACAAGTTTTTTATTTTCTGTTGTGGAAGGTGGAGAAATGTCTCTATCATGTTGTCTTTTTGGTGTTGAATAGAGTGGATCTCAAGTACTATGGGATTGAGCAAGATACATGTGGGGCATTCGGTTTTTTCCTCCGCATGTGTCAGGGCTGTTTTGTGAAGGAATGTTGTGTATGACTCTTTTAGGAAAAAACATTTCTCTTGTTCTTATGTAGAACCGCTACTTTGAGAACCCTCAGGTGATTCCTGAGAACACAGTCCCTCCCCCAGAAATGGTTGGTATGATTACAGCAATTGCTGTGAAGGTGAATCCTGAGCGTGAGGACAGTGAGACGAGAACAGTAAGTTTTTCCAATTGTTTTGCTTTTGTTCTTAACTTTGCCTCTACTTGGTAGAGAGGCATAATTAATATATAAGTGACTTTTTAAAATATATAAGTGACTTTTTAAACGGTTTAAGTTTTCTGTTTTCTTTCTTACACACTTAGAGGCATTTAAGATGAACAAATGTGTGCATGAGAGAGCATCACTGATTCTGCTGTGCAGCCTCTGAGTGGTGAAATGAACTCTTGCTTTCATGCAAAGGTTTGAACAGAATTGTAGTGGAAGTCCAGACTCACCTGTTGGAAAGAGCAGCTGACCAGTCTCTGTTCCATCCTTAGTTTTGATATTAATGAGCCCCTTTAAACTACATATGAATTGTAGTTCAATCCCTGGGAGCCTGGGCTCTGGGGACAGACGCACTGGGATGATTCTGACAATAGGAAAGTTCATGAACCTTTGTTTTGGCCTTGATTTTTCCCTCTCATTATCTGAAAAACCTATTTTGTGAAGGTAATGCTAGTAATTGTCTGCAGGTAATGTATTTGTTATATCTGCCACATAGGTAATGTGTCTTGAGCATTTGCTGACTCTACATACATACATACATACATATATATATATATAAATATATATGTATATATTTAAAAATATATATATTTTATTGATTTTTCATAGAGAGGAAGAGAGAGGGATAGAGAGTTAGAAACATCGATGAGAGAGAATCATCGATCAGCTGCCTCTTGCACACTGGGGATGTGCCCGCAACCAAGGTACATGCCCTTGCCCGGAATCGAACCCGGGACCTTTCAGTCCGCAGGCCGACACTATCCACTGAGCCAAACCGATCCCGGCTTGTTGACTATATTTTTATGATTGAATTAAGAATATCATCTGTATTTGCTTTACTGCAATGGTTTTGCAGAATGTTTTATTAATCCTCACCTGAGCATATTTTTTCCCATTGATCTTTAGAGAGATTGGAAGGGAGAGGGAGAGACACAGAGAGAAAAATCCTTATGAGAGAAACACAGGGATTGGTTGCCTCTGCACATGCCCTGACCATGGCAAAGGATTAAGCCCGCAACCGAGCTACAAACCCTGGATCAGAATAAAAATCGGAATTAAACCGAGGATCCTTCCGCCTGTGGGCTGACGCTGTAACTATTGAGCAAAACTGGCTAGGGCTGCAGAATGTTTTAATATTTGCTACGATAAACAAGAAACTGCATTTTGAATAAAAATAAAGCTCTCATTCCTTTCCTCATCTTGAATTACAATTTTGTTTTCTGTTTATGAGTCTTTGTTTTGCTTATCTGTTCCTATTCATTGCCCATTTGTATGAGTGTGACATTTTCCTTACCTGTTTTATGAATTCTTTTATATTAGGACTATTACATTTTTTTCTTAAGTTTATTGCAAGCATTTTATGTTTTAAATATTTTGAATAAAACCGGGTAAATACGCACTTTCTGCTATTGCTTTTTTTTAAGTAAAATACTAGATACTAATTGAAAATTTTTCTCAGATGACCCTGGCAGGGTCGCTTGGTTGGAGCATCATCCTAACACCAAAAAGGTTGCAGGTTCTTCCCCTGGTTGGGGCACATCCTAGGATTAAAAAAAAAAAAAAATATATATATATATATATATATATATATATATATATATTTTTTTTTTTTTTTTTTTTTTTTTTTTTTTTTTCTCCGCTGATTTGAATTTCTAAGTTTTGACAAAATTTTCCAAAGTTATTTACTACAGGTGATTACATTGGAAAATATAAAAAGCTGTATTAAATCATAGTTCTGTAAAAAATAGTTTCCCCACAGATATTGACAAAGGTGTGTCAGTATTTTCTCCTTTTATTTCAGTGGGTAGTGCTCAGTAGTGGGCTACTGACTGGGGCTGTTTTAAGTGCCACTGGGATAACTACAGTCCTGCTTGTTTTTCTCTTTCAGCATTCCATCATTCCAAGAGGATCTCTTTCTCTGAAAGTATTGGCAGAATTGCCCATTATTGTTGTTTTAATGTATCAGGTATGTATATTGTTACTAGTTTCTTGGGTTTTTGTCTTCTTGTTTTATGATAAAGTTCACATCTAATAATCTGTGGTGAATAGATGTATATGATACATACATGCTAACGCCTGTAGTTTCTTTGGTATGCCAATTTGTTTTACTGTGCAGGAAGTGTAAAAGCATGAAAATCTGGTGTGTTTGCTTTTAGCTCTACAAACTGAATATCCACAATGTTGTTGCTGAATTTGTGCCCCTGATCATGAATACCATTGCAATTCAAGTATCTGCACAAGCCAGGTGAGAATTCTTCAGACAGTGACAAAGCTGACTGTCACAGGGCTTTAATTCCAAGTAAAAATATACTTGCTGTAATTATTTGTAAGATATAAAATTTTTAAGTGAACAAAATTTTGGACAAATTATATTTTTTACTTCTTGAACTTGTATTTCAATGATGATAGTAATAATTATTTTACTCCTTATTTAGAAAGATTAGCTAAAGGTATTAAACTTTAGTTTTTGGTATTTCATAAATTTAGAACTATTATTAGGAATTATCATACTCTAGATTACTATCTGTGGGATCTCTAAACCTTTCTACCCTTAAGCCTTTCTTTGTTCTTGCTGTTCTTTTCAGCATGAGTGCCAGAATGTTCTTTATCCTCTTAATCCCCCCGCCCATGACTCTAGGTGAACCATATTCATTCTCTCAGTGAGAACTTTTTCTTAAACTTTAGACATGTCCTCTTAAGACCTTTAACACTCACTTTCTTTTGGCTTATTTGGCTCTGAGTCATTTAAGGGCAGGATCTGAGGGTGAATGAGTGTTAACATCCTCTGTGGCCCTAGCATTGGCTCTTATTGAGCAAATCGATAGCCTAACACTGTCCATTGGATGAGTGAGTGGCTTTATGGGATACATATTGTAACTGCGATGGAATGGCTTAGAGAACTGCTTGCTTTATGCCTCTAAACTTTATATTATTTGGAAATGCATAACAGTAAAGAGTATAGCTTGCTGCTCTGTTGTTCTGATCTGTACAGAAATCAGACTTTTGGGCTTAGGAATTATTATAGACTTTTAATTAATATTAATGTCACCTAAAGAGTTAAGAGCTAATATTATAAATTTTATTTATTTCTCATCCAGGCAACATAAGCTTTACAACAAGGAGTTGTACGCCGATTTCATTGCTGCTCAGATTAAAACATTGTCATTTTTAGCTTATATCATCAGAATTTACCAGGTAAGTTCATTTGCTTTAAAAAATATTTTTACTGGTTTCAGAGAGGATGGGAGAGGGAGAGAGAGACAGAAACATTAGTGACGTGAAAGAATCATTCATCAGCTAGCTCCTGCAGGTCCCCACTGAGGATCGAGCCTGCACCCTTGGACATGTGCCCTGACCAGGAATTGAACCATGACCTCCTGGTGCATAGGTCGATGCGCAACCACTGAGCCATGCCAGCCGGGCATGACTTTTTTTTAGTTAGGTTTTCTGAGCTATAATTTACATATAATACAGTTCACCTTTTATAAGTATACAGTTCTATTAATTGACAAATGCATATAGTTGATAACCACTAAGACATCAAAATATAAAATGTTCCCATCACCCCCTCAAAATTTTCTTTGTACATTTGTAGTCCACTTTCTCCTTTCACTTTCAGGATCTATCAAGCACTGAAAATGGGGCTTTTTGTTTTAAAAATTTTAGTTACGTACCCCTTGATATTTTGGTCAGCTTGAGTCACTATGGTGAGTTGCCTTGCCAAAACACCTCAAAAAGAGATTGTGTTTAGAATTTATTCTGAGTTGATTGAATATGTTTTTGGTGTCATTCAGAACTTACATTAATGGGATGACATGTTTGTTTACTTTTTAAATTTCAATATTTCTCCTTCCTCCTTACTATAGCATATATTCTCTCTTGAAAGTTGGGAAGACACAAAAAAAGATGTCTACAACCCCCTGATGTAAAATAAACTGCTATTTATGTTTCTTTTCTTTTTTTAAAAAAATATATATATTTTATTGATTTTTTACAGCGAGAAAGGGAGAGGGATAGAGAATTAGAAACATCGATGAGAGAGAATCATCGATCAGCTGCCTCTTGCACAACCCCTACTGGGGATGTGCTCGCAACCAATGCACATGCCCTTGACCGGAATCGAACCTGGGACCTTTCAGTCCGCAGACCAACGCTCTACCACTAAGCCAAACTGGTTTTGGCTGCTATTTATGTTTCTAACCATCCTTCTAGTATTTCAGTATGCACACTCAACTATTAATAATGCTTGTTTATTATTAGATCTGTTATTTCCTGGGGTCCTTTGAGCCAAGTTTAGTTTTACTGAATTTTTTAAAAAAAAGTTTATAAATTTTGTATTTTTCTTTTGTTTAGAATTGTATTTTATTGATTTTTTTACAGAGAGGAAGAGAGAGGGATAGAGAGTTAGAAAGATTGATAAGAGAGAAATATTGATCTGCCTCCAGCACACCCCCTACTGGGGATGTGCGGGCAACCACAGAATATGCCCTTGACCGGAATGGAACCTGGGGCCCTTCACTCTGTAGGCCGATGCTCTATCCACTGAGCCAAACCGGTTAGGGCAATTTTGGGTTTTTCTTACTACCCACCAGTCAATGTAATTGTGTTGTTTTCCTCTTACTTTTACAGGAGTTGGTAACTAAGTACTCTCAGCAAATGGTAAAAGGAATGTTACAGTTACTTTCAAATTGCCCAGCAGAGACTGCACACCTCAGAAAGGAGCTTCTGATTGCTGCAAAGCACATCCTCACGACAGAGCTAAGAAACCGTATGTCTTTTGTCTGGAATTCTGACCTGAGTGCTGTCCACATCTTTGGGGGTGGAACTCTGCTGACATTCCATTGTTCTTTTTACATTAAGAGTTTGTTAAGGGAACTTACATAGGAGGTGTGTCTTGGGCAGAAGGCGACATGGATATCCTTCTCCTGATATTTCCTTGTTGTGGGAGTCTTTAGCTCAAGCCAATGCTTACATATTTTAGGTTCAACTTGTCCTTTTCTTATTGCTGTCTTGAGTTTATTCTTACCCCTTCTTTCTCTGTCTCTTTTCCTCCCCCTCCCCTTCCCCCTCCCCCCTTTTCTCTCTCTCTTCCTCCCTCTTCCTCTGAGCCTGCCCCCAGGTCCTCTCTTTATCTTGCCAACAATCTCATAATGCATGTGATGATAACCTCAGCATTGCTTACTTAAGTTCCAAGTCTTCCTTGGTACTTTTTTGCTTTTCAACTGCATATTTTTAGAAATTGCAAATAACCATTTGCTCTCAGACTTTACAATATGAGAAGGAAACAATGATTTCTTTCTCCATACCTGAAATAATGATTGGTTCTGTTTCAGTGCACAAGACTGATACTTGCTTTTTGCTAATCTGATAATTATACTTTTCTATCAATTATTGAATTTAATTTTTAAATACATTTTATATTTAAATTATTAGGTTGAAGTTACATCCTAATTGTTTTATTATGATAGTCATTTCCCCCCAGTACTTTTTTCAATATTAAATGCTTTATATGCTTGTAAATTAGAGCATGGGTAAAACTGAGTTTGGGCTTCCTTATATATTTTTTAAGCATGAAAAGAAGGGTACAGTTTGAGTGTTTACACTTGAATTAACACAGTAAAGCTCAGATATTTCTGTGTTATTAAAATACAAATTATAGTGTGCCTCTTGTATGTAGATAATCGCTGAATGGAAGATAGACTTAAACATTATTTTGAAATGTAACACATAGAAAAGTGCACCAGAAATAATGTATGATTTCACCAGAAGTGTAAGCATCACCCAGGTGGAAAACTTGAGCATTGCAGGTGCTCATAGCCCACTCCCCTTTAGAGCTGACTGCCATTGGGACTTGTCTGGTTACTGGCAGCTTCCTTTGCTTTTTGCCTTTCCTATGTGTTCATCTCTGAATATCAAAATAGAAGAATTTTATTTTCTATTTACTTTTATATTAAAAATAAAAACACTTTGATTTTGTGTGTGTGTGTGTGAGAGAGAGAGAGAGAAAGAGAGGAAGAGAAAGATATATCAGTGTGAGAGGAACATTGATTGGTTGCCTCCCGTATACACCCATGCTAGGTTCAAACCTGCCACCGGGGTATGAGCCCTGACCACCTGGGTAAGTGCCCTGGGTATGAACCAGTGACCTTTCGGTGCATAGGATGGTGCTCAACCAGCTTAGCCATTCCAGCCAGGGCAAAATAGAAGAATTTTAAAAGAAACATTTTAAATCTACTTAAGTTACTGGATTGTGCCTTGAGAACCATTCTCACAGTAACTTATGATATTCCTGCCATTTAAGTAAAAGGGTTTTGGAGGTGCATCTGGGGAGTTTTTTTTTAAAATATATTTTATTGATTTTGTACAGAGAGAAAAGGAGAGAGATAGAGAGTTAGAAACATCAATGAGAGAGAGTCATTGATCAGCTGCCTCTTGCACACCCCCTACTGGGGACATGCCCGCAACCAAGGCACATGCCCTTGACCGGAATCGAACCCGGGACCTTTCAGTCCCCAAGCCGATGCTCTATCCATTGAGCCAAACCGGTTTCGGCACATCTGGGGAGTTTTGTAGCAAAACTTGTTGAAGTGCTGAGGGATTAAAAACTCCTCATGCTTTCTATCATGCACAGCCAGGCTCTCTGAGGTCGTACGGCTAGGTTTCAGTCTTATGGAACCTGTTCCACAAAGATCAGTGGGTTTCCAAGATGCTACTCTCCAGGGATTGAACACATTAGCCTTGTTGAATTCAGCTTTTAGGATACTTTATCTTAAAGCCCGTAGTAGCTCCTGGAGTTAAATAGGTAATAGCATCACATCTCAAAAAAGATTTTATTAGAAGAAACATTGAAAGAATCTTGTTAAATACTAACCACATTATTATAAAATGAAAAAAATGTATGTACATAGTTAAATTTTACACATCCACCAACATTTTCAATGGCCTTAATTTTTTGGCATCTCAGATGATAACAAAAGGTAACACATTTGCTCTAATTCTGAAGAGCAGTAGTTTTAGAAAACCTGATGGTTTAACAAAGTTACCCATTTCCCCAGAGATTCTGGTTCTTGGTCATGAAGGGGATCTGGAAACAAATGCTGTAGGACTTAATTTTTATCCCTTTTTCTTGAACTCATCACCTAGCCAGCCCTCCAGCATGAGACATCTATGCCCTTTGCACCTTTCCCTCTTGCCTCCTTCCTCTTGGCCACTTCACTGAGGACCGTCCAGGGATGTTCCCTCTGACCTGGGAGGGTCTCCCTGTGGTGCCGTGCTTTGTTATTAACAGGAGATGTGCACTGTCTCTTCCAATGTACATATTTCTGTTATAGCTTTGACTCTCAGCCGTTTGCTGGTGAAGAATGTACTTTATTTTTATTATTATTATTTTTTACAGTGACTTTCCCCCCCACGAATGTACTTTTTTTTGGCTTATTGAACTGGCCATAATGTCAGGCTTGCAGGGGAGAGGGAGAAGGGTTGGTGATGGTTCTCTCTGCAGGCCTGGAGGAACAGAGGAGCCCCATCTAGTTCGTTTCATCCAGGCAGTTGGGACCCCCTAAACCCATTTCTTTGAGAACACTAAAATTTCCCAGATCTTTGTCATTTATTATTTCTCCACGATGACCAACCACAAATGTTTAAGAAGGGCGACTCCAGGGGCATTTAGAAATTACTGCCCCCTCTCAGGCAGGTTTCAGTTGATGGTGGCAGCGTTTAAGGACAAAGGAATGTGCCTCCAGTGAAGTGTTGGGGGCGAGTTCTCTACGGGGGGATATGAAGGTCGTGTTCTCAGTCTATTCTGACACTGAATGCGGTTCTGACAGCAGATGGCTCATGCAGCTCAGTAAAACCAGTGTAACTAAAAAAATGTGCGTGCTTTCCTCTTCACCCTTTTAAAAATCTGGATTGCTAATTGACTACAGGTTGGCTACTATGAAAGTACTGTTATATAATGTGTAATTGGTTTAGTTGGTGATGTATGCAATGGGTATTTGTGTTCTAGAGTTCATTCCTTGCATGGACAAGCTGTTTGATGAATCCATACTGATTGGTTCAGGATATACTGCTCGAGAGACTCTCAGGTATGAAATTAAACCCACGATATCAGGTGATGAAATGCGAGGGGTCGTGATTCCTGGCACTTTATACTATGAGCGTTTCAACGAACACTGGCTGTTGGGCCCTCACTCTCTTTGAATTTAGAATTGCAGGAATTTTTAAATGCCTTCAGTTGCTCTTTGTGCTTTAGCTTAAAGGGAAAAATCAGAGTAGTCATTTAGATTTTAACGAAGGTATAACTTTATCTGACTAGCATTCTTTTTTTAAATATATTTTTTATTTTTGCTTCCTATATAATAAATGAATCTTTTGACTAAAACGAGTATTTTATAACCTACCAAGAAGAAAGACGGGAAGAAAACTTTTTGGTCCTGCACAAGGAGCTCAAGTAACACAAATAATATTTTGATGTATTTCCTTCTAGTTTTTATTTTATGCATTTTATAAGTCAAATGTAGTTATGATCATGCTTATTGTTTCTCAAGGAGAAAATTAACATTTAGTCATATTTAAAATTTAAAATTAATCAACATTAGTAATTTTTTGGCTTTAATAAGGGAGGTGTGATGCATCTTTTGAAAATCATGCTTTCCATATGATGTAGACTATTCACTGTTTCTATATAAAAGTTATAAAATAGTAAGACATTCTTTATAATTTGGGGTTGAACCTGCCTGTTGTTGGACATTAGATCATGTCACCGCTGCTGGAAACCCTCCAGTGGCTTTCCCTTGCCATTAGACAAAGACAAGATCCAAACTCTTTAAAAAAAAAAAAAATTATATTTCAGCAGGGAAGGGAGCAAGAGTGAGAGGTAGAAATATCAATGATGAGAGAGAATCATTGATTGGCTGTCTCCTGCACACTCTATACTGGGGATTGAGCATGTGCCCCAACCAGAAATCAAACTGTGACCTCATGGTTCATAGGTCCACTCTCAACCCCTGAGGCATGCTGGCTGGGCAAAACCCAGACTATTGACTGGCATGCAAATCCCGTGGGATTTTGCTCTTCCCTCCCCACTCAAACTTCTGTAGACATACTGGCCTCTCAGCTCCTTGGCTATTCTAGAAAGTTCCCATTCAGGGCTTTGTCTTCCCTGTTTCCTCCATCTGGAAATGTCCTTAGCTTTTTGTCCTAAGGCTGCTTTTTGCCCTTAAGGTCTCAGTGTCAATGTCACCTCAAAGGGACTTTGTTGGGCATCTTCCCACCTGTCTTTCTTACGGTGCTCTTTTCACATCTCCCAAGCACTAATCATTTTATACACTTTATTTCTTTACTTGTGTATTTCCCTTCCTGAAAGTAAGCTTCCTGAGGACAGGGGTTCTGTTTATTTTGGTCACTGTGGTATCCCTGGTATCTAGCCCAATATCTGGCAGGTGTCCAATTGTTTAGAGAGTGAAAGCACTTTATAATCCAGACATTTGTATCTCTATAAAAAGGCCCCTGTACCGGGTAGGTTTACAGTTCTTATGGAAAGTAATACAATAATTAATCATAATACAAAATAAACTGTTTTACATACTTGCAACTATAAACCTATTTTTGCCCTGCCCTGTATATAAGGTATTCATTGATACATACTATTTTATTTTTGAGCAACAAAATCCATTCAGTGCATGATGGAGCTCTTGTTAATTCTGTGTGCTAGTGTTAGTATGACATTCATGAACTTGGAAAGTAAAGATATAAGCACCAAGATGAGAGTGTCAGTTGTGTAGCTGGGGAAACTGGAACGCTGTGGAGTGTGCTGTCCCAGTGGTGGTGTTCCTGGGCAGGTAGTGGAAGGAAGGGTGGCTTGCAGATGTGGTCCTGTGGGGATGTTGAGAAGCACACTAACAGAAGTCTCTTCCCACAGGCCCCTCGCCTACAGCACTCTGGCTGACCTCGTGCACCACGTTCGTCAACATCTGCCCCTCAGTGACCTCTCCCTCGCCGTCCAGCTCTTTGCTAAGAACATTGATGACGAGTCCTTGCCCAGCAGCATCCAGACCATGTCCTGCAAGCTCCTGCTGAACCTGGTGGACTGCATCCGCTCCAAGAGCGAGCAGGAGAGCGGCAATGGGAGAGACGTCCTGATGCGGATGCTGGAGGTACCAGCTCCCCAGAGAGGTCCCCATGCTCTTAATCCCACTTGCTGCTGATCTTGTATCAGTGCTTTACTGGCAAGTTTATGGAGCCGCCACTTTGCCAAGTGTGACCATAGGCGTTTGATTTCTTTGGTTTAAACCCCTGCTTCCCCATTAACTAGTCAAGTGTGTGTGAGTGGGATGTTGAACTTCTTCTAACAGGGATGCTCACTGTCTATTGCACAGGATTGTTATGAGAGACAATAAAATAATACATGAGACCTCTTAGTGCAGTTCCTGGCAAGGGTGCTGAGACACCATATAGCAAAGTGCTCAGGTAGCTGTGAGCATCTCTGGCGAGGTGCCCAGTTGGGGATGTGGGTGAGGGGTAAGTGTGATGCCTGCGCCAGTGGGCAGTTGCATGGACCATCGAGCAGTCTTGGTCCTGCCTGTCCGGCCAGTCACCCGCTGTCCTGAGCGGGTTCCTCACAGGTGCAGTGGGGATAGTGATACATCGATAGTTACCGGAGAGGAAAGATCGCACACTCCCTTTTTTTATACAAAGCCGAATGATTTCAGCAGATGGTTTCAGAGAAAGTTTCTTATCCTATCTTCTGATAGGGTTGTTGACCATTTTTAAAGTAATGATTTTTGTCTTACCTCTCCATCTTCTCATCCTGTTAGGTTTTTGTTCTCAAATTCCACACCATTGCTCGGTACCAGCTCTCTGCCATTTTTAAGAAGTGCAAGCCTCAGTCAGAACTCGGAGCCGTGGAAGCAGCTCTGCCGGGGGTGCCCGCTGCCCCCACAGCTCCGGGCCCTGCCCCATCCCCAGCCCCCGTTCCCACCCCAGCCCCAGCCCCACCCCCTCCGCCTCCCCCTGCCACCCCTGTGACCCCAGCCCCTATGCCTTCCTTTGAGAAGCAAGGAGAAAAGGACAAGGAGGACAAGCAGACATTTCAAGTTACAGATTGCCGAAGTTTGGTAAAAACCTTGGTCTGTGGTGTCAAGACAATCACGTGGGGCATAACGTCCTGTAAAGCGCCTGGTGGTAACTATGCTCTTGAACTATTTAGATGAACAATGTTTTACAGAGTGGGTTTTTTTCACATTGACTTATTATACTCTGTCTTTTCCAGAAGCTCAGTTCATTCCTAACAAGCAGTTACAGCCCAAAGAAACTCAGATTTACATAAAACTTGTGAAATATGCGATGCAGGCTTTAGATATTTATCAGGTAAGGCAGTGCCCTTAAGCCAGGCTATTGAGTATGGAGATTACCCCTTAGAATTAGATATGTTAGTGATGAAACAGATCTTCAGAGTTCTGTTATTTTGGATGGTCTACAGTATTTTTACACCCACGTTGCTTTTGTTCTGTAGCACAGCATTGTGTTTATGGTGAGAATTCTTATTTATAAGTGTCAGTGGATGTATTTTGGGGGGAGGAGGTGTAAATGGAATGTAATAGAAATAAGATTTAAGTTTAGTAAATTTGTTCCTTTTTGGAACTCCTAAGAAAATTGTGTGTTTTTTTTTAATGACAAAAAAATTTTTTTTATTGAGTTTTTACAGAGAGGAAGAGAGAGGGATAGAGAGTTCGAAACATCGATGAGAGAGAGACATCAATCAGCTGCCTCCTGCACACCCCCTAGTGGGGATGTGCCTGCAACCAAGGTACTTACCCTTTACCCTTGACCGGAATCGAACCTGGGACCCTTCAGTCCTCGGGCCGACGCTCCATCCACTGAGCCAAACCGGTTTCGGCTTAAATGACTTTCTAGTCCTGGCTGGGTTGGAGCGTTGTCCATACACTTAAAAAGCTTGTGGGTCCCCAGTTGGGGGCATATATGGGAGGAAACTGATCAATGTTTCTCTCCCCCTCTCCCTCTCCTTCCTCTCTCTCTTTAAAAATAAATAAAAACATCCTCTGGTAAAGGTTAAAAAATTATTTTGTAGAATTAAACTAAGAATAGAGAATTTGAAAGATTTCAGAAGGGTATTTATTATCTAATTCAAATGCTCTGTTTTAAGTATGCAGCTGATCTGAGTAGGTGATGGAATGTATTCAAAGGTGTTTGATTTTAATGCCCATGGTTTGTTATTTTTCTATGCTAGGTTCAGATAGCAGGAAATGGACAAACATACATTCGAGTAGCAAACTGCCAGACTGTTAGAATGAAGGAAGAGAAGGAGGTGTTGGAACACTTTGCTGGTGTGTTCACAATGATGAATCCCTTAACATTTAAAGAAATATTTCAAACTACAGTCCCTTATATGGTGGAAAGAATCTCAAAGAATTATGCTCTTCAGGTATAAAACTCCTTTCTTATTTTCTTTCAACATACATGAATTCTTGGTACTCTGTTTATTTGGAGGGTTTTCTAAATACTGTGTGTAAGAATGTGCTTTTAGAGCAAAATTTAGAGAAATATAACCCCCCCCACCCCCCCAATAAAAAAAATCTGAAGATGCTTTGGACCAGTTTTCATTAGTAGAATTTCAGTATGTGTTAGGTGTAGGTTCTTGGTGTTTGATAGTAAGGATAGAATAACAGATTAAGTACTTGAACTATTCCACTTAAGGCTCAGTAAATCTGTTTCATTTTTTTCTTTTGGTGAAGAATTAATTTCTTGGGGTGTCTGATTTTATGTTTTTGGAGTATATTTCTCTTAAAACTGCTTTGGGGAAGGAATTATTTTTTTGTCACCCTTTTTTCTTATTTTGATAGATTGTTGCCAATTCCTTCTTGGCAAATCCTACTACCTCTGCTCTGTTTGCTACAATTCTGGTGGAATATCTCCTGGATCGCCTGCCAGAAATGGGCTCCAACGTGGAGCTCTCCAACCTGTACCTCAAGCTGTTTAAATTGGTCTTTGGCTCAGTCTCCCTCTTTGCAGCTGAAAATGAACAAATGCTAAAGGTAAAGCTTATTTAGGTTCAACTAGTACTTTGTCTTAGGGTTTGTTATTGCTTAAGTCTTGTTTTCACTTTTGAACAAAAACTGGAATGGCTCTTTTTATATTTGTAAACTGCCTTTTGAGTTAAAATATTTGCAACAAATAGGGCCAAGTATGGAAAACATTCTATTTATTTCTAAGCAGAGCTTAATTTATCTGGTGATTTAAAATGAAAATTTCACAACTCCTATGGTAGGCAGTGGGTTATCATTAACATGCTACCATTAGTTTTCTTTTTTAAATTCAGTTTCTTTTTTCTGGTTTACACAAGTAATATTAGAAGCTCATTATCCTTATTTTAAAAATTAAGTGATGCAAAAGATTATAGAAGGGAAAATGTCTTCACTTACCCCTCAAATCTGATGAAATATATCAGCCATTTTCCACTTTAACTTCGTGGCAGTACATAAAATTCCTGAATGGGAATGTTTAGATCAAGAATTCTAACCATTTGTACTCCTTAATTCAGATAAACTTGGAGGAATGTATCTCCAACATGTTTATAAGGACTAATCTTGTATAATTTGATCTTATCAATTGTTTGAATCTAGAAAAGGGGTAGAAACAAACTTGTGGTTAAGTCACCCTTTAAAAGTGGCAGATGACACGACAAAAACCTTGTAAACATTCACTTCCATTTAGGGCAAAATTTTAATCTTATAGAAAGTTGAATGTTATCACCAGTGGAGTCTGAAAAGAGATGGGGAAAATTTGAAGCTGTAAATAAGATCCTTTTTTTTTTTTTCTAGAGTAAAAGTACAAATAGTGATAAAAAGCAGCAGTAATCTGTGCTTTTATGTGATGGTTTTCTTAGTCTTTTTCAGTTACACAGTAATCTGTTAACAACCTTAACATTACTTTTCTGTCATGGAAGAAAAATACTTGATTAAAAAAAAAAAAAGTACTTAATTGTAATGTGTCCAAATAACTTTGTATGGTCAAATAATTCAATTTTTGCTGACATTAGATATAACTATACAGAATGACAACAAAACAAAACCTAATGGGGGAAAAAGACTAAGGGCAAGATGTTCAAGAAAAACTTTGAAATCATAAATTCATAAAACTTTTTGTCTAGAGAACACTTATTCTGTAAAATAAATATGCCATATACAGTAACAAGTTTGGAATTGATTTAGTGATTATACCAACAGTTTACAGTCCACAATTCATTTTAAATATACCTGCAAGAAAGTATCTCATTAAATTTAACCTGTCACATGTCAAAACTAGGATTTGAAGTACACAATAAAAAACCCAATCTGGCTTAAAATGTTAACTAAAGATATTGTAAGCTAATAAAGTGCTTTTTTATTAAAGAAATATCCATTTTTTGATCAAGTCTTCCAAAACCTTATCATAAATGTCTTTTGAGGCTCTTCCAAACTTTACATATTTGATTGATAGGCAAGTTTAGTTCCTTTAGATTACTTGTTGCATTTAGAGTGTCATAGGAAACAGGCTTCTTTCATCTTGTTGGATAATTTTTTTATTTTTTATTTTTTATTATTTATTTTTGGATTATTTAGTCTTATACATGAGTGACTATATTCATGAGAACTGCAGAGCTGACAGATAGGAACCTATTAAATGCTGCTTTCACACTCAAACTGGTGGAAACCAACATATATTTTAAGAGTAATTAATTTGAGTCGAATAAAAGTTGGCAACTTCTTGTTTTGTTTTTCTTTTTCTTTTCTTTTTTTTTTTAAATTCCCATTTCACTGCCATTACCAGGAGCATTTTATTTATTTTATTTTATTTTATTTTTTATTTTTTAAATATATTTTATTGATTTTGTACACAGAGGAAGTGAGAGAGATAAAGAGTTAGAAACATCGATGAGAGAGAGTCATCGATCAGCTGCCTCTTGCACACCCCCTTCTGGGGATATGCCCGCAACCAAGGTACATGCCCCCGACCGGAATCGAACCCGGGTCCTTCAGTCCCCAAGCCGATGCTCTATCCATTGAGCCAAACCGGTTTCGGCTTGTTTTGTTTTTCAACAAATTTATAAGAATGACCTTCTGTTCCGTCTGATTGCAATGAATGTTTAGCACAGTTCTTGAGGATGTGGATGCGCCTCATTTAGAGCCTACTAACCTGCCTTTTTTCTATCCTGCAGCCCCACCTGCACAAGATTGTGAACAGCTCCATGGAGCTCGCACAGACTGCCAAAGAGCCCTACAACTACTTCCTGCTGCTTCGGGCCCTATTCCGCTCTATTGGGGGTGGCAGCCATGATCTCCTGTATCAGGAATTTTTGCCTCTTCTTCCAAACCTCTTGCAAGGTCAGAGCAATGATTTTGGTTGACTTTTAGCCTTGTGTGCGTGCTTGGTCTGGCTGCCCTTGGCTGCTGGGGTTCATCCTCTGTACCCATTGAAGGTCATGGTGAGAAGATAATGTATATCCCCCACAGAGAGAGGGCGAGGGAGAGAGAATGAGAGTGAAGCCCATGTTCATTCTCTTTAAAGTCAGTGGGACTTTGAAAGGTGCGTCCCCCTCCCCATTCAGTTCTGGTCTCTTCCTCTACACTCAGAGTTGAATGAGAGTTGGAAGGTTTTAGTTTCCTCAGTTAGGACTTGGTTGTATTTTTAAAGCATTTGGTAAGCAAGTTTAGAAAGTTTCTTGTGGTTTTGTAACATGAATCCCTAGATTTGAAAGAGAATCAGAATAAGAACGGAAAATGAGTTATAAAGCTGATTTATAAGTTTATATTTTTATTTAGTTGCTAATTTATACAACCAGAATTCAGTAATCTATATATATAAAAGACTAAGTGATCATCTGACTGGCTGGTAGGTATGAAGCACACTGACCACCAGGGGTCAGACAAAGGGGATTGTGGATGCAGTTAAGAATAGGGTTAGTTAATATAGGAGCTTATAAGGTATAATAAGTCTTCCTATCATCATGTTGATGTATATAATAAAAGTGTACCAGTTATTTTGTATAGTTAACTTTGGCCTATGTCTGGATGGCAACTTCACCTCTGACTGTTGCACACCATTATTAGGACTGAACATGCTGCAGAGCGGCCTGCATAAGCAGCACATGAAGGATCTGTTCGTGGAGCTGTGTCTCACGGTGCCTGTACGGCTGAGCTCTCTGTTGCCATATTTGCCCATGTTAATGGATCCCTTAGTGTCTGCTCTCAATGGCTCTCAGACGTTGGTCAGCCAAGGCCTGAGGACTCTGGAGTTGTGTGTGGACAACCTACAGCCCGATTTCCTGTATGACCACATTCAGCCAGTACGAGCAGAGCTCATGCAGGTAAGTCTGGTTTTCCTTAGTGTCAGCAGAGGGCGCTAGGTGCTCACATTAGTTCTTACTGCAGATTTAGGCCATCCCGCAGTGACAGGCCTCTGTTGAGCTCTCCATGCTCTGTGGTGGACTGTCTGCAGGATGAAGTGAAGTTTTCAACTTACTTTGTGCACCTTCTGGCTTATGACAATATGTAAAGAAATACTAAGTATTGAGTGACTATTTGTTTCGTAGTACTGTCCTTTTTTTGGAGGCTTTTACAGGTGTCATGTTCATTTAGTTGGTGACTTACAAAGGCAGGTATTATGGTCACTGTTGCTACCAGGAGATCCTTTCTTTATTCACAAATGATCTTGAGCTACATAGTACAGAGATGCAGATTATTAAGGGGGGAAAGCATAGCTATCTGCAATCATTTTATATGTAGACTGAAGCCCTGATGCACGCAATTCGTGCACTTTAGGGGTTCCCTCAGCCAGGCCTGTGCTCTCTCGCAGTCCAGGAGCCCTTGGGGGATGTCTGACTGACGGCTTAGGCCTGCTCTCTTGCCATGGAGGCAGGAGAGGCTCCCGCCACTGCCATTGCATTTGCCAGCTGTGAGTCCCGCTTCTGGCTGAGCGGAGCTCCCCCTGTGGGAGCACACTGACCACCAGGGGGCAGTTCCTGCATTGAGCGTCTGCCCTCTGGTGGTCAGTGCATGTCATAGCAACCCATCATTCTGCCATTTGGTCAATTTACATATCACCGTATTTTCCGGCGTATAAGACGACTTTTGAAACAAAAAAAGGTCAACTGAAAATTGGGGGCAAAAGACCAAAATTGCACAAAAATTACCTGCAGATCTTGACGGCAAAGTAAGTCTTTTCTTTGAAGTGGGGGTTAGTCTTATACAGCGAATATAGGCCTAAACCTATGTTTTAACTGTAAAATTAGGGGGTTGTCTTGTATGCTGGAAAATACTGTAGCCTTTTATTATATAGGATATTTTTAACAGTCTTAAAAATTTTTTAATGTAACTGATTTGTTTTTAGAGAGAGGAAAGGGGGGAGAGAGAGAGAGAGAGACAGAGAGAGAGACAGAGAGAGAGAAAGAAACATCAATTAGTTTCCTTCTACATGTGCCCTGTCCAGGGATCAAACCCCAAATTTGGATATATGTACCCTGATCAGGAATGAACGCACAGCCTTTTGGTGTACGGTTGACATGCCAACCAATTGAGCCACACTGACCAGGCAACATTTTGTATTCTTTGTTCATTAGAGTTCATATGTCAGATGCCAGGTTTTTCCTTCATGTTTTGCTGCTGTTATTTATTTTTAAGGTGGTTGCTAATTGTTAGAGGTTTATGCTACCTGTTTGCTCATGTGCCCCATTAGCATAGAGTATTTGATCCCACACTGGGATCAGAATTCTGATTATATGATGGGGACTCAGTAACCCTAAAGGACAGAAGTCTTTGGCAGAATAGATTGGAGATGGCAGCTTGGAAGAATTGACTCAAGCGTGGGCAAGCACCATGTGGGAGAGGGGGCAGGGAGGGGTCCTCCAGCCTTTGCCATTCTGTGAGGCAGACAGCCTTAGGGAGAGACAGGGTCCAGCCTGCTTTTGGAGGCGCAGTCACCTATCCACTAGTCAAGTGGGATAGCTGTCTTTCTTTAGCTCCATCAACCAGCTAAGTCTACATGAGCATTTGGAGATCAGAGGCACAGAAGCACTCATTTCCACTGCCTACTCCAACCTGGGGGGTAGAGCCGAGATCACTTATGAAAATAAGTGAGTATTCGGTGGGCAGGTAGAAGGGATAGAGGAGAGGGGACCAGACAACACCCCTCAGCAGTCCTTACGGAGAAACCTCATTGGAGCTACAGGCACATAAGAGATATTGGAATTTTGCTTTAGAGGAAAGTACCAAGATTTTTTGTTGATTGTTGCTTGACACTAATATTGGGCATTGTTTCAGAAGATGATTTAAGAAATAGACTTTAATAACGAGCTATGATAATTTTCAAGATATGATAATTTAGCTGGGAAAATGGAAAATGGACAGTTTTGGCAAACAGTTGAGTGTGTGTGTACAAGGTGCACATTATTTGTTCTTCCTATAATTCAGGTCCCAACATGATCCACATTTTCCCCCTTTGCCATCATCCTTCCTAATGTATGAGATATTTTAGATATATGATTTGATTTATATATCGTATTTTAAAGTTATAAAACCTAATAGAAGTAAAATTTTGAGAACTTGCCATCTAACCTCAGGGTGAGAACTTACCAATAAACCACATTTCTCTCTAATCTCCTCCCAGTCCCATTTTATAAAGATGCCTAAGCTATATATTGCTTAGTTTTCTTGCTTTTGAGCTCTGCAGAATTTACTATATGCTACCATTTGTACTTCAGGAGCATGGAAGAATGTTTATATTTGTCTATGCATTTTTGTAAAGACATAAACTTTTTTTTCTGGGAGAATACATAAGATTAATAACATTGGTTTCCCCTAAGAAGGGGAATTGTACGTTTGGGGGAAAGAGAAGAAATAAATTTTGTTGTATAGTCATTTATAACTTTTGGGTTTTAATTTATGAGCCATGTGAATCCATTACCTTGAAAGGATTTTAATGAAAGTGTGTTGATTTCTAGGCTTTATGGCGCACTTTACGTAATCCTGCTGATAGCATTTCTCATGTAGCCTATCGTGTACTTGGTAAATTTGGTGGCAGTAACAGGAAGATGTTAAAGGAATCTCAGAAGCTGCACTATGTTTTGACTGAAGTTCAAGGCCCCAGTATTACAGTGGAGTTTTCCGATTGTAAAGCATCTCTTCAGCTTCCAATGGAGAAGGTAAATTTGAAAGTCTCTGGGAGCTTCTTAATCCTAATAATAAAAACCTAATATGTTAATTGTCCAATCATCTAGTCCAATCAATCAAAGTGTTATATGCTAATGGTATGCTAAGGATGCTCAACTGCTCGCTATGATATGCACTGACCACCAGGGGGCAGACACTCTGGTAGGTTAGCTTGCTGCTGGGGTCTGGCCTATTGGGACTAAGCAAGAAGGGCAGGACACTCCCTGGAGCCCTCCTGCAGTCCCTCCCCGACTGGCCAACCTCCTGTGTCCCTCCCTGATCATGTGCTGGTGGTGTCCCTCGGCCTGGCCTGCACCCTATCATAATTTTGGGCTGAGGGACAACACTCCATACCCGCCCAGTGCATGAATTTTGTCCACCGGGCCGCTAGTGATACTAGAAGTTTCTTTTTAAGAATTCCTATTTGAAAATATGTGAATAAAACATGTACTCTTTTTGTGAGGGAATTTCTAACTTGAAGAAGAATGAGATTTATTTAGAGACCAGATAAGTGGGTGAGGGAGTTTTCATACCACCAGGAGGCCAGTGGAGGGGTGTTACCCCTGATGCTTTGGACCGTGGAGCAGGTCTGTCTTTCCTGAGGGATCAGAAGGTGATGCCCTGCCCACCAGGACCTGGAACTTAGTGTTTTTTTTATTTGTTTGTTTGTTTTTTAATACATTTTATTGATTTTTACAGAGATGAAGAGAGAGGGATAGAGAGTTAGAAACATCGATGAGAGAGAATCATCGATCAGCTGCCTCCTGCACACCCCCACGGGGATGTGCCCACAACCAAGGTACATGCTCTTGACTGGAATCGAACCTGGGACCTTCCAGTCCACAGGCTGATGCTCCAACCGATCTAAGCCAAACCGGTTTCGGCGAACTTAGTGGTGGTTGTTTTTTTTTGTGTGTGTGTGTTTTTTTAAAAATGTTTTTATTGATTTCAGAGAGAGGAAGGGTGAGAGAGAAGGGCGGAGGTAGAAACATCAATGATGAGAGAGAATCATTGACAGGTGGCCTATATGCCCCCTACTGGGTATGTGCCCTGACTGGGAATTGAATCCGCCACCTTTTGGTGTAAGGGGTGATGTGCCTCCAACTGAGACACGTGAGCGAGGGCGGGAGAAGCCAGGTTTTGAAGATAGGCTTCTTCAGTCCTCCATATGGAAACTTATGGGCTTGTGGAGCTCCTTTCCCAGCAGGCGGCATCTCAGGGCCACGGCATGTCCGGTGAGCCAAAGGCGTCGACTGTGCAAAGGGAATGAGCAGTGAGGCCAACCCCAGGGCCAGTAAAACAGTCATTTATTTTTTTCATGGGTAATTGGCTCATAGCTTACATTTATTCTTAAAAATAAAATTTCTAAAGTTATCCTCACATGATTTATTACCTATTAATGACCAGATTAGAGGCAGTAGGAGAAACTACAGTTCTGCTGTGCCCCAAAGACTCAGACACACGTCTGGGGAGATGTGGTGAGAAGCTGTATCACACCAAGTGGCCCTGTGTGCTTTGTCGCCTGGGGGAGTACAGGGCTCTGTCCTGTTGGCTCCTTTTCTGGCTCCTCACACAGAGCCTGGATAAATGTTTAATCTTTGATACAGATTAGTTCTTTGGTATATATGTATATAATTATCATTAAGTTAGTATCTTAGCTGTTAAAAGCTTCAAATTATTTTTCTGTGTGATTGTGCTTCCCCTACTTGTCTGGTCAATTTCATTGAAATGAAAAGTATAAAAATATGAGTGTAGCTATATAATAAGTGTTCTGAAAAAAAGATGTAAACCTTTTTCTCTTTTAAAGAGGAATTTAATGAAAACTTAGGAAAGTTGTTTTTTAGTTTTGAACTTAAACTCGGGAAAGTCTGCGGTCTGCAGAAAGTTCATTATTCTCTTGAGGATCTTGATAAGTTTGTAGATGACCAAATGTCTAGTTTAATCCAGCAAATCTACCTCATGGACTCTTATGGGCTCATTTAATTTCTGGAACCTCCCATTGTCTGTTTAAGCACAAAATTAGTAACTCCATTTTACATTTTAAATTGAACTGTGCAGCGCCTTATTCGTAATATTTCTATCGCCTTCTCTGGAGGTCTTACAGGGATACTCGCTACCCTCTGTAGGTCCCACTCTGCTCACTTCAAGAGAAAAAAATATGCATTAAGATTCTTCTGGGAGTTGCAAATGCTTTCAGTGAAAGCCTTTCAAGGACATGTAATTTGGAACCAACTATAGTTTTTGTGTTTATTTGTTGTCACAGGCCATTGAAACCGCCCTGGACTGCCTGAAAAGTGCCAACACTGAGCCCTACTACCGGAGGCAGGCGTGGGAAGTGATCAAGTGCTTCCTGGTGGCAATGATGAGTCTAGAGGACAACAAACATGCTCTCTACCAGCTCCTTGCACACCCTAAGTATGTCGGTAATTTAATTCTCTGCATTTTCATTCTTCTTAGATAAAATATCTAATGAGAGTAATAATAAGTGGTAGTAATAATAAGTGGTGTGAATTTTAATGTATAACAGGTCTACAGCTGCTTTTAAGTAATAGCTTTTTCCATTGTTATTTGATCAATGATGGAGTTACTTTTTAGAATTTGGCTTATCTATATACATAAAAGGCTAAGTGACCGATGGGAACATTCGACTTACCGATTGGTACATAGGACGCACATTAGCAATTTAAAAATAGACGTTAACTCCGTGCATGTGTGATACAGAGTGGATATTATTGAAATCCCCTATGAAATGATTTGTAATGGATCTATTATTGAAGTTATCTTTGGAAATAGTATATCTATAGATAATATTAAAAGTATATCTAAACGTGTGATTCTTTGCCCTAAAAATGAGCACATTCATAAATTAAGTGAAATTTTGGATATACCCGATGGAGATTTTCACACCTATTTGAGTAATGATTCCATCGATTCAATAGATGATGCTGAAAAGGATAATTTTGCCATCGAGTTTCATAATAGTATTACTCCTTTGGGAATGCTGTATCATAAATTAAAATTGAAAGTAGGTGCAATCATCATGCTACTGAGAAATCTTAACAGTAAATGGATCTTTGTAATGATTCTAGATTTATTATCAAAAGATTCTGACCTAACATAATCAAAGCTGAAGTATTAACAGGATCTATGGAAGGAGAGGTTGTTCTGATTCCAAGAATTTATTTGTTCCAGTCTGACACTGGCCTCCCATTTAAATTAATTTGAAGACAGTTTCCTGTGATGCCAGCATTTGCAATGACTATTAATAAATCACAAGGACAAACTCTAGACAGAGTAGGAATATTCCTACTTGAACCCTTTTTCGAACATGGTCAGTTATATGTTGCTTTCTCTCAAGTTCGAAAAGCGTGAGATGTTAAAGTTGTAAATACTTCATCAAAAAGGAAATTATGCAAGCATTCTGAAAGTGTTTTTACTCTTAATATTGTGCGCAGGGAGATATTGAGTAAGTTTAATCAATTTATCAGTCATTGTTTTTATCAGTGTTGTTATATCATGTTTTTGTTATTTTTATGTCATGTTTTTGTTGTTTTTATATCGTTATTTTTAAAAATTAATTTATATATTTCCATACACATTTTACTAATTTTCTTTCATCTCTGACACTTCTATTATAGAGAAAAGGTGAATAGTGAAATTAAAATATTTCTTTAATTTCCTTTCAATATGCACAAATCTGTGCACCGGGCCACTAGTTTAATTATAAAAGATAAATTCAAACATCAACCTAAAATGAAATATAAAAAATTGAATCTGCTACCTTTTTATAATTTCCCTCTGATCCATTGCCTGTGCTCCTATCAGGTAGAACATATTTAATGTCTCTTGAATCATTAGTCATAAGTGTTCATACTGAAATTAAAGCAGATAAATTAATTCACTCAGTCCTATCTGAATGAGGAAGGAGGGTAGGTTAAAATAAAAAAAATAAGTCATGGTGAAGCCATCAGTTCAGGACTTTGGTGTTGTGATGGTGGATTAAATTTTGTCTTCCAGCTTTACAGAAAAGACCATACCTAATGTCATCATATCACATCGCTACAAAGCACAAGACACTCCAGCTCGGAAGACATTTGAGCAGGCTCTGACCGGGGCTTTCATGTCTGCAGTCATTAAAGATCTTCGGCCCAGCGCCCTGCCCTTTGTAGCCAGCCTGATCCGCCACTACACAATGGTGGCAGTTGCCCAGCAGTGTGGTGAGTGGGGCCAAGGAACTGGTTATTTGACTTCAAAAACATGGTCAGGACAAGGAGTTTCAGAGAAGCTGAGGTTGGCTGATTGATTTTTTGGCCTTTATTTTCTAATTTTCCACTTAAACACATTGAAAAAGATCATTGGTATTTCATTGATGGGTGCTGTATTGTGAACATTGTTTCCAACTATTAGCTATAAACTATACTCAGTATTTTGGCCCTTTGTTTTTTATGAACAATGGGGTTGGATAGGCTTGGATGTGTAAAACAGAGGCAGTTTGCAGCTACACTTATTGCTGACCTTCCTCCGTGTGTTTTCCACCGTCGCCTGTCTGCTCTTAGCCAGCCCCTTGAAGGCTCCCTTGCAGTGCTCATGTCTGCTCCTGGCATGTCATCTCTCCTCCATGCTTTCTCTCTGCCTGGAATAGCTACGTGCTTCTGCTGCAGGGGTTCTCAGGCGCTGGATGTGCAGACAGATTTTGTCTCCTTGGTTTTAATTTTTAAGCCACCACAGACTGGTGCTTTAGTAAAAGACAGTAGGACTGTCAGGGCTCCCCAGCGCTACCTAAGTTTCTGAACACTTACTCCCAACTTGTGTGCCTCCTCCCAGCCTGAGGCTGGCCGGCGGACTCCGTGAGGGGCACTGCACTCGGCGTTCCTCAGAGCCTCACCCTGGAGGACGATGAGGGCTTTCTGGAGCGCTGTAGAACATGTGGGACTTCCCCTCCTAACTCTTCTTGGCCTGAGCAGTTGGTACTGTACAATTTAGCACTTAGATTGTTTCTCAGTGTTTCCTCTGTATTAACATTCACTTTACAGAAGATCTGTAAGCCTTTTTAATAATTCCCAGCTTGCTGGTTCTTGGTGTGTATGTTGGGTGTCATAGCTGGGTGCTGTTGCTTTTTTTGTGTGTGAGCTGTTGCTTTTGATTGTTATTTGTATGTCAGGAATGTACAGAGGGTGCCCCATAGTCATTACCATGCTCTGCCCTTTAGCCTGTTTAATGACTTTAAAAAGAAGGTATCTGATTGTGGTTCTCTCTTTTTTATTTTATTTAAAGTTGTCCATGATGCCGAAACCATAGATTAGTGGAGTTTGGCTCAGTGGATAGAGTGTCGGTCTGTGGACTGAAAGATCCCAGGTTCAATTCCGGTCATGGGCATGTACATTGGTTGTGGGCACATCCCCAGTAGGGGGTGTGCAGAAGACAGCTCTCTGATGCTTCTCTCTCATCAATGTTTCTAGCTCTCTATCCCTCTCCCTTCCTCTCTGTGGAAAATCAATAAAATATATTAAAAAAAATATAGTTGGCCATGAGAATATTTTAGGAGAAAGAGAAACTATTTAAAAAAAATATTTTTATTGATTTCAGAGTGGAAAGGAGAGGGGGAGAGAGAGAGAGAAAAATAACTGATGAGAGAAAACCATTGATCAGCTTCCTCCTGCACACCCTTAGTGGGAATTGAGCCATTGTGCCCTTGACTAGAATTGAACCCGGGACCTTTCAGTCTACAGGCCGACACTCTATCCACTGAGCCAATCTAGCAAGTGGTTCTCATTTTAAAGTGATACATTTCTGACTTATGATTGAGGAAAAATGAAAATAATACAGTGTATAATGGAAAATATTCAGAAAAATAACCTTAGTGTAAATCAGACTCCTTAGTTTAAAAATATTAACAGAAGTTGGGCTAAAGTATTAAGCTCCTAACCTCCAAGAAAAGAAAATGAGGTACTTTTGCACTTGGAGGGACAAGAATGTTGGTAGCGAACACTCTTCTCTCTCATGTGCCCTGTGCTCTCCTTCAGGTCCTTTCTTGCTGCCTTGCTACCAGGTGGGCAGCCAGCCCAGCACAGCCATGTTTCACAGCGAAGAAAACGGGTCAAAAGGAATGGATCCATTGGTTCTCATTGACGCCATAGCTATATGTATGGCATATGAAGAAAAGGAACTTTGCAAGATTGGAGAGGTGGCTCTCGCTGTGATATTTGATGTTGCCAGTATCATCCTGGGCTCAAAGGAGAGGGTAAGGCCGGATTGAGGATTGTTTTCTCTTTGTGGGGTTTGTACCTGAAGGTGTCATTCTAGAAACTGGTAGTTTAAGAATTGCAGTAACACATTAAGGTTTGTGTTTGTTTTTCTCCGCAGGCATGCCAGCTGCCTCTGTTTTCTTACATCGTGGAGCGCTTGTGTGCGTGTTGTTATGAGCAGGCCTGGTATGCAAAGTTGGGGGGTGTGGTGTCCATTAAATTCCTCATGGAGCGGCTGCCTCTCACTTGGGTTCTCCAGAACCAGCAGACATTCCTCAAAGCGCTTCTCTTTGTCATGATGGACTTAACTGGAGAGGTAGGTGTTGGTGCCTCCAAACCTAACCAAGCTGTCTCAACAAGCTGATTTGCCTGGAGAATAGGTAGCAAGAGTCATTTTTGCAAATTTGCTCTCCTAAAAGCTTAGGTTTCATAACAGCACCTTCAATGAGAGGACAGATCAGAACCCCTCTAGGCTTTGTCTGGTTATCAGATACCTTTCTGTCTTCATAAGGAGTAGTCATGCCAGAGAACTTAGCACAGAACAGCTGTGACCTGTGAAGAAGCACCACTCCTCAGTCTTGCCTTGGGGCTCAGTAGTGCATATGCTCCAGCATTTTCACAGATGCTGCATTCTTTATGATCCTGGATGCAGGTAGAATATCTGGGCATTGCCAGCTTATTTGTTTGGTCAATACAAAGATCCTGTCTACACCACATTTTCCTTTCTGAGTGGCACACAGGAATTACCTATAAGTACCTAACGGAAGTGATGAATGAGTCTTACTAGATTAGCTGGCATGCGGGCGTGAACCCCCCTAGAGACAGTGTTGACGGCAGGCAGGTTGCACAGGAGAAATGGGTGTCCTGGGCAGCATTGTTCCCTTTTCTATCTAAGGAGTCCTTGTCCTGCAGGTTTCCAATGGGGCAGTTGCCATGGCCAAAACCACCCTGGAGCAGCTGCTGATGAGGTGTGCGACACCGTTAAAAGATGAGGAGAGAGCGGAAGAGATTGTGGCAGCTCAGGAAAAGTCGTTTCACCACGTGACACACGACTTGGTTCGAGAAGTCACCTCTCCAAATTCCACTGTGAGAAAACAGGCTATGCATTCACTGCAAGTTTTGGCCCAGGTCACTGGGAAAAGTGTGACAGTGATAATGGAACCCCATAAAGAGGTGAGATTTCTGTCACCAGAACTAGGGTAACGTGTGCAAAACTTTTTCCCCCCTTCAAATCTGAGATGGAGAGGATATATAATTTATAATTTTGTGTTCGCTTTACAGAATGCTATTACATATGCTGTTTTTAACCTCAGATATGTGAAAATCAATGTCTTATATTAATGGATCTGTTGGTAATTGTCACTGTCAAGAGGATAGAAGATTGGTTTCCTGGATCAGTATAGCACAGTCTGGTAGTTTTGTGTTTGTATTAAAAGAGGTTACTCAGAAGCATTAGGAATGAAGTGTATCAGACACCCATGGCCCAGTTTTAGTACATGAAACATCTCTCTGTCACCTAACTAAAAGACATCTGTAATAACCTTTCATCTCTTATGGTTTTCAAATTGGTAATTGCTTTAGAATATTGTGATGAGAGCCTTTTTGAGGGGCATGTGCTCAGTTGTATTTACTCCTTGCCTGTCCTAGGTCCTCCAGGATATGGTCCCACCTAAGAAGCATTTGCTCAGACACCAGCCTGCCAATGCACAGATTGGCCTGATGGAGGGGAATACGTTCTGTACCACATTACAGCCCAGACTCTTCACAATGGATCTTAACGTGGTGGAACATAAGGTGTTCTACACAGAGGTAGGGGGGTGGTGGTACTCGTGGTGTGGATGGTGATGACGTGTGTCTGGTAAACTGTCTTTGTGCACGAAGCCTGGTCAGGCAGCACTCAGAGAAGGCCTGGGGGGTGACCACAGGGAACCAGCAATAGCCTGGCACAGCACTTGGCACAGGTATGTTACATCAGGAATTGGGGAGAAGGTGGGCATAGTGATTGCAGATGTTCAACAGAAGGTGGGTGTTTCACCCTAGCCAGTTTGGCTCAGTGGATAGAGCGTTGGCCTGTGGACTCAGTGTCCCAGGTTTGATTCTGGTCAAGGGCACATTCCGGGGTTGCAGGCTCGGTCCAACGTGCAGGAGGCAGACAATAAATGATTTCCTCTCATCATGGATGTTTTTATCTCTCCCTTCCTCTCTGAAGTCAATAAAAATATATTTAAAAAAAAGGAGGGTGTTTCCTGAGTCCTTTGAACTCTATTAGCCCTCTAACAAGGAACCTTGCTCTTCAGAGCCTTCAAGTTGTAATCTAGAGCTAAGACTGTACCATCTACTTTAGTCACTGTCCCATCTGTTGGTGCTCAGAATAAGACGGCACAAACAGTGGCAACCGACTGTGTTAATTAATCACTTAAACGTGCCAGGCACTGTTGAGAGACCTTACTTCACATGAATGCCCTCTCTAGCTCTGGTCTCCTGAAGGTACAGAAACAGCCTGAGTGCTTGGTATGCACCTCAGGTCACAGCAGAGAAGCTGCAGTCATAGGAACCATGACTCTTATTTTAGAGCAGGGGTCCTGATCACTGCCTTGTCCTGCCAGGTTCTCGTGCTGTTTAGTGCACTTGACTTGTCCCTTGATTCAAGATAATGGGCAGATGCAGATGGCATCTTCAAGTATTTGTTACTGTAAACTCTCTAGTTTACAGTGTGTAGACAGTAATAAACAGAAATTAAACATTAGATACAGCCAAATTATAAACATTCTTTTTTTTTTTTTTTTTTAATGTTTACCCCTGAAGATATTTTTTTCCATTTACTTATAGTGAAAGTAGGCGGGAGGAACCAGGTGAGAGAGAGAGAAACATGGATGTGAGAGAAACACATGGGTTGGTTTCTCCCACACCTGACTTGGGGCGGGGATGAACCTGAAACCGAGGTACATGCCTTTGACCTGGAATCAAATTCTTTTTTTTTTTTTTTTTTTTTAAATATATTTTATTGATTTTTTTACAGAGAGGAAGGGAGAGAGATGGAGAGTTAGAAACATCGATGAGAGAGAATCATCGATCAGCTACCTCCTGCACACCCCCCACTGGGGATGTGCCCGCAACCAAGGCACACGCCCTTGACCGGAATCGAACCCGGGACCCTTCAGTCCCCAAGCCGACGCTCTATCCATTGAGCCAAACCGGTCTCGGCTGGAATCAAATTCTTTAGAATTGATGTCAGTTTGTTAGTTAATTGTGTTGTGGGATGTGTGGAAGATTGCTATGCTCTTTTATTTGTAAGATTATTGTGTCTTTACAGTAAGAGAAGGCTAAATTGCATTGCTTTATCTTTTGCAGCTTTTGAATTTGTGTGAGGCTGAAGATTCAGCTTTAACAAAGCTGCCCTGTTACAAAAGTCTTCCATCACTCGTGCCTTTGAGAATTGCAGCACTAAGTAAGTTCATATAAATCTGAAACAAGTTACTGGGGACAAAAGTGAAAGGGGGCAGTGGCCTTTTATGTTGTTTAATTTTTATTTTTTTATTTTTGTGTTGTTTTTAAGGTGGGATCAGAAACTATGTGTATTTATCAAACTAGATAATGAAATGTCAGTGGATTATTTAGATTGTTAGGATTTAAATAATTTCTTATTCTATAGTAAACTGGATTTTACTACCTAATAAACTATTTATAGTTCTCCTATGAACCTAATATTCTGGTTTATGAGAATTGTCATACTGTTCATATATTAGCATTTTCATCCAACTCAGAGTATTTAGTAAGATATACAATATTCTTTATAGACTTGGTAATGATTTAGAAGCATCTGAGAATCCTGCTAGCACTAGATTTTCATGAATGTTAGTTATCAGTGTTTAGTACAGGAATTGTGTTAAGTTTAGAAAAATATACTAGACCAGTACTCACTCTTGTGCTTAGAAACAGTCATTTCCCCCCCTTTTGCTAATACCCAATACAGGTTTTTTAAGTTGACTTTGTCTCTTGATCTGTTGATATTTATACCCTTAAATTTTTGTCAGATTCCTTGAATTGGCGATAGAGAAGTTGAGAGACAGAGAAAATAATATCCAAGCTTGAAGATGGGGCTGGGCCATTTCAGACAAAGCAAGCCAGAGTGAGGGAGGTGCAGAGCAGGTTTGCCAGATTCTCACATCTGAATTGGGATTTTTCCTTTGGGGAACCCTCATACATTCCTCTTAGCAATATAGTTATTCCTCTTGCTAAGATGTTCCCTCTCCTCTTTTTTGTTGTTGTTAAGCCTCACCTGATGATGTTTTTTTCTGTTGATTTTTAGAGAGTGTGGAAGGCGGGGGAGACATCAATGTGAGAGAGACACATTGATTAGTTGGCTCGCACATGAGCCCCAACCAAGGTTTATGCCCTTGATCAGGAATCGAACCTGTGACCCTTTGATGCACTGGCCCGATGGTCTTCCACTGGGCCACCCCAGCCAGGGTTAGGCTGTTGTCTCCCAAGGAGCATAAGATTGAGGTGTGTCCCTTTTCCTCAGAATATTTGTATTTTCAAAGTCTCTCAAGTTAGGAGGAGGCTGCTGCCTGATTAGATGTGAATAGTGGAGAGAAGCCTGGCTATGTGTGTCTTCCTTTCATCATGGCCATGCACTCTTCATGAATTCAGCAAGCATCTGCCCACAGGCCAGCCATGCTCACCCTGTATGAAGATGTCTTGGGGGCAGCAGTGTCATTGGGGACCTTCTTTCTGCCCTCTTCAGCCCTCTGTCCTCTTTCTTCTAACTGGACAATGTAAAATTTGCCATGGCCCTTTTGGCTGTTGATTTCACCGTTAGATAATGTCAGTAGAGATCATGTGTTCTTTTTGTCTTTCTCAAGGTCAGATACTAGGAAAGAGGTTTAGTGACTCATAATTTTTGTGGGTAAGAGCCTTTATTTTATTATTTATTTATTTATTTATTTTTAAAGACCCACTTTTTTATTTTTATTGATTTCAGAGAGGAAGGGAGAGGGAGAGAGAGAAACATCAATGATGAGAGAGAATCACTGATTGGCTGCCTCCTGTATACCCCATAATGGGATTCAAGACTGTGACCCAGGTACATGCCTTTGACCACAATGCTCTGTCTATTAAGTCAGACTGGCTAGGGCTGGTAAGAGCTTTAGATAAGCAAAATGTTCATGTATTTTCAGGTTAATAATGAGATTATATTTATTTTTCTCCCTAAAGATGCACTTGCTGCCTGCAATTACCTTCCTCAGTCTAGAGAGAAGATCATTGCTGCACTCTTCAAAGCACTTAATTCCACAAATAGTGAGCTCCAGGAGGCTGGAGAAGCCTGTATGAGAAAGGTGAGGTGTGTGTGTGTGTGTGTGTGTGTATGTGTGGATTCTGCTTACGAGTTCTGTTTACCTTGTCTGTGTGCCTGGAAATCTGCCTGTTAATACCCACTGAAGTGTAATAATGTCTCTACTGGTTCCATAGTCATACCAAACCTTTAAAAATATTACACAGCAATGATTAGTCAATTGATAAGTTTAATATTTCATTTTTCCAAGGAACACAAAAACTTGCTGTTAGAGTCACACATACTTTCTATTCTAAAGTATATTCTGTTACCTGTTTTTATTTGTAACCTTTCTTTTAAAATAGTTTTTAGAAGGTGCTACCATAGAAGTAGACCAAATCCATACACATATGCGACCTTTGCTGATGATGCTGGGGGATTATCGAAGCTTGACGCTGAATGTTGTGAATCGTCTGACTTCAGTTACCAGGCTCTTCCCAAACTCCTTCAATGATAAGTTCTGTGATCAGATGATGGTAAGCTAAGTGCATGTAAATATATTCTATAACAAACCTGAAAATTGGAATTATTTTTTTAAATAAGAAATATACTTACATGGTTTAAAATTCAAAGAGTATGGAAGGGTGTGCTATGAAAGTCTCCCTCCTGTCCTCCAACTCTCCACCCCCTTCCCAGAGACACCCAGTGCTAACAGTGTCCTTCTGGAGGCTTTCACATTTGTAATAGCACATGTGTCTATTCTTTTGTTCCCCACACAAGAAAGGATAATGTACACACAGTTCTTATTTTTCCTGTCTACTACCCCACCATTTCATCAGAATGTAAAGTGTTTCTTCATTCTGTTTTATGAAGACAATAATTCTCCTGTGGCCATGCCCTCATTTATGTAACCAGGCCCCCACTGATGACCTAGATCAGAGGTGGGGAACCTTTTTTTTTTTTTTTTGCCAGAGGCCATTTGGATATATATAGTATCATTCATGGGCCACACAAAATTATAAACTTAAAAATTTACCTGCTGTATTTGGTCACACATTTAATTAATTCACCTCCAATGCCTTGCCGGGGCCAGATCAAATGATTTCACGGGCTTTGCAGGGCCCATGGAATGGCCTGATGGCTGATGTTCCCACATCAGATCTAGATTTTCCCAGTCGTTTGCTATTACAGATGATAATACAGGGTTGTATGTTTTATGAAAATATATTCTGGTGATTTCCTTTAAGGAATTTTATTGGTAAAACATTGTTAGCTTAGTGTACTTAGTTCCTTAAAGAAATGTGTTGTTTTAGTGGTTCTCAACATAAGATTCTTAGAACATTGGCCCTGTAATTTGCAGGGGAGAAAACCTCCATTGGTAAGTTTGGGAAACACAACTTCCTGTACTCCCCTCTTAAAGTTTACATTAAAGGCTCATAGGAAAGTGTTTGTTTATTTACTAGGTGCACGACATTTGGGTCCCTCAGCCCGGCCTGCCCCTCTTCCAATCTCTGCCTGGAGCGCGCTTCCTTGTGCTTCTGGCACATGTGCCTCAGCAGGGACCTGACCTCAGCCTGCATCCACAGCTTTCACACATCTTACCATCTTCGTTCCCCACCCACGCTCCTGTGCCCTACCCTGTTTTTCCTACTGCAACCCTAACACCAGGAGGACAGGCGATGCCTTGTGTTCACTTCTCTGCCCCCTGCTTGCACGGTGCTGGGTGCATGGCAGCACTCCATGAACAGCTGTAACACAAAGTACCAGGGTCATAAGGTGACGGCAGGAATGATGGACAGAAGTAAACTTCCTGATATTGGAATGGCAGATCTCAGGGTGTTTTCTTCTGTAGCAGGGTGGTTTCAGCTTTTCTTTATAGAACATAAACCAATGCCAGTTATTCTCAGCACGAGTTGAATGGTTGGGCTATTTCAGTAACAGAAACACTGCCATTCTCACATTAAATATAAATGATTACATATGTGTTTTCACCTAAAAGCAGCATTTTGGAGTCGAAATGCTCCTGTTGTGAGGAAGAAATGTCTAAGGTTGTATTTCTTTCAACAGCAACATCTGCGAAAGTGGATGGAAGTGGTGGTCCTCACCCATAAAGGGGGCCAGAGGAGCGACGGAAACGTGAGTGACTCGTTTGTTTCTGGGAAGGGCCACCCGTTGGCCCTGCCACAGTCAGTGTTAACACCGGAGCAGTGCTTTTAATTAAAGTGCCGGTCACAGTATAGTCTAAGTGATTGTAGTCCATTTAAATTAAGCACACTTTATTATCATTACATTTTTTAAAAATCTCATGATTGCTGAAAACATTCTTTTTTATGCTTTTTAAAAATCTCCCTTTGTTCACTTTAATGTGACGTTTTTGTTGCTGAGAATTCTTGGAAACTTGAAATGTTAGTATTTGAATTGTACTGTTTTTGTGTTAAAGTGTACTAAGTGTATTTTCTAGACTGTCCTTGGCAGCTGCTGTTTGCATGGTGGTGCTCTCCTTTGCTGTTGTTTTCCATCACTTTCCATCATCATTGCCTCATAAAACCAAGGAGTGATTTTAGGACTTAAAGCATTAAAGAGAACGTAATAAGACATTACATAAAAATAAAATAATTTTATATTTTCTAGGTCTAAATACCCCAATCCAGTTGTTTGTCAAAAGTCAAATGGCTGGTACTTCAAAACCCACATTTATGGTTTTGAGGGAAAACCACAAGTTAAATCTTTTGAGCATTCTACATTAGTCATTAAAGATTTTGCCTCTTAAAAATGAATTATTCTTATTGTTTTGACTCTAATTTTACCTGTACACGTTACTATTCCTTTAAAATATTTTTTAAGTTGATGCTTGCTTGTCCTGTCAGTGAGGTTGTGTTTTGCCAAGTTTCTGTTTTCCGGTGCCATTGTGTCCTGATGAGGGAATTCCGTAGCTCTTCAGAGGCATAATTAACGTGGCTTTTTGTCCTCCTGTGCCTGTTTGTCGGATGCTGTGTTTCATCCCAAATTGATTTTTTTTTTTTTTTTGCTTTATTATGCTTTGTTTTGACCATTCTGTGTCACTTGTTTTATTTATGTAAGTCTTGTTTCTTGCTGCTTCTAAAGAGCAAACTAAGCAAAACTAAACCAGGATTTTTAACTTTTTTAGGATTGGTATACCACACGTGACCTCTTTGAAGGTTTGTTATTGATATAAACAGGAATCAAGTCAGGGAAACTTCGTGGGGAGAGCAGAGTGTATTTGTAAACGCTAAGCTCTTGGAAGTAGGTGCAAGTGCTTCTGTGCTTTTCCTTCCCATCTTTCATTTCTTAGGTATTTTTGCTGTAAATTTTATATTTGTCTTTACATTAAGCTATTAATTACTTGAAACACACAGCAATTCCAGAATAAACATTAAAAGACCTCGTGGGTAGATGAATGACTTATGTTAGGTCAAAAAGATTCCACAAACTTTACATCAAGTTGTTTGAAAGGGTTTGGGGAGGGCCACTGCATAGGGGACGGTGTGGTGGGTGTTGGGAAGTCCTTGAGCTCCTGCTCAGTGAACACGTTGGTGGTCGGATGAGTGTATTCCCTGAGCTGCTTGGGAACGCCAGCTGCATGAGAGAGGCCCAGGTCTGAACCCTTAACACGTTGTTTGGGGTCCACAGGCAGCATGGCCATAGCTCCACCACCTCAGTCAGGGCCACGCCTTGCCTTTCTGCTCTTGAGGCCCGGTTATTTTTTATGCATGTGGTCCAGGATTGGGAGTAGATCTTAGAAAGTAATTTGTTCCTATTTGGTCAAATCACCAAATAATATTGCCTCATTGAGAAGCTATAACTGAAGTCGTGTTAAATAGTTGACTAAAAATAAAGCTTTGTAATGCTGGGACCCTCAATGATCAGAGATTTGTACATCATCATGTTTAGGAAGGCTTGGCCATTTAGCATTGAACTTAACAGGGCAGAACTCATGGCATGTTAATGCCATGTCTCTATACATACACTCGCCAACACTCATGCATGCATACACAATACACATACATACAATATGCACGCATACACGCAGAGCTTTACTTGACAAGATTGCTCAGGTATCCAGTCCTCGCCTGTGGGTTCTCCTGGCTGTGGGGATCTCAGACATGCCTACTGATGAGGCTTAAGCCCCCTGGTTCTCTTCTAGAAGACTTGAGCTGGGAAAGAGGTTTTTAAAAATTTCTTACCACTTCACAAGAAAGCTTTAAATATTCCCTCTAAGCAAAAGTTATTTAAATGTATTTGTACACAGCAAAGTCTTACAGTTTCTCCTCTAGACAAGAAATTTAAAATTCTGTATTTTAAAATTTGATGTATGGAAGGAATACACTCTATTCGACATTATCAGAGGGCTACATTTGACATCTGAAGGGTGAAAGGTGGTTTTTTTTTTTTTGCTGTTGAGCATTTACTAATTATTGTGTGCTTTCTGATAATTGTATCTTTACTGTCTTGTTTACCCCAATAACCCTGACTGTGTGTGAGTATATGGGAATTTTTAATGTAAATAACATAAATAGAAAAAAGATGATTTTCCTCCCCATCCTCAGGAAAACATCTCAGAGTGCGGGAGATGTTCCTTGTCTCCATTCTGTCAGTTTGAGGTGAGAACAACCTATTAAAAGTCAGTTTATGACTTGCAATGTGAAGAACAGTTTATATTTTCTTTTCTTTTCTTTTTTACCTTTTTGTTGCATTTTTTCATGCTGTAATTTTTGTTTTGGTTCAGCCTGCCATGGAAGGGGTAGAGGTGAGAATTCCAGTGGAGGCGCAGGAGGGGGTCGTGGTTGTATTTGGTTTTGCTGTGACTTGTGGTTCTGTGGTGGACAGAGTGCATTGTGCCTTTGAGTGCAGTGAGCCGTATTGTCTGTCTGTGGCAGAGTTGTATTAGTATCATTGCTGTGAACTGTCTGGGTGTCACGCATGTTTTCTTTTAGGATGTTTTAAGCAAGATTCTAAGTTCTTTGGTTTTCTACATGTTAGAATATTAGCATCTCAATATTTAAGATTTTGTTGGATTTTGCTGTCATAGTTCGTTTGAACTCATACATCTAACAACCTCTGGAGAGGAAACTCCACAAAGAATATATAATCCTGCTAGAAATTGAGAGGTGTGGTACAGTTACACTGACAGTCTGCCATGAATTTTAGAACCTCCTTACTCCCCTGAACCCAGTTGCCTGCATCTCTTGTTCACACACACCACACTGATGTAGTGACAACACTGACTTTGGATAGTCAAACTCTAAGGTTTCCCTCTTCTGTAAAATGGGGATGAATGATAATACGTCATTTCCTGTCTTCTGATGGAATCGGAAGACCAAAAGAAGTGATTTTGTAACAGTGCTTTAAAAACAAAAAACTGTAATATAAAACCATTTCTAGAATGTTATTCTAATTTCGGCATAGAACTTGTTCTGTCCCAAGACTTGAAAAGACTATAGACAAGAACTTTAGAGATGGTATGGGTATGAAGTGACAGTGAGCTGATTTTTCTCACTTCTTACACATCTCACTGTTTTGCCTTTTGGGAAAATACTCAAAATGCTGTGGGATGTGGTTCCTCCCCACTGGTGTTTATCATCCCCATTTTACTGTGTTTAGAGTAATGGACAACCTATTGCACACCATGCAGGGTGGTGCATCAGGGAGTCCTCCCTTCTGTGCTCATGGGGATTTCCCTAGGATTGCAGACACGAAATTGGGGGAACTGAAAATGATAAGGGAGTGTTGGATTGACACTCAGTAATCGGCCATTTTTCAATGAGATTCAATGAAAGCAGTTGTCAGCTTTATTTTATGCCTGGTTGACAAATAATTAGTGCTATAGCCAGTTATTTATTTACATTGATATTTGATTCCAGAGTAAATACTGAAGTATTTTTTGAGGACTTTGTGCTAAGTTTTGAGAGCAAAATAAGTCTGCCTTCAGAGCTTAGTACATTGGGAAGACCCCATGATGCCACAGCAAACTGAGGGAATCCTACCACTCACAGCCACAGGCATGGTCACCCCCTCCTCCATGAGGGGCCTAGGCAACCATCAGGCCACTTCTAACACTTGTCATAGCGTGAGAGACAGACAGACCAGTCACGCCATGTGCACAGTCAGCGGCCCCCCCCTTTACTCCCCCATCTCCTCGAGATGAAATATGAAAGCCAAGGGCAGTTAGTTTCCCTCGGCTACAGCTATACTGTGGGATTGGTAAGTTGTGCTTTTTTACATGTCAATTCTTTGCTTCTGATAGCTAGCCTTGCAAATGCAATTAGACCATAGTATGGACTATAGTAATTTTGATATTTCTAGCTTGTCAAATCAATTGGCCTATTTTGTAATTTCTGATTTTCTTCATTAGGAAATGAAAATTTGTTCAGCAATTATAAACCTTTTTCATCTGATCCCAGCTGCACCTCAAACTCTGGTCAAGCCTTTGTTAGAGGTTGTGATGAAAACAGAACGGGCTATGCTGATTGAGGTAATGGTCAGATATAGGATTAATTCTGATTCTTCCTCCATCTGTTGCTTACAATATTTTCACTTTGTTATATTTTAGATAGATTAATCTTAAAAATATAAAGATGTTAGATATTACTATTTGCTATGGTTGTTAGCATATAAACAATTACTAGGGGGAGAAATGTATACTTCCAGCCCTAGCTGCCAGCTCAGTTGGTTAGAGTGTCATTCCAATACACCAGGGTTGTGGGTTCAGTCCCCCATCAGGGCACATATAAGAATCAACCAATGGCCAAAACCGGTTTGGCTCAGTGGATAGAGTGTCAGCCTGCGGACTGGAAGGTCCCAGGTTCGATTCCGGTCAAGGGCATGTACCTTTGTTACGGGCACATCCCCAGTAGGGTGTGTGCAAGAGGCAGCTGATCGATGATTCTCTCTCATCGATGTTTCTAATTCTCTATTCTCTCTCTCCCTCTCTACAAAAAAAAATCAATAATATATATAAAGAATCAACCAATGAATGTATGTATGAGTGAAACAACAAATCCATGTTTCTATCTTTATTTCCCCCCCCCCCCAAAAAAAAAAAAAAAAAAAAGGTAAGGAAATGTATACTCCTACCATGTTAGGTTGGTAGACCAACAGAAGCCTCAAGCCCTGAGAAGATGTCTTTATCATGTGTTTTCTAGGCTGGCAGTCCCTTCAGAGAGCCTCTGATCAAGTTCCTGACTCGCCACCCTTCCCAGACGGTGGAGCTGTTCATGATGGAGGCAACATTGAATGACCCTCAGTGGAGCAGAATGTTCATGGTAAGAGTGCGAGGAGCTGGAGTTGGGTGTCCCTGCAAATTCTTGTCAGCCAGTGACTCTCTGAATCTGAAATTCATATATCACTGTTCAATGTCAGGGTTTTTTTCTAATACATTTGAATATTAGAAACATCACTGAGTGTATATAAAGAGCTCAAGTCCAGGAATCCCTCTCTGTAGATTTTGGTGGGGGTAACAAATGAGTGAGTTGCTAGGATTATCAGAATCAGAATCATAAAGTGTGATTACTGGTTAAAAAGCATTAAACATTTTTTTAGAGTACATTTATTAAAGCTGGGGACAGTGAGACAAGGAAGGGTCTAGGATGGAAGAAGCAGTAGGAGAGGGACTAGGTGGGGAAATTAGCCTAGCCTGGGCTGCTTTGGCTTACTAAGAAGTCAGAGAACAGGGGTGCTGAGGGACAGGGTTGGGGTTTGCCTGGGATGAACTGCAGCGACCTCTTCTCCATTGGATGTAAGTTTAGGAAATGCATGCCTGCGGGAGGGGAAAGGCGCACAGTGTGCTCCTGGGAGGGAGAGCTCGCACCAAAAAGTACTTTTTTAAAAAAGTGTTGTTTTTTCAGCCTGCCTAGAAAGACTTAGAAAGAACCTTATAGTTAATACCCCAGTCTCTTGTGATTTTTTTATTAGCTTAAAACAACTTGTTTTATTTTGTTTTTAGAGTTTTCTAAAACACAAAGATGCTAGACCTCTGCGAGACGTGCTGGCAGCTAACCCCAACAGGTTCATCACCCTGCTGCTGCCCGGCGGTGCTCAGACCGCCATGCGCCCTGGCTCGCCCAGCACCAGCACAATGCGCCTGGATCTTCAGTTTCAAGCCATCAAGGTAGTGTCTCTTCATTAGACACCTGAAATCTTAAAAGTTGAAACACAGAGAACCCTGCCAGTCCCCTAATTGTCTCTTCTTTGACAGATCATAAGTATTATAGTTAAAAACAATGACTCCTGGCTGGCCAATCAGCATTCTCTGGTGAGCCAGCTGAGACGCGTGTGGATAAGTGAAACCTTTCAAGAAAGACACCGGAAGGAGAACATGGCTGCCACAAACTGGAAGGAGCCCAAGCTGCTGGCCTATTGTCTGCTGAATTATTGCAAGTGGGTGCACATGTTGTGCTTTACATCAAGTGACTTGATTTATCCAATAAGCAGTCTTAGTAAAGACTTTTGTGTATAGCTGTGGGTCATTGGTGTAGAGAATGGTTTATGACTTAGCTGTTTAAAACAAGTTAGGAAGTTTTCCACAATTTAACCTATGTTCTTATTCGACCCTTCAGAAGGAATTATGGAGACATAGAATTGCTGTTCCAGCTGCTCCGAGCCTTTACTGGTCGTTTTCTCTGCAACATGACATTCTTAAAAGAGTATATGGAGGAAGAAATTCCCAAAAATTATAGCATTGCTCAAAAACGTGCCCTGTTTTTTCACTTTGTGGATTTCAGTGACCCCAACTTTGGAGATGAACTGAAAGCCAAGGTGAGTCCCACTGTTACATAGTAGAAGCCATGGGTTTTGAGCTAATTTACTGGGGAACCTAGGACACTATTTGTGTTCTGTGTCTCTGTTGACACTTGAATAGTAGTCTGGACTATTTATGAGGAAAATGCCATTGTTGAGAAACATAAGATAGATTCAACAGTGAACTGGTATTGGAAAGAAGTTTGTTAGTTTCATTACTTTTACCTTTTTTAAATTGAATTTATTGGGGTGATATTCTATAATAAAAGCCTAATATGCTAAGTCTCCGGTCGACTGGTCAGCCGTTCAACTAATCAAAGCATAATATACTAATGATATGCTAAGACCGCTCAACTGCTTGCTATGACGCACACTGACCACCAGGGCCTAGACAGTTGACTGGTCGACCAGTCGCTATGATGTGCGCTGACCACCAGGGGGCAGATGCTCTGACAAGTAGGTGAACTTGCTGCTGGGGTCTCGGGACTGAGTGAGATAGGCTGGACGGTCCCTCCCCGGCTGGCCAGTCTCCCAAGTTTCTCCCTTTGCCCGAGTGCACCGGTGGGGTCCTTCATCCGGACCTGCACTCTCCCAATCCAGGACCCCTCGGGGGATGTCGGAGAGCTGGTTTGACCCCATCCCGCAGGCCAGGCTAAGGGACCCCACTGTACCAGTCCTCTAGTTAGTTAAAATAATACGGGTTTTAGGTGTGGTTACCTTGGTTTTAGAAAATGACTTGTTTGAAGTGAGAAAAGTAAAACAAACTGACATTCTCTTTTCAAGTTTTTAAACCTACCTTTCCAATTGACTGTTTGAATAATAGTCAAGATTATCAGTTGTAACCTTGATTGAGTTTTAAGTTTATGGGTTATAATATGACCAAACTGGTGGGCCTGCCCACTTTATTAAAGAAATTAAAGAACATGGCTTTGTTTTCCTTTTCCATTACTGTAAATTTTTTTTGTAGGTTCTGCAGCATATCTTGAATCCTGCTTTCTTATACAGCTTTGAGAAGGGGGAAGGAGAGCAGCTCTTAGGACCTCCCAATCCAGAAGGCGATAATCCAGAAAGCATCACCAGTGTGTTTATAACCAAGGTGACCTGACTAGCAGTATATTGACTTGAAAAGGAACTTGGCAGATGAGAGTGTGTGTACGTGTGTACATGTGTACGTGTGTACGTGTGTGTGTGTGTGTGTGTGTGTGTACACATAACACGTGCGTGATGCGTTCATTGAAATAAGCTTATTTTCCTAAGGCTTTTATTTTTCCTTATTCCATTAATTTGTAGCAGAACATTATTTATTCATGGAGGGATAAGTTCTAAGCCCCCAGTATCTGATGCCTGAAACCGCAAATAGTACTGAACCCTGTATATACATACCCGTGGTAAAGTTTAATTTATAAAGTAGGCATAGGAAGAGATTAACAATAACAATACAATAATTATAACAATATGCTATAATAAAAATTATGTGAGTCTGATCTCTCTCTCAAAGTATCTTATTGTACTGTTTACCCTTCTTCTCGTGATGATGTGAGATCTAGTCCTGATCTGTATAATCACAATCCTTAATTGGAGTAAATGGCCTGGTGTCATTTCAGGGCCTAGACAGTTAGTCTTCTATGCTGAAGTCTTTGTATAGGCTCAGTGCTTTCTGGAACAAAACATTTCCTGTTCATATCTTCTACCTACAAATTTAATGCCTTTTCCATCTAAATAAGTACTTATCACACACACTGGCTGAAACCTTGCATGATGTATAACAGCAAAGCTAGCATGAGTTTCTTTTTACTTCTTCACAGTTTCACAGAACTCTCTTCTTTCTTAGCAACCTCTCAGCATATGATTTTTTTTCTTTCCTTATTAAGTTGGGAATTTTTACCTTTTCACCTAAAGGAAGTACTTTACTGCTTCTCTTTGGCATATCCAGGTTGCCAGCATCACTACTCTTGCACATTGAGACCATTGTTAAGTAAATAAGGGTTACCTGAACATAGGACTGGGATACTCTGACAGCTGATCTGATAACCAGATGGCTACTAAGTGAAATGGGCAGGGAGTGTATATAGTGTGGACAAAGAGATGATTAATGTCTTGGACGGGATGGAACAGGCTGGCAAGAGATTTTTGTTATGCTGCTCAGAAGGGCACACAGTTTAAATTAATTATTTCTGGAGTTTTCCATTTAATATTTTTGAACCACAGTGAACTGTGGGTAACTGATATTGGGAAAAGCGAAACCATGGGGGAGAGGATGGACACTTATAATTCTTTATTAAAAAAATTCCTTATTGTTGAAAATATTACATATGTGCCCCTCTTTCCCCCATTGACCTCTCTCAGCCTGTCCCCGCCCCCGAGCCCCAGCCTTCATGTATTATAATTATTAGTGAATTTTTTAAGGCAGCTTCATTTGGAACAATGAAGGGTCACAGCAGCAACTGTATCCAATCTTAATATTCTCACTGGCTTTTATAGAGTCCTTTGCAAATCTTAAGATGTGCAAAAAAAAAAAAAAAAAGAACTATTTTTTTCTACATTAATAGATTCCAGTAAGAAACAATGTATCTCAATGAAAAATTAGATCTCAAAGTAATTTTATAAAAACCCTTATTGCTGGTCAGTAGAGTTTTGATGAAAAAAATACATATATATTATTTATTTCAGAGAGGAAAGGAGGGAGAGAGACAAACATTATTGATGAGAGAGAATCATCAGCAGTCCGCCTCCTGCAGGCCCCCTGCTGGGGATCGAGCTGGAGACCCGGCCGTGAGCACTGACTGGGAATCAAGCCCTGACCTCCTGGTTCACAGGTCGACATTCAACCTCTGAGCTGTGCTGGCTCAGCAAGTTTAATGTTGTTGTTTTTTTTCACATCTTAAGATTTGCAAAGGACTCTATAAAAGCCAGTGAGAATATTAAGATTGGATACAGTTGCTGCTGTGACCCTTCATTGCCAATTTAATGAAACATCTTTGTGGCAGGATGATATCGGAATTTAGCTTAGGCTTTAAGGTCTACATTTTTATAACAGTGTTTATAGTTTTCCCTAAAGAGATTTTTGGAATTCAATATTTCTTTGAGAAATGCCTGCTCTGTGTGTTATTTTCAGGAAGCCTGGGCTGTCCTCTGCAGGTTAGGCCTTTGAACTTCATGTTTGCGTGAGGGTGTTAGATTGACTGTTTTGTATGTGGGCTATTTGTTGGGAGTGCAGGAGTGATAGCCATTCCAGGGCTGCAGCGCACCATATGCACATTAATGCTCTGTGGAAGGATACAGTTTTTTTTACTCATTCTGTTGCCTGTTCCAATGGTGGGGAGGGGGGTCCAGGTAGAGTGGACTATTGTTCCTATTGGCAGGTTATTGGTCTTTAGGTCTTGTTTGTCTCTCTCTTCCTGCTATTTTGACTCCACTTCCACCCTCCCAAGGTAATTCCAGCTGAGCCCAAGGGATTATTTTTGGTCTCTCTACTGACTTGGCACAGGAGGAGTTGAGATTCCGAATGTTGGATGAGGATAAGAGGCCCTGGGCAGGCGGGAGCCCTGGGGGAGGGACTGCAGTGAATTCGGGGGAAGGAAGACTTAGGGGGCGACAGGGACCCGAATGAAGACAGTTGTGATGGAAGATTTCAGTCTTTTAGATGTTTCTGTAGACACAAAGTAGTTAAGGGTATTTAGCTGAATTGGATAGTGCAGTTACAATACTTGATTCAATAGAGACACGCAGAATATTCCTTAAAGAGTGTACATTGTTTTCCTTATATCCATGAAACATACACAAAAATCTATCAGATACTTGATTACATAGAAAACCATAACAATTTTTTAAAAAAAGAGAGATTTTTTCCCCAGATAACGTTTTTGATCCTAATATAATAGTTGACCAGAAAAAAAAAAATAGCAACTACTGGAAATTAAGAAACGCAGTCCTAACTCACCTTGTATCAAAGAGGAAGTTCTTTCCCACACCAAGCCACTTTCCCCACTGCATTCTGACTGTGAGCCTGCCCCTTTTTTGCAGGTTGAAATAAAATTCAGTGAATTTCTAATCCATATGTGTTAAAGGAAACTTGATATGTCATTATTGGGTTCCTCATTGGAAAACTTAATAATATAGATAAATGTAAGTACGTGTGTGTGTGTTTTAAAGTTTAAATGTGTATGACCCTTAGTAGGTAACACAGTTCAAAACCAGAAAGGAATTCCTTTTGCTTGCCTTTCCCACAGGTGCTGGACCCAGAGAAGCAGGCGGACATGCTGGACTCACTGAGGATTTACCTCCTGCAGTACGCCACGCTGCTGGTGGAGCACGCCCCCCACCACATCCACGACAACAACAAGAACCGCAACAGCAAGCTGCGCCGCCTGATGACCTTCGCCTGGCCCTGCCTGCTCTCCAAGGCCTGTGTAGACCCAGCTTGCAAATACAGTGGGCACTTACTGCTGGCACACATTATTGCCAAATTTGCAATACATAAGAAAATTGTCCTGCAGGTACTTTGCGTGGCTCCCTCGTGTCTGCCCAACAATTGGATGCATTTCCATGGTGTACACGCTGCTCCTATACCATTGTGACCTCTCTTCTGTTGACTTCTCCCAATGCCATTTAGTAATGCTCATCTCTGCCATCTCTTACACACTGAGAAATCTCTCATGACTATTTATTCTCTCCTTCCTCCCCTGTTATTGCTCTGCTCGAGTTCCTCTGCAGCCTTGCTTTTAAAACAACAAAATGTCTCCTTTGTCCAACTCATGCTCCTCACCCATTGCATTCTGGCTTTCAATTCTTTGTTCCATTGGAAATGTTTTGGTGGCCCTAGCCAAGGGTCCTAAGTTTGATTCTGGTCAAGGCCACATGCCCAGGTTGCAGGCACGATCCCCAGTGTTGGGCGTGCAAGAGGCACCCAATCAGTGATTCTCAGCATTGATGTTTCTGTCTTTCACTCTCCCTTTCAAGAAAAGAAAGAAAATGTTGTGGTCAAGGACCCCACCCCATTCTATAGCAAACTATAGACAGTGAACCCTCGTTGTGTAAGCCCTCCATTATGCTGATGATCTTGAACTGAGCCCCTCAGTGATTTAGGCTTTGATGTCAGATAGACCTGGGTTTGAGTTTCTTCACTAAGGAGTTCCATGACTCTGAGTAAGTTGGTTACTGTCTCTGTGTAAGAATTCAATGTAATAATAGACTTGAGTGCTCAGCCTGTCTTTCCCTTTAAGCATTTGGTAAGCAGTTGCTCCTGTCCTATTCTGTGAAGTCATTCTTTGTTTTCCTCTGACTACCACCTCTTGTGAATGTCTGTGGTATTAAACCCCAGGCCCCAATAATGCCAGTGGCTCTCAGACATCTCCTTCCACATGCTCTGTGCCACTTAATAAATGTGGGCACTGCTCTCCCCCAGTTTCCCAGCCGGAGACCTGAGGGCCATCTGTGACACCCTCTCGTTCTGCCCAGCATGGAGGCATGGGCAAGTCCTATTGATTTCCTGTCCCTTCACCCTCACTCAGTACTATTGGGTGGTCTTGGTGTTCCTCTGGCATAAGCACTTCACTGCTCACTTTATCTGTTTTACCTCTGATCGTGGCCCCTTTCACTCCAACTTTTTTACTTCTGTGGCCAGAGTGAAATGGCTGACTTCCCACAAGTTATGGTAGACATTGATGTCTGCAGGGTCTTATTCGTCTTGGAATATTCCACCCTAGCCAGGCTTGGGCACCTAGTAGGTGCTCGATCAATATTACAATGAATGTATTCATTGATCAAAACTGAATGAAGGAGAATGCAACTATTTGTTTCCCAATAAGAGAGCTCAGAGGAATTTTTAAAAAAGCATGCCTTGGTTCTAATTCAAGTCAAGATTGTTTAAAGCCTTTGTTTTTATCTTAGGTAAGAATTTCTCTCCCGTTTTAGGTTTTCCACAGTCTTCTCAAGGCCCATGCAATGGAAGCTCGAGCAATTGTCAGACAAGCGATGGCCATTTTGACTCCGGCAGTGCCAGCCAGAATGGAGGATGGGCACCAGATGCTGACCCACTGGACAAGGAAGATCATTGTGGAGGAGGGGCACACAGTTCCTCAGCTGGTTCATATTTTGCATTTGATAGTGCAGCATTTTAAGGTACACAGAAAGGACTGCAGACTGGTGTCAGATGCACATCCAGGCGTTTTATTTAACATTTTGCCTATTTTTCAGTTTCTGCAGTACTTAGGGGGTTAGTTTTTCAGTAAAGTTATTTCAGATCCATTGATTAGTGTGTATATGTGTGTATGTGTATGGCTTTTCAACATGGAACTTCCTATAGTTTAGAGAATGTGTTAGGTGTATTTCTGTCTAGACTGCATTTTTCTTGTAATTACTCATTTAACAGTGGACACACATGAATTGTTACTTTGGGAGGAGTCATCATTAACTCTAGATTTTGGTAACGTGGCTAAAAATGTTATTGTTGCTGGTGTCTCCTTTATGTAGCTAAATTGCCCACTTTGTTGGATTTACACAATTTTTGTAGATTTGGGTAGAGGTGAAGGGTTTAGTAGTATTGAGCTGAAAGCTGTTATAGCTTTTAAATTGGGAAGTTGCTTCTTGGCAAGGCTAAACTGTTATGATAGCAAGTGTTAAGTTTGATATAGGTGACTAGCTTGTCTACCTAAAGAGAATTTGGTGTTTCAGCATTTAATAAAAAAAAAAGTGTTTTTCATAACTCATTATCTGGGACTGTTTCTAGCCTTTGGAAGGACTGTGTCTTCCTTAGCCCCACAGTGTGTGGGGCGGCGCAGACTTGATTGTACATATATGTTTGTCAGTGCTGTACTATATACCTTCAGATAATGTTGGTAACAAACACTTAAAAAATACATATTTTTATTGATTTTAGAGAGGTAGGGAGAGGGAGAGAGTGATAGAAACATTGATGAGAGAGAAACATCAATTGGCTGCCTCCTGCACGTCCTCTACTGGGGATTAAGCCTGCACCCTGGGCATGTGCCCTGACCGGGAATCCAATTGTGACTTCCTGCTTCATAGGTTAACACTCAACCACTGAGCCACACTAGCTGGGTGAGTGTTTCAACATTTTTTAAAGATGATACTAAATCACTGAATTACACTATTGTATGAGACTCAACCAGAGCCAGGGGAAATGATAAACACACACACCAGGTAATGAGCATTTCCTCACTAATGTTATGGTTGGCTTATCTGAGTATTTTGGGACCCAGGCAGGTTGTATGTGTATATATGTGCATGTGCATATGTGTTTGTGGGTGTGGGGTCACAGTACAAGGTCTCCGATGTGACACTAGCCCTGTGATCACAGGTGTACTACCCTGTGCGGCACCACTTGGTACAGCACATGGTCAGTGCCATGCAGAGGTTGGGCTTCACACCCAGCGTCACCATTGAGCAGAGAAGGCTGGCTGTGGACCTGTCAGAAGTTGTCATCAAGTGGGAGCTCCAGAGGATCAAGGACCAGCAGGTAAAGATATTAGCCCTCATGTGTCATTCCTGATTGTATTCCTTACGCTTCCCTGCAAAATCTAAAGTCAAATGTGTGTGTGTTTTTAAGCCGGATTCAGATATGGATCCAAATTCCAGTGGAGAAGGAGTCAACTCTGTGTCATCTTCCATTAAAAGAGGCCTATCGGTGGATTCCGCCCAGGAAGTGAAACGCTTTAGGACGGCCACAGGAGCAATCAGCGCAGTAAGATCATTGCACACCCCGAGGGTGCTTCCTTTTATAGTTTCTGTGCTTCCTTGTGGGAGTGTGGTCACTTACTCAACAGACTCTGAGTGTGGACTTAGTGCCCAGCACAGTGCCAGAGAGAAAGGCTGCCCCCAACAAAGAGAAACCCAATGACATGCTACGGAAAATTACCAGATGCAGTTTTCTTTGTGCCACTTAATATCATTAGTGCTGAGGGACACGCCCCCACCCCCTGCACGAATTTCATGCACTAGTTAACCACAGGCCCGGCACATGAAATTTGTGCATGGGGTGAGGGCGTGTCCCTCAGCCAAGCCTGCACCCTCTCCAATCTGGGATCCCTCAAGGGTTATCGGGGCCTAAATCGGCAGTCAGACATCCCTCTCACAATCCAGCACTGCTGGCTCCCAACCACTCGCCTGCCTGCCTGCCTGCCTGCCTGCCTGGTTGCCCCCAACCGCCCTCCCCTGTTGGCCTAATCTTGCTCCCAACTGCCCTTCCTGACAGCCTTATCTCGCCCCTAAATGCCCTCCCCCTCCGCTGCTGGCCTGCTTGCCCCTAACTGTCCTCCCCTGCAGTCCTAGTCACAGCCCCTCCCCCCACAAATGCCCTTCCATGCAGGCCTGGTCACCCCCAACTGCCCTCCCTGCAGGCCTGATTGCCCCCAACTGCCCTCCCCTGCTGGCCATCTTGTGGTGGCCATCTTGTGTCCACATGGGGGCGGTCATCTTGTGTGTTGGAGTGATTGTCAATTTGCATATTACCCTTTTATTATATAAGATTACTTGCAGAAAGGCATCAAGGGAAACTCTTTGGGTCAGTAAAATAGATTGAGGACATGCACCCATGGTGCATTCAGCTTTTGAAAAGATAGTATGTCCTATTTTGTTTGGAAGGCAGCTGGGTACCAAAAGACCCCTGTGGGTGTGAACTCTCCCTCTGTTTCTCTGGAGTATGTGGCCCTGCATTCCCCCTGTATTCAAATTAGAAACCTGGAACTATCTGCAATCTGTCCATTTCCTTCTCTCCACATGACTGGTCAAGAGCAAGTTCTGGCAGCCCAGCCATGAATACCCCACCCTCTCCTCAATTCTGTACCACCATGGTGGCGCGAGCAGATGCCTGGTCCCTTCTCACTGAGATTACTGAAACTGCCTCCCAGTTCCTCTCAGACCTTTCACTTTCATTTCTCTTCATTACACTTTTAACAGAGCAGAGAACCAAAAAACACTCTTTTCAAAATTCAAGCTAGGGAAAGCTGGATGAAGGGTACATGGCACCTCTGTACTGTCTTTGTTACTTCTTGTGACTGTTATAGTAATTTCAAATAAACACTTAAAAAATGCAGGTTGCCTTTTCCCTCAATAATCCTTTCCCTTCACGCTGGCTTTCAGTGCCTTATGACCAGGCCCTTCTGATGGCCTTCATGTCCTGCACTTGGTCACAGACCTTTCCTCCACTTCAGAAATGCCAGTTCTGTGCTCGCTAGGACTCCGTTACCTCTCGCTGGCTCAGTCCTCTCTTCCCACGGCTGGCTTTTTCAAAGCCAGAGAGGTACCTTTGATAGCATCCTTTCACTTCCTGGACCACACTCCCTTCCAGTCTTGCAAATGACCCATTACTTACTTTGTGGCTACTTTGTTTACTACCTGCCCCTGGTGCCCATCTACCCAGAATGGCATCTGTTCCGTCATTGGGCTGCACAGGCTGGTGCTGGACCTTGGAATGCATTGTTGAGCGGCTCTTCCTGTCGTTGTAGGTGTTTGGGAGGAGCCAGTCGCTGCCTGGAGCGGACTCCCTTCTTGCCAAGCCAATTGATAAACAGCACACGGACACCGTGGTGAACTTCCTCATCCGAGTGGCTTGTCAGGTGCGGGTTCTGAATGTCTTATATTAAGGATTTTTCAGAACAGAGTCTACTTGGCCAACTATAGAATGTTTTCTGTGACAGTTTAATAAAAAAAAAAGAAAGAAAGAAAGAAATAGACAAACCAGGTCTGACATGTAGACTGTCACTTTCATATCAGATTTCATAACATGCTGATAATTCTGAAGTCTGCCTTGTCTTAAATTCATACGATATTTAAGAAATATTTTTTCTTTTAGCAATGATAATATAATGGTATGTCTAATAATTAATGGATTTGTGGCATTAGTTCAATGATCTTGGGCAAATTATTTTAACTTTCAAGTTACATAGCTCAAAGGTGTTGGGAAAGTTCAACACGACATTTAGTAATTTAAATGCTTTTACACCCTAGATGGGTAGCGCAGGTGATTAGAGCGTCCTGATACTCAATGGTTGAAGGTTCAAACTCCAGTCAGGACATAGTATACAAGAAGCAACCAATGAATGCATAAATAGGTGGAGCAACAAATAGATGTCCTCTCTCTCTCTCTCCTCTTTCCTCTCTCCTGTCTCTCTCTTTTCTCCCCCCGAACCCCCCCCCCAAAAAAAAAAAATTAATAGATAAAATATACAAAAAATAAATGAAAGCATTTATTTAACCACTCAGCAATATCAGTTTTCATGGAGTATTAGGGGATCTGTTTCTGAAACTTCATTTTTATATTTCAAACAAACATTGCAAATGAAATTTTTCTACGTTTTTTAAAATTTGGTAATCTTGCATTTTTATAACTATTAAGCAAAATATTTGTCTTGCAATACTATTATTGACTATTGAGGTCAATAGTACTGAAAGGAACCTACTAAACCAGCAATTTTCAACCTTTTTCATATCATGGCACACATAAAGTAATCATTGAAATTCTGTGGCACACCCAACAAATATTTTTTTTTTGCCAATCTGAGAAATTAGGTATAATTTTGATTTAGTCACTCCAATGGCTATTGTTGTGTTGGCTATTGTCATATTTTTATTTGACAGTCTAATAGAAAACAATTCAGTGCTCCTTACTAAGTAGTCAGATATTGTATGTTTTAAAGATTCTTGCCTGGCTGGTGTGGTTCAGTGGTTGAGTGTCCACCCATGAATCAGGAAGTCATGGTTCGATTCCCCGTCAAGGCACATGTCTGGTTTCCAGGCATGATCCCCAGCAGGGGAGGTACAGGAGGTAGCCCATGGATGATTCTCTCTCATCATTGATGTTTCTATCTCTCTCCCTCTTCCTCTCTCTGAAATGAATAAAAACATATTTAAAAAAAATTCTTGTGGCACACCAGTTGAAAATTGATGTACTGAATTATTCAGTCACTGCATTCTTGCCTGTTAAATTGTCATAGGCACAGCTTAGGAGATCCAGAAGGGAGGAACACGGATCCTTGCCTTCAGGGAGCCTCTTGACACTAATCAATCAATCTCACAAATGACCCAATGCAACTGAGAGGGAGGTCCTGCGGGGGAGGGTCCCTGCAGCCAAGAGGGCTGAGTTGAGTCAGATAGGAGAAGAGGAGGCTGTGGGTAGACATCGGGGATGCAAGGGCATGGGGCATGGGCAAGAAGCAGTGTCACAAGAATGACTAAACGTATGTAGTGAAATGTGGGCTTGAATTAATGAATTTCCAGGTTAATGACAACACCAACACTGCTGGGTCTCCTGGGGAGGTGCTTTCTCGCCGGTGTGTGACCCTCCTGAAAACTGCCTTGCGACCGGACATGTGGTCCAAGTCTGAGCTCAAACTGCAGTGGTTCGACAAGCTGCTGATGAGTGTGGTAAGTGCGGGGATCTGTTGCTATTGCCTGGGCTTGGGGCTGGGCCACCAAAACTGAATCTTCCATTCCTTTGTCCAGTTGTGGCCCTTTCCACTTTGTCTGCTGGCTACTGTTAACCTTAAAAATAAAATAGTTGTTTTACCAGAGAATAGCAGAGGAATTGCAAGTTATAGCAAAAACTATAGGGCAAGTCTGACAAGCAAAGGAGAGGAACTTTACTTTCTAGAGAAAAAGAAGGAAATGAGAGGGATTATTTTGAACAAAAGTCTGTTGGGTTGGAGGAGATGGTGATTAATTCTTGTTGGCTAAATTGCCAGGCAAGGAAGGTGTGCTTTTTTTTCTTTCCCTGTGGAGATCTGCATTTGACAATTCCTATTGGGGGGGTCTATAATTGAGGAGTGGTAGCATAGTGCTTGAGGGCTCCCCCTTCTGGCCTTTAAAATGAGGTTTTATTTTAATAATTTTCATACTGCTAATGAGGGAATTTCACTTCCAGAAAATGGTTTTAAAACTTTAGCTCCCACCACCTCCCTCAGCACCAAGTGCAGTTAGTTTTGAAAACATAATAGTCCTCTTGTCTTGTGAAGTCTTATTTTTTAAGTTGACATACTGGCTGGCTTGAAATAAACATTTTAAATTGATTTATGAAACAGCCTTTAAAGTAACTTGAATTTTTAAAGTAGGTGGACATAGAATTTGTTATTGAGCACTGTATAGTCAGGTAACAAAGAAATGACTCCTGCCCTAGCTGGTTTGGCTCAGTGGATTGAGTGTTGGCCTGTGGACTGAAAGATCCCGGGTTTGATTCTGGTCAAAGGCACATGCTCAATTCCCAGTAGGGGGCGTGCAGTAGGCAGCTGATCAGTGATTCTCTCTCAACTTCGATGTTTCTATCTCTCGCCCTCTCCCTTCCTCTCTGAAATCAATAATAATAATAATAATAATAATAATAATATATCCTATATAATAAAAAGCTAGGTGGCATCATGCTCTTCGTGTGACACCCTCGTGCTATGCTGTCGCACGATGGCCACATGCACAGTGGAGGTGGGGCCTGGTGGCCGCTCAAGTGTGGTGAGGTCTAGGGGTTCCGCCACATGGCGTGGAGGAGGCGAGTCCTGGCGGAGGAGGAGGGTTGAGGCAGGGGAGGGCAGTTGTGAGCGATCGGGCAACCAGGGGAGGGCATTTGTGGGTGATTGGGCTGCCAGGGGAGTGGTTAGGGGGTGATCAGGCTGGCAGGCAAAAGTGGTTAGGGGCAATCAGGCAGGCAGGCAGGTGAGTGGTTAGGAGCCAGCAGTCCTGAATTGTGGGAGGGATGTCGGAGGGGGTCCTAGATTGGAGAGGGTGCAGGGGACAAATTTTGTGCTCCAGGCTTCTATTTTTTTATATATATACTGAATGGCCACATGTTTTTATACATATCATGTGTTCATTCTTTAGTGATATTTTACTACACTTCTAGTACTTAGTAGCACATAGTTTTAAATTTTTAGTTGACTATAATTTACTGTACTAGAGTATTTCATCTGTGTGCAACCTGTGTTTTCCTTTCCAGGAGCAGCCTAATCAAGTTAACTATGGAAATATTTGCACGGGTTTGGAAGTGCTGAGTTTCTTGCTCACTGTTCTCCAGTCTCCAGCCATCCTCAGTAGCTTCAAACCCCTGCAGCGCGGAATCGCTGCCTGTATGACGTGTGGAAACACCAAAGTCTTACGAGCAGTCCATAGCCTTCTCTCACGCCTAATGAGCATTTTCCCAACAGAGCCAAGTATGTCACTTTCCCATGGGTGCCTTTGTGAGCGGATGGGTGGTCACAGAGCTTGTTATTGGAGAGGGCTCATCCTCCAGTTATTACTATATGGAGCATTTTATTATGTCACTGTTCTTTATATTTTCAACCTTTTTAAAAAAATGGAAATGAGAACAGCAGTAGTCACTGCATTCTATTTTTATCTGCTTTGGAAATGCAGTTCTTCATCAGCTGAGTATTGCTGATTCTATAAGGTATTAAAGGGAAGTTAGGTGAAATTTTTTTGTGAAACGGTGAACAATTGACAAAATAAATACTGTTAAGTGTATTTAGAGTGAGTTCAGGTGAGATAAAAGTAGGAACCCTGTAAAGGGTTTTGTAAAGTAGGAACCCTGCCCAGAAGTGAGCACCAGTGGGAGAGAAGTTGCCACAGGTGCCAGAATAACTAAAGCTCAGCTTTCGTGTGAGGGACATTAACGTCCCAGGGCCTGGACAGGCCTAAGAACCAAAACCACAGATCCCAGGTTCCTGCTTCTGTTTCAGGCACGTCCAGTGTGGCCTCCAAGTACGAAGAGCTGGAATGCCTCTATGCGGCCGTAGGGAAGGTCATATATGAAGGACTCACCAACTATGAGAAGGCCACCAACGCAAACCCCTCCCAGCTCTTTGGTGAGTATGTGCCAGGCTTGGTTTTCCCAGCCCTGGTTCAGTTTAACATTGTTCTGTTTGTGCTTCCTGGACAAGCTTTCCTTAGAAGGGAAAGGCACAGGCCGTCTGGGGGGCTTGAGGGTGGTGTCGGTGTATGGCCTGGCACATACAAGGCCATGGTCCCCATTGGTCTTTGAGGTGAAACCTCCTCTACCCCAACCAACACCAGTGCTTCCTTGTTTCTTCTGCCTTATCCTGAGATGCGGGTTTGTTGCAAGAGGAATTGCTCTAAGTTGCATGGATACTTCTGACCCCATTTTATACCAGCAGAGAGATGCTGCTAAAACAGTATACCAAGATGTAGAGTCGCTGCCTTTCACTATGTGGTCACCTGTGAGCCACTCACAAGCCAAGAACGCCTTCCCAACCTCTTGGTGAGGCTCTGGCTGCCCCAGGTGAAAAGGAAGTTGGTTTCTTGGATCAGGGCAGCTGGATAACATTGGCATCCAGATACCCAGAAGTCAAATGTGTAAAAATACTCTGTGTTTTGCTAAACTCACATCTGTGACTAGGATTAAACCTTGGGTTAAAATTTTTTTTCTCCCTTATTATATATTCATTGTATAAAACTTGGAAAATACAAATGAAGGAAAGCTAAATAAAAGTATTCTGAGCCTCTCGATTCAGCATTTTGGAGTGCATGTCTTTTTCTATACATACACATAGGAATACATATACAGAAAGCCTTTGTTATGCAGATACTTGTGCCTGCATTTGTAAACTGTTTACATGATTTAAAAAAAAAAATATTTTTTATTGGTTTTTTACAGAAAGGAAGAGAGAGGGATAGAGAGTTAGAAACATTGATGAAAGAGAAAAGTCGATCAACTGCCTCCTGCACACCCCTTACTGGGGATGTGCCCACAACCAAGGTACATGCCCTTGATCAGAATCAAACCCGGGACCTTTCAGTCCGCAGGCCGACGCTCTATTCACTGAGCCAAACTGGTGTTGGCTGTTTACGTGATTTTTTAAATTGAGTTTCTTGCTTTCCACACTCTTCCTACTTGCTACATGAAATTTAGGAGTCTGATAAATTTAGTTAAAATGGCATATCCCTTGCTGTTCACGTTTGCTATTTTTGTTTTGGCACTGGCTAGATTTGGATAGCGAGGGATGCTTTTGTGACTTTTAAAAAAGTGGTATCATACAGTAGATCCTGCTTTGCAACCTGACTTCCATCGCAGTATAGCATGCACATCTTGTTAATTCTCCGAAGGACTCTCTTTTAGAAGAGCTGACCACTGTTGACTCTGCCTCCCTGTTTGTGTGGGGGTGACAGCAGGCCAGGGACAGCCTTGGGGCGAGTGGGTCTGTTGGAGTCGGCCACACTGCTAGGTCCAGGGCTCCATTACTGGTGAGCTCAGGAGAGGCGAGCCTGGCAACCAGGAATCCCAGAACACACTCCCCGTATTCGTCATTGTCTCCCTCCAGAGTCCTGAGTTACCTGTCAAAGAATCAGATTGGCTTTACGTTTACTGCTGTGAGAGCCACAGCCTTTTAACAAAGCAGGCCTACAATCACCCAAACCTGGGATGATTGTACTTTAAATGGCAAATACATACCCTTTTACTTTTCTATGTTGTGAGCCATGATTACAACATTAAATTAATGTGTAGGTCAGTGTGAAGATGTTTATAAAAATGCCAGTATGGGAGATAATTTTTTTTCACATACTCAGTGTTCATGTCTGATGTTAAACAGTTTTTTAGAATTCAAATTGAATTCTAAAACATATATCATGCCCAAATAGTCTAGATAAAAAGGAAGTATCCCTCCCCCTCCCCAAACATATTAGGGGACAAAAATTTTTACTTAGGATATTTGGCCATACAAGGCCTAAAGTTAAATGCAGAGCTGAAGGACGACTGTTTCTATTAAAGCACAAAAAATCAGTTTTTATGCCTGGAGATGTTGCTCATGAATTAAGAATTAAGAGTGAACATATAATACTTCAAAATGTAGTCTGTGTTTATAATGTTGACATTTGGGATTAATTCATACTTTTGTTGATATAGCATTATTGTTTAGCACATTTTAATAGGCTTTGATTAGCATACTTTTGACAATTACTTTTAAAAACTTTTCTAAAAATAAACCCACTGAATTTCTATCTTTTAGGGACCCTTATGATCCTCAAGTCTGCCTGCAGCAACAACCCGAGCTACATAGACAGGCTTATCTCGGTCTTCATGCGCTCCCTGCAGAAGATGGTCCGAGAGCACCTCAACCCGCAGGCAGCCTCCGGCAGCACAGAGGCTACCTCAGGTGACACCCTTGACTCGGTCCCCAGTTTTTCCTCAGGCTGAACAGTGCTGGTTTTGTCAATGAATTTTATGTTGTTGTTCCTCCTCCTCCTCCTCCTCCTCCTTCTCCTCTCCCCCCGCATTGATGTTTCTATCTCTCTACCCTTCTCCCTTAGAAGAAGAAAGAGGAAGGAGAAGGAGGAGGGGTAGAGAGAGAGAAACATCAATTGACTGCTTCCTGCATGCTCCCCCACTGGGGATTGAGCCTGCAACCTGGGCATGTGCCCTGACTCGGAATCATGTTGGTGTACTCTTGGTTCATGGGAATTATCTAACAGTTTTATTGTAAAGCAGAGACTGCTTAGAGTTGTTACATCTGATGTCGAATTACATTGTAGGTTGTAGACTTGCGGAGTGGGCTCCAGAAATCTGGGTGACATGTTTGGTGGGGACTGGTCGGCACAGCTGCACGATGCAGCTTGGAACACAAGTGCTATGGATGTGACTTTGGGACTTGCCTGTACCCCAGGGTTGCCTGCACTGGTTTCAACCGCTCCACCATTTCTTCCTCATGGGGAGCGTCTAACAGGGCCTCCTTGCAAGGCAATGTAATAGCAACAAAGTGATGAGACTGGAGAAAATATCTTTTAGGAAAATTGGGCAGAATTAATTTCCCATGTAGTGCAGAGTGGTTGCCTGTTGATGCATGCTTATAGAAATTGTTGAGCTGTGTTCTTTCTCCACACGAATAGGAACTAGTGAACTGGTGATGCTGAGTCTGGAGCTGGTGAAAACACGCCTAGCTGTGATGAGCTTGGAGATGAGGAAGAACTTTATTCAGGCCATCCTGACCTCCCTCATTGAAAAATCACTTGATGCGAAAATTCTCCGGGCTGTGGTTAAAATTGTGGAAGAGTGGGTTAAAAATAATTCCCCAATGGCAGCCAATCAGGTGAGCTGGGAAGAGGGGCTGCAAGTTGGCTAGGCGACCTTTGCATGTAAAAGAAAATTCAGGCCTCACTCTCTCAGCTCTTCTTTTGGACATTTTCAGTCAGGTAAAACTTTTTTCTCCTGTATTTGCATTCACATATCTTTTTTCAAAGATCTTTTTTCTCATTGTGCTGAACACATTTTAAATAGAAACGAGATAATTGGTCACTTATCTTAATGTGGTTTTACTTGTTAAAATCTTAAATGAACCTTACTTAGTCTTTGTATGATGATAAAGATAAGCCAAGAAAAAAATAGAGATCATTAGTTAATATATGACTAGAGGCTCAGTGCATGAATACGTGCACCAGTGGGGTCCCTCTGCCTGGCCTGTGGGATTGGGCCAAAATCTGCTCTCCGACATCCCCCAAGGGATTGGAGAGGGTACAGGCTTGGCTGAGGGGACCCCCTCGCCCCCGCCCCGTGCACGAATTTCATGCACCAAGCCACTAGTCCTATATATTGGCCTGTGGGATCGGGCCTGAACTGGCAGTTGGACATCCTTTTCACAATCTGGGACCGCTGGCTCCTACCTGTTCCCCTGCCTGCCTCCCTGATCACCCCTAACTGCCTCTGCTTGCCTGCCTGATGGCCCCTAATTGCCCTCCCCTGCTGGCCTGATCTCGCCTCTAATGGCCCTCCTCTGCCTGTCTGATTGCCCCTAACTGTATCTGCCTCGGCCCCCACCACTATGGCTTTGTCTGGAAGGAAGTTGGATGTCTGGAAGATGGCCAGTCAACCCGGTCTAATTAGCATATTACCATTTTATTAGTATAGATAGATTATATAGGATAGGATTGCTTAAATGGGGAGGGGAGGGATTTTTTTCAGCAGGAGGTGCTCTTGGCAGACAAAAATACGTACATAATCCCTATATCTGGACTGATAGCCAGCCATATGCACTATACTGTCAAACCAGTCATTAAAAAATTGAACTGCTTTCCTACTCCTTACACCAAACATGTTGCCCTTAAAAGCCCTCCTCAGCCCCCACCTTAGGTTCTGCCTTCACAGTTCATCCAGATTAGGTTCTGATTGGTTGGTTACTATGCCAATCAGTGTCAAAAACTCCACCTCCTAGGCAGCCATTGGCTCCTCACACTTGACCGAGATTTGGTTCTGATTGGTTTCTATGCCAGTCAGTATCCAGCGCTCTGCCTCCTAGGCAGCCATTGGCTCCTCACAATTCATCTAGATTTGGTTTTGATTGGTTGGTTTTATGCTACTCAGAGTCTCTGGGCCCATTTCCAGGCCTGATCAGAGAGATGGGGCTGATCAGCAGCCCCCTTGGAGGCCTGGAGAGAAAAAAGAGGCACAGCTGCTGACCAGGCCTGGAGAGAAAGAGAGAGGCAACGGCTGACCAACAGCTGCTAAGGAGGCTACGGATCAGACCCTGCTTCTCTCTCCTGGTCTCTCTCTGGGCCTGATCTGCAGCCCCCTCAGCAGTCAATGCTGGTTCACTGTGCCCCCAGCGACAGCAGTCAGTGCTGGGTCGCCACGGCAACCAGGACTGACTTCTGGCCCGTCAAGCCTGCGGTTGTTTTGGATGTTAGGGACCCTGGGATGCTTGCAAACTTCTGATTGGTTTTATAATTGAATTGCTCTCTCTCCAAAGTGACCTGTAGTTCCTAGGAAATTTACATTGGCACTCATTGTGATTTCAAGTATAACTTTTTGTTTGTTTAGAAACGACTGTCTTAAATTACTTGACAAAATTGTAGGAGCTTAAAAAGTAGTAGAGCAGATGGCTGAAGTACTTTTGGACATGTTTTCCCTCAGATAGAGGTAATTGACCTTTTGTCTTAAAAAATCCATACAGACACCTACTCTCCGGGAGAAGTCCATTTTGCTTGTGAAAATGATGACCTATATAGAAAAGCGTTTTCCAGAAGATCTTGAGTTAAATGCACAGTTCTTAGACCTCGTTAACTATGTCTACAGGTAATTTACGGAAATTATCAAATATTTTGTGTAGAAATCTATAGTGTGTTCTCTGAGTAAGCAACATTACATGACATTTTAATTTTTTTGTTACACCCAAGATAAATTCGTTTAAATTCTAAATCAAGTAACATATTTTGGCATCATTACTGAACATTTTGCACAAATGCTGCATTAGTCTATGGTGATTTGTAGCATACTCTTGTTTTTCATAAAGGCATTTTGGGAAGTTGGTACTACTTGTTTGCTTATGGCTGAGGCATCCACCTTTGGGTATAGCTCTTTCATCTTAGTTTTATTCTTTTGATTACAGGGATGAGACACTGTCTGGCAGTGAGCTCACTGCGAAACTCGAGCCTGCCTTCCTCTCTGGGCTGCGTTGTGCGCAGCCACTCATCAGGGCGAAGTTTTTCGAGGTTTTTGACAACTCTATGAAACGTCGGGTTTACGAGCGTCTGCTTTATGTGACCTGCTCCCAGAATTGGGAAGCCATGGGGAACCACTTTTGGATTAAGCAGTGCATCGAGGTAGGAAAAGCTCAGCTCACTCTCTCTGGCTGGGCATTGAAGCCAGGAAGCGTTCACATACACCAAGATGAATACAAATCCCCCATTCAATCTCCCACTTTTAATCTCTAATAGGAACAAAATAAGGCTGAAAGCCTCGCTTTTATCCAGAGGGTTTTTTGGGGTGATTTTAAGTGCTTTAATTAGAATGTTGAATAATATTCCTTAGTTTGTAGCCACAGATTCATTATCCCTTAAATATAAAAGTTGTAACTTCTGTCTATATGCTCTAGAAGATGGAATGTGCTATAACTGTTCTCCTAATTTAAAAAAAAATATTTTATTGATTTTTTACAGAGAGGAAGGGGGAGGAATAGAGAGTTAGAAATGTTGATGAGAGAGAATCATCGACCAGCTGCCTCCTGTACACCCCCCACTGGGGATGTGCCCGCAACCAATATACATGCCCTTGATCGGAATCGAACCTGGGACCTTTCAGTCTGCAGACCGATGCTCTATCCATTGAGCCAAACCGGTTTCAGCAGCTCTCCTAATTCTTAAAGCAGGAAGGTGTGACCTCCAGGCCAGGCCATGGGCTCTGATCCCTCTGTGGGGAGTCAGGGTGCGGGGGATAAAGGTCTGTGTAAAATAGCCAGACCATTTTAGTGGATGGTAAGTCAGATGTTTTTGGTTATTTGGTTTAAAAAAATACATTCTTCTTAGAAGCTCCTGAGTGAGGAATGTGTAGCGAGGTTAGACTTTTTGTCTAGGCTGGGGAGATGTGTAGAGCAGAGTCGTGCGTGGGTCAGGAGCAGTCAAATGGACATGCTTGTCAGGATGTTTAGAAAGGGACTGTGGTCCCACAGGCCCCCGAGGTTTACTTCTGTCCTCGAACCCTCTAGCTTCTCTTGGCTGTGTGTGAGAAGAGCACGCCCATTGGTACCAGCTGCCAAGGAGCGACGCTGCCCTCCATCACCAATGTCATCAACCTGGCCGACAGCCACGATCGAGCAGCCTTCGCCATGGTCACACCGGTCAAGCAGGAGCCGCGGGAGCGAGAGAACAGCGAGTCCAAAGAGGAGGTAATGTCTGGATGGCGTGGTGCCTTCTCACAGCCCATCTCTCCAGCTTCATATCCGGGTTAGATTTCCTTAGGGCAAGAGCAGTGAATTGAAACTGTTAATTTAAAGGCTCTAAATGTGATACCTACATTCAAGTTAAAAAAATTCTTTTTTTGCTAATCCTCACCAGAGGATATTTTTTCCATTGATTTTTTTTTTTTCCTTAAGAGGGAGTGGTGAGAGGGAGGGGAAGAGAAAGAGAGAGAAACATTGATTTGTTGTTCCTTTTATTGAGGCATTCATTGGTTGATTATTATATGTGCTCTGACCTGGGATTGAATCCACAACCTCGGTGTATTAGGACGACGCTCTAACCAACTGAGCTACCCAGCCAGTGCTCCTATGATCTTTATTATTCTTTTTTTTTTTTTTTTTTAAATATACTTTATTGATTTTGTACAGAGAGAAAGGGAGAGAGAGAGAGTTAGAAACATCGATCAGAGAGAGTCATCGATGAGCTGCCTCTTGCACACCCCCCTCTGGGGATATGACCGCAACCAAGGTACATGCCCTTGACCGGAATCGAACCCGGGACCTTTTAGTCCACAGGCCGATGCTGTATCCATTGAGCCAAACCGGATCTTTATTATTCTTACTGTTGGTACTTTATTTTGCTTTCTATAATCTAATTATGAATGCAAAATGGTATCAACTAAAAGAAGAGAGAAAGAAGGAAATAGGTCTGGTCAAGTTATTCTGTATGTTTAAGAATTCAAGATTATTTTAATAGTTGGAAATTAACTAAAATTTTACTTGCCAAAAATGTAACGAAGCTTATAAGATTATATTTGTTGGATTTTAATTATTTGACTCTTTGGTTTTGCTTATTTGTGTTTTTTGTTTTGTGTTTTTAGGATGTTGAGATAGATATTGAACTGGCTCCTGGAGATCAAACCAGCACACCCAAAACCAAAGAACTTTCTGAAAAGGACATTGGAAACCAGCTGCATATGTTAACCAACAGACATGACAAATTTCTTGATACTCTCCGAGAAGTGAAGGTCTGTGTGTGTAGGTTTGGAAGGATAGTTGTGGGCCCCTCCCCTTCATATTTTAAATCCTAAATCAGTATTATTCCACAGCCATGTAATATTTTCTTTTACAAGTTTCACTTTCTTTCCTTTCCCAATGAAAACCATTATTGTTCTGTGAGACTCTAATGGGAATGTTTTATGTAAAGATTCGAGAAAGGAATTACATTGTTCTATGGGAAAAATAAAAAGAGGTTAATTCCCCATAACTAACCCTTAAAAGGGATGGTAAAATTGTTTGCTAAACATATATGATGATACATTGCTGGGTTATATTTCAAGTGCAATAAAACAGGAGAAAATGAGAATATGTGGTGAATCAAGTTCACTTTTGGGAGCAGGGATCTCCAGTTACATCTATTTTAAGATGTATCCAGGTCTTTGACTTTCACAAACTTTTAGGTTAATTACAGACATGATCATTTTTCAGGTAAGGGCTCTGAGAATCACATATGGCTCCGTATACGGAGTCACTTTTGAGGAGTGTTTCAAAGAAACAGCGGTGTTTCTGGTCATATCAGGAGCTAGGTGTGCCCCTTGGGCTTCCCGCAGACTACTGACTGCATCAGAGCTAGAAGCCTTGCTCTTTAGAGGAAATGTTGGCAGCTAATTCAGATTTTCAAAAACAACAAAGCTGTGGACAAAATCAACGCTTCTGTGGATTTGATAGCTTTTGGGCCCTCGGATTCCAGCTCCAGGCCCTTTCATGGTTTCGTCATTCCAGTCACTTTTTCTTCTCGTGGCCGCTGTCAGTTGCAGAGACTGAACTTTCCTGGCCCTTGATTTGTTCTTTGGAATTGTGCCGTTGGCATGTAGCTTACCTCACGTGCCTGTGCTTTTTGTGTTTCCCCTTTTATATTTTCAGCAGCCTTTACTTGATGGCACCTGTGTACCTCTCATATGTACTTTCAGTGCTAGCATGTTTGGAAATGCCCTTAACGTTACAAAATGAAGGCATGTCACTGATGAGCCCCTTACCCATGTCTGTGCTTGGCTGCTGAGGCCAGATGGGTTGGTCGCTGTGCTCAGAATCTATTTTCACTGTGGCAAGACACTTGCTCAGACTGTGGGAAGTTTGGAAGCGGAGGAGTGGGCCTGCAGAGCCTCCTGAGTGTGGCTGTGTGAGGCAGTGCTGGCCGGAGGTTTAGCACAGGCCATGTCCACTCACTGACCTCTTTTCTGTCTATAGACCGGGGCCCTGCTCAGTGCCTTCGTCCAGCTGTGCCACATTTCCACCACACTGGCAGAAAAGACCTGGGTCCAGCTTTTTCCCAGATTGTGGAAAATTCTGTCTGACCGACAGCAGCATGTGAGTATATTCTTAAAATTCTGTTTTGGAAAATGTAGTCTTAGCTTTCAATAAGTATTTATGACAAAGTAATCTTGATTAAGTTTCAAAGGATGAAGAAAAGCTATTGATTGTTATCTAAGAGTCAATTATTAAAAATATTTACAGAGTCAAAACGTTGATTTTTTTGAAGGGAGACCTGAATTAACGTGCTCTTTGGTTTTAGGCGCTAGCTGGTGAGATTAGCCCGTTCCTGTGCAGTGGCAGTCACCAGGTGCAGCGGGATTGCCAGCCCAGCGCACTGAACTGCTTCGTGGAAGCCATGTCCCAGTGTGTCCCTCCGATCCCCATCAGACCCTGCGTTCTGAAGTACTTGGGGAAAACGCACAACCTTTGGTTCCGCTCCACGCTAATGCTGGAGCACCAGGCTTTTGAGAAAGGTCTGAGTCTGCAGATTAAGCCAAAGCAAACGACAGAATTTTATGAGCAGGAGAGCATAACTCCACCTCAGCAGGTGAGGCCCCCCTCATGTGTTAATGACATCTTCCTTGCCAATGACGTCATGGTCTCAAAAGACATCTCCCAAGTGATTTTAAGTTCTAACACAGTGAAGTTGCTTTATTGGGGGGGAAAAGTGTTTGTAATGAGCACTCAAAAACCATGATCTGTGTTTTCAGGAGATACTGGACTCCCTTGCAGAACTTTACTCTTTGTTACAAGAGGAAGATATGTGGGCTGGTTTGTGGCAGAAGCGTTGCAAGTATTCTGAGACAGCAACTGCTATTGCTTATGAACAGCATGGATTCTTTGAGCAGGTAGCCGCCGTCCAATGGATAGGATGCATGGTTGTATTATATACTGTAAATACAATGTTATTTTGTCCTCCTTCAGTTCACATTCACATAAGAAGTTTACTGTTTTACTTGAAGCACCTGTCCTACACATAGAGGCCCTTGGAAGATTCAGTTTAGAGAAACAATATGACATGAACATATTTAAACGTTTAGTCCTAAATCCTTTACCATTGAAGCTAATGTGGATGATTCTTATCGGCACTTATTTTACCCTATTGGAAGTAGAATTAGATGGCTTTTTGTGTTTAAATTTTGATCTTTGTGCCTGTCCTTTCAGTATAGCATGGGTGGGCCAAGGTCACGGTATGGTTGTCAGCCTTGATAGGACACTGAGTCACAGGAACTCTGGAAGCATAGGTATGGGCTATGTCCTCTGCTCTTATTGCTGAAGGACAGAGTGGCTCATCCTGGGGCCGGCAGCCTCCCTCTCCATTCTGTGTGGGTACAGCGCACCCTCCGTTCTCCTCCCTCCCCTCTGTGCTCTGTGAATAGGAGATTCCCGGGGTATGTGATTGTAGAGGAGAGTGTCAGGTGTTCGCTCCTGACTCCTCCAACCTGCCCATAACCATAGAGCACCAGCTGTGGGAAGTTGCCAAAACAGCAGTTTGAAAGCATTATTAACTTCTTTAGGCACAAGAGTCCTATGAGAAGGCAATGGATAAAGCCAAAAAAGAGCATGAGAGAAGCAATGCGTCCCCTGCTATTTTCCCAGAATACCAGCTTTGGGAGGACCACTGGATTCGGTAAGCTGGACAGGGATGTGTTCCTGTCAGTTAAGGGAACCCATGACAAATCTCTGGACTGTTCTCATAATAAGTGTTTTTAAAAAGGGAACTTGGCGCCATGGAGAAAAGAACAAACAAATCTGCCCACTAAAGACCTGAGTAATTAAAAATGTTTGTTGGAGAAACTGATTCCTGCCTCCATTGCTCTGGTGCTTTGGGCTCTCTGCTGTGCAGTGGGTGGTTCTGGGGTTGCAGGGCGCAGTTCGTTCCAGAGGCAGGTGGGAGTGCTGTGGGTCCCGCCTGGCCTCCCACAGAAGCCCACTCCCCTCTGCGGGGAGGAGAGCTTTTCTGCAGTGGAATGGGAATAAATGACTATCCCCGTGCTTTTTGAACCTATTGATTTGTTGGTAACCGAACTTCCCAAATGCCTGGTCTTCTAGGTGCTCTAAGGAATTGAACCAGTGGGAAGCCTTGACGGAATACGGCCAGTCCAAAGGTCACATAAACCCTTACCTCGTCCTGGAGTGTGCGTGGCGGGTGTCTAACTGGACCGCCATGAAGGAGGCGCTGGTGCAGGTGAGACCTGGCTACTGCAGTCTCAGGTTATGTTCCCACAGCTGCGTGGGTTCCGTTTGCCAGAGCCGTGAATCTGTGGAGATTTCTCCTCACTTAGAACAACCTGGGAATTTGGGCAGATCAAGATAACTTTTGGGAAGCAAGAATGCTTTTTGGATATCTCTAATATCTTTTCTGATATCTTAAAACAGTGGTCGGCAAACCATGGCTCTTGAGCCATGTGCGGCTCTTTGGCTCCTTTAGTGTGGCTCTTCCACAAAATACCACGTGCGGGCGCCACATACAGTGCGATTGAAACTTCGTGGCCCATGCACAGAAGTCGATTTTCATCCTGGGTGAGTCTATTTTGAAGAAGTGGCGTTAGAACATTCCAAGGGGCCAAAGAGCCACATGTGGCTTACGAGCCGTGGTTTGCCGGCCACTGCCTTAAAGCAAGGAGCCTATGGCGTATTTTCATAGCTAGAGAGATTGGCCACGGTCTGGTATTTGGAAAAGGAGAGTATCCAGAAAAAGTAGTTGAAATGTATGACTTCTCTAAAGAAAAGAAATGTCTGTTTAAAGCTTAATTGCTGTTATTGCTTTGCTGAATTGACTACAAAAATCTATTGACTTTCCTTTTTGACTCTTTCTAATGAGAAGAAGAATACCCATAGCTTCCTATGTAATGCTCTTTCATTACCAGGTAGAAGTAAGTTGTCCCAAGGAGATGGCTTGGAAGGTCAACATGTACCGTGGATACTTGGCTATCTGCCACCCTGAGGAGCAGCAGCTCAGCTTCATCGAGCGCCTGGTGGAAATGGCCAGCAGCCTGGCCATCCGTGAGTGGCGGCGCTTGCCTCATGTGGTGTCCCATGTGCACACGCCTCTTCTCCAGGTGGGTTGTGCTACATTAATGTGAGCAGTATCTTGGGCCCATCATAGTAGAGAACATCTTGTCCAGAGATAGATTTGTAAACTGAACTGGATGGCAGAGGAAACTCCTTCTACTTGTCTTGGACTTTCCCATTTAAGCTCATCCTCAGTGGAAGGAAGGCCAGAGTGAAAATGTACACTCAAATGTTGCCTCTCACTTTTGGAACTTCCAAGGGACTTAAGTGACAGAGATATACTCAGGAGTGCTTTTGATGATTTGTATTTTTGCTTTATGAATTTTCTTTAGTGCCCACTATACCACCATTAGTGTGATGCCACTGTTCAGTTAAAAGGTCTATCATTCTCTGAAACTTTTATATAGATATATATTTAAATCGATTTCAGAGAGGAAGGGAGAGTAGAAACACCTGTGATGAGAGAGAATCATTGACCGCTTGCCTCCTGCACACCCCCTACTGGAAATCAAGCATGCAGCCAGAGCATGTGCCCTGACGGGGAATTGAACCATGACCTCCTGCTGCGTAGGTTGATGTTCAAACACAGAGCCACACCAGCTGGCAGAGGACATATTTTTTTGGCTTGTTTGTTTATTCGCTTTTTATTATTAATATTTTTAACTTTAATCTTTGTCAAGTTGTAGTGTAGGAAAGATGAAATTTAACAAAAATACTTTCAATAGTTAGCCAAAAAAGAGTTATCTGGTTAATTCATGTATCCAGGCTTAGAGCTTCTGAGTCTATCTCCTTCATTCCCTTCAGTCCTCCTTAATATCAAGACTTGTTGAGTTTTCCTTCAAAATGGCTCTCAGAAAATTTTTTTTTTAAATTGTTGTCAGTGTTACAGATGCCTCCCATTTTCTCCCCTTTTGCCCTCCTTCACCCCACACCAGGCCTTCCCCATACTATTTTTAAATTTTATTTTTTTAATTTTTGTGGGAGGGGAAGGTGGAACTTAATGGCTAGAATTTGTATAGACTCAAAATTGTGACCGGGGCTCTCCCAGTAAGATTTCACCAGAGGTTTGGAGCCAGCAACACATGTAAGGTTTAAAAAGTAGTAAACTATACAGACTCAAAAGACACATGATTGAAATTGTCTGTACCAGCCCAAAGAGATAATCAGAACCATGTTTTAAAATGCTTAATATGGCTGTGGATTTTTAAACATTGATGGAAGGCAGGCATGAGGGCAGGGGAGTAGGCTGTTCTTTTCTTAGACATTGCAGAGAAAGAGCCAATCATATTTGGAAAAGAGAAACTTGTTTTGGGAGCAACTTTGGTACCTACACCATTCTTCTTCCCATCTCCTGTCTCACAGTGGCCACAGAGCTGAGGTTTTAAAATTAGGGGGAGCAGGAGAGCAGTGTTGGAGGTGAAAATGAGTTAAATGAAAATGAGTTAAACCTAAGGCGCCTGTAGATGTTAGAGTGCTTTCTTTCATAATAGAATTGTGAGATCTTTACAATCAGTCTGATTCCTGATTGACACTGATTTATATTCTTATGTGACCTTTGATATAATGCTTACTGTGGAATCTTTTATGCTGGTCTCATTCAGGCCGCCCAGCAAATCATTGAACTTCAGGAAGCTGCGCAAATAAATGCAGGTTTACAGCCAACCAACCTGGGAAGGAACAACAGCCTGCATGACATGAAGACGGTGGTAAAGACATGGAGGAACAGGCTGCCCATCGTGTCCGACGACTTGTCCCACTGGAGCAGCGTCTTCATGTGGCGGCAGCATCATTACCAGGGTAAACCTACCTGGTCCGGCATGCATTCATCATGTAATTTCCCAGACACCCGCTGTTCTGGTTTCATGTCTTGGTTTTTCTTCTGTTTTTGTTTTTTTCTTTTTTCTTTTTCTTTTTTTCTTTTACCAGATTGTCTAATTTTTGGTGGGTATGGGAGATGGTGGTGGTATGGTGAGACAAAGGTGAAGGTGGTGAAAGATGGGAAGGATTTTTCCCCCTGTTACATTTTTCTAGCTAGAGCAGCAGTGCTGCTTGGCACTGCTTCTTGCATCAGGGGCTCAGGCCTGTGTGATTGGAGCTCTGGTTGTGGCTCTTTGTTTTGAACACCACCCCTCACCTCCCACGAAGAACTGCTCTTAGGTGGCTGTGTGCGTAGCCTTCTCCAGTTTTCTGGTCCCCTCTGCTCATACACTAAACCTCTCAGACATCTTGGCTAACTAAAGCATGCCTTCATGATTTAGTTAGCCAAGATGGTAACACTCAACTCAATAGTTAGTGCTTTTTATATCTTCCTTTTGATGTAAAATACAAGGAAAAGTAACAAGATTTTTTAAAAAAATAAATCTTTATTGTTCAGATTATTACAAATTTGTTCCTCTTCCTCTCCCCTCAATTGCTCCCCTCCACCAGGTTCCCATCCCACCCTCTGTCCTTTCCCCACCCTCCACTGTCCTCATCCATAGGTGCACAGTTTTTGTTCAGTCTCTTCCCGCACCCCTACTCCCTCTTTCCCCGAGAATCGTCAGTCCACTCCCCTTCCATACCTCTGATTTATTATATTCATCAGTTAATATTGTTCATCAGATTTTTTATTCTCTTGGTTTTTAGATTCACTTGTTGATAGTTACGTATTTGTTGTTAATAATTTTTATCTTTATCTTCTTCCTCTTCCTAAATAACCCCCTTCAGCAATTCACATAATTCTGGTTTGGCGGTGATGAACTCCTTTAGCTTTTTTTTTTAATTTGTGAAGCTCTTTATCTGCCCTTCGATTCTGAGTGATAGCTTTGCTGGGTAGAGTATTTTTGGCTGTAGGTTCTTGCTATTCATCACCTTGAATATTTCTTGCCATTCCCGTCTGGCCTGCATGGTTTCTATTGAGAAATCAGCTGACAATTGTATGGGTGTTCCTTTATAGGTAACTACCTGCTTTTCTCTTGCTACTTTTAATATTCTCTGTCTTTTGCTCTTGGAATTTTAATTATGATGTGTCTTGGTGTGGTCCTCCTTGGATTCCTTTTGTTTGGGGTGCTGCGGGCTTCCTAGACTTATAAGTCTATTTCTTTCCCCAGGTGGGGGGAGTTTTCTGTCACTGTTTCTTCCAGTATTCTTTCGGTATCTTGCTCTCTTCTTCTGGGATCCCCATAATTCTGATGTTGGTTCGCTTGAAGTTGTCCCAGAGGTTTCTTACACTATCTTCAACTTTCTGGATTCTCTTTTCTTGCTTCTGTGGAGGAGTGTCCTCTGGCTCTTTGTGTTCTAAATCTTTGTCTTGATTCTTGTGATCTTCCAGTCTGTTTTTAGGACTCTGTAATATTTTTTATTTTAGACAATGTTTTCTTCATTTCTAGTTGATCCCTTATTATTTCTAGTTGCTCACTTTTCATATCCACATAGGTCTCATTTATTTTATCAGCCTTTTTAAGGATATTCTTGAATAACCTTATAATTGTAGCTTTGAACTCAATGTCCAATCTTTTCTTTTCCTCTATCTCCTTCCTTTGTGACCTTCCTCTTATCTGCATTTTAGTTGTTTCCCTGATTTGATGGAATAGTTTTGTGTGCTAGGTGTTCTGGTAGAGCCCAGTAGCACAGCCTTCCCAGTTACCTGTGGTGGACAGTCTTAGTGTAGCCCTTTGTAGGTTGTGTGTGCAGTCTTATTGTTAAGCCTTGCTTATTGTTGGTATCACTGGGAAGCATTGATCTCCAAGCCAACTGGCTGTGAGGATCAGCAGTGTCTCAGCTAAGAGGGCTTCTGTACTCCGCTTGGATGGGGTGGGGTCTTGGGGTTGCGCAGACAATCTTTGGTTCCCTGTCAGTCACGCCTTGGAAAAGTCCTGTTCTCGGTGAGTTTCGGAAGATTGGTTGCAGGAGCACGCACCTCTTTGGTAAAGGCGCAGGCAAGCTTTGGATTTCGACCAGTCCCTCCTTAGAGAAAGCCAATCTCTGGGAAGCTTCTGTGCTCAACTTGGATGGAGCGGAGTCTCGGGTTGGTGCAGACAAACTTTTTTTTTCCCCCGTCGGCTCCTCCCCAAGGCCTGCAGTAATGGCCTCTGGCTTCACACAGCTCCGAGAGATCTCTGTCCGCTGCCTGACAGTCTGGCCTCTCCCTGACTGGGGCCGTCTATCAGAGCAATAGGGTGATTCTGTTTTCCTCTCCGAACAAGAAAGCTGCGCATTAGCTCTCCGCCGGGAGTAAGCCAGTGGAGAACTCAGCCTGGCCTACCCTCTCCGCACACCAGGAGTACGCCAGCAGCAATCTCTGTCCAGCCCTTCTTCTCCGCGTACCGGGAGTAAGCCAGCGCCTTTTCGCGTGCACAGTTCTCCGCACCTTCACAGTTCCTAAGGTTCAGCATGCCTTCTCTCTCCTTCCCAGATGGCAGAGCCTCCTCTCAGCTAGCCATCCAGTGCTTCAGGGCAGTGCCTCCCCGTTTCCCAGTTCTAAATTCAAATTTGTTGTGGTAGGCTGCATTTGGGTGTCTACCCTATGCCGCCATCTTGGTTTCTCCTCCAAGTAACAAGATTTTATTACGGAGCTTCCCATCTTCATAAGCCATGTGTGTTTGTTTTCATTTTTTACTTAAGCTTTATTGTGGGACACTTTGAAAATGTTTGGCATGGACTGATAACTCATTTCTTTGCTCTCTAGCTATTGTAACTGCATATGAAAATAGTTCTCAACATGATCCAAGTTCCAATAATGCTATGCTTGGAGTTCACGCGTCAGCTTCAGCAATTATCCAGTATGGAAAAATTGCCCGGAAACAAGGACTGGTCAATGTAGCTCTGGATATATTAAGTCGCATTCATACTATTCCAACTGTTCCTATTGTGGATTGCTTCCAGAAGATTCGACAGCAAGTCAAATGCTACCTCCAACTGGCCGGAGTCATGGGGAAAAACGAGTGTATGCAGGTAGAGTGCCAACAGGACCTGTGCTCAGCAGGTCCAGTAAAGAAGAGTAGGAGTGTCCACATGGGACTCCTGGTTCAGACAATAAGGAAGGAGGGTTAGAACTTTCTACAAATACAGCCTTAGTAGGGAAGCAGATCTTCCTGAACAAGAAAGGGAAAGGAAACCACTTGAGTGAATACATACATATGTTTTAATCCTCACCTGAGGACATGCTTTTATTGATTTTAGGGAGAGAGGGAGAGAGGAGAGAGATACATCGAAGTCGAAGTAAGAGTGAAACATTGAATGTTGACTCAGGCATGCGTCCCAATCGGGGATCGAAAATGCGCCTGCAACCTGGGAATGTGCCCTGACTGGGGATCAAACCTGCTACCTTTTGGTGTACAGGACAAGGCTCCAACCAATTGAGCCACACAGGGTACCACTTAAATATTTGAATTGCATTTTATCATCTCTGTTCTATCATATAATTGGTTAATGTATTTAAGGAAAAAAATTAAAGACTGCAGAAGTATGAGGATGTTGTAAGGTAGATGTAGAAGTATGAGGATATTGTAATGTAGATATTGGCTATGTTCAGAGGAATATTAATAAAATCAATGAACTGTTTAGACATCTATCTATATATATAAAAGCCTAAGCGACCAGCAGATTGGCCAGCCCGCCATCCAGCTGTGATGTGTACTGACCACTAGGGGACAGATGTCAATGCGGAGTGGAAACCACAGGAATGGAAACATGGAACAGACTGATGAATCTTTGGGAAGTAGGGAATGGGGAGGGCGGGAAGAGATTAATCGAAGATCTTAATATGCATACTAGAGGTCCCGTGCACCAATGGGGTCCCTCAGCCTGGCCTGGGGGATCAGGCCGCAAATGGCTCTTCAATAATCCCCTGAGGGGTCCCGGGTTGCCAAAGGGCACAGGCCAGCTGAGGGACCCCACCAGAGCATGAATCCGTGCACTGGAACTCTAGTATAAAATAATATACTTAAAGTGTCTAGGACCTGAATTTAGCCTTTAGTGATTCAGTTTAAATACTACTTGTCTTAGATATTCATGGTAGGCAAATCTGTTGTCAATTTAAAGTACATTTGTCAATGACCTTTAATATTTATTGGCTAGATTAATATTTTAATGAATTTGTTATATTGTATAAAAATTTCAAGGACTTTTTTCCTACACTTTTTTTTGAAACAGGGACTTGAAGTTATAGAATCTACAAACTTAAAATACTTCACAAAAGAGATGACAGCTGAATTTTATGCACTGAAGGGAATGTTCTTGGCTCAGATTAACAAGTATGTATGTTACATAGAAGGAAAGTAAGAGTAAAGCTCAACAACTTTTAAATTGTTATTTATTACTTGAAGCCAATGTAAAGGTCAAGTTTGAAATTGGTATAATTCTGTTATAGTTGTCAGATGTGTGTTTCAGGTGTTATACCTATGCAGAGAGAGTTAACTTCCAGCAGATGGATAAGCCAGTTTGATGTGTACTTTAAAAGCTTTTTAAAAAGGAAATGCTTGAAAACAGAATGGCTGATAACATGGATTCATTTCCCCATCTTCTCAGCATGCTACTTGGGCACAGAGTTGATCCCATTACTGGAGGTGCTTCTTATTTTAGAGCTGGGGTCAGGCATCTTGGCCTGTAGGCCAAATCCAGCCAGTGTCTGGATTTGTAAATGACATATTGGAACCCACCCACACCACTGACATGTCTATGGCTGTTCACAGTACGGCCACCGAGTTGAGTTGTGACAGAAATTATATGGCCTGCAAAGCCTAACCCGTTTTCTAACTGGTCAATTACAGAAAAAGGTAGCTAAACCTTGTTTTAGAGAAATGAATATCAGGTGAAATTTTATAAAATACACAAATGATATATACTTACAAGTTGCTACCTGTTGCCATATATAGAGCTGTAAAACTCACTTTTCACACTTTCAGTTATAGAAGTTGCATTAAGCTTATTCTATATAATAAAAGGCTAATATGCAAATCAACTGAAAGGCAGAATGACCGATTGCTATGATGCACACTGACCACCAGGGTGTAGACGTTCAACACAGGAGCTGCCCCCTGTGGTCAGTGTGCTCCCACAGAGGTAGCGCTGCTCAGCCAGAATCCCTGAGCTGAGCTCCCAGCTGGTGAGCGCAGCAGGGGTTTTAGGAGCTTCTCCCATCTCCAAGGCAGTTGAACATCCCCCAGGGGCTCTTGGATTTCGAGAGGGTGCAGCCAGGCTGAGGGACCCCCTTTCCCCACCTCCTACCCTCGAGTGTACAGATTTTGAGCACTGGACCTCTAGTTTTTAAATAAAGGTGATTTTGTCAAGATAAAAGGATTTTATCTTCTTAAAATATTTTCTAAATTCTCATAAAACCACATACCTGTTAGCAATCTCTTCCTTTGTCCTCTGACAACCATTAATCTACTTTCTGTCTCTATGATTGTCAACATTTCATATAAATAGAATAATATATAATTGAATCTGGCTTTTTCACATGTTTTCAAGGTTCATTCATACTATAGCATGTGTCAGTGCTTAGTTTTTTCCATGGCTGAATACTGTTTTGTTGTATATGCCTACATTTTATTTATTCATTCAATAGTTGACATTTGGGTTGTTTCCACTTGTCAGCTATTATGAGGAATGCTGCTGTGAGCAGTCATGTAAAAGATTTTGTATGAGCATGTTTCCAGTGTCCTTGGGTGTATACTCAGGAGTGGAGCTGATGGGTTATATGGCATTTTTTTTTTGTATAAAAAAATCTGCACTATTAACTTACACACCTAGTACAAGTCCTACATTTCTTATGTTAATTTTATTCTTAAATATTTTATTCCTTTTAATGATATAAAATGCTTTCTTAATTTTATTTTCAGATTGTCCATTGCTAAGGTATAGAAATACAACTGGATTTTAAATATTGATCTTGTATTTTTCATCTTTGCTGAATATATTTGCTGTAATAGTTCTTTTGTGACTTCTTTAGGTTTTTCTGTATATAAGATCATGTAATCTACAAATAGAGATAGTTAGCATTTTCCTTGCCAATCTGCATGCCTGTTGGCTAAGAATTCCAGCACTAAGTTGAAGTAGAAGTGATGAAAATGGACATCTTTGTCTTGTTCTAATTCGCAGAGGAAAACCTTTTATTGTCCACCATTGAGTATGGTATTAACTGTGGGTTTCTCATATATGACCTTCATCATATTACGATAGTTTCCTTCTATTCCTAGTTTGTTGAGTATTTTTATTATGAAAAGGTATTGCATTTTGTCAAATGCTTTTTCTTTATCAACTGAGTCAATGTGTTTCTCCTTCATTCTGTTAATGTGGTGTAGTATAATGGATTGATTTTAGTATATTGAATCACTCCTTGCATTGCTGGTAAATCGCACTTGGTCACTCTGCATAATCTTTAAATATGCTGTTGGATTGGCTCACTAATATTTTGTTGAGGATGTTTGCATCTATGTTAATAAGGGATATGGATGTGTAGTTCACTTTGATGTCTTGTACATTGTTGGTTTGATACTAAAACGGTGCAGCCACTATGGAAAACACTTTGGCAGTTCCTCAAAAAATTAAACATAGGATTAAATATAGGAGCTTGGTATACTACCCAAAACAATTGAAAATGAGTTCTCACATAGGTACTTATTCACAAATGTTCACAACAGCACTATTAAAGTAGCTAGAATGTTAAAACACTTCAAATGAATGGATAAACAAAATGTGGCATATACAGGTAGTGGAATAGTATTTACTCATAAAAACCAATAAAGTACCCATACATTCACTCTATGCCAAGAGAAAAGCCAGACACATTATGTGTGATTCCCTTAACGTGAAATATAAAGAATTGTAATTCTATATAGAGACAGAAGGCAGATTGGTGGTCCCCAGAGGTTGCTTAGTGGCTAAGGGTTTTCTTCTGGGAGATGAAAAGGTTTGGCACTACATACATAGAGGTGGTAGCTGCACGGCCTGTATATCCAAAGTACATGACCGCACTAAATGCCAACGAATCGTTGTTCACTTTTAAATGGTTGATTGTTTTCTGTGATGTTCACCTGAAAAGACCAAATTAATGTTGTGATTTGTGTCCTCACAGGTCTGAGGAAGCAAACAAGGCCTTTTCTGCAGCTGTGCAGATGCATGATGTGCTAGTGAAGGCTTGGGCCATGTGGGGCGATTACCTGGAGAACATCTTCGTGAAGGAGCGGCAGCTGCATCTTGGAGTGTCTGCCATTACCTGTTACCTGCATGCATGCCGCCATCAGAACGAGAGCAAATCAAGGAAATACTTAGCCAAGGTGAGGCCAAAAGAATTAGCTTTGATCAGAGATCAATCTGGTAGCCTTCAGGTTTGGATGACAATTCAGCTACTTCCGAATTCATGCTGGGTGAGAGGCTTATTTCCCCATTTTTATCACTCTTGTAATTACCTTTCCTGTGTCAGTTTTCCTGGACATACTCGGGATCCCAGGACATTTATGCAGCAAAAACCGAGCCTGGAGTTTAGGTCTTAGGTCTCAAGTCCAGTGTTCACTGTGGGATTTCACACTGGACAGAGGTTCCTGCAGACTGATGAAGGGTCTGCAAGGAAAACTTACCTGAGGATACCTGTAGATTCTGCGCTCTCGCCTGCACGGACAGTGCACATGTTCATAGAGCTTGTCAACTCAGTTGCAGGTCATGGTGAGTCCCGTGGCTTCTGGGCACACTACAGGGTGAGGTCCTCGTTGCAGGTATTCTCATCCTCTGTTGCCTCAGTGTAGCGCTGGGCACAGGATTGGCAATTTGGCATATGCCCAGTGATGGTCATCAGCTTGAGAGTCATGTAGAGTTGCTCCGTCTCGTCCCTCCTCCCTGCCACAAAATATATCAATACAGCCCAGAATTAATTCTTGTAGGAAACTTAAGAATAAGTATTTTTTTCCCCTGTTTTGTTTGTTAAAGGTGTAGACTTTTTTAGAATTCCTTAAGGTGATGCTAAAATGTAGAATGAACATCAGCACATAGTAGTTCCAGCCTGATATGGAAACAAACCAACTCCATGAGGCAAAGAAACTGCCTAAGATCTGACTCCAAATCTGCTTATGCCTAGATGTCCTTGTTTCAGACATCCTTGGACGCTGGCCTTCCAGCCTGTGGCCTACCTGATGCTAGGGTGGTGTTCCTATGAGGTTTTTTTTAGCAAAAGTCCAATTGGTATTGGTGCAATCACAGGTGTGAATTAGCAGGGTAGCAGGTCCGCACCATCCACCTTAGGGTCACTGGCCACCACCAGCTAGTTGATTGGCTCAATTAATAATTGGCAGTAATGCTACATCTAAATAAAAAAACTTTAATTTTTAGTTTATTTATCTGTTAAGTTCAGCAATATTGTTGGCCCTTCGGTGGCTATGTTTCCAGTAAAGTGACTGTGTGGTATTTTAACGCTGGGGAAAAGTCACTGTAAAGGCCTCAGAGTTTTTATTCAACTTGAGAATCTTTCCTTCTGCCCTAGGTGCTGTGGCTTTTAAGTTTCGATGATGATAAAAACACGTTGGCAGATGCTGTGGACAAGTACTGCATTGGTGTGCCGCCCATCCAGTGGCTGGCCTGGATCCCGCAGCTGCTCACCTGCCTGGTTGGCTCAGAAGGAAAGCTGCTTTTGAACCTCATTAGCCAGGTCAGAATAACAAGGTGTCTTTGTTCACACAGAAAATTGTCTTTGTTTCACATTCTTTTTCCCCCCGAAAGAAAATGTGCATTCTCAAAGCATGGGATATAAGTCAAAGAGATGGGAACATGTACACATCTAACTATCACTTTAAAACATAATTGTGATTGAAGGTTATATCAGGGTGAAATGAAATAATCTGTTATAGCATTGCTGTATTAAAGTGGTAATTTCTTTGCTTGAACATGTTGCCACATAAGATGCAGATATAGTCAAACCTTGGTTCTTGAATGTCTCCCATCTTGAACAGTTCGATTCTTGACCAAGTTGTTCATGGAAAAAGTGTCTTGGTTATTGAACACAACTTCAGTTCTCGACCTGCCAACCCTCCCTCCCCCTTTTTTTAAAATATATATTTTATTGATTTTTTACAGAGAGGAAGGGAGAGGGATAGAGAGTTAGAAACATCAATGAGAGAGAAACATTCATCAGCTGCCTCCTGCACACTCCCTACTGGGGATGTGCCCGCAACCAAGGTACATGCCCTTGACTGGAATCGAACTTGAGAACCTTGAGTCCACAGATTGACGCTCTATCCACTGAGCCAAACCCTTAGGGCCTGACAACCCTTTCTTGCTGATACATCAGCATGACAGAAAGTATCTTTCAAGCCATAAGCAAAGGAGCAAAGGAGCGAATGAGAGTCAGTTCCTAGGAAGTTCTGATATATATATGTATGAATATGTATGAATTTGTGTGTGTGTGTGTGTACGTGTACATATGTATGTATATGTGTATGTATGTATTTTGCTTTTGTTGCTAGAAATGGATGATTAGCATAATTTTAAAACACATATAGGCCACCAAAAGTGCTAATGTTGCTAAAGGTGTAACAAACAATGATCACAGGCAATTGAAGAGGTAGAAAAACTGGTTGATTTGGATAAATGAAAAGTAGATAGCAGGTGACAGCATTTCACAGGCAGTGACATATGAAAAAGCAAAGATGTTGCATGCTGACTTTCTGAAAGACACCCCTGTAATGAGTGCCAAAGGCGGTTTAAGGGTAGTAGGAGTGGCTCTGTAAGTCTAAGAAAAGAAATGTTTTTTTATAGGTTAGACAGTACATCAGCTATTACTTTATATAAGAAAGGTTAAGGTCGGGAATCCTGTAGGGCTCTGGAACAAATTAATTCAATTTACATTTCTTATGGGAAAAATGATTCCGTTTTCTCAAATAGCCTTCAGGACAAATTAAATTCGAGAGCTAAGGCTCCAATAACCATTCTCTTAAAATGTAAGATTACTAGTGATACCCTGAGAGCTGGTCACAGTGAAATGTGTGTCTGATTGCTATTTTATAACCGATTCCTGTCTGTGCCAGGAGGTCTTTAGAGCTTCCCTTCAGAATAAAACTCTCCATGCATGTGGAGGTTGTTGGCCTGGTGGAGCTGTTTGGCTGAGGCTGTTAGAGAATTAAAGTTGGGTGCTCTGAGGTTGGTGACGGGGCATTGGGCAGATGGCTTTCATGACCAGTATTTACGAATGGTTCCAGAATGTTCCTGTCCTGAGAAAACATCAGGGGAAGGACCCAAACAATAGAAGCTTAAAGATACCTCATTGTGGAATGTAGTACCTTCGTGCTTCCTTTTATAAAATTGTAATCATGTAACTTCATGAATGAGGATCATCATCACCAAGCACTTAGGAACATGCCACTCATTATTTTGTCAGTTTACTTTGCTTTTTAAAAACACGTGGTGCATCATCTCCCCTCCAGAAAGGTTTTATGTTTTCCTTGAGAGGAGGTGGCTGTGTTTCTGGAAACGGGCGTTTTGCTTGGGATATATCTCAGGATATAGATTCAGTCTATGTGCATTGTCATTCATTGAACATCTCTTAATGTACGGTAGCCAAACCATCCCGTGGCTGTGCCAGAATGAGATAGTATCTGCTCAGCCCTTTGAAGGAGCCCTGTAACCCCGGTTTGGTAAAACTGGCATTTCTTACTGTAAATAGAAAACTTTAAATCTCCTTGCTGCAGTTAAGTAAAGTTACTAGTATTCATGGATAAACCTAATTGTCAGCTAGAATCATTTCACAGTTCCCAGTGAACGGTGCCAAATAGAAGACTTTTTTTGTGTTTTCTTTGGTTGCCTGAGTGAGATTTGGGGACTTATGCGTTTTGCCTTCCTGAGATTTACTGAATTAAGTGAAAGTATGGTTTCTGTGTCATTAATGATCCCCATGCAGGACTGCTGAAATGCATGTACTATGCTGGTCTCTGTTTGGTCTTTAAAGCTAAACTGGATGTTTTACTTGCTATTTAATCTGGCCTCATCTATTAGGTCATTGGTGCGGTATTTGCTTCCTTGGTCCAAAGGTAGACCAGCCACCCATTTATGGTTTACGTCAGTTATTTTGATACAGAGAGTCTCCATCCAGAAGAACAGAGAGCATGTCCTTCATTCCTCCCTGTCTCTGAGCAGGTCGGACGAGTGTACCCCCAGGCAGTCTACTTTCCCATCCGGACCCTGTACCTGACTCTGAAAATAGAGCAGCGGGAACGCTACAAGAGTGGTAAGTCTTGGGCGGGCTGCTGGCCAGGCCGCGGAGGGCTGGTTCCAAGGGGCATTCCCATCCAGTCCGCTGCGGACGCACGCCTGTCCCACAGCGGACTTCCTAGCACGTGGGCCAGTCGTTAGCCAGTGAGAGAGAGAATATTTTGGGGCCAGAAGGCAGAGCCTGATCCTCTTGAGTGAAATTTATGGTTTTTCTGTGCCATAATGTAATTGGATGTAATCACTCATTTACCTGAGTGATTTGATCCCTAAGTAGAAATCATTTATGAAATTTTTAGCTATAGGTAATTACAAATAACTTACCTAATTAGTAGAAATACATCCTGGTAAGCAGTATAAATGTTAGTTACTAAAAAATTTTACATCTGTATTGAGTAGTTCCTGTATATAAAGAAATAACTTATTTGATGGCTCCAGTTGCCCACTAAGCATGGTGCTTTATGAACAATTAAAGGATCATTTGCTTCAAAATATTTTTATACCCAGACATTCATGCTACGAGCGAGACCAGAGTCTTTCTCAGCATCGCCTGCCAGTGAGCTGGTGGGTTAGGAGGTTGCACAGCACACTTCCGCCCTGACCTCCTGGGTCCACCTGGGTAGATTCATGTGTTGGTCATGTGAAAATTAAGATGTTTTTATTCTAAGCTTAGGTAAATGGGGTTTTAATAACATTTCTCATATAGCAAGTGATTATCATTTTACATGTGGTTTGGCTTTCCTAGGTGAAAAAGGTAGACTTGTTTGTTAACTACTCTTGAGCTACACTACAAGCATGTATTGTAAACAAAAATGTTTATACTTAGAGTCAAGTTAAAAGAGGGTGTACAGCGCACACTTGTGCGGCCTCACAGATTCCCCAGCCAGCATGCTGCCAGTTTGCTTTCTGATCAGCACGGACGCACTCTGCTGAGCCGGCTGAAGCCAGGTTATAGACAGTCACAATCTCTGTGCCGAGCCCCTCAGAGCACCTCTCCTGAGAGCCGGGGCGTCCTCCCACTTAGTCCTGGGGAACCGTCTCATGCGGGTCGGCATCGGCAGGAACCGGGGTTCCTCTGGCCGGTGGGTCCTCTGGAGCACCAAGCTCTAGCACCGGTCAGTTTGCGCTGACATTGGCGTTGTGTGTGTTGCTCTCAGATTCTGGACAGCAGCAGCCAAGTTCAGTGGGTAACCAGTCCCATTCTGCATCAGATCCAGGGCCCATAAGAGCAACAGCACCCATGTGGCGCTGCAGCCGAATCATGCACATGCAGCGGGAACTGCACCCAACCCTTCTGTCTTCCCTGGAAGGCATCGTCGATCAGATGGTCTGGTTCCGAGAAAACTGGCACGAAGAGGTACGTGGATGTGATCTCGAGCTTGTCGTTCCACATGCTTTCGTGGCCACGCGATGGTTGCCTGGTCATGGTGTCTGTCTGTCTGTTGAGTTGAGCGGTAGAGTTGGCAGAGTTAACGTCTGCGCACTAGTGTGGCATTAAATATTTGAAGTGGGAGATTTCAAATGGGGGTGAAATTGAGAAAACCATTCTGCCCTTACAGTGCTTACTTGGCTCATTCATATAAGCTCAGTCACTTCATGCCATGGATTGGCCAGGAGCGGTGTGTAGGTAACTGACCGCAGTAATCCCAAGAGGCCCGATTGGGTTCTTCTGTGACCTTTTAGCAGCGGGCCACCCCCTCCCTCGGTGGTGTTGTATACTGACGATAAAATAGTCAGCCTTTATGGCCCAGATGCTCTTCTAGTTGTTATCACAGTGCTTGTGTGTGCACACACAGATGTGCAGCATTGACACTGAGCATCCGAATGAGGTTTTCCCACGGTTAGTCAATTGAAGGGGATGCATGTGACTCAGAAAGTGGGCTGTTGTTTTTTTTCATGCTCAGGACACTTTCTCCGCATTGTTAAAAACACAGCTCACGTGTGGAGCACACATGGTTTTACACCGACTCTGCCACAGAAATCGCCCTGGTGGTGGTGGTGGGCGCTGCTCGAATCCAGAGCTCTCTTGTGAGTGGTGTTCGGTCTCTTTCCACCAGGTTCTCAGGCAGCTCCAGCAGGGCCTGGCAAAGTGTTACTCTGTCGCCTTTGAGAAGAGCGGAGCGGTGTCCGATGCCAAAATCACCCCCCACACTCTGAACTTCGTCAAGAAGCTGGTGAGCACGTTCGGGGTGGGCCTGGAGAACGTCTCCAACGTCTCCACCATGTTCTCCAGCGCGGCCTCCGAGTCTCTGGCCCGGCGGGCGCAGGCCACGGCGCAGGACCCCGTCTTCCAGAAGCTGAAGGGCCAGTTCACCACTGGTGAGTCTCAGCGCTCTCCTGCCCGGGGAACGTGCCAGCACTGCTTTTCCTCGGGCTTAGGCATAGGGCGTGACTGCGCTCATTCGTTTCATTTTTATCTGCTCATTTTTCATTAGTTGTCTTGTCACTGTACTGGGCGAGCTGGTTATACTATGTTTAGACTCATCACACGAAAACCTGAAGGCTCACCAGCCTGCACTGCATGTCCTTCTTTCCAGTGACGGGTTGTGGTTGGAGCCGGAGCACAGGCTTCATCTCTGGGGTTAGCAGTCGGGTGGCTTCAGGCAGACCCTGCTGCTCCTGATCCCTCCCTCCACTTGGTTTTTGTGGGAAAACTCAGCAGTGAGACAAGGTGCAGGGCTGGGTGACAAGGAAAGTCCACACTGCCAGGATTCTGGTGGCACAGTGACCGGAGGCTGTGTTTGTTACTTGTCCCTGGTTCAGGCTCATGCATTTTCCTGGCTCCACCGTGTTCTGTGTGATCTGGGTAAATGTCCAGTCTCCCTTCTCCTGTCTCCATCTGTCAGGTTGGGGTCCTCGTACCCCAGCACATGAAGGTATGGGTCCCCAGGACCTCAGAGCATTCGTTCCCAGTCCTTGCTCTGCCTCCCTCCCACTCATCTGGGGTAGGCTCTCTCCCATGGGAGCACCGGGTCCGAGACCTGAGCCTGAGGACCTTCTGCAGGCTTGTAAGTCCTCAGCGTCAGCCCGTGAGTGATTGTCACATGGAAACAAGACTTGCCTGGTAAAATTTCCCAAAGCAAAAAGAAACATTTCATTATTGCTTTTGTAACCATCTTTAAAGCATTCTTTCTTGTCCTGCAAGTATTTCTCAGCGGTTAGAGCATTGGCCGTGGGTTATGGGTTTGATTCCCAGTCAAGGGCACATACCTGGATTGAAGGTTTGATCCCTGGCCCAGTCGGAGCATGTGCAGGAGGCAACCAATCAATGTGTCTCTCTCTTTCCTCCCTTCCTCTCTCTCTAAAAATGAATGGAAAAATATCCTTGGGTGAGGGTTAACAACAAAAAATTCTTTCTTTGTTGATATCTTAAACCATAGAAGACTTACATCTCAGAGAGCACAGTTAAAACATGTATAGCTGTAAAGTAGGTTGCAGTGACAGAGAAGGAAACATTTACCCCACTCATTGCGAAGACACTGTGCAGTTGTAGGCAGGACTGACCCGAAGCCCAGCGTGTGTGCCCCATTGTTCCCGGCAGCCTGGGCCGGTGTCCGCTCTTGAGGTGTGAGCTGGGCATAGGATTGAGAGGCTTCCTCTGAAGAACCACCCCCTTGAGGAAAGTGTTCTTTGAAAAATAAGAGCTTTTACACTGAAGTGCCCTCATCATCTTAGATTTTCTCCCTGTGGTCTGTCATCCTTCCCCGGGAAAGGAAGGGTCTGAGGTAGAGTTTATGGGAGCGATCCTATTTTTCTAAACGAGGTGATACTCAGCATGTCTTCATCTTAAGTAGATTATTAAGTCAACTGCAGTCTGAAACAAGGATTGGGAGTGGGACAAATCTGGAGTTGGGTGGCGGGAGAAGAAGACACAGGCTGGACCTTGAAAGGAGGCTGCCAGGCTGAGCCCCCTCACTGCAGTGCAGTGTTGGAGAGTCTGTGGAGTCGGCGGGGGGCTCTGCCCCCAACAAGGCAGTGAGAAGAGGGGGCGGGAGTCTGGGCGGGGCCTGTGCCTTCCAGGGCAGCCTGTCCCGCTTCCCCACATGGCCTGGTCTGGGAGAGGAGAGCAGAGTGCAGGGAGGGGCCTGGAGGGACTGGCGCCCTCGCTGCCTTCAGCTGTGTGCGAAGGCGCCCCTGCCGTCCGTCATGCAGCCATCTCCTTCGGCCTCAGGGCCGGTCGGGCCTTGTCCAAAAGAGGACGTGCCTCCCGTGGCTCTCTCAGACCCGTTTCCACCAGAAGCCGGGCTTTCCTGACCTTCGGGCTCTGGCAGGTTAGGGTGTCGAGAACCCCCTCCACCACTGGAGTTAATCTGGTGGGAAATGGGTTTATTTTAAAGAAGGGCTTTCCATTTAACAGACTTTTATTATTGAGTCTTCTTAAACTCTGAGAACAGAGGGTTTTTGCTTAAGTGAAAAGTGCATGTTTTTCATTTTTGTCATTTTGATTTCTTGCCTTAATTCCTTCTGAGAGACTGAAGTATAATAACTCAGTCTCCTCCTGGATACCGCCTCCTTCGGCCCGCCTGGTGCCTGCACTCTCACCCAGGGCCCATTTCCTGGCGGTGCTTGCTCTCGGGGTCACCTCTGGAAGGGCAGGGGGGCTCCCGGCACCTGTTAGTGGGGGTGGGGCTCAGTGCTGAGGCGTTTGTGCAGGGCCCATCCTTCCTGAGGAGGACAGGACATGATCGGGGTGAGGTCCGTGTGGCCCTGAGAGCCGGCCACACCACGGGCTTCAGGCCCGTTTCCATGGTGAAGAGCAAGGAGGCTTCTAGGGTTTGACGCAGACTGTCCCAGCCGGGAGGCGCGTGCGCAGTGGCTTGGCGGTGAATTGGAAGAGCCTGATGACTGAAAATGCTTATTCATGTTTTATCTTGAAGATTTTGACTTCAGCGTTCCAGGATCCATGAAGCTTCATAATCTCATTTCTAAATTGAAAAAGTGGATCAAAATTCTGGAGGCCAAAACCAAGCAACTTCCAAAATTCTTCCTCATAGAAGAAAAGTGCCGGTTTTTGAGCAATTTCTCCGCACAGACAGCTGAGGTGGAAATCCCAGGGGAGTTCCTGATGCCGAAGCCGACGCACTATTACATCAAGATTGCTCGGTGAGTGAGCGTGGCCTGGCTCGACCGTGGCACATGCCCGCACAGAGGCTGCAGGCAGGCCTGGCGTGGGGCTCGGAGAACAAGCCGTTCAGGGATTCAGGGACCAGCCCCACGAGGGCGGCGGGCGCTTCAGGGTCTTGTTTGAGCCAAGTCTGTGTTTGCTTCCAAAGAACCTTTCCCGACTCCCCATAGAGCTCCACCAAATGAAGCTCCCCGGCCTTGTTCACACGTAGAACACGGTGTGAACAGAACCGGACGCTGTGGAGGGTAGGGAGAGCGGCAGCTCATTGAAATGTAAAGAGTTCTGTGAAGGGGCTCCCTTAACACATAGTCAGGAGCTTCCTTTTATTTCTAACTCAGACAGAGCTCTGCTTTCCACACGTCAGAATCCAGCCTTCCTTTCCCCAGATCTGCCTGGGCCTGGCCCGCCTCCTCTCTGAGCTGTGCCAGTGGCCGAGCGGGCCCTCTCTGTCCTCCCTGAGCCGCTCTGTCCCTCCCTGAGCCGCTCTGTCCTCCCTGGGCCGCTCTCTGCCCTCCCTGAGCCGCTCTGTCCCCTCCCTGGGCCGCTCTCTGTCCCTCCCTGAGCCGCTCTGTCCCTCCCTGAGCCGCTCTGTCCCTCCCTGAGCCGCTCTGTCCCCTCCCTGAGCCGCTCTCTGTCCTCCCTGAGCCGCTCTGTCCCTCCCTGAGCCGCTCTGTCCCTCCCTGAGCCGCTCTGTCCCTCCCTGAGCCGCTCTGTCCTCCCTGAGCCGCTCTGTCCTCCCTGAGCCGCTCTGTCCCCTCCCTGGGCCGCTCTGTCCCCTCCCTGGGCCGCTCTCTGTCCCTCCCTGGGCCGCTCTCTGTCCCTCCCTGAGCCGCTCTGCCCTCCCTGAGCCGCTCTGTCCTCCCTGAGCAGCTCTGTCCTCCCTGAGCCGCTCTGTCCCCTCCCTGGGCCGCTCTGTCCCTCCCTGAGCCGCTCTGTCCCCTCCCTGGGCCGCTCTGTCCCTCCCTGAGCCGCTCTGTGCCTCCCTGAGCCGCTCTGTCCTCCCTGAGCAGCTCTGTCCTCCCTGAGCCGCTCTGTCCCCTCCCTGGGCCGCTCTCTGTCCCTCCCTGAGCCGCTCTGTCCCTCCCTGAGCCGCTCTGTCCCTCCCTGAGCCGCTCTGTCCCCTCCCTGGGCCGCTCTGTCCCTCCCTGAGCCGCTCTGTCCCTCCCTGAGCCGCTCTGTCCCCTCCCTGGGCCGCTCTGTCCCTCCCTGAGCCGCTCTGTGCCTCCCTGAGCCGCTCTGTCCTCCCTGAGCAGCTCTGTCCTCCCTGAGCCGCTCTGTCCCCTCCCTGGGCCGCTCTCTGTCCCTCCCTGAGCCGCTCTGTCCCTCCCTGAGCCGCTCTGTCCCTCCCTGAGCCGCTCTGTCCCTCCCTGAGCCGCTCTGTGCCCAGGGCAGACGGCGGCCCACCAGAGGCTCCTGGAGTTGGACCCCTGGTTTGATTCTTTTGAAACTCCAGCTTCATCTTTCTGCTTTTTGTTTTCCCTCTGCCGTGGTTTCTCCCTCGTTTTGTGACATAATTTTTACCTTGTCAGAACAAGGGTGGGCGTGAGTGAGTGTACTAACATGATAACTACGCGGTCTCCATTCCCCTGACGATCCCTGCCAGTGGTTTCGGAAAGCTCCGTTTTCTTTTCCAAGGAAAGGATTGGAAAAGGAGACTGAGGGCGTTTGTTTGCCCGGTAGGTTTATGCCCAGGGTGGAAATTGTGCAGAAGCACAACACCGCGGCCCGGAGGCTGTACATCCGCGGGCACAACGGCAAGATCTACCCGTACCTGGTCATGAACGACGCCTGCCTGACGGAGTCGCGGCGGGAGGAGCGGGTGCTGCAGCTGCTCCGCCTGCTGAACCCCTGCCTGGAGAAGAGGAAGGAGACCACGAAGCGGCACTTGTTCTTCACAGGTAGAGGCCGCCGGGGCGAGCAGAGCGCCTTGGCCAGCTCTCCCGGCGCCCTGCGTCCGCGCCGAGGATGCGCTGAGCGGCGCCAGGAGGAGCCGGTCCCTCGACAGGGCCCTGCTCCTGGAGAAGCCCCCACCCCCAGCCTTAGGCTCCTCACTGCAGGATGGGCTCTGACAAGGATGGGACGGCGGTGCTGTCGGTGACTCCCCCAGGAGCCCCCGTGCTCTGGTGAACCTGGGCTGAGTGGGCGGCTTGTCCTGGGTCTCACCAGCGCACTTCCTGGTGAAGTGAGGCCTCGGCTCCGGGCCCTCGCTGCAGGGCGTGGGCCCGGCCCGAGCTCGCCTTCAGCGAGTGATCACCAGACTCGGAAAGCCGGCTGCAGGATCTTGGTCAGGTGGCAGCACTGAGTGAGGTCTTTCTGTAACTGAGGGGTCCTGGGTGGCTCATGAGGGACCTGCTTCTGTCTGTAATGGGGGAAGGGACACCTACCATCCCACCCAAAGAAGAGAGCCATTGTCACATCATTTCAGTATTAAATCCAAGGCTAGGAGCCCATCGAGTACCTAGTACATTTCTTCTGATAGCTAAGGTGTGATCTAACCCAATCTTACCTAAAACATCTTACCTTTAAATATACTATAGCCCAGATAAGTAGATTAAAAAGCAAGTCTGGAAAGCTGTGTGCATGTTGACACGGGTGGATGAGCTGGGCTCTTTATGGCTTTTGAAGATTGCCTTCTAAAGCATTTCTGTCCGCCTGTGTCTTCAACACGGCAAAGGCAGCTCAGGCTCCGTCACCAGTAGGGGGAGCTCTGTGCCAGTGTGCTCCGTCAGCGCTCTCCCGCCTCGCCCTCTGCCTGCCCTCTGCCCGCACACACTCCCCTGCTCCCAGGGCGTGGCGGCTGAGCGAGCGGGGCCGAGGCGATGCTCAGCCGCCCGCTCCGCCCTCCGCAGTTCCGCGGGTCGTGGCGGTGTCCCCGCAGATGCGCCTCGTGGAGGACAACCCCTCTTCTCTTTCCCTCGTGGAGATCTACAAGCAGCGCTGCGCCAAGAAGGGCATCGAGCACGACAACCCCATCTCGCGCTACTACGACCGGCTGGCCACGGTGCAGGCGCGCGGCACGCAGGCCAGCCACCAGGTACTGAGCCGGGCCCGCCCGGCGTCCGGGCCGCACCCGAGGCCGCAGAAACGGCCGCTCTCCGCTTCCCGTACTGTCTGTGCACCTCCCCGGGCAGGCAGAGGGCACTGCCGACCTCACTGTGACAAAATTAGCTCTGTGGGTGCCACGTAAGCAGTTACCGTTTGAGAGTTCTCCTTTTGAGGAAAGTGAGTCGGATGGAGAGCCATGGAGTGACGTGTCATTTCAGGTCCTTCGAGACATCCTCAAGGAGGTGCAGAGTAACATGGTGCCGCGCAGCATGCTGAAGGAGTGGGCTCTGCACACCTTCCCCAACGCCACCGACTACTGGACCTTCCGCAAGATGCTCACCATCCAGCTCGCGCTGATCGGCTTCGCCGAGTTCGTCTTGCATTTGAATCGGCTCAACCCCGAGATGCTGCAGATCGCTCAGGTAGGTGGTGTGAATAGCCAGGCCCTCTTTTTGGACGTCTGCATTCTGCTGTTACGTTCTAAAATGCCTCCTTCTGAAACGCAGGACACGGGCAAACTGAACGTTGCCTACTTCCGATTTGATATAAACGATGCGACTGGGGACCTCGATGCCAACCGTCCGGTTCCTTTTCGCCTCACGCCCAACATCTCTGAGTTTCTGACCACCATCGGCGTCTCTGGCCCCTTGACCGCCTCCATGATCGCTGTTGCCCGGTGCTTTGCTCAACCAAACTTTAAGGTAGGTCATGGGCTGTCTGCGAAAGCGCGGCTGGGCTCGCCACAGGAGGTGCTGGCCTGCGCGTGAGGAGAGCTGAGCCAGGAGAGCGTGCTGCTGTGCGGGACAGCTCTGCTCTCGGAGGAGGCGGTAAAGAGAGGCGCTGGGACGGGGAGCCTGCAGCCTTTATCGGGTAACCGCCCCCTGTAACCCCTGCGGGCCAGTTCGCTTTACTCCATTTTATAGCTGCCTTGTCGCTTTGCAAACCTTTTTCCTCTGAGAGTGCAGATGTGTTCTCTGTCTGATAGGGGGGCCTGTCTCATAGGGCGGTGAGATGGGCCTAAACGGAGCACAGCACATGGGCCCGCTGTGAACCCCAGTGGCAGGGGGTGTGGGCGTGCCCTTGGTCGCGTGCGGGGGTGACAGCTCTCCGCGGGGGCAGGAGGCAGCAGGACTGCCATCCCGGCACGTCTTGGCCTGGCGCGCTGGTGGTCCTGATTGACTGTCGTCATGGTCTCCCAGCAACTGTGCAGGTGGGGAAACAGAGGCCAGGGAAGGTGAGTGGATGTCAGAGGTCATACAGTCAGGGGGACCTGTCTCTTTACAGTGAGGACAGAACACAGTTTACTTTTTCTGTTTTTTAACTTCTGAGACGAGCCATCTCTTTTTTCCTTTTCTCCATTTTTTTTTTTTTTCAGATAGGCAGTTTGTGCCTAGAGGAGGCTTCAGACTCGAATTGCTTTCCCAAAACATTGACTGAGAACAGCCTTTAAGCTATTGAATAAACTCTTACTTGTGAACGAGGACTTACACACAGACACGTCGGCTCTTTCCGATGTGCATTGCGCATATGCGCCGTGTGGAAGGCTCTGGAGAGCGTGGTGACTGCTGTGAACGTGGATAAATGTAAACGGCCTTTCGGCTCCTCCTTGTGAGGAGTCGGTGCTCTGAGGGGGCGAATAGCAGTCACTGTTCGCCGTTGTGTGTCCTTCTGGAGACCAGTGTAGGGGACTCCTTAGAATGGCATTCAGTTTGAAACCTCTAGAAAGGAAGAAGCTCTCATTTATTTTTCAATTTTCAACTCCAAGTGACAATAGGATGTGATTCAGGCGTACGGCTTAGTGTTTAGACATTAATATAACCCACGAGGCGATCACCCATCAGCCTAGTGCCCACCTAGCACCGTACACAGTTGTGACAGTATTACTGGCTATATTCCTTACGCTGTACTGCACATCCTGTGACTGTTTTGTAACTGCCCATCTGTGCTACGTAATCTCTTCACCTTTTCCACCAGCCCCTCAGCCCCCATTCCATCTGGCCGTGCTCTGTTTGTCCTTGGTATCTGTTTGTTTTGTTTATTTGTTTGTTTTTTAGATTCCACATATAAGTGAAATCCTGTGGTATTTGTCATTCTGTCTGACGTATTTCCCTTAGCATAATACTAACATAATACTCTAGTCCATCCATGTTGTCACAAATGGCAAGATTTTGTTCTTTTTTGTGGCTGACATTCCACAGCATGTATGCGTGCTCCTTCCCGCGCCTCCTCCTTCAGCCCAGACGCCCGGGCGGCCACACGCGGGGGAAGTGGCGCCGGCCGAGCCCAGCCCTGCGGACGCCTCGCCGCTCCCGGAGGCAGGCCCGCCGGGCCGGCGGCTCTCGGTGGCAGCTGCCCTCTGGTCGTTGTTGCTGGAACGTGAGCGTTCCCCTCTCTCCTCGCCCAGGTGGACGGCATCCTGAAAACGGTGCTTCGGGACGAGATCATCGCTTGGCACAAAAAGACGCAGGAGGACACCTCTTCCCCTCTCTCGGCCGCCGGGCAGCCCGAGAACATGGACAGTCAGCAGCTGGTGTCCCTGGTCCAGAAGGCCGTCACCGCCATCATGACCCGCCTGCACAACCTCGCCCAGTTTGAAGGCGGGGAGAGCAAGGTGAACACCCTGGTGGCCGCCGCCAACAGCCTGGACAACCTGTGCCGCATGGACCCCGCCTGGCACCCCTGGCTGTGACCCTCCCACCGCGGCGAGGCCGGCCTCGGCCCCACGCCCTCCCCGCGCCTCTGCCTCGTCCTCCGGGCTCCCGCTCCCGCTCGCCGGGGGGAGGCGAGGAGTGCAGCGGGCCTGAGCCATGGAGGCAGGCCGCGAATGCTGGAGCTGAAACCGAAGCTTTTACGGTAACCTGTGTGAGGGCCCCGCCCTCCGCTGCGGGCGGCACACCGAGCTGCAGGGAACAGTCCGGAGCGTCCTTTTTAACGAAGCCACCCGACAGGAGCGCGCCCTGCACAGGCCGCTGTGACCGCTGTGCAGGGCCCCTGGGTGAGGGGAACGGGAATTAGAGCAGATCCCGCCGGTTCCACCCAAGCACAAGCTTCCCGGCTGCGTGGCCAGACGGTGCCCCCGCGCCTCGTCCCGGACCCTGAGCCTCGTCCCCGGGCAGCTTCCTGCCCGCCAGCTCCGAATGTCTGCTCGACACACATCATTGTACCTGAAAGAAAATCACTTCTTCCTAATTTAAAAAGAAGCAGCAACAGAAGTTTGTTAGCTCCAGTCTGTGTTCACATTTTTATAAATACGAGTATTGAGAATGTTCTATCTAAATTTGTACAGTGTGATTTTTTTAGAATAAATATTTTATAAAAGGAGGTGTTGTCCCTTGCGTGTTAAAATGCCTGTTTCTGTGAGGTGCTTCCTCTGCCCGGGTGTTCCCGGCCTGTGGGGCTGGAGGGCCCGGCCAGCCCGGCCTCTCCGTGTCCTTCCTGCAGGTCTCGGTCGGCGTGGGCGGCTCTGGCGCAGACGCCCCGCGGTCTGTCGATCCTGAGGGCGGTCTGTCGGTCCTGGGGGCGCTGGTCCTGGCGGTGATGGCCCAGGGATCGGGTCTCAGCCTTGTTTCCTGTTTCAGCCGCTGCCGTGTCCCCTGTGCCCGCGGCCCCTGAGCCCTCCGTCCTCACTGCTCGGGCTTTGCGAGCCTGGGTCCCGGGCCCCGTGCTCTGGGGGGAGGCGCGGCCTGGTGGTTGCAGAATGACATCTGGGTCAAGGGAGGCAGGTCCGTGCACCGGTGAGAAGGCTCGCCCACAGCCGCCCAGGCACACGGACTGGTTTCTAGGAAAACCAACCCAGAGGGCGAGGGGGTGTTCAGAGCTGCGTCTGCGAGTGGCAAGACAGGACGTGCAGTGGGGTCTGAGCCAGTGGCTCCAGGACCGTGACCGGGCTCCCCCCCTAAACATGGCGTCACTGGGAGAGGGGCCCTCGGCTGAGGAAGTCAGGAAAAGGGCTCATTTATGGGGGAGCCCATACACAGTACACGCCCGAGTCTCCAAACACGATTTCAAGGCTACGTATTGCTGTTAGACATTTCTTTTTTAGTCCTTACCCAAGGGTATGTGAGATATATAACATTTTTTGAAAGGAAGGGAGAGAGAAGCAATGTGAGGGGCATCGGTAAGTTGCCTTCCACATGTGCCCTGACCGGGCATCAAACCCCACAGCCTTGATGTATTAGGACGATGCTGTAACCAACTTGTTAAATGTTCTCAGAGATTGATTTTAGAGGGAGAGGGAGGGAGAGGGAGAGGGCGCGGCCAGCCTAGGTAATAGTGGGTTGGGGCCCAGGCCACGGGGCTGGCAGAGGGAGGCTGAGGACAAGGAGTGGACGCCGCCACCAGGCCGGGCGCGGGCCAAGGACATGAAGGTCATCGAGGGCATTTTCCTCATTGACTTCCAGAGAGAGAGAGGGAGAGAGACAGACAAAACCACACTGATTGGCTGCCTCCGCAGGCGCCCAACTGGGGCCAGGATTGGGCCTGCAACCTAGGTACATGCCTTTGAGCAGAATAAAACCCGTGACCCTTCAGCCCGGGGGCTGATGTTCTTTTTTTTCTCTTTTTAAAAATATATATTTTATTGGTTTTGTACAGAGAGGAAGGGAGAGAGCCAAACTGGTTTCGGCATGGTGTTCTAATCATTGTGCAAAAACAGCTAGGGCTATAACATTTTTAATTGATTTAATATATATATATATTTAATGTGTATATATTGACTTTGGCAAGACTGAGGACCTACGGATAGATATTAAATCAATTAAAAATGTTGATTTCGCCGAAACTGGTTTGGCTCAGTGGATAGAGCGTCGGCTTGGGGACTGAAGGGTCCCGGGTTCGATTCCGGTCAAGGGCATGTACCTTGGTTGTGGGCACATCCCCAGTAGGGAGTGTGCAAGAGGCAGCTGATCGATGACTCTCTCTCATCGATGTTTCTAACTATCACTCTCCCTTCCTCTCTGTACAAAATCAATAAAATATATATTTTTAAAAATGTTGGTTTCACAGCCGCGTGAACAAACACTTTCCACATACACAGCTGTGACGTGTGGGGTAACTTCCTGCAGGCCGCCCTCGATGACCAAGTGAGTCAGGAAAAGGGGAAGAACCTGTGCTGACGCCACGTTTACCCAATTCCTACGATTAGACTTCAAGTCCCAACCAAGCCCTGTTCTCTCCCAGCAGAACCTACAGAAACCAGCTCCTTATGGTTTTTGTAAGTATTTAAATAAAATGTTCAGTCTCTCTAGACTTAACAAGGCAAGATGCTTTAAGAACAGTGATGAAGCCTGGAGCCCAGCAAGAGGGGGCCCCTTCGCGGGGTGGCGGGCTGATGGTCAGCAATGGCCTGCCGAGCCCAGGTGCCGGGCGGCTGGCGCCGCACGGGGCCGGCTGGGAGCTGAGCGAGGCTGCGCCACGGGCTGCGGCCTGAGGGGGAGCCAGGCGGAGGTGCAGCCCTCGGTGTGAGTTACGAGGTGCCTGCCCTCCGCCGCGCTGGGGCCTGAAGATGGAGCCCGGCCACCAGGCCGCAGCCCTGGGCCGTCCCCGCGGAGCGCTGGCAGGTGAGTGCACCCGGGCCGGAGCCCTCCTCAGTCCTGTGCCCGCGGCCCCCTGGGCCGGCCGCCGGTGTGAAAGCTGGATGTTCTGGGGGCCGGTCTTTCCGGCGCGGGTGTTAAAGGTTGGGGAACCCCGTGTGGGGTCAGGCTCTCGGCTCCTCCTCAGGGGAAACAGTGTTTTCAGTTCCCCGGGCGGACTGTGTGGCTGAGCCGGGAGGGAAGGGCAGGGCGCGGCCTTCCTGGTTCTTGGACTTGGAGGCATCGCTCGCTCAGCCATTTCGTTTTTTCACGGGAAGCTGCTCCGTGCGTAGCTGCTGATCCGTGCTGGGGGGGGGGGGGGGGGGGCGGGGGGGGCAGGGTTCTCTCCTGGTGCCGTCTCGAACCCGGGACAGTGGTGGAGACTGGAAGTCAGGTCAGGTGCCCGTGGCCAGCCCCACACGGGGAGCAGGTACCACCAGCTCTCTTGGGACAGCGTGGGTGGACCTGGAGAGTGTTGTGCCCAGCCTGGCTGTATTTATACCGAGAAGTGAAGCGAGTGAAGCTTGTTCCGTGGCTTTGGCCTGTGGGCTCGGTGTTCGGAGCAGCGAGGGTGGCGGGCTCAGTCCCGGCCCGTCAGGGTGCAGGAGGCAACCAACTGCTGTGACTCTTACCCTGAAGTTTCTCTCTCCCTTACTCCATCTCTCCCTTCCACGCTCGGGTGAGGATGAACACCACCAACAAAATAATATAAAGAAGGGGATTTGGGAGACCAAGGTTGGGTTGCGTCTGGAGGGAAGAGAACATGGGGGACCAGGGAACATGGGGGACCAGGGAACATGGGGGACCAGGCGGCGGTCTGCAAAGGCGCGGCCCTCGGGAGGGAAGAGGAAGGGGACCCGAGGGGCCCCAGGCCGCCCTGACCAATGGACCCGCTAAGGGGGAGGGGAGGGGAGAGGGTCCAATGAGGGGGACGAACACTGGATTTGGAACCGCTGTGAGCTGGGGCTGAAGTTTCTACCATCAGTACGGAAAAAAAAAATCACTTCACCGAAGTGAGGTATTCATAAAGGACAATCAAAATGGTAGTGTTTTATTATGAAAAGTTTGGATGTTAAATGTTCTTTTAAAATTAAATGCTGATGATATAGACGATTGTTATTTTTTTAAAAAATTTATCTTTATTGTTGAAAGTATTACAGATGTCCCCCCCCCCTTTTTCCCCATGGACCCCCTCTACCCCACACCCACCCCTCCCTGGCCCTCACCACACTGTTGCCTGTGTCCATGGCTATGCATGTAAGTCTCCCAGTTAACCTCCCTCCGCCCTCTGCCGCTGCCTTCCAGTCTGTTCCATGCTTCTGTGTCTCTGGATCTATCTTGCTCCTCAGATTCCACATATAAGATCATGTGATATTTATCTTTCTCTGACTGACTTATTTCACTTAGCATGCTATTCTCCAGGTCCCTCCATGTTGTCTCAAAGGGTAAGACATTCTTCTACTGCTACATAGTATTCCACAGCGTAAATGAACCACAACTTTTTAAATCTACTTTTCTGTTGATGTGCACTGAGCTGTTTCCAGATTTTAGTTATTATAAGTTGTGCCTCTATGAACATAGGGGTGCATATATCCCTTCTGATGGGTGTTTCTGATTTCTTAGGATATGCTCCTAGAAGTGGGGTTGCTGGGTCAAACAGCAGTTCCATTTCTAGTTTTTCGCTGCACCAGTGGCTGCACCAGGCTGCATTCCCACCAGCAGTGCACGAGCTTTCCCTTTTCTCCACATCCTGGCTAGATTTATTGATGGCTAGAGGCCCAGTGTATGAAAATTCATGCACTGGAGGGGGTCCCTCAGCCCAGCCCGCCCCCTCTCACAGCCTGAGAGCCCTCAGGGGTGGGAGGCGACCCCCCATCACACCTCTGCTGCTGCCACTGCCGGCAGCACAGGCCTCAGCTGGCTCTGATTACCTGAACCTCGGGCAGCCCTGGGTGGCTGGGGGGCTGAGGGCAGATCTGGCCCCCCCCACAGGGCTGAGGGGACTGGATGCCGCCATCTTGTGGCTATGGGCGCCACAGCTTTGTGATGGTATGATGGTCAATTTGCATATTCCCCTCTTTATTAGATAGGATAGCCATTCAGACAGGAGTGAGGTGATACTTCATTGTTGTTTTAGTTTGCATCTCTCTGATGATTAGTGGCTTTGAGCATGTCTCTCAGACTTTTCTGTATGTCCACTTTGGAGAAGTGTCTATTTAGGTCCTTTGCCCATTTTAAATGGGATTGTTTGCTTTCCTTTTGTTAAGATGTATGAGTTCCTTGTATAATTTGGAAGTCAACCCTTTATCAGATGTATTATTGGCAAATACGTTTTCCATGTATTGGGCTCCCTTTTCATTTTGGTGATGGTTTCTTTTGCTGGGCAGAAGCTTTTATTTTGATGTAGTTCCATTTGTTTATTTTCTCCATAGCTTCCTTTGCCCTAGAAGATGTATCATCCATTAGCAGATTGCTATGAGAGATGTCTGAGATTTTACTACCCATGGTTTTTCTAGGATTTTAATGGTTTCCTGTCTCACATATAAATCTTTTATCAATTTTGAGTTTATTCTTGTGTATGGTATAAATTAGTGGTCCACTTTCTTCTTCTCCTCCTTTCTTTTTTGCATGTACCTGTCCAATTTCCCCAAGACCATTTATCAAAGAGAATATCTTTGTTTTTATTAATTTCAGAGAGAGGGAGAGGGAGAGAGAAATAGAAACATCAATGATGAGAGAGAATCATTGATCAGCTGGCTACCTCCTGCATGTCCCACGCTGGGAACTGAGCCCAAACCTGGGCATGTGCCCTGACCAGGAATCGAGCGTGATCTCCTAGAGCACAGGTCTGCTCACTGCTACGCCACGCCAGGTGGGCTGCATTCTTTTTAATGCATTATCTTGTTACTCTACTCATCTTGAACTCACCAATCTACCTTCAAATGATGTTTTACCATTTCACCTACAGTGTAAGCATCTGACAACAGTAAACTTCCATTTCTCTCCTACTGTTGTGCTATTAATATATACTTTGTTATGAACTCCATAACACATTACAGTACCAGACCATGCCTTATTTTTTAATCCTCACCCAAGGCTATGTTTATTGATTTTTAAATTATTTATTATTTATTATTATTATTATTATTATTATTATTTATTATGGTCTCACATAATTGTCCTTATTCCCCCATTCCCATCCCAAACCCCTCCCTAGATATGCCCCCCCTAACCCCCGTTGTCCATGGCCACTGGCTAGGCCCATATGTATGCACACAAGTCCTTGGTTGATCTCTTCCCCTTACCCCCATCCTCCCCTACTTTCCCTCTGAGTTTGAGAGTCTGATCGCTGGTTCTCTTTCTCTGGGTCTGTTTGTGTTGTTCATTATTTCCTCTAGATGTGTGAGATCATGTGATCCAAGAAATACCCTTGTAAGAACCTAAACTGCAACAAGCCATAATGGTTATGCTGAGAGGCAAATGAATCAGTCTGTAGTGAGTTCCTTTCTGGGCCAACAGTTCTTTTGAGTCCAATTTCAATGCCAGATAGTTCCTTATGTGTACATGCCAGCCATGATATTTCAGATCTGGTTGGTGGACAAATGGTGGTAATGCAGGTCCGCCCGTCTCTGGTTTGGTCCTGGGCATCCTTCAGTAACCCGCAGCTGCTGTCTGCTGGTATGCTGAGGCGTCGTCAGAATGTTTATTGATTTTTTTGAGAGAAACATTGATTGGTTGCCACCCATATGTGCCCTGACCAGGGATCAAACGCACAGCCTTTTTGGTGTACAAGTTGATGTTCCAACCCACTGAGCTACTTGGTCCACCAGAACATGTGTTCTTATCAGGAGAAACATTGTCCGGTGCCATTGGGGGTGAGTAGATGAAAATGCGTGAAAAGCCTCCTTACGGTAGGTTTTTCTCTATAGGAGCTTACATTCTGTCTGCTTTGCATTCTAACAGCTTTTTGATATGCATTTCTTAGTTTTTTCGCTCTATGAACTTATATTCTGTCTGCTTTGCTCTCTCTGGTTTGGAAAGGGGACAAAGACCCAGTGGCCAGTTTCCCCAAACTATGGTGCTGTGTAGGCAAGTGAAACGAAATGAGAAAATGCAACATTATTTTAGAGGAGAGACAAGAAATTGCTCTTTTCCTGGGCCAACAGAATACACTTAAGTAGCAGAACAAAAGTATGTCTTTACACTAGCCAGAAGCCAAATAAGATGGAAATAAGTTTGTAATAAGATCACATTTTATGACTGAGCATTTATAAATCAATCCTAAAAATTATAGCATTATGAAGCTTTCATTTGAGCTACTGTGTAATCACTTCCATAACAGCAATAAAACTAAAAGAGAAAATGGTCAAAATTATTTCAGAAGACAAAGTTGTTGCTGCATTGTGGGCTGCTTTGGTGGACTTAGCAATAACACTTCTGTATGAGCACTGCCTGCAAACGGAACGGAGTGGAGGCCATTACCTTGTAAGATTCACATTCGAATCCGCTATTATCGTTACTCTAGAGTTCCAGGCAGATTCTAATCTGAACCTCGGTATCACCTTAACGAAAGGCATGAAGCTAAAGGAGGGGAACCTCCCTGTTGCTTACACAGAGCCTCCTGAGGAGAGCCCGGGGCTCTGGTCTGTCCCTGGCGCCAGGGAAGGCGGATCCCGTGCCGGGCTGTGCGGACAGCGGGACCAGCGCGGTGCAGACATGTCTGTGGGTGGAGTGTGTGGGCCAAGGAGGCTGTGGAAGGAGGGTTCCTGGGGGAGGGGCCCTTTCAGGTCCTGAATGTCCGAGGGGAGGACCCGGCCTTGGCGCCGGGCTCTGCCTGGCCACTGGGGACACAGGTGATGGACCCAGAGGACCTGAGCCTGCGGGGCTGTGGGTCCGCCCTGGGCACCGCCCTGGGTCCCGGCACCACCACTTCCTCAGGAACCTGGATCCTGAGCACTGTCAGGCCTCTGCCAGAGGCGCCGCCTCAAACAGCAGGGACGTAGGTTCAAGTCTGAATTCCTTCCGAAACCCCTCCCTGAGCCTGCATTCCTGTCCCTGGGGAAGGCGCCTCCCGGTGGGAATGGGCGGCCTTGGCGGTGCCACTGAGGCAGCCTCCCCGCTCTCGGCCTTTTGCGTGGCTCTGGAGAAGTCCTCTCCTCACAGGGAGTTTGCTCTTGATTGCATCTTCAGTGGAGCCATAGCTTATCTCAGGGACTCCTGCCTGAGCTGTCAGGGCATTCTGAAACGATGTTGAGTTATAAAGGAAATGGGAAATGTGCGGGTTCTCCCAGCGGAGGGCGGCTGCTCCCCAGGCTGCGGGGTGTAGGTGTGTGTGTGTGGGGGGGGCGGCTGGTGCGGGGGGCGGGGGGGCGGGTGCACGGGCCTGCGGCTAAAGCGTGTCTTTTTTTAATCCCAGAAGATCCTGTAACTCTCAGGTATCGAGTCCCGTTGGAACATTAGAAATGATTTCAAACTTCCAGTGTCTTACGGAAGTTTGTGGGTTTTCTCGTTTCGTTGAATACAATCGGCACGTGACGCTGTGATTCACGCCGCGCCTTCCCGTTTGTGCCGGCCAGTGACACCTGTTGGGGATTTAATAACTTGCGGACGTTATTCACGCATTTACTGCTGCCCAGACCAAGGGCCATGCGTCCCAGGGCTCCCCGAGGTCCTGCCCGGACACCCCTCCTCAGAGGGGAGCCTGTTCCGACATTGTCATCCCATCTGATTCTTTCTTGAGAGTCATCTGTGTTGCTGTACCAGTTGACTCGTTTAATCTAATTCTAGGTAAGGAAATGGAGGCTCAAGAGTTAAGCAATGCTGCCCGCCCCCACCTCCCACTCTCCCCTCCCCCCCATCCCCCCGGCCATGCCGTCCCACAGCTGCGGACAGGAGCAGATTCAAACTCCGGGCCCCACTGCCCGGTCTCCAGGGAGGTGGGTCTGGGTCTGAAACGGGCAGGGTTCCCGCCCTTCACTGAGGAACCACTGAAGTGGTGCAATGTCCTGGGGAGAAAATGGTCCACATTTTACAAAAGAGTAAGTTGAGGCACAGGTTAGGTCACATGTGCAAGGTCACCTTACAAAGCCAGAGCTCAACCCCAGGTGCCACCTCTGCTCTCAGCGGCGCCACCTGCCTCTTGAGGGCTTTGGCAAGGAGAAGCAATCTGTAGGGGTGCGTGCAGTGTGTGTGCATCTGCATCCCAGCACCGGTGAGATACAGAGGACGGGGGAGCTGGCGAGGGCCAGTGTTTGTGGTGGAGGAGAGGATGAAGGAACAAACCGGAAAGTTCCAAGAGGGCAGGCTTTTAAAGAGCCATCACGATAGTGGCAGGGCAGCTGGGGGACACAGGCAGCATACGACTTGTTCAGAAACCTGACAGTATCGTGGCCGTGAGAGTAGAAAACCCCGATGGCTCCCCCTGGAGACGGCAGAGCACAGGCCGAGCCCACAGACACGGGGATGGGGACAGGGAGAGGGGACAGACTGGGCCACTGACCACAGGGAGCACCGCTGACCACAGGGAGCACCGCTGACCACAGGGGGCGGTGGGGCCACTCTTGTTCAGAAGAAGGAGCAGCTGCAGAACCTGATGGGATGGTTTTGGAACTCGGAGGCGGTTTGAGCTTTGGTGGCTTTGAGTGCAGTCGTGGTTGCCCCCCCTCCCCAGCCTGGTGGGGGGTCCACTCCTGAGCTCTCGGTGCACCTCGCTGGAGCCTGGGTAGGAAATAAGGGCCTTGTCCTCCAAGCCTTGGGTTCTGCATTCTGATGGCTGCTTTTGACCCGGGAGGTGCAGACACCCGGACAGGCAGCCATGTTGCTCCCCCACCAGGTGAAGAAGCTTCCAAGGGGCTTAAAGACTCAGCTGTTCTATTCTTTCCCCACTTTGGGGAGCTGAACATGGGAGGACTAGGATATTCAAAAGCAACTGCATCTATGAACTGAAGATGGGCTCACAGCCAAAAACTAGTAAGAAACCAGGACCCTTAGTCACAAACCTGCAAGAAAATGAATCTGCCAACAACCCGAGGGCTGGAGAGGGTCTTCCCTGTGCAGCCCCCTGAGCCCCAGGGCGCAGGACCAAAGGGAGCGGTGCCTAGAGTCCTGATCCACGGAAACGGTGAGATAATGTGTGTTAGCAACCTCCTCCACCCGGGAGAGACCAGGCTCAGGAAAGACCCGCAAAAACCTCAAGCTTTTTTACCTTAGGCTGTTGAGAGACACTTCTCACAAATGAAGAAATAAACCAAAAATCTGGGGAGAATCTGATTTCCAGAGTTACATTATAAGGGTCCAATGTTCACTTTTCAACAAAGTCACAAAAAATCGTCACTGAGGAAGCATAGACAGCAGACTTGCTAGACTAAGACAACTACCTGAAAGCTGCTCAAAGAACTAAAGAAAGATGCAGACGAAGACAGGAAAAACAACATATAGTACAACATTTGAAGTGAAAATTCCTTAGAGGAGTTCAAAAGCATGCTTAAACAGGCACCAGAAAGAAACAGTGAACTTAAAGATAAAATGAGTGAAAACTTCAAAAATTTTGTAAAAGACACAAATCTACAAATCCAAGAAGTTCAATAAACTTCAGGTAGAATAGACTCATGGACACACCAAGGTACATTATAATCAAGCTGTCAAAAGGCTAAAACAAAGAGATTCTTGAAAAGTAGAACAAAAGACTTGTCACGCACAAGGAATTGTCAATAAGATTACCAGCAAATTTTTCATCACCAATCTTGGTGGCCACAAAGCAGTGGTTGATTTACTCAAATTGATGAAAAATTATCACACCAAGTGTTCATTAAATGAATGGAAAAACAAAATATGGTATAGTCCTCCAATGGAGTATTGCTCAGCCATAAAAAAAGTAAACTTTGACAGATGCTCTAACATGATGGACCTTGAAAATATTATGCCAAGTGAAATGAATCAGACACAGAAGGATTTCACCCATATGAAGAATAGGCAAACTCGCAGAAAGTAGAATAGAAGTTACCTAGGCTTGGGGAGAGGAAGGAAGGGAGTTATTGGTAATGGGCGCGGCTTCAGTTTGAAAAGATAGAAAGGTTTTAGGGTCGGAGGTGGAGAGATTAAGAAAAAACAACAACTGAGCACGGACGGCAGTAGGGTGACTGCTGGGGGAGGGAGAGGAGGAGGAGGAGGCCATGGGGGACAAATGGTGATGGAGACTTGACTCGGGTGGTGCACACACAATGCAGGGCGCAGGGGCGTGTTGTAGAATTGTGCACCTTACCCAGTGCCACCCCAGTGAATTCAAAAGAGGAAAGGGAAGGTGTGTGACAGTTACACAATCCTGTGACATGTGAGTAATGTCACTGGGCCATATATTCCTGAGCTTATGGTTAAACTGATAAATATTATGTGATGCATAGTTTACTGTGATAAAATATATTAAAAATAAAAATAAAAACCCAAACCAACCAGCATGACCAGCTGTGAGAGAGAAGTCAACAGCCGGACGCTCGGCCGCGGCCCGGCGCCCGCGGGCCTCCCGGATGCTGTCCGCTGACCGCCTCTTGTGGGCGGGCAGGAGACCGGAACCTCGTTTCCACAGCAAAACAACAGACGCCCGTCGTGTAAAGTCGTGAGTTTATTGCATGTGTAACAAAATGGACCTCCCCTCCCGGGCCAGCCTGCTGTACAGTCCTGTTTGTCTCGTGTTTCCAGCTGGTTCCGTAACCACATTAAATAGAGCTAGTATTTCTTTAAATACTTTTGATTTTGACATAAAACAGAACATTAGTGTACAACTTTCACAAAATAAATCAGCAATAAAAACAGTGGGAAGAATAACAAGGATAGCAGCAATACTTAAAAACAAGACATTCCAAAATAAATTAAATACATTATAAAGTGGTTGAGAAACAAAAATAAATGAATTTTAAAAATTCATACTATGTTTCGGGAAGGCTGCCGTGGGGGGCACCCGGCTGCAGGGGGGCGGCCCGGTCTCGGCACAGGCCCCTCCCGACAGCTCAGCTCCGGGGACCGTCGCCCTGGACGGGGACCCAGGCCACAGCCCCCTCGGCAGGCGGTTCTCCCCACAGCAGCCCTTCGCTTCGCCTAACGCGCTGGCAGAGGGTGGTCTGCTACATCCCTGAGGGGGCTGCTGACGGCTGGAGGCGGAGCAGCGGGCAGAGTGCGGGATGGTGGCCCTGGGGCTCCCGGGAGGACAGGGGAGAGCGGCTGTGCAGGGGCTCCTGAGACCAGTGCAGTCCGAGCTCCACCACTGCTCGCTACACTGCTCTTGGGGTGGTTCGAAAGGCCCAAACCGTCGCCAGTGTTTAAGGTTCTAGGAGTGCAATGCCGCGCACAGGCAGGCCTGCTGGCAAGAGTAACTGGAGCGCTGGGAAGGTCTGCTTTTCAGGCTCCTCGTAACACGCGGCTGACGAGGGGCCCACGGGCAAGTTAAGTGCAGAAGCAGAGACCCAGGCCTTATGGGCGGCAACTCGTGTCCAAGCAGCTCCCGGAGGGCCGGACGTGACCTCTGGATCTCGCTGGGAGACACCTGACGGCGAGGACAGGCGCCGGCAGGGGCCGAGCGGAGGGTGTTCCCGGCGGCAGGAAGGCGGTCACGCGGTAAGTGCAGCCTTCCTGCTGCCAAGTCCTCCCCAGCTCGGCACCCTCGCCTCCTGCCCAAGCACTGCGGGCTCTTCCCGCCGGCGGCTGTGCCCTCCTCTCCCACCGCAGGCAGGTTCCGGGAGAGGACCCACCTGGTGGGGGTCTGCCCTCCCGCCCCCTCCCAGGGCGAGGCGGGGGGTCGCTGAGCGTCGAGGAGGCCCTCAGCGTCGGGGGACGAGGCCCGGACGGCCCGCCGGACCCAGCGGGGCTCCTGGAGGCAAAGCCACCGCTCGCCGGACTCAGTGGCTGGACTGCGTTTTCCTTCTACGCCAAGTCACACGTGACATCCTTTCTCTCCGAGCCCCAGGAAGGAGCCCAGGGGCTCGGCTCTGAGTCCACAGCTGGCACCGTGCCCACAGACTGGGTGAACCTCTGTGCAGGGGGAGCGCTGAGCACCCCCACGCCAAATGACAGGCTGCCTCAGGCGAGCCCAGGACCAGCGAGACGAGAAGCCGGTGTGCCCCCACCGCCGCGGCCCAGCGTCGGTGACACCAGGCGGGACAGCTGGCAAACGCTCCTCCACCCACCTGACCAACGGCTGACTCAGAAGCCCCAGCAGCCAAGTCTCAACAGTGAAACGTCTCGCTAATGAATGACCCTGTACTCGCCCCTAAACAAAACAACAAAACGCCGGACGGAAAAACCTGTGGCTGCCGCTGTTCCCGCGATCGGAGCTCTCTGGAGTCCAGCCGCTGCCACACGCCGCCGTCTGTGCAAACCGGAGAGCGGCGTCAGGAACGGGGGTCTCGGCGAGCTCTGGCCTCGCTCGTCACACGAAGACATCAGGGCGCGTAAACCACGTAGCACTTGTCAGCGGCACCACCTGATCTCCCTCTCTGCCGGCAGGGCCACACCCACACCTCTTTTTGTAAAATTGTAACTTGGGGTGGAGTTCGGTCATTGAAGTTACCTGTTCCCTCTCTCCCTTTTAAGCTAGTTTGCACCAAACCAGCAGCTATCAGAACAGAATTTTGTTTTATTAGCGTAGCTGTTAGCAATTTCCGCAGAATAGTGTGTTAGTATCCGAGTGGCCCAGCTGAACTCGGTGGTGTAGGAGCCTGTCCCGTGGTGTTTCTGCTGGGAACGTATTTCAAACTGGGTAGATAATGTGGCAAAAAGGACCCTTAAAAGGAAAGATCATTTTTCTCTACGCAAAACAAAAATTTCAACCAGGACGCCCTGGAAAGAAATGCCCTGGCCCCGCTAACGCTGCCCCTGCACGCTTGGGACTGAGGCCCCTGCCGCGGCAGATCCGGGGAGCGTGCATCTTGCAGTAAGTTTTCAGGGGGAAGTTAATCTTCGCCCCAGAGCAGGCTGCTAGGAAGTGAAATCTGGACTTTGGAAAGGGGCCTCAGGACGGTCCTGACGGAATCGCCAGCGTAGCTACCAGTTCCAAACGCTCAGAAGGCTGAGCTCAGTCCATGACTCGGTAGAGCCTCCTGCAAAGACCACAGGGCAGTGAGCCTACGGCCGGATGTCAGCACTGGAGCAGAGCATCCTGCGTGAGCGAAGCCAGATCTAAGCCTGGCTGCGTTTTATTGGATGGCGATGAGGGTGGGAGTACTGTCGTAAGGAGGAGGGGGTGAGAGCCGTGAGCCAAAGTCCCTGCCCTCGCTCCCAACAGCGCGGGGGACGCCCTCCCGGGGCCTCTGGAATCAGCGCCTCGGCCGCTTCCCGCGGCGCCGAGAGCGGAGGCTTTGGTCTGGTGGTCGTGAGCTAGGATCTGTTGCCTTTGGTTGCTCTTCACTCCACAGCGAACCCACAGGTCTCTTCCACCGCTACCAGCAGCTTCTCGTAGAGCTTTTCATAAGACTCATAAGGTGGAATGTCGATCCGGTTAAAGCTGCAACAGGACAAAAGGGCGAGAGTCATTGCTGGCAGAGTCTGGCCTGGTCCTGCTGCAGGGGCAGGCCAGAGCACCCCGCCGCCAGCTGGCCGTGCGCGCGTGCGTGTGCGCCTCCGTGGGCGGTGGGGAGAGGGCAGGGGAAGGCCTGTTCCCTGGTTCTGAGGGGCGGGGGCAGTGGTGAGTGGACACCTCCCCTTTGTACTTTTCTTCTTAATGCAAATATTTAAAAATCAACACACAGCAGCCTGGCTGGGTGGCTCAGTGGTTGAGCGAGGACCTATGACACAGGAAGTCATGGCTCAATTCCCCATCAGGGCACATGCTGGGGCTGCAGGCTCAATCCCAGCATGGGGCGTGCGGGAGGCAGCCGATCAATGATTCTCTCATCGCTGGTGTTTTCTCTCTCCCTCTCCCTTCCTTTCTGAAATAAATAAAACATATATTACACACACACACACACACACACACACACGGCAAAGTAAATCTGAAGATCTTTAAAACCGAACTAAAACTAAGTACTTCCTGGGGACAGCAGGACAAGCTCTCAACTGGCCCCGCCTGCTGTGTGTGGGGGAATGCACGGGGCCTGGCCCGGAATGAGGCAGCCACACGTGGGACTGGTTCTCCTGACCCAGCATGGCTGTTCCTTTGATTTTAAACCACAAAGGGAAGAACCCTTACAAGTGAGGTTGGTGTTGAGGTTAGTTTTCAGTAGGCAGGTGCATCGTCTGGGACGTGGGGCCCAGGAAGGTCAGCTAAGGGAGAACCAGTGAGTCCAACTCAGACTGCACGCGCCCTGCTGACAGCACACGTGTGCACACACACACACACACACACACGCACACACGCACGCACGCACGCACACACACACACACGTCGCGAGACCCAGAAGGGCAGGCGGGAGCCCGTCGGGGTCACAGCCAACATCACCTCTCCCACAGGACTGGCCTCTCGGAGAGCCTTCCGAAGGCCCTCGCAGGTGCTGCTGCCAAGCGCCGGGACCTGGGACTCGCCCCAGAGCGAGTGCCGCGTGTGCCGTGAGGCACGGGAGCGGCGGCCGAGGAGCTGTCCTTACCAGGTGTGGGCCTTGGGCAGGTTGTCCGTGTTGGCGTCGATGAGGTGGATGGTGAAGAGCCGGGGCCCTGCGGCGCCTGTAGAACCTTACAGACAACATTCCAGTTACTGCGCTTCGGAGGCTGCGCCTGGACCCGCCGCCGTGTCCGCCCAGGCGGCTGTCCTCCCTGGTCAGAGCCCGGGCGCCTGCCGGCCACCCGGTGACTAACGCCAGGCGTGGAGAAAACCCCGGGCACGGAGCACAGCCTGGAGAGCCCCGAGGCCCCAGGCGGCATTGCAGGATAACATCCCCAAGCACAGGGACTCCCTTTCACGGGAAGTTCAGCAAACAGCCCCGGTTCTGAGTGGCGGGGGAGTGGTGAGTGACCACTGCAGAGGCAGCAGTGTGAGAGCAGGACACAGCCAGGACAGCCCCCGGCAGAGGGCAGAGGGAGGGGAGAAGGAACAGGCACTGCCTGGGACCTAAGCCCCGGGACCGGAAGTAACTGCTCTCACTCAGAAATCCTTAAAGCGGAAAGTGCAGAGAATGTCTTATAAATGGAACATATCTGCTGTCACTATTAACATGCAAAGGTCAATTTTCTAAACTTTATTATATTCTTTACTTTAATCCTTCTGGCTATCGGGATTATTAAGTGACAAAAATCTACAATCATACAAATCCCAGGGACAGCAACCCAGGGACCTTCCCCAATGCTCGGCTGACTGTGAGCCCCGAAACCTTCCCCGAGGCACAGACCCGCCGTCCACACCGCTCCTCCCTCCATCCGTGGCCACGCTGAGGGCGTGAACCGGGCGGACGAGCAGGCAGCTCCCCGGCCTGGAGCTGCCCAGACAGCGCACGGGTGCAGCTCAGGGGCCGGGCCGGGAGCTAACGACCACGTGGCTCGGTCTGCTGTGCGCAGGCCGGCCCTCGCTCCTGTCCCTAATGAATCCGTCCTGCACTTCAAACCGCTCTTTCCCCCAAACCATGCTTTGTGCCCTCCTGCCAGTCAGTCCGTAGGGAAGGGGGCATCGGCTCCCGGCGTCCTGAGCGAGTGCTGCCGCCCACAGACTGGGCCACGGGCCCGCCCACCAGCGGAGTGCCGGGCTCGCGGGCCGGACAGTGAGAGCTGGGCTTTGTTTTGCTGACGGCCTCTCCTGCTCTCTATGGTATTTTCTTTCAGCATGGGGAAGGACAGCAACCCAGAGCCCGCCTCTGGGGGAGAGAGAGTGTCCCTCAGCCGGTGAGCCCTCGGCCGGCTGACCACTGGCTATGAGAGCCCGCAGGCCACACCGCTTCCCAGCAGGCATCTCGGGGCCAAGCCCGCCCACTCCAGTGCCTGTCCACATGCTGCCACCAGCCCCGCCTCCACGTCAGTCACCTTGCAGAGCCTTGAAGCCTTGGAGGGGGACGCGGGTGGACCCCGTCACGAACTGCAGGAGCCGGGCCCTCCTCTCCTCGTCAAAGGTCTCCACCGCCTGCCAGAACCACCGGACGATGTTGCTGTCGGCCGCGCAGTGCTTCAGCCGCGTGTTGGACTTCCAGTCGCTCAGGTCTATCTTGTCCAGGCCGCCGATGATCAGCTGGAAGGCCAGAGGTGGTCATTTCCAAAAGACTCCACGGTCCCAGCACAGGGAAGGAGTTAAGGTTGGTTCCCAGTGCAAAGAAGCAACCATGTCCAAATAAACCAGACACACATTTAGACAAGAACAGCAATGGACCAACGGGACGCCCCAAGCACAGTGCTCCTGCCCGTCCGGCTGGTCTCCCAGCCCGGGACCACTGGGCCGCTCCTGACGGGCGCTCTCCCCGCTGTGGGGTGCAGTTCTGTGCTGCCCGGGAGCACGGAGGAGCAAGAACCACTGGCAAGACTGCCCGGAGCTGGGTGCAGGACGGGCCACGTCCCAGGGACCCTCAGGCAGTGACATGGGCAGCTGAGGCCTGAGGGGCAGGAGGAGGGTGTGTGCGGTTCTGCCACCTGCTGGAAAGGTCCTCTCTGCAGCTGCTCGCCGGGAGGCTGCTCCCTGCACCCACTGGGCAGAGGTGAGAACCACTTTAAAGCCTGGAGCCATTGGCACCAGACGATAAGAGATGAAGCCTTGCTATGTTCAAGTACATGAAGCACGAGCAGAAGACAGTGGTCTGAGTCTAGTAACAGCAAACGCTGACGTGCGGGAGAAGCTGGCGGCAATGAGACAGTTTCCTGGCTCTGAGGGGACTCTGCCTGCTACGAACCTGAGAAGCCACGGAGCACCGCGAACAGGCCGCAGGGTCTGACTCACCGTCACCATGTAAGCACCTGGCCTCCTAACCGGCTCACGCACCCTCCAGGCCCCTCTCGGGCAGCCCTCTGTGCCCCGGGCCCACACTCCAGTGCAGCTCCCTCGGCAGCAGGTGCAACCAACACCCGGCCCCCCTGCCGTCAGCCCGGCCCCGGCCCGGCGAGGGGAGCACGCACCTCCAGTTCCTTCTGGTCGAAGGGCTTCAGTAAGTGCTGAGGAATGAGCTCGTTAAACCCCTTCTGGAGAGCCAAGAACTGGGCTTCGATTCCTCTCATAAACCTCCAATTTACGTACAACCTGGAAGAAAAAGGCACAGGTTGGCAGCAACACCGATGGATCATGAAAAGACGTTTCCCCAGGAGCAGGTTCTGACATCTGCTGTCTCACACCTTGCCACCTGGCCGTCCTGACAGCCCAGATGGAAGCCCTGACCTAAGTTACAGGTTCACATAAGCCACGCACAGCCTGGCAGGTGCTGCGTCACTGCTAGGAACAGCAGCAGGATTCACCCTGGCCCGTGCCAGGGCACAGTGTGACGTGCACTTGGAAACAAAGTGCAGGATGCGCCCAGCAGGAGCTACCAGGTGGTCCCGGGGTTGGAACTGAATACCAGTCTGACAGCTGGAGCACAGAGATGCCCATGTTTCTTTCTTTCTTTTTTTTTTTTTTTTGTCAGTCCTCACCTGAGGACATTTTTTCCCTTGAATTTTAGGGATATCTATATCGTATCATATCTATCTATCTATCTATCTATCTAAGAGAGAGAGCAGCATTGGTGTGAGAGAGAGACATCAATTTGCTGCCTCCCGCATGCACCCTGAGCAGGGCCAGGGATCAAACCTGAATCCCAGGTACGTGTCCCTGACTGGGAATTGAACCTGTGACCCTTCGATGCATGGGCTGACGCTCTAACCACTGAGAACACTGGCCAGAGCGAGATGCCCGTTTCTAAGCTGCCTAGTCGTTGATTTGCCTGAAGAGGTGGGATAACAGACTACAACGGAGGAGACTGATCTCAGGGGACGGCCGGGCTTCCTCCTCACTCCTGGGCACCTCCACATCCAGGCGTGGGTGGTGGCCTCACCGTCCTTCCCCTCCGCGGTCCTGGGGTCACCACCCTCCCGTCACCAGGACTCCCCAGGAAGAGCTCCTACTGCTGACCCCACGTTTGGGAAGTCTCTTCTATTCCGTGACTCTGATCACTGCCAGCGGGACAGCAAACCTCACGCAGCAAAGGAGCCTCCACAGCCAGACCCGAACCCAGCCACGCCCCGGACGGCCGGGCACCCGGCGCCCCCACCGCGCCCACCGGGCCCAGCACGTTACCGGACGTATTCTTTCTTGTTCTCCTCGGTGACGGGCACGTTCCTGCCGTTGGGCTTCAGCTCGTGCTGAAGGATCCTCCCGAAGGCGTTGTGCTCCACACAGAAAGTGTGGTCCAGCACCGGGGTGATGTCGTTCTCCCTGTCAGGACGGAGAGGTGTCAGTCAGACTTCGCCCCCGCAGCCTCGCAGGGAGCGCGCAGGGAGCAGCTGGGAGGGGGCGCATCATTGCTGCCGGGCCAGGGCCCGCTTGAGGGCGCAGCTCCAGCTCCAGGGGCGTCCTCCTCTCTGAACCACGCTAGCTGGGCTACTTTTATATTTCTGGTCATAAAACAATAGTTTATTTCTCTTCTCAAATTTCACACCCATCCCCAGAACACACACACACACACACACTCACACACACACACAAATGTATTGGGCGTACACTAACACAAGTGGCTATGTATGAATGTTCAATGAACTGAACAGTGAGTCAATACTTACAGAATCCACACTAAGCTCTTATGTAGTTCTGGGTCCACCGATTCCAAATCAGAGAGCTGGATGGGTTTCCCCAGGAGCTGCTTATAGAAGGGGACTGTGAAGCCCCCGTTTATGTAGTGTCCATGGAACACAGCCAGACCCATGATCCGACCAACAAAATGGAAATAAGACAAGTGGTCCTGTAGGGGGCACCAGAGAACATAAATTCACTTAAGAGTCCAGGTGATTATCCTGTGATTGCTCCAGCTTCTTGGAGAACTGTCCCACAGGCAGCAACACCGAGTCAGGGACTCCCAGGCTGTGCTCGTGCCAAATGAAGACGGCTGCTTGGTTAGTGAAAACCGAGCGCACATCTTTTGTATAGATCACTGGAACATTTTATTTTCTCTTAGTTCAACACATTTCCTTAGAATTGCTGCATGATCTGTGGGACCCAGTGCAAAATGAAAATGCAGAGCCCCTTATTAGAAAATATTAAGAATGCCAGCACGGCAACAGCAGAGATTCAAAGCAAACATAGGTCCTTCTGTGAGCAGGCTCTGAGCGCTGGACGGGTCACAGCTACACTTCTTCCCATTGAGCCAAAGAGAAACAAAGAGCAAAGGGCAACTCCCCCTCTTCCTCTGCCATGTCTCCCCAGTCACACAAAAAATAAGAAAAACAGAAGGAACACAGAGGAAAAGAGGTATGAATAACCCAAGTGAAAGAGCCATTTTAAAACCAGAGCTGTCTGGTTTTTAACTAAAAAGGGAAGCTCACATTTCTACGTTCAGGTTGGAATTATACTCAGATATAGTCAAAACTCAGTTTCCATGTTGGTGAGAAGTTGTCACACTGGTGCCTGCAGAGTGGCGCTGGCCCAGGACTGCGTGGGGCTGTGCACGTGGTGGCGCCGAGGCAGGATGCGGCCCCACAGGGAGTCCACCTGAGGCAGCCACTCTTCTCCAAAACAAGAACTAAGGGTGTCAGCACCGGTGCCCAAAAGGCCACTTATGGGAATGTTCCAACTTTGAAAGGAGGACAGACTTCGTAACCCACTTCTCAGAATGACACTGCCAACAAATGCGCCCTCCCATGGCAACAAAGTGCTGAGTATACGAGCAACTCAGTCCCTCTTGTCCTTGAAAACAGCATACCCAGTGGGCCCAGCCACAGAGGCACAGGATTGAAATCACCCATCTTAATCCAGTTCTCACTCTACCTTTTATTACCATACAACTTGAGTAAGACTACAGTGAATAAATCCAAAACTGAGATAGAAATGAAAATCCATTTTAAAAATTCCCCAACTTAATTTCTTGCTTATTCACTCATTAATACTTACAGGGTTGATGGAGGAATCTGGGTTGATTTGCAACATGTAAATGTTGTCCGTAGAGTATTGGAAAAGCCCATAATATGGATTCAGCATTTCATGGCACAATAAATAAAGCCACTCCCTAGGGATAAAAGCAATAACAACAGACACTAAAACATGTTATATGTGCTAACACTCCTAGTTTTAGGTCATAACAAAAGGACTGAACCTCTAGAGGCCCAAACTGGTACCCTCCCTGGCTGTGAGAATGTGATCTGTAAGTTTGGGAAAACAAGCCTACAGACGTAAACACTTGTTCTGATAGTATCAGAAATGGCTTTTCTGGCCCAAATGCCAACTACTCTGAAAGAACTGTGGTGGACACACTGTAGAGGAGGTCACATAAAGGACGTGTGCCGGCCTAAATTGTGGCCCCCAAAATGCCACATCCGAAGCCCAGCATCTTCCATAGCAACAGAAACTCTGAGCTAGAATTAAATCGAGGACCCTGAAGTGGGACTACATTAAAAAAATGGCTACCACCTTCCACGTCCGGTCTTTGTAGCTGCTCACTAGCCAATGTTCCTGGCCCTGAGCTGGGGTTTCTCTGCTGCTCTGCAAAGAGCAGAGCCTCCAGTGATGGTGTTAATGGTGCAGTAATAACTGACAGAAGTGCAGTAAAGAGGAGTATGATCCTATTTGTATTTAAAGAGTGTGTGTACATACACACATGCACACACAAAGCACAGATGTATATGCAGGGCACAGGAAGGCAGGAAGGGCTTACACCAACCGGGGACAGTGGTTGACCTGAGAACTAGCATTCTGGGGCATTTCATTTCTTGTGCTTTCTAGTTTTTAAATTTCTGATCAATTGTAACATGTAATAACATTTATATAAGAATAAAATATGTCACAACTTAGAGAGGCAGGGATTGTTTAAGACTGTCTTTCCCCCTCCGTATGTTTCTGGTGAATTTTTTTTTTGCATAAACATTTAACATGTTTATAATCTTAAAAACTAAAAATCTGGATGGGGTTTATAAGAATGAATTATTCTCTGAATCCCTTGATGTTTGAATTATTTTGCTATGAAAAACAAATCAAAATTTAAAGAGCACTCTGAATAGAAGCTGTATGATTTACTACTTCTGGGCAGTGAGAAGCCCAGGTATGGGGAACCTTATACGAACACCTGTGGCAGTTCTACACACACACACACAGTCTTTTATTCTTTCTGTTCAAACTCCTTTCAAATAGATACATCTCATTAAGATAGCAGCCCCAACTTTTATTCTGGAAGTCTTTACTCTTTCAAATAGAAAAGACAGACAATTGAGAAAGACTAGGAAAGGATAAGCGCAAATGCAAATAATCTAAGAGAATGGTGAGAATCCATAAAAACAGCCAAGCCAAAACAAAGCTAATAATATATCAAACTCCAAAGAACAGAAAGCAACTGCCAGGAAGATAAGACTCCAAATCTTGTAAAGTCTCTTGACTAGAAAGGCAAAACTTCCAACACTGATTCATCCCCAAGTTTGGGAGTTTGGGTTTGAGAAGAATCTTTTTCATAAAAACCAGGGACCTGCAACCGTCTAGACAGGAAGTGATTAAAATACAAGCAAACATTCTGACCAAGCCAGGGACAAGGGAAAGAGGCATACTAGGAATGTTCTGGAAGTGGGAGGGGAAAAGCAATACAGGAAGAAGAGAGACAACAGCAATGGTTCAGAACCAAACACTGGGAAGATGAGTATAGACTGATTCTCAGTGAGTAGATGATGAGTACACACACACACACACACACACACACACACACACGGTTTTGTGGTAGGCAGTTAGACATAAGCAGAGCGAGGACAATGGGTCAGGTACAGAAGGTCACCACGTGAAAAGCGCTGGTGCCTAGCAAAGGACAATCATAGGGTGGTACCTCGTCCCCAGGATGACCTTTCCTCCCCTGGCACAGTGGTTGGTAAACTGAGGTACCTGAGCCACCTGCGGCTCTTTGGCCCCTTGAGTGTGGCTCTTCCACAAAATACCACGGCCTGGGCGAGTCTATTTTGAAGAAGTGGCATTAGGAGAGGTTTAAGTTTTAAAAATTTGGCTCTCAGCCGGGACCGGTTTGGCTCAGTGGATAGAGCATCGGCCTGGGGACTGAAAGGTCCCGGGTTCGATTCCGGTCAAGGGCATGTACCTTGGTTGCGGGCGCATCCCCAGTAGGGGGTGTGCAAGAGGCAGCTGATCGATGATTCTCTCTCATCGATGTTTCTAACTCTCTATCTCTCTCTTCCTCTCTGTGAAAAATCAATAAAATATATTTAAAAAAAAAAAAAAATTTGGCTCTCAAAAGAAATTTCAATCATTGAACTGTTGACATTTGGCTCTGTTGACTAATGAGTTTGCCGACCACTGCTCTAGCATATGGCTGGTTTGGACCCCCTGACCTTTCTCCCTTAGATAACCTGTAGGCCTCAGCTCCAGGCCCAGAAAAGCAGCACAACCAGACCAGCAACACCTCTGCTAACCTCAAGACCAGCTGCACTGACTCCCTTCCCTGATACTGGCCAATCAGTCAGCGGAGACCTCAATGGACACACCTGGAAAGCTGCTGAGTAGTCAGCCTATTAATAGCCCCTGAGACCTCCCCTAAACTCTCCACCCCACTGATAAAACCCTTAGGACAGAGGATCCAGCATGCTCTCGCCTTTCCCTCCCCCACCCCAGGCTCCTTGCCTTTGCCTTCCTCACTTACAAGCTCCAAGGGCTCTTCCTTTGCCTATATAACTTGTTTCCTAAGCCCATTTCTTCTATTAATTACTTCCATTATCTCTGTGATTTTATAAATAAATGCTCTCTTAGAGTTTGGGTCTTGGCTCTGAATTGTTTCCTAGTCAGAACTCAAGTACTGAAGTTGCCACGGGTCTAACAACCAGTGCCTTCCTGTGCCTACAATAGTTCCAATCGCTCCTTCATGTCTAGATGGGCATGATCCCATCTGGACCTGAGAAGAATCCAAGGGGTGAAACTGCAATGTGAGATCAAACTCTAGGTGGCAGAGCAAGAGTTCACACCCACCTCCCCTCAAGCACCATGTTACTCAAGGGAGCCACACAAAGCTAGCTCCATGTGGGAGACTTGATAACTGTAAAAGGCAGAAGAGAACTACCAACCAAACCAAGCTATTCACATGTGTGCCTAGGAATACAGAATACCAGCCATGCAAATAAATAATGGTGAACTGAAATAAGGTACTGAACTCTTGAGATTATAAGGGAAATAGCACAGGCAAGAAAGTGGAGGCAGTCAGACCTGCATTGTTAGGACAAGTATGAAGGACTAAGAAGGAAGATTCTCATTGGAAAGGAGAGTGGAAGCCAAAGCCTCTAGCCAGGAAATGGAATTAGTGCTATCAAAGCCAAGAGAAGTTACACTGGCCAAAAGAAAGATGGTTTCTAGATCGAGGAAGGAACTTGGGGCAATCTTGAAAAGTATCTCCTGTGGAGAGGCAGCCCCATGTGAGCTCAGGTGAGAAAATGCAGGCTTTCCTGCACCCCTACCTCAGACAGACTCAGAACTGAGGAGGAGGTGTAGTAAAGGAAAATGTGATTCAGGTTTTCTCAATGAGGAGCCGCCCCTGAGAGCCTTTGTCTGTGAGGTGGTGCTCTGAGGAGACTGCTGTGAGCGGTTTCTGCATTTCAGTGGGCTCTTCTTTCTGTTTGGCATTTCAGGTATGGAGTTTATTACTCTGGAATGCAGGACTGTGTTTTATTATAGCTATGCTGAAAAGCATGCAGCAGAAAGGGTGAATAAATTAGCCTCTCACCTCGCCACTCCACCATAATCCAAACCTTCTTCTCCACGAAATTTTACCATTAGTCGCTTTTTCAAGTCTTTTGGTCGCATCTTCATTATCTGGCGATAAGACTCCTATATATAAAAATTACAGTATTAGAGAGAAGGACTTAAAGTAATAAAAAGATGAAAGGTTATTGATAACTAGTGTCCTGGTGCACAGATTCGTGCACATTGAAGGGAAATAAATTAGAAGAAATATTTTAATATCACTATTCACCCTTTCTCTATAATAGAAGTGTCAACCAAATTCATGATCAACAATGACAGAATAAAACACATGTGTGCAATTGGTGCCAGTGAGAGCTTTATATGTATTGTGCATGCACAAGTCAACTTAGCCTTTTATATACATAGAATAAACTTGTTTAATTAAGACCTGCTTTCTGATTTAGCTAAACTTTTTCCAGCCCAGTGAAGCACCCCTATTTCTCTTTCAGGTAATTGTCAGCAACAGAGCAGTAAATATCAAAACAAATCAGGTTATTATTGTAGATCACACAGGGAGAACAAAGGGTAAAATATTAAACTACAGCAGTTTTTACTATATTCTGCACAGTGAGAAAACCTGAAATCATTTTCAAGTTCTACCATTTCTTACTTCTTTCAGTTGGGTCAAGTTTCTAAACTTTGTCAATCTCCATTTTCCAGCTAATGAAAAGAAAATAGGATTCTAATGAGTCTCCTATCTACCTACTCCAGGACTTCTGTGAGGCTCAAATGAGATGAGGCATGTGAAAACGCTTCACAAATATTTGGTTAAAGTGTAAAATGTTTGCACCTGGCTATAAAGCAAGTTGTGTTTCTGGGCTGAGAAAATCAATGAGGCTAGTTGCTAGGGAGAGGAAGCCAGTGTTGCTATGTGATGTCATTACCTGGCAACTACAGTGACTGTTTCTGGGCTGGGCAGGGCTGTGGGCCACATTTTGCATCATGGGCTCTTGGCAGCATCAGCTGTGATTTGGAGGCTGTTGCTCTGGGGTGGTGGTAGGGCCTGTGTCCCACTTGGGGGAAGCCAAGTGTTGGTTTGTTGGCACCAGGTCCACAGTGCAGTGTCTTTTTAAATGGCCAGTGTGTGTCATGGCAGCTCCTGCACTAAGCGTCTGCCTCCTGGTGGTCAGTGCATGTCTGGTTGCTACTGGTTGGATGGTAGGATGAACACTTAGGCTTTTATATATATAGATGGAGTCTGATCCAAAATAGCATTCGTTCAAATCCGAGTTCTATCTGGTTCCTATTTAGCATGTTTATACAGGGTGAGCCACTGGCCAGGCTTCATATTTTAACCATAATGAAGACATCACTAGAAAGTCTGAATATTAAAAGAATTCTGAGCCTGTTTTTATATCTGAAGCTTAGCTAAAACAGAAAACACATGGTCAGCCCAATATTCCCTCAGATTCAGCATTTGAGTAGAACCAGCTAAGTGTTTGTAGATATTTTCAAGTGATAAGGCACTTAAAAATCATTTCATGCTTTAACTTTAATGTAATGCAAACTCTGCCATCCCAAGAGGGAAAGAGGAGGTTGAGTGGAAATGATCGGGCATCAAAATGACAGCAGTTCCGCTCCTCTAACCCTGGAAGCACTTAAGGCTGCTCAGTGGGCAAAGCTGAGCACTTTGGCGGCCCCATTCGCCCAGCGCTGGCTGCGCAGGAGGACCACGCACGGCCCTGATGCATCCTCTGCCCTTCGCTGTGGAGGTGCTGGGCCCTCGGGCTGCAGCCCCCGAAGAATCTGTGTCCAGCTCTTACCCACTCTCACTGGCTCATGTCTGCCAAGCATTCCACCAAGGCAGCCAGGCCAACACAGCTGAGATGCTAACTTATGGTCACGTTCCTTGAGAAAGGACTCTGTCCACAGGAGGGCCCCGCCTGGTTAGGGACCCCGATCCTGCAGAGGATGGTATTTGGGACGGAGGCCTTCCCAGGAACCACCTGATCACCCTGTTTCCAGAAGAGACAAGCGGCCGCTTAGCCACTGAGCTCCTGAGGAGGCTGTGCTATTACATCACATTTCCTGTGAGGCCAGAAGGAATGACTGGTTCTGAGGACACGGAAGATTGCAGGAATATATAATCTGCACAATGTAGGCAAAGGGCTTTATTTCACCCCTGCATATATCTCTAGGTTTCCACCTCAGAAACCATCAGTGTGTTTAAACTGTTACCACAGGAGTAAATACAGTCCCCTCTCTACATGGGCACAACTCTGCATCTCAGAGCAGTAAACTCAATACCTGAGATGCCAAACAGAAAGAAGAGCCCACTGAAATGCAGAAACCGGAGCAGTCCCCTAAGAGCACCGCCTCGCAGATAAAGGTACTCAGGGGGCGGCTCCTCAGGCTGAATCACCTCATTTGTCTATTAACCTGAATGCACAGCCTGTGCCTGCCTGCCTACCTGCCAGCCGCACTAAATGCCATACCTCAAATATTTCTTCTCTGGATACTTCGATGCGGCAATGACCGGCTTGGGGTTGTTGAAGCGAAAGCTCGTGTCTGAGGACCTTCAGTTTCTGAACTAAATCTCTCTCGTATCTCTGGGCCGGAAGCTCCTCGTCTTCCACCGAGCCCTCGCTGGGCAGCGGCAGTGGCTGGCTGGGCTCCTTTAGTTGGCACTGGTGACTTGAGAAGAACAGAAGCATCAAAATCACTCCAAAAACAGCGGCCAAGGGAGCTGCAAGCAATGCCCCCTACACCAAAGGGACCGAGAAGAGAGTTCGTTACATAGAACTTTAAGTAGACATTTTCGTCTCTGCTGACGTGGCTATGTAACAATTGCTGGTGGCCACCATTAGCTTAAATATAGGCCTAGGATACCATAAAGGAGCTACCCCCCTCCCAAGCATCAGCTTAGCTCATACATTTTCATTGCTATAAATAAAAACAGCAGTTGCTATCATTTATCATCTTGTATGTGTCAGACTGACCAACGCACTGTTAGGTAGATGCACCTTGGCGGTTAGAATTAAATGGGGTTGACATGAAGCATGGAAAAACAGATTCTAGTGGAGAGGGGCAATGTGCATAAGAGCAAACAGCTCAGGACAGTCTAATGGCGGCCCATCCTCATTTTCAGAACAACAGATTATTAAGCTCACTCATTAAAAGCAAGATTCCAGTAACTAAAAGGACTAGGACCAGCAGAGGGACAAAGTGACATTTCTCTTGTTCAAGTTTTGCTACTCATGTCAGTTGTCAGTGAGAAGAGCCTCGTGGGCGCTCATGCTGTGAGAACACGCAAAACCTGGAGCACAGAGTGGGAGCCAGATAATTCCCAGCCCCAAGTTATCCGGTGGCTCCAGCAAGTCGCACAGTGACTGTGGCAGTCCTTCTATACTGTGATGAGCGGGCATTTTACCGCTTCTCAGTTAAGAGCCATGCCTTTCAGCATGGTGCTGTGTGTGAAGCTCCGCTAAAGCACCTGCCTGACACTGCCGCCTCCGTGAGCTGAGCCTCAGCTGCAGGCGGGAAAAGGGTGGCAACAGCAACAAGATGCGGCTTCAGTGCGCTAATAGCTAACCTGAGAGTTTAACACATACAACTGTCCACCAAATACTTATATTGGCTTATGTGTCTTCTCCACTAACAAACAATGCAGTAGGATAAATTTAAAAAAACATTAGAAAACACGAAACGGTAAACGTAAGCAGTCTTCAAGGATTGTGTAAAAGTTGTACTTACTTCATGATGTGGTGTAACCGTGGGTCTGTAAACTGGGTTGTTCGGTTATTGTGATCTACAAAATATATTCTCCCAGAAACTGTGCTTCTGACTTCCCAGCCTGGCGGCAGTGGTCCAAGTTCATCACAATTCACACTGTTAAGGTCTCTATCAAAACGGAAGACACAGAGAGGTTTGTCCATCTGAGTGTGGAGGCATGAAGCTAACACTTCAGCAAGAGGAGCCACAGGAGTCCCTTTCTGATCGGTGTGGCCATGTCCCAGTTCTGCTAAGAGGGACAATCATGGTGCTACTTACGCCAAACTCCCACCGAATCCAGGCCTCTGTGCTGCGAGTGGCAGCACATCCAAGAGATAACAACGAAACTTCCAGAGCCTATAACCATGAGAGGAACATGGTCTACCCAGGGAGCATCACTTCTTATACCACAGAGGGCCAAATGGTAGGAAGGATCTGAATGCTGCCGGAAAACTATCTGAACTCACAAGTTACAGTGAATGAGATGCTCAAGGCCAGAAACGTTGCTTCATCAAAAAGCCCCCAGACAACACAAGTTTTTTAAAGCTGATAGGATGAATGAACATGCATTTGAAATCTCGCAATTCTAAACAGCTGCACCGGGAGAGGCATTCTCATTTTTTAGTTGGCTTTATTAAGTAACTGTTTCTAATCCAACCTCTTAATTATTTCAACACAATCCACAGTCAGATGGGAACACAGCACTACTGACCAAGATGCTTTTCTAATTAGCACAAAAGCCTGACATTTCTTATAGTGGGTACTGACGAGACACCTCATCCATTTGCAGGTAATATTTCCACTCTAATTATAGGCACTGAATCAGAAATTTAACACAGACTTGGAAAATCAAAGACAAGAAGCTTGTTCTCAGATGAAACAAATTATAAATAAAAAGGAAATAAGCATTACTAAAAATGTTATTCGGTAGTAATGCTATTCTAAAAAAAAGGGGGGGGGAAAGCAAAGCAAAGCAAAGCAACATAACTCTGTTACGGGGTGAGGTGGGGGTCTCTCTGACCTGGGCTCAGATGTTTGGCCTTGTAGAAGGAATTCGTATAGTAAAGCTTCATCTCCCCCAGGAATGGTCCCCAAGGGACTGAGGCAATAGGGATAGTAAAGTAGAAGAGAGAAAGGGTAATAGTCTTTATGTTTCCTTTTAATGCTTTATTATGGAAAATTTTAAGCATATAAAAAAGTAGAGAAACCATAATAACCAACTTCAACAATTACCCAGTCATTGTCAACCTATTTCAGATATACCCCTATATCACTGCCCCACTCTGATTATTTGAAGCCAAGTCCCAGACGTCCTATGATTTCATCCATTAATATTTTTAGTTAAAATGAGAATACATCTTGAAGGGCTTATTGGCTTTCCGAGCCAGAGCGTATTTGATTTAACCCAGGGGTGCGGCCTTTTTTGGTTATGTGATCTGATTTCAAGGTCTAGGATTGCTTTCTAAGGAGCCTCGGTTCCAGCAGCTGCCGCTTTCCCAGGTGGCACTGGGACACGGACCCAGAGCTGGAGCCCAGGCCCCCCGGCAGACATCCTGTTTGAGCTGCCATTCTTCCAAGTTCACATCTTCAACCTAAGGGACTCTCGTCCGGTCAGGGGCCCGGCACCTGCGGGAAATCTGCCTTTGGTGCACGTCTCAGAAACCTACCTTGGTATTCGGGGGTCGTGCCACGTGCTCACTCCAGTCTGTGTGTGCAAAAAGTAAACTTGCCCCTGCACTGTTGTTCTTTGTTCTGTGCAAGAAACCGGGGGCACAATTAGTTAAATTCAGTTCCAAAGAGTTTTTTCAACCAGGCCTCTAAGCACAGAGTCTAAGCTTCTTTTCAACATTGATTAAAATCACCCAGAAAAGGAATGAAGAGGGCAGTGGTTAACGTCCCTAGCCCTGTGTAACCGTCTGGCCTCCTTCCATTCCCCTTCACACCTGGACAGGCGGTGCTCTCCTTCCTTAGTCAGCCCTGGACCAGCCCCCGTTGTGTATCCACCACCCCAGGACTGACCTTACCTGACCTCTATTGCCTCCATTTGCTCTTACTTTTGGTAACGATGTGCCACATCAATATCACGTTCCTCCTGCATTAGGTTCTCAGCTGTCAAATGACCCCTTCTTTCCAATCTTAGCCATATGTCCTTTCCACACTCAAATCACAGAGCACTGCAAACATCTCATCTACGCACCACCATCCTGATTTTCTTGGCTATTCATTGGCCTCAAAATTTTCACAATTGCTGAACTGGGAGACTGGTATACAGTGCTGACAAACTCGTGACGAGCAAGATTTGTCCCCATCTTTTTCTGGTTCCTTTACATCGACACAACCATCCCACAGCACAGCTCTGCCAGCATCAGCAGCTGCGGCATGTACAAGTTAGGCAAAGCTCTCCGAAACATTGTAGATAATGCACATAACAGCGGTGAGTTCTCTCACCGTAGCCTTCGGGCAGTTCCGGGGACTGGTGGCCATGCGGGCGGTTCTGAGGCGTCTGGAGGGACCCTCGGATCTCGGGATTTCGGAGCCGCTGTGCCTGAAGCCTTTGATCTTGACTCGGGGATTCCCCAAACCTGCAGTTCCCGCCCCCAGCAGCAGCACCGGTACTGTCTGTGTAAGGGGCGGGCTCCTCCATGAAGCAGCTGAGCGGCCTTCCAGGCCCGGAGTCTTCATACATGGTTCTGAAAGGGGGCAGAGCACAGCACGCATGGGCACAGGGCGGAGGAAAGACCCTGAAAACTCGACGCAGTGCTCTCATATCCATTTATTTTGCTTTACTTGAGCAATATACAGTGTCCCAAGTGCTGTTTCATAAAATTCATCCTGTCCTAGTTGAACAGAAAGACTTGTAGAAAAAGTAGCTAAAGAGAGCTATAGGAAAGTGCCATCCAAGCCACTTGTGGGTTTCATCCTCGGGTAAAGCTAGTGACTGGAAAAACCAACCTTGGACATGAAATGAGATTTGATTTTTCTTGATTTAAAGTCAAATCCAAACACTCCATTTCCCTTTTTATTTTCCTCTACCATAAAACTCCTTGTTACATAAAATACTTTAAGTACTCTTTAACATAGATCTCCACCTCTGAGCAAGTTTGAAGACAATTTACCTTGATAGGCCATTTCCTCTTATAAGCAAGTGCTTAAAAAACACCATTTTACATTGAAAAATTTTAAATATATTCACACCTCGGAGACAACCCTCCCGAACTCCTCCTCCTGCCACAGCAACGACGGCCTGTGGCCGTCCTTCCCGTCCCTCCTCGCCAGGGGATTAGCCTGAAGCCAATCCCAACAACTTCCTAGTTCACCCGTGAATATTTCAGACATACCTCTAGAAGATAGACTTTTTCCATTTTCATGACTAAAAAAATGTACGTTAATCTTTAAAAATATCAAGTATAGACAGTGTTCCCTTTTTCCGGTCAATTGTCTCCTTCAGGATCCACGCGAGGTCCCCACATTGCATTTAGTAGGAATGCGTTTAAGTCTTTTATTACGAATTTATGGGTTCTCTTACTTTCTTATGATTTATTTTCCCAGCATGTATTTGTGAAGAACTAGGCTGTGTCTTCTACTCTCTACTGAGCACCCCCTTCCAGACGGTGTTGGTTGCATTCCCTTGGGAGTCCCCTCGATTCCCAAGAGGTATGTCAATGCCAGATTACCTCTCTTATGCAATGTCGCTAACAACTATTAATAATTATCAACCAGCTTCATTAATTCACTGGCAATTGCAAAATTGTGATAGTAACCAATGAGAATTTTCAGGGTATTTAAAAAAAAAGTATTTCAGGGTTCTTTTCTCTCTTCCTGTGTCATGAACACATAATGTTCATTATTAACATATTTGATGTGTTTCAATCCATTAGTTATAATTCTTACTGATGCTCAAGATGTTCCATCTTTGGCCAGTGGGAACCTCTTTAAATTGGATCCTGAGTCTTTTGGGCACAATCCCACTAGTCTTTACAGCTTACTTTACAAACAAGGGGACTGGATGCCAATTTTATCCCAAAGTCCTTCCCAGTGTCTTAAGCATTCAGCACAGTGAAAGGTGTGAAGGACACTTTCATACAGAGCGAGAGCCTAAGGCAGCGGGGAACTCAGCAGGCATTGCCATGGTGATACGTACCCTTCATTTTCTAAGAGTCCTCTGCAGTCTACCACAGACCCTCCAGTGCCTATTCTGTCTCGCGTCTGTAAACTGACTAAAACAGAAAAGAACATCGTGCATTAAAACCCAGTGGTCTTTATACAACTGTAATACAATGAACCATTTCAGATGCATAATTTATGCACAATATTATTTTCTAAAAGCGAGGCATATGCATATACAGAGACACATATATTCTTATGCTTTCAAGCATAAAGTATTTTATTCCAGTAGCTGCATACCACCATACACCGCCTGGAACATTCCTTAAAATGTGGAGCAGAAAGAGATAGTATGTTTTTAGTGCTCTCCATAAACAGAACAGAACACAATATTCACTTCCTCTAAGTTACCTTATCCTTTAAGGAGATCTTGACATGTTTAATAAGGACACAGATAGCACTTTTAGTATTTGTAAAGTCTAGATGCATCCAAATATTTATTCTCAGTGGCTACTATGAACAACAAAGACAATTATAAAGCTGCTCCCAGCTATTCATTTCGCCGGCACATCTTTCCACAAAGAAAAGAAAAAAGAGAAACAGGAAAGCATTCAGTGAGAACTTTTTCACTTTGGCAGTTTTAGGATCTACACCCGCTGTTCATTTACCTTGGGCCAAGCCTACACAAGGCAATACCTAAAAGGTTTGGGGTCACTCTGGTGTGCTGCTGAAGTACTACATTTTCTTTGATTCCTTGCAGTGCATACAATCAGCAAACACAGAAGATCACAGTTACCCTAAAATGCTGATAAAAACTGGATAATACGATGAGCTACTTAACAGATAGATCACTTCCAAGAGAATATTGCCAGTCAACACTTTGTAACATTAGCACATGTATTAGTTTATTCTAAATAATTCAAACCTCTAACTCTATCAAATCTTATTACATGGAAGTCTTCAGAAATCATCTTTGCTTTTTACATATTTGATGGGTTTTCCTGAAGAAACCATTTCTCAACTATTGCATTATGTGGCCACCGTTCTTAACTACCTCTGGATAATATAGTGACAAATTATCCATAATGGGATGATTAAAATGACATTTAAAATTATATTTTGTACCTTAGTCATTTTAACTCAACTTTGAATGATAGGTTGAAGAGATAAATTAGATAAAATAACCAAAACTACACAAGATGAAACTTTTTAGTGCTGAAGAGATGGCCCCCGTAAGTGGTTTGTCCTTCGATGTATGTCACCATGCCCGTGCCTGTATGTGTGTCCTCAGTGATGGAGAGCTGACCGTTAAGTTGAGCAAAAGCATCTCTTTATACAGATGAGAAAGTTCTTACCCACTATTTGGCCACGAACTGCATCAGTATCTGAGGGATTTAGTTTGCATAGATCCAAACGCTGGTCTGCAAACAAACAATTCAAAACTTAACCCAGCGAAATGTTAACTAGGGAGGAAGGCAGGAATTCTGTATTCAGTATTAAAAAACAAACAAAAAAGATGCCTCATAAGCCTCCTTCGCTGCATGAAGAGGCAGAAAAGCGTTTGTTTCTTACATCCGGTATCTTTTAATCTGCTGATGGCATTGGAGAGCAGCCGCACACAGCCCAAGAAGCCAGCTCCCTGCTTCTTGTGAATTTTCTTGTGGTTCCACACGCTGATAGTTATAGAATCAGTTTTCCCAACGTATCTAAAAACAACATGCAAACTCACTTTTAATTGTATTTCTGAATTATGATACAGCCCACTGAGATTTTGTCTGACTGACTTGTTAGCACAGAAGAATCCTTTAAAAATAATATTGGTTCTTGCCCTAACCGGTTTGGCTCAGTGGATAGAGCATTGGCCTGTGAACTGAAGGGTCCCAGATTCGATTCTGATCAAGGGCATGTACCTTGGTTACAGGCACATCCCTAGTGGGGGGTGCGCAGGAGGCAGCTCATCGGTTTCTCTCATCGATGTTTCTAACTCTCTATCCCTCTCCCTTCCTCTCTGTAAAAGAAATCAATAAAATATATTAAAACAAATAAAAATAATATTGGTTCTATATTCCACATGTGGCAGGTACTCAATAAATATAGGTCTTTTAATCTCAATGGGCTGGGAAAAGAACTATAACAGTTATGTAAGAAGCAAATGTAGATAACCACAGAAAGTTATAATCTAATAGAGACTTATCGTATATTTATTTATTTAAAATTCTCATCTGAGGATGTGTTTATTGATTTGCGAGAGAGAGAATCATCGATTGGTTGCCTCCTGTTCCAGTCCCAACTGGGAATCGAACCTTCAACCTAGGTTCGATTCCCATTTTGGTGTACAGGATGGGACGACACTCCAACCAACTGAGCCAACTGGCTGGGGTGAGATTTACTATATTAGGTCCAAAGCTCAGTGACATGATTATAAATCTCTACTAGTGTTAGGCTTACTATTGAATACTAGTTTGCAATAGAGGACTACCTATAAACTCGTAGATCCATCTAAAAATCACTAATGGGTACTAACTCAGACATTAACCTCCCACTTACTCTCAGTGCAAGTCAACCAAAGTGGGGAGCTTTCAAGACAAGAATTGACAATCACTTTCCAGGCCCCTTATGGCACCTCAGTATCACTGAAAGTGAGCCTTAGAATCCAGCTATTAAAAATCCCATCCAAACCCAGTTTAATTTGTGTTACTAAAAAACCAATAGTCATTCAGTATTACTTTGATAAAAATTTCTTAGCAGGAACATGAAAACATAAGTGCATATAAAATAGTGGGTTTCAAAGTGCAATTCATTTTATGAACAAATACAAGAAATTGTTTGATGGTACATAGGTTTATATACATTCAATCATATCAAACTACATTTTCTCTTACAGAAAATATATTTGAACTAAAAAGCAGAATTAAAAAAAATAAACAGAAATATATACAACATGTATTTGCATAAAAGATAAATATGATAATAATATATTTTTAAAATAAAAATTCTAAAACCAGGTTTAGGGTTCACTGAAAAATTAGTATACAGAAGACCTGAACTATGCCCCCTTTTTTCTGCTAGAATGGGCCAGTTGATTGAAAAGTCTCAGAAGATCACAGTTAGAGAAGTAAACCACACAAATATATAAAAATGTCTAACACAAGAACTTCTAAGTACATGAATTCTAAAATGAAGCAGTATTAATTTGCCATACTTCGTTATCAATAACAAGTTACAAATCCTTAAAAAAAAAAAAGAAACACTTCTCTTAAAAGCAGGATACCCACTGTCCTGCTGCTCCCAAATGGCCTACAGACATTCAACTCACAGGTCATAGTGCTGGTTCCACTTCGGGTCCAATGTGTTTTTCACAGTGTCCGTTGAGTGGCACTGCCCAGATCCATCCACAACAATCTTTGCAAAGGGGTCGGGGAGTCCTGGAGAAGAGGGGACAGCCACAGATCTATCAGTGTGATGTTAGAACACAGTCTTACAGGTTAACTAGTTAACCCTGGTTGATTTTATTCTCTGCTTTAAGGTCAGTTCCATCTATTTAGCTTTCTAAGAATGGAAACTTGGGATGACATCACTCTCAGATTTTTAGAGGCTAGGAAAAAAGACACACCCTATAAAAAATAGGCTTAAATTCAAATGCCCATTTTTGATGATCACTAAGGGGGGCTAATTAAATGAAGGAAAATATATCTATAATTAATTGTATTTATGCTTTCTAAAAAGTCATACTTAGAAATCTTATTTACTGACTGTCAATTTTAACTCTGGAAGCAAGTATTCACCAAGTCCTAAATAAATCAGACAGGTTAAAGACCAGAGCAGTGGCAAGGTAAAGGTTTTAGAGCCAGACGTGGATGTGAGCCAACGCTCTGGAGCTTCGCAGCTACTTGAATAAAGCCTGCGAGCCTACGTGTCTTCATCCTTAAAGCGTGAATAACTGAACTGAGCAGTGTCCTTGTGAGGACCAGGAAAAAGGTGAAGAATTTTAAGCTGCAAGCACCTACTTTATAGTAGGTGAATTTCTTGAGTTAAGGGGTGAGTCCTTTCTTTAGAAAAGGATCCTCTTTTTCATAATTCCTTTAATTACAAGACTTTTAAAATATGATTTAATTTATAAAATTTGACTAACAATTTTACTTAACTGCGGCTATTTTATAGAAAAAATTCTCATCTGTATTTGAGCTGAGAACACTTTATTCAGCATTAAGTAATGTATTAATGGGTGGAAAGACAGAGAAAACAGGGTGTGCCTGAAATAGGGGACGAGGGAGTTTTTCTTGTTGAGTTATAAATTCTCTGCCTTGGAGCTGAGTCTATGTTGTAGTCAATTGGGAAATGAAGTTTGTCAGACCATGGATTTCTATCCAGTAAGGGAAGAATTTTTAGGAGAATACACCCAGTGTTTTTAATGAGTTTAAAATTTCAGAAATATGTGAAAAATATTAATATTGTCAGAGAGCAAAAATGGGTGTTTACTTACTGAAGAAGTCCTTCTTTGCAAGGTTCTTGGCACATAATACTAAAAAGAAACAAAAAATGCTAGGGTTAGCATGTATGAACAAGGTTTTCATCACAGCTGGCTGCTGTGGACTGAACTGTCCCGTACCACCCAAATTCCTATGTTGGAGCCCTTTCCATCATGTGATGGCATTTGGATGCGGGGCCTTTGGGAGGTGCTTAGGCTTCAATGAGGTCATGAGATTAGGGCTCTAATAATGGGATCAGTGTTCCTATAAGAAGGGACCACGGAGCTTGCTCTCCATGTGAGGGTACAGCCAGAAGACGACGTCTACAAGCCAGGGAGATGCCCCTCACCAAGAACCAATTCTGCTGGCACCTTGATCTTTTGCTTTTCCAGTCTCCAGAACTGAGAGAAATAAATGCTTCTTGTTTAAACCATATAGTCTATGGTATTTTGTTATAGCAGCCCAAACTGACTGAGACAGTCTATATAAACAATGAAAAAAAAAAGATTCTAAAAATTACCTTTGCTAATTGCCTTTCAAATTTAATACTATATTAAACAAAAAACTGTCAAGTAACTAAAAAGTGTTTTCTCGCCCAGTTGGCATGGCTTAGTGGCTGAGCGTCAACCTATGAACCAGGAAGTCAAGGTTCGATTCCCAGTCAGGGCACATGCCCGGGTTTGCAGGCTCGATTCCCAGTGTGGGGAGTATGGGAGGCAGCCCATCAATGATTCCCTCTTGTCATTGATGTTTCTTTCTCTCTCTCCCTCTCCCTTCCTCTCTAAAATAAATAATAATAATAAAATAACGTAAAAAGTGTTTTCTCCTTCAATTGGGAATCAACTATAATAAATAATAAAATGTTTTAGTTAGAATTTCTTAAAATCTTACTTAAACACATACAGATAGATTTATCAATATGCTCTTATAACTGCTCAAGGTCACATAAATACCTTTTAGCTATTATTAAGAACAAAAGAAATAATACAATTTTGTAAGTGTAAACTTCAATATGTTGGAGAATAGAAAGCAAGGGGAGAGTAATAGAAAACATGGTGTTGTGAAAAACAAACAACAAAACATATTAAGAGTTTAGCAAAACGTTGGCACGTAGAATAAATGCTATTGTTGTTATCTTATTAATTACATGGTATCAATTACTATTAAGAAATTTTAACACCAGGTCAGTTATATGATTAAAGCTACAATTGCAAGGGTAAATATACACTGATGTCCCTTTTACATTGCTTCACAAATTTTGCTATTTTTTAAAATCCTCATAAGGATATGCTTATTGATTTTAGAGAGAGGAAGGGAGAGAAAGAGGAAGAGAGAGAGAAAAAAAACACATCAATTTGTTGCTTCTTGTACATGCCTGAACCTGAAACCTAGGTATGTGCTCTGACCTGGAATCAAACCAGCGACCTTTTGGTATATGGGACTACGCTCTATTCAACTGAGCCACAGAGGGCAATTTGGATAACTTTAAAGAATATAGTGTTTTGCTATGAACTTACAAATATATTATTTAAAAAATACATCCATATAATACATATATCCTACAAACTTTTCACTTACTGTATTTTTATATAACAGGTTTATCAAGATATAATATATTATACAATTTATCCATTTAATGTATATAAAGTACAATTCAATGGTGTTTAGTATGCTCACAGGTTGTACAACCATCACCACAATCAATTGTAGAACATTTCCATCATCCCCTAAAGAAATCCCATACCCATCTATTAGCAGTCACTCTTCATTCAGCCTCAAATCTCGCCAGTCCAAGGCAATCACTAGGTCTCTGTAGATTTGCCTATTCTGGACATTTCATATAAATTGAATTATATAATATGTGGTATTTTGTAACTGCCTTCTTTCACTTAGCATGTTTTTAAAGTTCATGTTGTATTATGAATCCATTTCTTCTCATAACTGAGTAGTATTCCATTGTATGAATAAACACATTTTCTTTACTATTTATCAATAGATGGACATGTGGGTTGTTTCTGTCCTCTGGTTATTGTGAATGATGCTTGTACAAGTTGCTGTATTGGACAGCGTGGAGTTGCTGAGCTGTATGTTTAACACTTTGAGGAGCTGTCAGTGTTTCCCACAACACCTGCACCACTTTATATTCCCACCAGCAGTTACGAGTTTTTTATTTCTCTGCATCCTCAACTAATATTTATCATCTGACTCTGTGGTTTTATATATATAGTTTTAATGTGCATTTCTCCAATGACTTTGAGTATCTTTTCATGTGGTTATTAGCTACCAATATATCTTTTTGGAGAAATTTCTATTTAGATGTTTTTTCCTATTTTTAACTAATTATTTGCCTTTCATCTAAATATAAAATATAGTTATCAGATTTGTAAATATTCTCCCATTCTATGGGTTGTCTTTTTAATTTCTTGATGTTGCTCTTCAAAGCACCAAAGTTTTTAATTTTGATAAGATCCAATTTATCTATTTTCTTTGGTTGCTTGTACTTTGGTATCATGTCTAGGAAGGCTCTGCCTTACCAAAATCATAAAGATTTAGTCCTTTATTTTCTTCTAAGAGTTTTATACTTTTAGCTTTTTAAATACTTCTAGGTACTCTAACTACTCTTAAATTACTCTTTAACAGACATTTAGGTCCATGATCTATGTGTGGGATATGAGAAGGGTCCATATCATTTCTTTGTAGGTGGATGCGCATTGTACAACACCATTTTTTTTCTTTTCATTTTTTATTAAGGTATTATATGTGTACATATCTTACCATTGCCATTTGTTTTTAAAGACTATTCTTTCCCCACTGACTTGTGTTACTACCCTTATGGAGAAATGAAGTTCTAGTGTATTTTATAAAAGTTTTCCACATTTCTAATTGGGTTTACTCCTGAATGTTTTGTTTTTTGTTACTATTGTGAATGGAAGTGCTCCTTTCATTGCATTTTCTAATTGTTATTTGAATATAGGAAAGGTTTTTCTTACATTAATTTTAAATCAGCCATCTTTTCAATTCTCCTCAAATGGACCAGCTTCCCTTTACTTTCCCACAGCTCTGAATGTCTCAAAGACTCTCATATCAAACCCAAACTGTCCAAAACGGAATTGAAGCCTACGATCCTGCCTAAATACCTGGTCCTCTCCCAAGATTCATTTCAGAGAACAGCAGCAACACCCACAACCGCACAAGCCAGAAATCCCTATGCCATGCTTGTGCTTCTCAATCTCTCACATATGTTGACTTTTTGCCATCTCCACCCTTGTTCAAGCTCCAAAATTAGCTACCAGAAAGTACTTTTTAAAATTTAAATCTCATGTCTCATTCCTTTTTAAAAATTCCACAGTGGTTTCCCGTTGCAAAATTCTAGATGTCATGTTCTGACCCGACCCACCTCAACTCTCCAGCCTCAAATGTTATCCACCAGCCCTGGGCCCTCGTTTTTCTGAGATCCTGTGGCTGGATTGCTTCAGACTGGAAAAATTCCCATAATATCTCAAAAAGATTAATCTTTGTTGATATTTACAAGACTAGCAATGTTTTCATTTAAGGCTCCAGTAGAATTTGGTTATATCGCAAGGTGGAGAAGCTCTAAGTAGTGTCAGCATGAAGAGAATTTTGCCTCAGTTTGGTGCAAAGTTCACTTAGGGTCATACTAATTCTAATTTAGTTAATGGCATATGATTTCTCCTACTAGAATAACTTTGTGATATTGAGATAGAATTCTCTTTGTCCACTCTAAGGGATGTAATGATAAAAGACAATTTATTACACAGCACAAAAATCCCACATTATCTGAATCTACCACTAATTTTTAAACAAATACATTATACTCCAATTATAAATTAGGCTCTGGGGATACAACAATGAACAAAAGAGACATTTACAGAAAACGAAGCTCAGTTTTTCAGTGTAGACCACTGCATGGCTGCTTCAATTCCAACTCTGGTAAGTGATACTTCTTAATCACATACCAGAGATCCCTGATATTGGAGAAAGAGTAAGAGCAAATTATGTAATGTTCACTTAGCATCTCAAAGTACACAGAAGGGAGGTATTTTGCTAACTTGTACATTCAATTAGTAAGGCAAACTTCTTTACTAGGCCCCTGACAAAAACAAGGATCCCCAAATACTTCTTGTGGCTGTAACTTTCACCCCCTCTTTTCTTACGTTTATGTGTCACCAAGTCCTGTCTTTTCTTTCTCTAAAAGTCTCTTGATCTTGACCTTTCCTTCTTCTGTACTCACTCTCCTGTGCTGGGCTTCACCTATTTGCAGTTATTCTAAGAGCATCAGTGCCCTCCCTAACTCACACTACACTCAGCCGCCAGATCCATCTTTTCACATGCCATTTTTGTGTTCTGAGGCTCAAAATTTTCAATGGCTCTGTATTTATTTTACCGCAAATCTAAATTTCTCCTGGGTTTTCAAGTGTCCCATCCTCTAGTATCACTTTTGCCTCTCACTATGCTACTTGGCCATAAGAAAGGATGAAATAGTGCAACTTGCAACAACATGGATGGACCTTGAGAGCATTATGCTAAGTGAAATAAGTCAGTCAGAAAAAGCTAAGAACCATATGATTTCACTCATATGTGGGATATAAAACTGTGTGGTGGTTGCCAGCGGGAACAGGGTTGGGGAGAAGGGGGTCCTAATATAAAGTGACAGGAGAAGATTTGGCTTTGGGTGGTGGGCACACAGGGCAATATACAGATCTTGTAACATAGAAACCCACACCTGAAACCTATAGGTTCATGTTGACCAAAGTCACTCTAATCAATTTAATTTACAAAAATACAAAATAAAAAACAAAGTATAGTTCAGTTCATTGTCTCCGCTCCTCTGGGCCTGGCCATCACTACGTACTACCTCTAGGCAACTCTTCTTGCTCTCAATCCACTAGCAATCTTTCTCTTTTTGTGTCTGTCTTTGTGGGCAGGCCAGATCCTCTTTCTCAGTGAAGCTTCATTCAGGCCATTGTTTCCCACTGTCACTCTGTGCCAAAATTTAAAAAATAAGAACAATATAGTGGGGGTTTTATAAAACTGAAATAATTAATTTTAAATCTTTCCCTTCCTCTCCCCGAAATCAATTTAAAAAACCATAAAAAAAGTATGACCAACTTCAGCTCATACTCCCACACCCTGAGGGGTGAGGCAGGGCTGCTGTGGCAGAAATTGCCTTTCCCGAGGCAGAGCTTGGCTCCAAGGACTACGGTCTGTTCTGGCTCCTCTGCCTGTCCCCTCCGAGTCCCCATCAGCTGCAAACACTAACGGCATATTGTGACTTTAGAGTCTTTATCTAGACTGACAGGATGAGGCAAGTGGACATACAGGGCAGGTATCACTTTTTGCACTTTACCGTGAAATTACTATGATCCAGAAAGACCCAGTAGCCACCCCCTTTTACCCATCTCAAGTTACACTATCGCAGTGGCATCACAGCTGTTATCAGAGTTTGAAATGAAAGCCTCTATTTATTTATATGCAGTTTCATGTCTGCCTCTCCCCTACAAAAACGTCCACTGGAACAAGGACTGTGTCTTTTGTATTTCCTACTGTATCCAGATTACTTTAAAAATGTTTGCTGAATAAATGAACTAGGTAATTACCTTTTTTCTTTTTAATTAGCTATTCACTAGAACATAAGCACGAAGAAGGCAGAGACTATTCTTCTAAACCATTGTATTCCTAGCATGGAGCACAGGAATTAAATGCGGTCAATATCTGTTGCAATAAGTATTTGAATGAATGAGTGAGATCGTTTTGCTAGAGCCTCCACAATGGTGTCTGACTGCTGTCACATATGCCACCAGGAGTCCAGGCCGGCAGCTTTGCACACACACTGCTGCCTGACAGACCCTGTTCTTCAGAAATGGTTTACGCTATTCCTTATGGAATCGTTAGTGACATTTGGTTGGCACTAAGAAAACAAAACATTCCCCTGCAGTTTCAAACAGGAAGTAATAGTGCAACAAGGGAAAAATAAAGTAATGTCAAAAAAACAAGTCAAGTCCAGAGGGCATATGGAACTTTTTGTTTGAACAAAGCCCTCATTAATGAACAGTTATTTTTACATCTTGAGGGATTATTTCCAAGGACTGATTAGGTAATTACATTCTAAGAAAATTTATAACTAAGGGGCATATTTAATTTTTATATTTTAATCTTAAAATGTTGCTTTTCTTGACACCCTGGGTTTGCCCTGCAGGACCCACAGGATTGACTTCTCCCTGGGTGAAGTAAGAAGACAGATCTCACAGAAAGCAATTTCCTGTCGTTTGATTTCCTCCCAAGTATTATAGGAAGATAAGAAAGGTATGTCATTTAAAGTCTGTCTTTTAGAATAACTTTTATGTCCAGATCATGTTTCTGCCTCAAATAAACCAAATGGAATGCTTTTCAACCATGTTAGAGTGGAACAAATGTAACAAGAGTGAAAGTAATTCTACAGGTGGAGCACATTTCTTTGCCTTAGAACATAGGAAGAAAATTCAGGTTTTCATTAGAAAAAGTTTTACCTAAATATTTAAAATAATAGAAATGCCAGTCAGAGAAAGACAAGTACCATATGATTTCTTAGGTGTAATCTAATGAACAAAGTGAACGAATAAGTAAAATTGAAGCAGACTCAAATAACTATACAGCTAACAGCTGTGTGTGTGTGTGTGTGTGTGTATGGGAGTGGGAGTAGTGGAGGATTTGAACAAAAAGGAAAAAAAAGAAAAACTCATGAACTTGGACAACAATGTGGGGAGGGGGAAGATGGAGGAGGGTATCCTATATAATAAAAGCCCAGTGCCCGAACAGCAGAATGACCAGAACGACTGGTTGACCAGTCGTTATGATGTGCACTGACCACCAGGGGGCAGATGCTCAATGCAGGAGCTGCCCCCTGGTGGTCAGTGCACTCCACAATGGGAGTGCCGCTCAGCTGACCAGGATGAGCGGTGCTCTCACAACATGAGCAGCTGCTCAGAGGGCGAATCCACAGCTGCTAGGCTGACTGGGATCAGCGGTGCTCCCACAGGGGCCGATCCCCACAGCCCCCCCCCCCCCCCCAACCAGTGCATGAATCTCACACACGGGGCCTCTAGTAGGGGTATGAATGGTGATGGAAGACTTGGCTTGGGTGGTGAACACATAATACAATATACAGATGATGTGTTGTGGAATTGTGCACCCGAAACCTATATAATTTTGTTAACCTGTACCACCCTGATAAATTTTTAAAAAAAGGAAAAATCATTACATTTAAAAAATTAATCAGTTCCTAGATCAGTTAATTATCAATGTTTTCTCCCTAAACATGTTTATTTTTCTATTCAAATGCCATATGCAAAGACAATGTTTATTAACTTCAACACGTCAGCCCCAAATGTCTAGCATCTCTTCTCCTGAAAAGCACACAGTGATTTTATAACCAGGAACTAAGGAGCAGTTTGCAATTTGAGCTTCTAAAAGCGCCCTGGAAAGCAGACTGTCTCCTAGGCAACCATGGGACCAACACCTCTGCCAAAAGGTTTGCTGAAACCCACCAATGGAATCAGTGGACAGCTTGGAAGGGCTGAAAACTTTGCCATTGTTTTGTGAAACTTTAAAAATACAACCTAGTCCCTCTTAGTATAACTGATAGCTAAAATTTTCTTAATATTTTTACAGGGTAATTAATTAGGAACTAAGCTAAGTATCTGACATGCATGACTGCATTTATTCAATACAATTCCATGAGCTGGTTACTATGTTATATTGAGACAGGCCAGTAAGCCAGGATAAGTGAAATAGGAAAACTGAGACAGATAGCTGAATAAACAAGCAATTTATAGCAGATACATAAGGTCACCTCCCTAGAGATAACATCTAGGTCTTGATTGTGATGTATTATTTTTTAATGTGTTTTTGTATTCAATTTGCTAGTATTTTGTTTAAGATTTTGCATCTGTATTCATCAGATATTGGTCTGTAGTTTTCTTTTTTTGTGTTATCCTTGCCAGGTTTTGGTATTAGGGTTATGTTGACTTCATAAAATGTTAGGAAATATTGCCTTCTTTACTTTTCTGGAAGAGTTTGAAAGGGAATGGGTATCAAATCTTTGAATGTTTGTTAGAATTCATTAGTGAAATCATCTGGTCCTGGATTTTTATTTTTTGGGGTTTTTTTTATGGTTGTTTCAATTTCCTCACTGTTTATCAGTCTATATAGGTTTTCTGATTCTTCATGATTCAGTTTAGGAACATTATACATTTCTAGGAACTTATTCTCTGTTCCAAGTTAGTGAATTTGGTGGCATGTAGTCTTTTACAGTATTCTAGTATGATCCTTTGTGTATCTGTGAGGCCTGTGGTAACCTTTCGTTTCTGATTTTGTTCATGAGTCTTTTCTCTTTTTTCCTTAGCCAAAGATTTGTCAATTTCATTAATCTTTCCAATGAGTCAGCTCTTTGCTGTATTAATTTTTATAGTTGTTTTGTTCTATATTTCACTCAATTCTGCTCTAATTTTTATTATTTCCTTCCTCTGCTCACTTTGGGTTGCTTTTGTTCTTTTTCTAGTTCTTTAATATAGAATGCTAAATTGTTTACTTAGGATTTCTTGTGTTTCTTTTTTATAAAATATATTTTATCGATATTTTACAGAGAGGAAGGGAGAGAGATAGAGAGCTAGAAATGTCGATGTGAGAGAAACATCGACCAGCTACCTCCTGCACATCCCCTACTGGGGGTGTGCCTGCAACCAATGTACATGCCCTTGACCAAAATCGAACCTGGGACCTTTCAGTCCGCAGACCGACGCTCTACCATTGAGCCAAACTGGTTTCGGCGTCTTGTGTTTTTTGAGATAGACCTGTGGTGATATAAACTCCCCTCTTATTAATGCTTTCAGTGCATCCCAGAATTTTTGATAGCGTGTTGCCATTTTTGTTTGTCTCTCTATATCTTTGGATTTCACCTTTTATTTGTTCTTTGACCCAGTAATTTTTTATTAGTATGTTGTTTAATCTCCACATATCTGTGGGTTTACTTTCTTTTCCCAATTGATTTCTAATTCAAAGCATTGTGGTCACAGAATATACTTGGTATAATTTCAATCTTGAATATTTTTTAGGCTAATTTTATGCTCATTCCTTGAGAATGTTCCATAGGCACTGGAGAAGAATGTATAATCCAATGTTCTGAGGTGAAAGACTCCGTAATGTCAACTATGTCCATTTGGTCTAATGTATCATTTAAAGCCAATATTTTTTTATTGATTTTTCTATTTGGATGATCTATTTAGAGCCATCAATGGAGTATTAAGGTCTCAACCATGATTATATTTTTGTTTGTTTCTCCCTTTAGTTCTGTTAGGAATTGTTTTATATATTTTGGTGTTCCCTGATTGGGTGCACATATATTAAGTGTTGTGTGTTTTTGATGTGGTGTCCCCTTTATTATTATAAAATGTCCATCTTTGTCTCCCATAACCTTTGTTATCTTGAAATGTTTGGTCAGATATAAGTATGGCTATACCTCTTTTTCTGTGGATATTATTTGTTTGGAGAATCATTTTTCACTCTTTCACTTTGTCTTTGCAGCTTAGATGTGTCTCCTGAAGGCAGCATATGGTTGGGTTTTGTTTTTTTATTCAATCTGCTACTTTGAATTCAATCCATTTACATTTAGGGTAATTATTGATGTATGAGAATTTCCTATAGCCATTTTACCTTTTGTTTTCTGGAAGTTCTGTGTCTCAGGGTTTTTTGTTTGTTTGTTTTGGTGTGTGAGTGTGTGTCTGTATGTTTACTATTAGGTCTATGAAAGAGAAAGTTTCATATATACAATAGTCTTTCTTTTTAATGCATTTGCTTTCCATCCTCCTTAGCAAATTCAGACCTTTATTACCAAACCTTTCATGTTTTTGTCATCACAAATTATCCATTTGCCTTGTAAGTTTGTTGGTGATCTTACTCAGTTTTGTGACCTTTTGTTCTTTGTTTCAGATAGAATAACCTCCTTGAGGATTTCCTGCAAAGGAAGTTTTATGGTGGTAAATTCTCTGTTTCTGTATGTCTGGAAAAGTCTTTATTTCCTTTTCATTTATAAAGGATAACTTTGTTGGATGTATTATTCATGGCTAATAGTGTCTCTCTTTCAGTAGTTTGAATATTTGATTCCACCGTCTTCTGGCTTATAGAGTTTCTGCTGAGAAATCTGATGATAATCTAATGGATTTCCTTTATAGGTTACTTTCTTCAGGCTGCCTTCAGAATTTTTTGTCATTGATTTTTGACAGTTTTAATACAATGTGCCTTGATGAAAGCCTTTTTGGATTAAACTAAGTAGGTATTCTGTTTGTGTTTTGGATTTGAGGATCTAGCGCTTTCCATAGGTTTGGCAAGTTTTCAACTGTTTGTTTGAAAAGACTCTCCATTCCCTTGTCTCTTTTTCTTTTTTCTGGTATGCCTATTATTTTATATTGCTATTTCTGATGAAGTCAGATGGTTTTCATAAAGTTATTTAAAAATATTTTTATTGATTTCAGAGAGGAAGGGAGAGGGAGAGGGGGAGAGAGATAGAAACATCAATGATGAGAGAGAATCACTGATCAGCCGCTTCCTGTGTGCCTCCTTCTAGGGATCAAGCCCAGAACCCAGGCATGTGTCCTGACTGGGAATTGAACCATGACCTCCTAGTTCATAGGTCAATGCTTAACCACTAAACCACCAGCTGGGCTCTTTTTAATTTTTTTCTCAAGTTTCTCTCTTCTTCCCTCATTTTCATTCTTAGATTTCTAATATATATATTAGAAATATATATACAATCTTCACTTGAGGATATATTTTTGATTTGAGACAGGAAGGAAGGGAGGGAGGAAAGGAGGGAGAGAAAGAGAGAAAGACATCAATCTGTTGCTTCCCAAACATGCCCGGACTGGGGATCAAACATGGAACCTAGGTATGTGCCCTAACTGGGAAAGGAACCGCAAAACCCTTTCCTGCAAAAACCCTTTCGTGCATGGGACAATGCTCTAACCATTGGGCCACACTGGCCAGGGAGCCAGTTCTTTCTTGTTTTTTATTGAGTTCTTCATCTCCATAATTTGTTTGGTTCTATTTTTTTTTAAATTGAATTTTAGAGAGAGAGAGAAAGAAAAACATCATATAAGACAGAAACATCAAACAACTGCCTCCTGCAAGCTCCCTAACTGGGGATCAAACTGGAAATCTGGGCATGTGCCCTCACTAGGAGTCAAGCATGGCTTTTTGGTTCACGGTTTGATGCTCAACCACTGAGCTACACTGGCCAGGCTGTTTGGCTCTTTTTAAAAGTTTCAATCTCTTGGATAAAGTACTTGTTTTGTTTTCTGAGCACATTAAATTGCCTTTCTGTACTTTCTTACATCTTGCTGTGTATTTTAAAAACTGCAATCTTGAATTCTATGTCATTTATATTAATACTGGAGGCCCGAAGCATAAAATTTGTGCAAGGAGCTTGCCCCCCGCCTGCCATGGCAGCCACCGCTGCCTTGGGCCTTGCAGCCTTGGCTTTGTCTGGAAGGTCATCCAGAAGGATGTCTGGTCTAATTAGCATATTATGCTTTTATTATTATAGATATCCATGTCTTTTAGTTTGTTTTAGTTTCATTTTCTTTTTGAGCTCCTTGGCTACCTGGATACTCATGGTATTTGATGAATCCCTTCTCTGTCTGGGCATCTATTTAAAAAAGGCATTTCTCTAGCAGATTAATAGGAAGAGGCCTTTCTCTTATTTCCCAGTAGGTGGCACTGAATCACAAGTTTTTAGCTTTCTGAAATTCCAGGGCTTCTTCCCCACCCCAGCCACATGATGCTGTCAGTATAGCCCAATGCATGGGGCTGGGCTGGGCTGGGCTGGGGAACAGGCCGGCTTCTTTGCTGTTTTGCCGTCCTAGTATTGGTGGCCTTAGACTTCCACTGGGTCCCCCCTGCACCCTGACTCAGGAAAGAAAGCGATTCCGTAGTATCAGTTCTTGGGTCTGCAGATAATGTGCGCCACAATCTGACACTAGGGCAAAGGGAGGCGAGCTCCGGGAGGCTAAGGAGCTGTAGCTTTGTTTCTCTGTCGAAATACTGACCACCTAAGAACTGCGGCTGCACACCCCTGCTGTGTCCTTCCCAGGTCTGAGGGCTCAACTGCAGCCTGTACTACCCACTCCTGCAGGAATGCTTACCAAATTTCTTTGCTCTTCCTAGCTGAAGGGAGCGCCAGGCACAACCAGATTTCTCTCCTCTTTGGCCCCGCCATGAACTCCTGGCTGCAGGGCTGAGTCTGTGGATGATCCGAGTCCTTCCCTTTCTTGCCTCTCCCTTTTGTTCTCATTTGCACACATTTAGATGTTTCACTGCATGGACCTTTCAGGCTTGCTTGTACATTAAGCAGGGAATCCTTTGTTAAGTTATAGGTGTTCAAACTGTTGAAACTTCAATGGGAGAGACCAATGGGATCTCTCATGTGCCATTTCTCTGATGTCAGTCCCAGAGTAAGCAAAAACCTTCTTCCCGGTAATCATGAATATCAAAAGGTAAGCATTCCTCCCAGCTCATCAAGCTCTCTCCCTTCCCCAGATTAAGACAGCTGTACAAGCATCCACAAGCAGAGCTGACATAAAACAACACTGGGTTGGATACAAATTATACCTTCCCTAGGTTCACAACAGATAAGGAAATCAAGATTAAATTACTTGCCCAAGACCACACAGCCTCAGACTCTGACTCTGGGGCCCAAGGCCATACTCCCCTACAGTGTGCTTTGAAAAGGTTTAATTATGTTGGGAAATTGACATGCAACATAAAGAAGCCAGAATAATCCAGAGAAACACCTATTTTTTAAAAAGCAAACAAATATGACTTAAAAAATAAAAATAAAAAGGGAAATCTGCCAGATCTTGCTTCTAACTAGAGAATGAAAAATGTAAAGTTGTGGTGTCTTGTTAAGTATACACTTTCAAATACAACAACTTGTTAAGAATATTCACAAACCATAAAACTCATACTTTTAAAATGTGAATACAATTCAATGCTATTGGTATAGTCAGAATTGTACAACCATCACCACCATTTAACGTCACAACATTTCATAGTACCCCAAAGAAGCCCATCCACATTAGTGGCCACTCCCTATTCCCCCTTTTTCCAGCCCCAGGGCAACCACTAATCTACTTTATGTCTCTATGCATTTCTCTATTCTGGACATTTCATAAATATGGATTCATATAATATATGTGACCTTATGACTTTCAATTAGTGTAATGTTTTTGGGGTTCACTCATGTTGCAAGTATCATTTCATTTCTTTTTGTTGCCAACTACTATTCAATTATATGAATTTACACCAAATGTCCAGCACCTTGCTCCTTGACTTCCCAGCCTTCAAAACTGTGAGAAATAAATGTTTCTTGTTTATAATGCACCCAGTCTGTGGCATTTTGTTAGAGCAGCCCAAATAAACTAATAAAGCATCCATAGACACAGAAAGTAGATGGGGGATAGCAGCTTAGATGGGAATAAAGGGACTAGGAAGGGACTGCTAACGTGTGTAGGGTTTATTTTGAGGGTGATGAAAATATCCTGAAATTAGATGGTGATGGTTATATAATTCTGTGAATAGACTAACAACACTGAATTGTATATTTTAATGGGTAAAGTTTATAGTACAATAATTACATCTCAAGAAAGAAATAAAATGCAACAGTAATTTGAAGACTAATGTGAGCAGTCTTTGGTTTTCATAAGACAAATCATAGAGTTAGAGGTCATTGTTTAAAATGCCATGTTGTATGGAATGAGATGTGTTAAATAAGTTCTTTAAACAGGAATAAAAAAATAATGGGCATCTAATACAAAAGGAGCAGGAAATGTACTGTCTCTCCCAGAGTTTACAGTTTAGTTGGACAAACAAAATGCATTAACAAGGAAATCCAACAATAGTGCCTAGCAGATCACTTTTGCTTACCCACATTCAATTACTCATCAAGTCCTATCAATTCATCTTTTGTAGCAGCTTAAATTTATTCTTTCCAGGCCCAATGCTATTGCTCAATTCCAGGCAACTCTTGTGTCATGTCTGAGTTACAATGGGGTCTGGCATCTCTTTTCTAATTAATTTTAATTATGAAATAATTACTTGTTGGATCAATGAGTAAAACACTCTTCATTTTGTAACTCTTTTACACATAAACCTATGAGCTCAGCACCACTTGCAGAATGAAATACAATTCCTTCCTGCTCCTAGACTGTATGTACATAATAACCTCAATGGCAAAACTTCTTGGAGATTCCTGAAGTAAGAAAAATATATCCCCCCCAATACTATCCTAGCTTTTGACAACTTATTCATTTATTTATATGGATATTAATATAAACAAAATTTGGTGAAATCCATGCAATGCATGCTCGCCAAGCTTGAACCAGATGTAAGAAATAATCATTCCACAAGAATAAACACCATGAAGCATTCCTCTCAAATTGCTATGTTGTAGTCTACTGAAAAATATTTGCAGACTACAAGCAGAAATCATAGAAAACTTCCATGTGTCTCCCTGAGGGTTTGGGCACTCACAGCACTGCTCAGCCTTGACTCAGAAGTCTCTCTGCCACTGTTGGGAGGGGCGAGTGGAAAGTGCCTTTGGGAGGCTTTTATTACCAAATGCTCAATGCGAACTGGATGGTTCCCAATTCACTCCACCTACAAACTCTGTGAGAATGAGAAGCCAAAGAAAGGACCCATATCTCTGGAATAAGACTTTGAAGCAAATAGCACTTGTAAATCAGTCCTTTGGAGAACTTAAGAAGCAAGGAACTTTCACAAAATGCTAATGTTTCTGGATGTAAGGACTTAGGAAGGCCGGAAATACATACGAGGAAAGCAATGATAAGTGCTATTCTTTACAAGTCCAGTTTCAGAGCTGGGAAGATGACCAACAGAAATTTACCCTCTCCTTCAAATGCAAATGTTCTGTGCCCAGGCCTTGTCCCAGCTGAACCCTAACTACGGCCTCTGTTCTTTCTGCCCCCCTTGGCTTCTACTCCAGTCTAAATGATCCTGTCTGTGAATCTGCATCCCACAGCTTGTCACTTGGATCACTGTGGGCTCTACCTCTGCCCCGATTTCTCCCACTCTGGGCAGCGAGTATAACCGCTGTCCTGCCCAGCTCATTTCTCTTTGCCTACTTACCTTCTCTCCTCCCCTAGATGTATAGACCCCGATTGGATTATTGGGGACTGGAAGTCATAGATAATCTTTCTTCACTATAGTGGGCCAAAAGATTTTGAAATTATCAAATCCTGCGTTCAAATTCCAACTCAGCTATATAAATGGGTAACATGGAGCAAACTACCCAATCTCCCTGGGCCGTAATTTTGCTCATCTGTACCATAGAGATAATACTTCATTCTTTTCAGGGTTATTAGGAGCATCAAAATAGGTACTCAAAAAATAGTTGCTATTATTAACTTATCTTAATATTACAAACACCACTTATCAAGAATGCCTGGCAATGTGATAACAACTTTACTCATTTAAATTCACAAACTTCTGATGTATGCAATATTTATCTTCACTTTACAAATATGGAAGCAGACATAGAGAAGTTAAGTAATTTGCTTAAGAGAACATGACTATTGAGCAGGGGGGAGAGGGGTTGGGACTCCAATCCAGGCTTTTAGTACAGTTGATCCTCATTATACAGGGACTCTGTATTTGTGAATTTGCCTAATTGTTAAAATTTATTTGTAACCCCCAAATCAACACTCGTGGCACTTTCCTAGTCATTCACAGACATAAGCAGTGACAAGAAATGTGAATTACCTACCCATTGTGCACATTCTCAGCTATGGTTAAAGAAGGTGACATTCTCCCTATTGTTTCAAATCTCGTATTATAAACAAGTGTCCTTTCTGAGGTTTGGTTAATGCCACCTTTTTCAATTTTGATGCTTTTTATTGGTGCTGCTGCTATTTTAAATAGCCCCTATGTATAATATTGAAGTGCAATCTACTATTCCTAAATTCAAGAAGGCTGTGCTGTGCCTTATGGAAAAAAATATGTGTTAGATACACTTCATTCAGGCATGACTTACAGTGCTGTTGGCTTTGAGTTAAATGTTTTTGGTTTTTTTAAAACATATTTTATTGATTTTTTACAGAGAGGAGGAGAGAGGGATAGAGAGCTAGAAACGTCAATGAGAGAGAAACATTGACCAGCTGCCTCCTGCACACCTCCCATCGGGGATGTGCCTGCAACCAATGTACATGCCCCTGACTGGAATCAAACCTGGGACCCTTCAGTCCACAGACTGACACTCCACCACTAAGCCAAACCAGCTTCAGCGGCTTTGAGTTAAATGTTAATGATTCAACAATACATCTACACTAATAAAGGAGAAACATGCAAATTAACCATCACTCAGTTATGCCAAGCCATGCCCCCAGCCAATCAGGAGCGAGTATGCAAATTAACCCAACCAAGATGGCGCTGGCCATAGAGCTGGAGCAAGCAGGAAGCTTGGATTACTCTGGCAATGGAGGAAGCCAAGCTTCCTGCCCGTCCTGGCTGGCCCTGGCCTCTACTCAAGGCTACAAAGTTTGAATTATACAAGATAATAAATCCTAGATACTTGTTTCCAGCCAACCCTGGCCTTCGCTCAAGGAGGTGCTCAAAAAAAGAAAAAGAAAAAAGAAAAGAAATAAAGAAAAAGGAAAAAAGAGAGGAGGGGCTGGGACATTGGGTCGCCTAGGGGTGATCAGGCCAGGATGAGTCTGCAGGGGCCGTTGGGGAAAAGCAGAGCAGCAGGGGAGCAAGTTGGGGGTGAGCAGGCCGTCAGTGGGAGTGAGTTGGAGGTGATCAGGACAGTGGGGGAGGGGGCAGTTTGGAGTGAGCAGGCTAGCAGGGGAGCAGCTGGGGGTGAGCAGGCCAGTAGGGAGGGAAGGTGGGGGAGAGCAGGCCAGCAGGGGAGGCAGGAGGGGGGCAAGCAGGCTGGTGGTGGGGGGCAGTTGGAGGTTAGCAGGCTGGCAGGCAGAGTGGTTAGGGGCAATCAGGCAGGCAGGCAGGCAGGCAGGTGAGCGGCTAAAGCCAGCAGTCCCAGATTGTGAGAGGGATGTCCGACTGCCCGTTTAGGCCCGATCCCTGTAAGTTGGCAGTAGGACATCCTTTGAGGAGTCCCAGATTGGAGAGGGTGCAGGCCGGGCTGAGGAATACCCATCCCTTGCATGAATTTCATGCATCGGGCCACTAGTATTAAATAAGATGTCTTTAAACCGATGCACATATGAAACAAGCTTATGTATTGATCAGTTGGTGAAAATGTGGGCAGAGGCTCACAGGAACCAAATCCTGTATTCCAGAGCGATGGTGTAGTGTTTGTGGCAACTTATGGAACACAGCTACCATGAATAACAAGAATCTTCTGAATAGTCTCTTTCTACTGACTGTCGGGTCTGGTATTATCCACACCTGGGCAAAGAATCTGAAGAGAAACTTCTCCAAAGAGGACATTCACTGGTGGAAAACAGTATGGAGTTTCCTCAAAAAATTAAAAAGGGAAGTACCTTTTGACTCAGCAATCCCACTTCGGGGAATATATCTGAAGAAACCCAAAACACTACTTCAAAAGAATATATGCACCTCTATGTTCATTGTAGCATAATTTACAATAGCCAAAATCTGGAAACAGCCCAAGTGCCCATCAGTAGGTGAGTGGATAAAAAGCTGTGGTATATTTACACAATGGAATACTACTCGGTCACATAAGGAAAAAAATAGTATGTTTGTGATAGCATGGATGGACCTGAGAATTTTACTAAGTGAAATAAGCCAGTCAGAAAAAGATAAATATCATATGATTTCACTTATATGTGGACTCTAATAAACAAAGTAATTTAACAAACAAAACAGAAGCCGAAGCATAGATACATAGAACAGACTTTCAGGTGTCAGAGGGGAGGTGGATTGGGTGGCTGAGTGAAAAAATGTGAAGGGATCATGCAATATATATATATGTGACACATAGACATGGAAACCAGTATGGTGACAGAGGGAAAGAGGTTGGGGAGGTATATGTGGAGATAGATGAGGACTTGATTTTCAGTGATGATTGAATTGTGATGATGCACTGTGCAGATGATGTTTTATTAAGTTGTACACTTGAAACCTATATGGTTTTATTAATGAATGTCACTCAAATAAATTCAATTAAAAACCAATGAACAAATAAATAAATAAATAAATAAATACTTATCAAGTGCCTACCTACTACTTCATACAGGCAATGGGCTAGATACTCAAAGTTATATTCAGGACCTAAAAGAATATGTTTTCTTAAAGATTTCAAATTAGAGAAATGAACACCTCTTCATTAGTTTTCTAGAACTGCCATAACAAGTGACAGGGTGGCATAAACAACAGAAAATTTATTATCTCACAGTTCTGGAAACTAGAAGTCTGAGATCAGGGTGACAAGAAAGTTGTTTTTTCCCGAGGGATGCGAAGAGGTGCTGGTCTCCCAGCTTCTGGTAGTTAGCTGGCATCTGGCCTCTGCATACTCTGTACCTCTTGCTAAATGGCCCCCGGTGTGGCACTAGTGGCAGGTGGCCTCAGTTTACAGGTTGGCCTCGTCTGGGCATCTCCAAGCCCAGCACAATTAACAACCATCTACAGCTCCCTTTGTAGCTCATGTCAGGTCACCCTGGGCAAGGTACAGGCAGAGGCTGACTTTGCACCTCCCAGGAGGCCCCAGAGCCAGTGCATCCAGTGGACAGCTTCAGACTTTACTGGATTACAACCCTACTATCTCCATGAGTGACTCTCAAGGGGTGGACTTGGTGATCACCAAAGCCCCACTGAAGCAAGTCCTGCTCCATGGGGTCGGCTCCTGCACAGCAACTCCTCTGTAGTCAGAGCCAGTCTTTACAGCTGATCGGCATGGGGGTCAATCCTTCTCAGTGTCACTAATAGCAATCAAAGCTCAACTACAATAGGAGAGTGCACACAGCCGACACAGGGGCACACTGGAGCGTCCAGTTGAGGTGACTGGGAGGCTGTACCCCTGGGCCCTACAGGACATCTACTACACAAGGCCACTCTACCAAGTGCGGGAGACATAGCAGCTCTACTTAATACATAGAAACAAACATAGGGAAGCAACCAAAATATGAAGAAAAAAGAAACAGGTCCCAAATGAAAGAAAATACGAAATCTCCAGAAAAAGAAATAAATGCAATGGAGGCAAGCTAAACCATTAAAACAGTGGTTATAAGGATGCTCAAGGAACTTAGTGAGAACTTCAACAGCATAAAAAGGACATACAAACCATAAAAGAAAACAGTCACAATCAAAGGATACACTAACTGAAATGAAGAATAATTTACAGGGAATCAACAGTAGACTAGATGAGGCTGATAATCAAATCAGCAATTTGAAGTATAAGGAAACACAAACCACCCAATCAAAATGGGGGGGGGGGGGAAAGAGTCCAAAATAAAATAAAATAAAATAAAATAAAGCTAATGTAGGAAGTCTCTGGGACAACTTCAAGTGCACTCTTTCTAAATATATAGGGTAAGATCTATTTAAAAACTGTCAAGTTAAATCTCTTTAGTTTGACCCACAATCCCAGTTTCTACAAAGTCCAGAGTTAATCAGGCATTTGAACTAAATAACACCAAAGGGAAAAGAGTACATGGTAAATACATGGGTTGTAACAACTTAATCAGTTGGGACAGAATGGGCGTACAGACATTTATATCCTGTGTTCAAAGGGTTTGAAGCAGATTATGCTTGAAACTAAATGCAACTCTGCTTTTTATCTTAAACAATTGGTCCAGGATCATATTTAATAAATACTCAAACATTCCTGTAAATACACTGAGGTTAATAATAGGCCAGATGGCAGGAAATCCATGAGTGTAGTGCTGGAAAGATGTTGCACTTTCACACTATCTAGTAAGAAATAAAGAAAGCAACCAGCACCCCAATTTAAGAATGCAGTTGCATGTTCTGAGCCCAATGTTATAGAAATATATATTCAGCCCTCTCAGGTGACTTGTGTAAAGAATCACATTTATTTGAATAAATTTTAAATCTTTGTTTGAATGACAATCATTAACTCATAGTCATACTTTATAAGTTAATACTAAAAACATTCTATCAATGATCAAACTGAGATTGAAATAGGAAGATTTCATGAGAAATTTAGACATTCTATGAAGCAACAAGAATATTCAGAGTAGAATAAAAAAGAGATGAAAGATAATGTTCATCAAAATTTAAATCTGAATCTAAGAAACAATGGGCAGAGATAAACTTGGCAGGAAAAAGAACTCTTTACTTAGTAATTACTCCAGTTTTTTACTTTAATAATTAATTAGAGGAAGAGGTAACCAAATTTTAATCACACAATAAATGTTTCAGCCATTTGCTTTCATTTTATAACTCAGTTCAATTGTCTTAAGTTAGCAATGAATGTTATTCTTGATAAGAAGCAATGCTACTATTGTGTCCTGAAGAAATCTGAGGGGAAGGGGAAGTAGAGGTAAGAATATAACATGCAGTTTCCTCTAATTTAAAAACTGCAATACAGTGTTTCTGGCTCATATTTGGCAAGGAGGTTTAGACATGCAAATAATACACTACAGGAGACATACATAAATTTCAAACTAAAATACAATACATATTTTTAATTTGTGATAGGATGTACAATTCATTTTTGTAAACAGAGGTGGGAATTTCACATCAGAGGGTCCAGGCATTTTAATCTTACACTGAAAGGGAAAATTTTTTACATACAAAAATACACAATAATTTAGTTTGTCTTATTTTGCAAATTCATGTCCAGGCAAGCTCAAAGACTATTTTAATATAATGTTACCAGAGAAAGGGATATAATATATGATATTATGGTGTGCATTTGAAATAAATAAAAAAAAGACAAGGTACTGTAAGTTAGCGCTCCTTTTATGGGCACACCAAGAGGCTCAGCGCACGAAATTCATGAGTGGGTACTGTCCCTAGGCCTGGCCTGTGGGTAAAATGAGAAATTTTGTTATATATACTTTATCACAACTTTAAAAATAACTAATGTGATATATCAAAACCCATTAAATTTTATACTTTAAGTGGGTGAAATTGTATGATATGCGGATTCTATCTCAATAAAGTGGTTTTTAAAAAATTTCAAGGTAAGAATGGTTCACTCTTTTTAAAAGTTGCATTGCCAACATTCTATTGCATAGTATGTGGAAATATACAAATATTGTTCATTCTGTCAGTTGATTCAGAAGAGATAGACACTGAATGTAAATATATTTTATGAATTCTTTAATCTATTTTGCTTATAGTTTTTAATTATATCTGCACAAGAATACTACAAGATAAAAACCTTACATAAATAAGTTGCTCTTCAGTAGCATAAATAAAAATCATAGGTAATAAGAAAGCACTTAATTTATAGTATTTTCCCTCTTAGCAGTGCATCTAATGGTACATCTTAACAATCAATGTGGTTTTGGCTTAGAGTTGAGACGTAGTAAAAAGGATGAAGAAATGGAGATAGGGAGTTTTTCATTTCCAAATACCAATGCATACACCATTCACAGCACCATATACATATGCCTGTGTGCATACACTTGTGGGCCCTTCCCCGAACTTTCTTGTCAAATCGAACACAAATTTTCAGTCCAATAAAGTAATTTCTGGAAAGTAGTGAAAAAACGGGAAGAGAATTAAAAAACAATTTTGTCAATTCAATGTATTTGTTTTTGCAAGTACTAAAATAAGTGTACAACCTTCATGCTAAGGCATGACAAAGCAGAAATCTAGTATAGGTATAATGTCTATTACTCATTTGAGCCCATAACTCAGAGTAATTTAAATATACATATGGAAACCAGACTCTTTTTGTAACCATACTTTACAAATGAGAAACTTGTGCCAAGATGTGACAAACACAAATCTTAAAAAGCTTCACAGATTTAAATCTTCCACTTAAAATACAAACTATTTTACCAAAGCTTTGATGTAATCCACAAAATGCAGCAACACTGAGTTTAAAATCCCAATAACATTTTCTGGTTTTGATGATGGTAATCATTTCTCCCATTAATGGTAAGAATACACTGTATGACACATACAAGTTCAAGCAGGAAATTCATACATTAATGGAGTTAATTATTGGGTCTTTTTGTTATATATAAAAAGAAATTTGCAATGGAAATCTCTGAACATAACTTTTCAACTGGAAACAAGTATTCTAAAATTACACTTTTAAAATAACTTAAGAATCATTTTGTTCACGTTAGAAGTAACATATGCTCATCATAGAAATAAAGATAAATAATAAAAGCACCATCTTTTAATCCACTTACTAGCCATGTGACCTTGAACAAACGGTCAATAGCTCTAAGCCTCTTCTGTCAAATAGGAAAAATAGTAGCTACTGCCAAAACCGGTTTGGCTCAGTGAAGAGCGTCAGTCTGCGGACTGAAGGGTCCCGGGCTCGATTCCGGTCAAGGGCATATATCTTGGTTTCGAGCATATCCCCAGTAGGGGGTGTGCAGGAGGCAGCTGGTCGATGCCTCTCTCTCATGGATGTTTCTAACTCTCCTTCTCTCTCCCTTCCTCTCTGTAAAAAAAATCAATAAAATATATTTAAAAAAAAAATAGTAGCTACTTCATTGCATTTTTAAATTATCCTCCCGTATAGTTTGCTACCTGCTATTTGCACTTTACAGAATGTGTGGGCAGTTCCCAAGTCATTAAATATTCTTATATAAAACTAGAGGCCCAGTGCTCGAATTCGTGCATGGGTAGGGTCCCTAGACCTGGCCAGTGATCAGGGCTGAGCAGGGCCTTCCTGCTGCTGGCCAGGGCCTGCCTTCGTTTCCTGGCACCCCTTGGTGGTCAGCGCACATTATAGTGAGTGATCAAACTCCCAGTCTCCTGATCAAACTCCTGATCAATCTCCTATGCAGTCAGTAAAACTAGCAGCTGCAATGCAAAGCACAAAGGCTCTCAAAAAGAAAGACATTTTTATTCCAATGAAAATTCTGCTATCAGAGTTTTCATGCACTTATAGGCCTGGGTTGCAACAATTTTACTAATGCAACATTACATAGACAATACTAGTATAACTTACAGAAAGATGAATCTAACTCAGAGAAAATCAAATTACACACAATACCCACCTACTACTACAACTACTACTACTAATTACTGATACTTATATATATACCGCTCTTCTTTGTGCCAGGCACTGTTATAATTACCTTACATATTAGTCATTTAATCCTTGCAATACACCTGTAGGTAGGTAGTATTATCCTCAAGCTGTATGTGAGGCAACCGAGGCATCAGTAAGATTGAGTAATTTACCTAAGGTTACCCAGCAATTCAGGATTTGAGCCCATGCAATCCAGGTTCAAACCTGTTCTTCTTCTTTTCTTAAAATCTTTAATAAAGTTTGATTGATTTTTAGAGATCGATGTGAGAGAGAAACATTGATTAGTTGCCTCTACACACACACCCACACACACACACACACACACACACACACACACACACATGCGCTCGCACGCGCGCCCTGACCAAAGATTGAAACCACAACCTGGGTATGTGCCCTGACTGGGAATCAAACCTGCCACCCTTTGGTAAGTGAGATGATATCTCAAACCAACCATACATACTGCTTCTTGCTTTTCACCTTATAATAACAGATTTTTTATTTCTGATCATATGTTAAATTTTTATTGGGTGTCTAAATGGCAAGAGGACATTTACCATACAGATGGGCTCCAATAAATACCTCATCTTCTACTAAAGCTAAGACTCATCTTCCAACTAAGACTGTGATCCCAGCACACAGACCAAGTTATTGGTCACCTTTCCCATTAAATGCCAAGTGCTGTTCTACTTCTAAGCCTTCATTCAAGCTACTTCCATTATTTAAAATATCCTGCCAACCCATTACCCATATGTCTATCCCACTCAATAATGCAATGCCAAGTTCAAAAACCACATCTTCCACAAACCTTCCTCAAACCCGCTCAGATGGACTGAATCTGCCTGCCCTCTACACTCTTGTGATTCTGTTTACCTCCAGTAGAGGATGTATTATAAACTGCTAATATTTTCCCCCACCGCCCCATTCCCAATGTAAGGTTCTAGAAAACTGAGTACATCTAAATTCCCTTCTTTTATTTGGAATTCTCCACTGTATAGAAAAGAGTAATTGCAAGAAATATTTGCTCAATTAATGTCTATTGAGGCTAAGGATATCGAGGAGTCGAAGACTTTACTATCAAGATGGACAATCCCAAGGAAGCAAACTGGAGAATATCAAAGTTTTTTTTTAAATTAGCCTATCATTAAACAAATCTAGGCCCCCTGTAATCTAAAAAACCTATCATTAAGAGACACTATCATTTGTGGAATTTTAACATTTATCTCAGTAGTTCCTTTTATGGTCTGAATGTGCGTACACTGTGGGAAATAAAGAAGGAAACTTTTTGGAAAACTATTTAAGACATTTGGTAAATACTGGGAACACAAGGTCACATGAACCACAAGGAAAAAGCCTGAATTCTGGCTGCCACGAGAGCCAGCAGTGAGGGTAATAACTGCCGGCAACTCTGACAGGTGGCCAGCTCTCACTTTAAGAATCCTGTTGCCTTCTGTGATCTGGTTTGTTCCTTCAGTTGGTTTCCTCAAGTGATTTTATGAATTAAATCAAAGCTAAGAAGCTCTTTGCATTTTTAAGTTACCTGCCCATCACTGCAGTGAAGATGAAATAGTTCCTCACATTTTTCCCATATTGGATAAGTAAATGTGGAAATGGTAGGAAGAAATCCAAATGTAGTTACAATTATTAACCAAGTGGAAATAATATACTGCAGATTCTGTGACAACTTTTTATTGTGTCACCAAAAGAAAGGAGATTTGCCAGTTGGCTCAGTTGGTTGGAGTATTGTCCGTACATGAAAAGGTTGCAGTTGATTCCAGTTAGGGCACACACCGTGGTTGTGGGGCAAGTATGGGACACAAACAATTGTCACATCAATGTTTCTCTCTTTCCCTTCCTCTCTTTAATATGTTTTTTAAAATTTTATTTTTATTTTTATTTTTTTAATAAATAATTCCAGAGAGGAAGGGAAAGGGAGAGAGAAACAGAAATCTCAATGATGAGAGAAAATCATTGATCAGCTGCCTCCTGCATGCCCCACACTGGGGTTTGAGCCCCCAGTTTGGACATATGCCCTGACCGGGAATTGAGTCATGACCTCCTGGTTCACAGGTCGATGCTCAACCACTGAGCCATATCGGCCGAGCTCTCTTTTTCTCTTTAAACATATGCTTGGATGAGGATTGAAGAAAGGGAGAAGAGGAAATAAGTTTGAACAAAGACAACTCCCTGCAGATCAAACACAGGAAACGCTGGTAGGAAGAGGGGTGGACATGCAATCCACCTGTACCACATGGCACATTAACTCCCTGTCACCATGAGAAACCTTCAACAACGAGAACATCTCAAAGAATATTCTTTTCAGAAAGCTAGAGTATCACTTAAAAAATATAACACCTACATGGAGATTCTTCTGATTGGACTTGCTTCCTATGAGCCTGCCTCATTAGGTTGATTCCTGTGATCCTGGAAATCCCTTTGTACCCAACACAACTAACAACAGGAAAACAACTATTCTCAGACACAGAGAAAGCTGGCAGCAACCTCCAACAGTCCCCATTGGAAATGACCTTCAGGTCCTATTTGCAGGGCTGCCCAGTGCCAAACAGCATGCAGTTAGTTATAGGAAGCAAGGCATTAACCTGGACTCAGCTTTCCCAAAGCCACTTCCAAAGTGGCATCAAACAGGATTCCCATAGGAAAGAGGTTGTTACCCTTAACAAAATCACACTTGTTCTTTTGAGTAACAACATTAATGTGGTGAGACATTTTATTGTTCACGTCAACAGCAGGCTTATTTGCATTTATGCACACCTGACCCAGAAAATATCCCAAGAGTGCCAAAAGGATGAAAAGTGCTGTTGTTAACCTAATTTGCCTATGTGAGAATGCTTTTAAAACTCATTCTTCTTAGTGAATAGAGCGTCAGCCTGCAGACTGAAGGGTCCTGGGTTCGATTCAGTTAGAGGCATATGCCTAGGTTGAGGGCTAGATCCCTAGTAGGAGGTGTGCAGGAGGCAGCTGATCAATGATTCTCTCTCATCATTATTGTTTCTCTCTCTCCCCCTCTTTCTTCCTCTCTGAAATCAATAAAAAAAAATTAATTCTTTAAAAAAATTATAACAGACATCTCCAATCACTCAAACGTTTAAGGAAACCCCTTGAAAGCAGTGGAAGGCACTAACAGAGCTGACCTAATGAAATCATAATGAAGCTCACATCCCACTCACAACCAGAACACTTGGCCATTGTTGCTCTGTGGAGACAACGGTCCATACCAGGCATTCCCTGTTACGCCCTTGCACCCAAGACTTTTAATTTTAAAAAGGTTGATAGGATCTCTCATCTTGAAAAGAATCATTCATTTAATAAAGAATAATCACACTTAATAGGAAAAAGTCTCTTTAGAGATGTGCATGTGATTGGAGGTATGAGTACACACATCCTGTGAAAGCACGGATGTTGAAGATTCTGTATATGTTATGTCTATGTATCTACATCTGCCTTCAGTTGCAGGCCCCTTTGCCAACCCCAACTCCAGACTTTAGCCTCCCTCTGTATGACTTCCTCATGTGGTGATACCCGACACTGCTAAACATCTGAGAGATTAAGTTTTGAAAATTCCAAGAATAGAACTATACCAGAGAAGATGGCTTGAATTGTCAGACAGTAAGTTTTATATCAAGTGATCATACTAGCCAAACCAGGGCACATTTTAGAGAAAGAAAGGGTACTATTATTAATTATTCCAGGACAACAGGCTTAAAACAGAATTGTTCCAGGCAGAAGCAGAAAATATGGCCATTCTAGAATATACCCACCAAATAAAACTTTTTTTTCAATTCCAAGAGATATTTCTATTGTTCTATAAATGCCAAAATATACAATAAATCACCTCCTTTTAGGTATGCTATTTGATAGAGGTAGAATAATAGGAACTATGCGGGGTACGGAAGGTAAGATATGGCTAAGACTTGAAATACTTGAAATACGCTGGTTGTCCAAAAAAGAAATGCAGGAGCTGATGGCATTCTTACTCATCCAAGATTTGAAAGGACACAGAAGCATTGCCTATTAGATGACAGCACTTTCCAGAGCCATTTCCCCCCCCAACTCAGTCACTAAAGACACAACTGCAAACCCAAAGTAATATGTACACCTTAAGTCCAGGGAGAAGGTTAGTAAGAACCTTGAATGGGATTCAGAATCTACAAGATTAACAATTTGTTATGTGCCCTGTAATTCAGAAGAGATTGATTTCTCCTAATATGATACTAAGAAGTTAACTTAAGTAAATTTTAAGACACTGAAAATAAGACTGTACATTTGAAAATAAGAGTTTAAGGAAATATGATTTCCTATGTGCATTTATTTCCCCTTGTTCTGTCTTCCCCTCGCCCACCCTGCTCTACTCTGTGATTTGAGGCTAGAGCTCTGCACACTGCATTTCCTAATCCTCATGCTGGGTGGCTTCCTGTTTCCTTCCGCCAATGGGAAGTCCTAGAGAGGCTGAAAAGAGGAGAGGAGAGCAGAGGAAAGGGGCTTCCTTCCTGGTTTCCTCTTTCTGTCAGCATCATCCAAGCTGCAGCTGGATTTCCAGTTGTAGAAATTTACCTACAGATATGCTTGCAGATGTGTAAAGTAACACATCTTCGAAGATATTCACTGCAGCATCAGGTGTAAAAATGCAAGACTGGCAACACGCCTACATGTCCACCAAAGAGGGCTGGTTGATTTAATGCAAACAAGGCAGTAATGGAAGAATAAAGTAACAAAAGAAGGACATAAAACATATAGAAAGCAAATATCAAAATGGTAAAAGTCTTTATCAGCAAGTACATAAATGTAAATATGTTAAACTCTTCAATTAAAGGCATTGATGGACAGAATGGATAACAAAACATGACCCAATATTATGCTGTCTAACAGGGATGGATTTTAGACCCAAATAAATAAGCTGAAAGCGAAAGTATTGAAACAGATATTCCACACTAACAGTAACCAAAGACAGCTGGATTGGCTATGTTGATATCAGACAAAATAAACTTCAAGACAAAAAAAAAAAATCATTACAAGGGTCAAAGAAAGACCTTACAGAATAACAAAAGAGTCAATTCATCAAGAAGATATAATAATTATATGCACCCAACAACATGAAGGAAAAAAATGACAGAATTATAGGGAGAAATAGATAGTTCTGCACTAATAGTTGGAGGCATTATTACCTCGCTTTCAATAATGAATAGAACAGCTAGACAGGAAATTAACAAGGAAACAGAAAAATTAATACTATACCAATTCAATCTAATACATGTATATAGAACATTCCATCTAACAATAGCAGAAAACACATTTTTCTCAAATACATGTGAATATTCAAGGATAGACTACATATTAGACCAATAAAACAAGACTCAATTAAATTTAAAAGATTAAAATTATTCAAAGTATCTCTTCTGACCACAGTGGAAGGAAATTGGCTATCAATAGCAGAAAGAAATCTGGATTTCACAAATATGTTGAAATTAAACAACATACTTAAAAAAACCTCAGAGGGTCAAGAAAAAAATAAGTTAAATTAGAAAATATTTAGAGGTTAATGAAAATAAAAACACAACATCTCAAAATCTATGAGATGCAGCAAAAACAATGTAAAGAGGGAAATTTATAGCTGTAAATGCCTATACCAAAAAAAGAGAGAAATATCTCAAGTTAACAACATAACATTCTATCTAAAGGAACTAGAAAAACAAGAGCAAATTAAGTCCAAGTCAGACAGAGGAAATAATAAAGATTAGAGCAAAGAGAAGTGAAATAGGGAATAAAACAGAGTCAACAAAACCAAAAGTTGGTTCTTTGAAAAGATCAACGAAACTGATAAATTTTTAGTTAGAATGACCAAGAAAAAGAAATGACAAGAACACTAAAAAAAAAGGAATGAAATGAAATTGTTTGTACCAATCTTACAGAAATAAAAAGAAGTGTAAGACAATATTATGAACAACTGTATGCTAACAAATTATATAATCTAGGTGAAAAGGAAAAATTCTTAAAAACACATAAATCATCAAAACTGACTCAAGAAACAGAGCATCTGAATAGACCTATAACAAAGAGATGGATTCAGTAATTAAACATTTCCAAAACAAAAACCCCAGGACCAGATGGTTTTACTGTTGAGTTTTACAAACATTTAAAGAAAAATTAACACCAACCTTCATACAAGCTTCCAAAAATAGACAAGGATGGAACATTTCCTAACTCATTCTGTGAGGCCACTATTGCCCCGATAGCAGACATCACAGGCCAATATCCCTTCCTGACTACAGATGCAAACAATCCTCAACGAAATACTGCGAGCCGTCCTCAGGACACCTGACTCCCGACAGGCCGAGGGTCTGGGCTCCTGCCCCTTCCTCATCGCACTTCTCATCTCCCCTGTGACCATATTGGAAAAAAGCCTTCAAATAACCTTATCAATTCAAGGAGAGAGAGGGAGATTGGGTAAAACCTCAATGATTATAGTCCAACAGCCCATTTTCAACTCTTTCTCTTGACTCTGAAGATCTTCGACTGTACTGTTACCCTCCACAATGAAATGTACTGGTTTCACTCATGGTTCGCTAGGTTCCAGGTACATTTACAGGCGCCAGATAAAGAAATCCTCATCCACGATGACCTTCAACTTACAACACAATCCCGAGTGCTTGTTTCACCCCCAGTCCCTCAGATTAGTGATGGTTTGCCATTTCTGTCAGATCACCACCAGGTTTACCCCCATCACCTTTAAATTCGTTACAGAAGCTGCTAGTGATTCTGGTTACCAGGGCAGAACCTTCGGAAGCAGCTGGGGTGGGAGCCAGTCCATCCTGTCCCATCATCTTTATTTCTAGAGCAGAAAAAAGGAACAAACCTGGAAAGGCTGCGCGTCTGCAGTCTGGGGCTTAATTTGAGGAAGTAGTCTATGAAACCTCAGAAAAGAATCTTAATTTAGACGGAAGTATTTCACCACCAATGCCAGCCTCTTCTGCTGGGGAACTCACACAAAGCAGCACATTATGGGGCGGGATGGGGGTGGGGAAAGGAGGAGAGGGGTAGTGAGGACAACTTTAAAACACACATAAACCTGTCATCATTAAAGGAAGTGAAGCTGGCACTATTCAGGTCAAAGGAATTTTCTTCTGGTATCACCATCTCACTTCTCAATAAAGGAGTAGTGACTACAAAAACGGTTAGGCAAAGAAACAGTGAAATAAGGGATTTAGTGTTTTTTTTTTTGTTTTTTTTCAAATAAGATTTCTATTAAAAGAGCAAGAACTAGTCTCTATACCAGGATGTTTATAATGCTATAATCTGGCATGGAGGAATCGAAATCAACATATTATCTAAAAGAGTTCTCTAACACTGAGTCAGATAGGAAGGAAAAAATCATATACTTACCACTTCTACTTCCTCATCACCTCACTATTCCAAATATGTCAATTTAGACCTTGAACTCTGAGAATGATAACAGGCACAGCAAGAAACACTAGTGTGATGTGAGATTAATGACAATTAATGGGGAGGTATGATCTTTTCTCTGCATTTATTGAAGAATAAGACTGATCCATTAAAAAGTTAATCTGACCCAATGTTCCACTCCCAAAATATAATTAAAATACTACATATAATTTTAAAAAATATCTAACAGCCTCTCCCACTTCATACTCCAAAATGGTTCTGTTTTGCAAGCCATGCCTATAGACAGATTTCATCAGAAAACTGTGTAAAAGATAAAAAGAGAGTGAGATTTTCTCCTTTCTCCCAGACCAGCTCCCTCCTCCTCTCCCCACCCCCAATCAGCTGGGAAACAGTCCCAGATTCTCCTCCAGCTCCCTTTGGAAGTCAAGCCCAGCCTTGATAAACACTCAGCCCAGGAAATGCTTGGATCGCAGGCCACTTAGAATACTTAGCTTGTCCTTTCCCAAGAGATCTTTTTTCAAACTCAGTTTGATAGGCGGTTTGGCAGTTTCGCATTTTCCCTAAAACCTCCTAGAACATTGCTGAGAGATAAAATCATAGCAGGCTGGAAACTATACAAATGGTAGAGGGAAGCACCACACCCAAGACCAAGCTCCCCAAACTTCAGGGGAAAACTATTGTTCAAATGAGCTCCCAACGGTCCTTGCTCCCGTGGGAATGGGGTGTAGGGAGGGGAGCAGTCTCCTGGCTGGTGCGCTGCGCACGTTCCCTTCACAGGGCCACCTTCCGAGCTGCTTGATGCTATTAGGACAAGGAAAGCCACTTCTGTAGAGTGGCCTGTTTTTAATATTTCTGAAATGTTCATGTCCTTGGCCCTGCACTACTAAGAAGACTGACTCAATCACACTGATATCAACCATACTTTTTTTACATCATTATAATTTCACATCATTTCTCTGTGTATTTTGAATAACCACTAGGGCTGTGTTTGGGTATTGCTTAAAATGTCTCCAAGTCAACAATGATCTATACTAGCAAATTTTCTCCTAAACTTGATTCATAAGTTTAAAGACTGATTAAATAACACCACAAAATGCTCTTTCTCAAAGTGACCACCAACTTCATGACACTCACTAGAATGTAAAGTTTATTTCAGAGAAAGGGTGGTGACCAGGCCTGAAAACCAAACCAAAGAAAAATAACAGCACAGGGAAGACTAAACAGAGAATTCTCAAACTCCTGGAAGTCACCAACATTTATTTTAATTTTTTAGTGGAACCATAATTACTGAGTAACATTTCAGTAATATATATGTTATAAATAATAAGGCACAGGTTACTCAAAACATTTTTTGAAAATTATCAATAGGTCAAGTAGGAAGTAGCAATAAAAATAAATACTAGGTTGGTAAGCAGTGGTGGAAAGTTGGAGAGAACACATATTTTCTTTCATCCTTGGTACATGCCAGTGCCATTTCCCCTTATCCGTGTGAGTGCTCTCTGGATGGCTGACTGAACATGAAAACCTCTAACTGAATGATGTTGAATGCAGACTTTATTTTGGAGACAAAGAAGAAAAGAACTAGATTCAGAAACAATGTTTACACCAATTTATAAAAGAAGAAACAGAGTAACTTCACAAAACAGTTAACCGTGAGGAGCCTTAGACAAGCCAGCCCCTTGCAAATGCTGGCCAACAGCCGGCTGCCACATGACTTCACTTATTCATTGCAACAATCTTATGACGTCGGTATTTTCTGAGGCGAAATGTGTGATTTGCCCAAGGCTACTGGTATGTGGTGGAACTGGGTCAGCTGATTCCACTGTCCCGGGAATGGGGACAAAGAACAGTCCTTACCTCGTAAGTGGATTGACAGGAGGAAATACGATAATTCATAAAAAGTACTTAGTATAGTGCCTGCCTTGGCAAGGAGGAAGAGCGTCAGCCATTGACAAATATCTTTATGTTTATTGTCTAAAGTCACCCAGCTCCTGAGAGCAGAGCTGGAAGGGAAACCCAGGTCAGTTGTGCTCTAACACCCATACGCTAACCGAGGTGTTTACCTACAGTGTGGCGCTTGCATACCTGACCCCGTTTCCATTTATAAAGGCCAAAGGACAGAAGGGAACCTCCAACAAATTATGTCCCAGCACGGAAGCTTTAGGGCTAGCACTTGGCAGATTCTCATTCTAAAATATTTTTGGAAAGTCTCCAAACTTTGGTGTGAAGATTGCGCAGTCTTCAAGAGTGACCCAGGGCAGGGCTCAGGGAAGACAACAGCATAGGACCTTCCATGAGACCTGCCTCCCCACCTGTGCAGTTCCCTGGTGTGCGCTTTACATCTGGCCTCCTTTACCCACAGAAAGATTTTAAATATTACCGTCAATGGAAGTAGGCCCGGGGTCAAAAAATGCACTGCACAACCATCAAGACTGGAGGAGTGGCAGCTGGGTTTCAATCGGAACTTCTAAGACGGTTTCAAGTAAGCATGTTGCAATCAACCAGCAAGATATTAAGCTAGTACAATGAAGGAAGGGCTACGTCAACTTCCCCAGAATGCCCGAGGTCCAAAATCGTTTGGTACTTAAAACAATACGTAACTTGCTTTACAGACACATTCATCTCCTCTGGTTGGAATGGTTTGTCAAGTGTCAAATAGGGAATCTGATGTTAACTTTGTAACAATGTACAGACAAGGTAAACAATATTTTGTTCCTCTGGTCTCTATCCACTTCATGATATACGCTAGTTGCCAGACAACCTACCACTTAGTAGTTATTCAGTAAATGTTGGTTAAAAGAAACTTGAAGACCATTTAGTCTAAACTTGGCCCCAATAAAGGATTCCTTGTAAAGCACCCTAGAAAGACTACCATTCATCATTTGCATAAACACAGTAACACTTACTACTTTGTGAAGGGGCCTAATTGATTCCCTCATTAGAGGGTTTTCACTGTTACCAAGTTCCTTTCCAAATAGTATCAGCAGTAGACATCACAACTAACTTACCAAGTTCCTTTCCAAATAGTATCAGCAGTAGACATCACAACTAACTTCTCTGCCCACTGACCTGCACACCCTTCCCAGCACTTGCCACGGCTAGAACGTAGTGAAGCCAGGATTGGAACCCAGGCCCCAGCGTCCAGGCTCTTGGCCATTATGCCACTCCATTTGCTGGCTGCTGTGCTGCTGCCCTCGGGGTACAAAAGAACCCCTTCTGCACGCAGGCCTCACAAACGAGAATTCATCATCTCACTTCTGGTGGAATCTAACATCTCCCGCTGCTATCCAGACAGACCCTCAGCCTCCCCTGCGGCCTGTGTCCTCTGTTCCCTCTACCTGCCTGACCTCCCTTACTTCACTGTCTGACATTCAAAAAGGCCACACTCTTGCGCCATTCTGCCTTTACATTATCACCATGTGATCCCTCTCTCCACCTGGGTCTTTCCAGACCTTCAGATTCGGCTTCCACCGCAGACTTCTCTGGCCCACGAGGAGCTGCCTTTTGCTTAGTGAATGTCTTACTTCCCTGTGCTGTTAAGGTCCTAGGAAAGACAACTATATTTTGCAGTATTCCTTTCATCTTTAAGTCTCCTGTTCAATACTGGATGAAGCCAGTGTGTATGGCTTTGGCACTTATCCTGCTTTAGAAATAATTTTAGAAAATTATTAACAAATTCGAATGCAGAAAGTATAAACTATAAAGAAACACACCCCATTAAAATAACAAAGTTTCTTTTTTCTTTAAACTTTTCAATAGTTACATTTTAAGAAGAAACTAGAGAGATAGATATGCTACATTTGTATAGTAACACAACTGGGATAAAATGTATTTCTCTGGTAATTAATTAAAATGATTATTCTCTAACTAGAAACCTTTTTGTTCTTAAACAAACTATCAGGCCTTTTGAACTGAGCTCCTTTAAAGTGTCATGCATTTCACAACTATCGAAAGAAATACGTTACATCAATCAGGAGAGGCTGATATGATGCAGAAACACATGAACCTCTCAGAAGTTTATTCCTCGCTAACATGGCGCATCCAACACAGGTTGGGCTTGGTGGGGCAGGCCGGGGCCTAAGGGGACCCTCTGGTCCACTTACGCAGTCAGGGACTCTGGCTGATAGGGGTGCCACCCTCTGATACCCAGTTCAGGGTGCTCCATGGCAGAGCTGCAGGCTCTTACTACTCTAGCCCCAGAGTGGGGCAAGTCACTTCTCACAGTTCCTGGCCAGGAACCAATCATGGTCCCACCTAACGTCAAAGCAGCTGGGAAATGAGACATAGTCACTGAGCAGGGATGATTCTGCCACAAAGGCAGCTCTGGAGATACAAAAATGAAGCAATTCCTGATTATTTGCACACAGTATGCTATCATGATGTGAAAGAGAAGGGAAAAGGGAACAGAGAACCTCTGGAAGAATACAGGAGAAACTAATAACACTGTGGCAATAATAGTTTCCTCTCTGGAGGCAAGCTGGTTGACAAGGGACAGGGGGAAAGGGAGACATTTTTAATGGGTATCCTTTCATAGCATAAGCATGCATGATCTATTTTAAAACTAAAATATTTTTTAGGCTATGATGTACACACTTCAAATTAATGAAGTGTTTGTTTGTTTTTCTGAATAAAGTCCAACCTATTCTAATATAAGAAACTCCAAATCCTCGTCTCCTCCTGTATGAAATTAGACACCGGGAGTAGCAGTGCCATCATATAATCCTTTTGTAAACCCTGCCGAGTGATCTTGGCTGGCTCTGTCTGTCACTACTAAGCAGGTAATGAGAAAAGTACTAAAATTGATAAAAATGACTCCTTTTGGAAGTTATTTTACTGTTAATTCAATTTAGCAACCACTTTCTAAAGTGAAACTCCTTTCCTAAAAGTATATATTTTTGTCCTGCTAAGCTGAACCCTATACAAAATACAGCAAACAAACCCTCCTGGGTTTCCAAAAAGAAAACAACACTGCTGTTTCAGAATGCATTAGAATGTAGAATGCACTGAGAGAGTCTTTTCCAAACTCACAATCAACACCGTCAAATTATGTTTAAGTGCTGCACGTGCCAGATGTGCCAGGGGACAGCTCTGGAGCTCATGACAAGACAACCCAGCCGCATAGCTGTTCCATTCATGCGGTTGTCTTCAACAAGTGGAATCCTGCTGACAGTCAGCGTGTGAAGTAAGCCATAAATTATGCAATAAGTAACAGGTCAAGTCTCTAGAAAGACTTCCATAATTCATTTCAATTTTAATATAAAGAACAGGACTAAAAAAAGAAAACCCAGGCTCATAATATCCCATTCACAGTATTCTAAATACCAGGCTCTGAGAGAAATAGCGCTCTATCAAGGTTATGGGATACCCTCACAGGTTTTATTTCTAAATTTATGCTAAGCATATTATACAGCCAACATTTTACTACACCAAGTGGGTACATAAATAGCCTGTGAGTATGTCTCAAAAGCTACAATATACTGTCCACATTTATGTTTTAGCGGAAAATCAACTACCACACATTGCTTTCAAATATAAGTATTATGCTCTCTAAACTGAACGTGTTTGGGTGTATGGAAAGCATTTTCCTTATCAGGCTTCCTGATAACAACTTGGGCTCTTCTGAAAGGTCACAGGCACTATCACTGAGCCTGCTTTTAGCTTCCAGATGGGTTTACTCAATCAATATTAGTGATTTCCCAAACTGTATCTCACCCCCCCCCCCCCCAAAAAAAAATCACTGAGGTAAAGCAAATAACCTAAGTTGCCAAGCCTATCAGTGTCTTCCATAATCCATTATTAAATCTATGTGGGGAATCAGTAATTATTACATTGCCTATATCGCAACATATGAGACCAAATCCAACGTGAGCTTAGAACAACAACAAAAATGAAAAGAAATTTTAGTTCACACTGTGTTATGTATAAACTGAAGACAGATGGCATTATTCTGTGAGTATGCAAACAATTTCCAGGACTTTGAAGTCAGAGATGGCCGTAATACCAAATACCACTGATTCTTGGACACATTTTTTGATATGTTAACATCTCTGAAACCTTCAAACGAATCATATGTTATACTGTAATTATTGGGGTTTCATGTTTAGTGGTATGACTTTCAATCAAAGCCAACTTAGATTACCTGAAATATGAAAATGTTAATAATAGCTAACATTATTGAACACTGACTATGTACCAGATACTGCATGTGGATTATTTCATTTAATATCCACAACACTAATTTTACCCATTTTTATAGCTCAGGAGACTAAGAGGTGAGGTCGCTTGTCTAAACGCACAGACTGGCTCCGTCCCAATTTTTCCCCTCTGCTTACTGACTGTATGGAGGGAAGAGCTTTGGGGCCTGAGAGAGCCAATAATTCCTTGAAGCATGGGTTCAAAGGTCAGCCAAGCATCCTAAAAGCACATTTTATAAAATGAATATAGGAGCGAAAATACAGAGCTCCAAACATCAAGAACAGATTCATAAATACAAAGCCTTTAGCATAGGTAAGAGTTGGTGATCATCTATCTACTAAAAAATTACATACTTGCATAAAACCATTTTTTTCTCTTTCTACACAATCTGAATTCAATTACAAATAATTAACATGAATGTTTCTTCCTTAAAATACCTTATTATCTTTAGAGAAATGATGTAAGAATTCATTCCTCCAATCTGAATTTCTGTTTAAATCTTAGTATTGAAATAATCCCAAATTAAAAAAAACAACACATTATACAACAATCTAGGAATATTCTATAATACAAGTTGACAACGAAATTTGTTGGGGTTAGTTTACATATAAAGACACCACTCCTAATTCTTGGCAAAAATGTTTGGCACTTTTACGAAAATGCATCTTTTGTTTCACACTACTACAAAGAAGGTACTACTTTTTCAGAAGTTAATTAAACAATAGCTTTACCATTCTTACACTCAGCATATACAAAACTATCATTATACTTTAAAAACAACAACAACAAAAACGGTATTGTCTACTTATTTGTTAGCTGCCTTCCTAACATCCATTTTTCCTATTCCCTCAAAGGCCCAGGCCTTTGTTGGGTAATACTAACACCATTGCTAGATTCCGTGATGGACCTTAATGCCCAACCAGCACCTCCCATCATCCTAGCCACAGTGTTTGGTTCAGAGACGCACACATGACCCAAATTAGGTCAACCAGACGAGAGGATTCAGCTCCAGGACTCCTACTCCAGGAGTGAGCTGTTCAAGAAGTGGCCTTACAGCCTTTCTGGTTAGAGCTAGAAGCAGAGAGCCGCGGGAGCTGCCCATAGTGACCTTTTGAACACAAAGGGAAGAGCCAGGAAGGGCTCTGAGGTCATAGCACTGTGAAATGAAGGGAGACCAGCTTCTTGCCATGCACACGTAACTGGCGAAATCTGAATGAACCCTGTCAACTGCACCAATGTTGACTGTCCAGCCCGGGTTTTGATATTATACCATAGTTATGCACAATGTTAACAAAGGGGGAGGTAAGTGAAGGGCACAGGACCTCTCTGTACATTTCTTTGCAACTTCCTGTGAATTTATAATTACTTCAAAATTAAAAGTTAAAAATATATTGCGTATTTGAAAATTGTTGAAGTACATCTCAAAAGTTCTCACCACAAGCCCAGCCAGAGTGGCTTAGTTGGTTGAGCATTGATCATCCTGTGCACCAAAAGATTAGATTCCTGGTCACCCCTGGATTGCAGGTTCGAACCCCAGGTGTGCACATAGGGAAGCCAACTTATCCGTGTTTCTCTCTCTCTCTCTCTCTCTCCATTCCTCTAAGTATGTCCTCAAGTGAGGATTAAAAAAAGTTCTCATCACAAGGAAAAAAGTTTTTTAAAACTAAGTAATGATAGATGTTAACCAGACATTGTGGTGATCATATCACAATGCATACAAATATCAAATCATTATGCTGTACACCTGAAATGAAAATAATGTTATATGTCAAAGATACATCAATTAAAAAAGCACACAAAAGCATAACTAATAATTGTTTTTAAAATAATAAAAATTAAATAGATAAAACTCACATGGTGTGTGAAAAGTATGCATCTATTTCTTTTTGGACTAAATACATGGAATTTAAGTTTGTAATATAGTAGTCTGTATAACTTTGTCATATTATTTTAATAACAGTACTAGTTATTTGAAAATAAATCTGAATCTACACAGGAGATTTCAGGAAAACCTGGTATGTAGACAAAATATTACATAATAAATTAGAAACTAGTTATTAAAGTTTTGACTAAAATTCTTTTTAACCCTTTTTAATATAACGCCCAAATACAGACCTAGATTTTTTTTTTACATAAAGGTATATGCTAGTGCCTAGGGGGTGCCAGCATGAGTTTCAACAAGCCTCCTGGGGAGGCCATTCATTCTCAATAGGGCAGTATTGCCTAGAAGGGAGCTGGAAATTGTGTCCTGGGAGAGGAAAAAGCATCATAATGCTTACACCAAAGCTACACCCTACCTAAAAAATAAAGTTAATAAACAATGTCTACGGCTGCCATTTAAGGTATGGATAGGAGAAAAGTGAAAGCAGAAGCAAAACCACAAAATGATACCATGCCACCCCCACCAAAAAGGTTAAAATGAAAAAGAAAATACCAAGTTTGGCCAAGATATGGAGCCACTGGAACTCTCGCACACCGCTGATGCAATGCACATTGGCACAACCACTTCGGTCAAGTGTTGGACAGTTTTGTCAAAGTTGAACATCTGCCTGCTTTGTGACCCAGCACTTCCATTACTAAGTATATACCGAGTGGCAATGCAAACATATCCCACCAAGACACACATGTGAATGTTCATAGTGCACCATTCAGAACAACCCAAAACTCGAAACTACCCGATTGCCCATCATCCAGTAAAGGGATAAATTATGGTACATCCACATAATAGCATACTATTCTGCAAAAAGGATGAATGATAAACAACCAAACACAACAATATAGGTAAATCTCACAATAGAATGTTGAGCAAAAGAAGCCAGTCACAAAGGAATGCATGCTATATGATTCCATTAATAAGAAATTTAAAAGCATGTCAGGGCAGATTATCATCTTTGGGGAGTGGGGAGTAGAAACTGAGAAGGGAGTTTGTGGGGGTATTTCAGGTACTAATAACATTCTATTTCTTGATCTAGATCAGAGTTTCTCCAGCACCACTGACAGTTTAGAAATAAATAATATTATAGCAAAGTGGTTTGGGTTACAAGTAACATTTAAATAAAAAAGGGCAAGCATCTGTCGAAGCAAGATAATCCTTTGTTGTGAGGGTCTGAGTGTGCATTATAGGATATTTAGTGGCATCCCTGGCTTCTACCCACTAGATGCCAGTACCACCCACACAGTTGTAATGATAAAAAATGTCTCCAGACATTGCCAAATGCCCCTTGTGAAGCAAAACTGCTCCCAGTTGAAAATCATTAATCTGTGATATAGTTACAAAGATACGTTCAGTTCATGAAATATCAACAAACTGTACACTGCCTTTTTTCTGTATGTATCGATATTTCAATATACAGAAGCAGGAAAATATTTAGGAGATAACTATCACCGGCATCCCAGTGAGAGGTGACATTGCCTGGGACTAGGGTGATAATAGTGGAAATGGAGAGAAGGAAAAAGATTCAGGATATGGTATATAAGGTAAGAGCTGACAACTTCTAGAGAATGAGAGAAAAAGAGAACCAAGGAAGACCCCAATGTTTTTTGTCCAAGCAACTGACTGGTTGATGATGTCATTTACTAAGATGGGGCAATTAGGGTCAGAGCATCTTGGGGAATGGTTAAGGACGGTGATAAAAATCACAAGTTATCCAGAGGCAACCAATGTGCTGTTCCCATACAAGAGAATATAACTCTCAACTCTTTCAAATACCGGTAGTAAGTCTTCAATTTGGTTTGTCGATCTCTCTCCCCCATTGTACAAAATTAAACTTGTCCCTGGCCATCCCTAAATTGTCAGACCCTGGGAAGCTCTGTGCTACCTGACAGATATCTGGCCATCCTGACACTGCTCCGGGAGCTGAAGGCAGAGGCCGTGAACACAGAGGGGCTGCAGCAGCCAGGGGAAAGGGCAATATTAGCAAGTCGCTTTGCATCTCCACTTTAGAACCACCAAAATGAAGACTTTTATAATTAACCTTTTAACATTTTTGTAATAGAGAAATAAATAATATTATAGCAAAGTGGTTTGGGTTACAAGTAACATTTAAATAAAAAAGGGCAAGCATCTGTCGAAGCAAGAGATGACTATAGCTTGAACTAGAACGGGGGCAATGAGAAGACATAGTCCAGATAAGCTGCGGTGGAGAAAAGACAGGACTTGAGGTTAAGTTAGATATGAATGACAATGAGTCTTAATTTTTGGTTTGAGCAACTGGGCAGATCTAACGAAGTGGGGAAGACTGGGGAGAGGACGCTTTCTGGGGAGGGGGAATCAAGAAGACCATCTTGGACATGTTAAGTTTAAGGTGTCTACTAGGCATGTTGGCGGGGGGGGGGGGGGGGAGTAATGTCATGTTTCTAACCTTCCATAATTATTGAGAAAAAAAGGCTACCCTATCCCAGAAAGCTGGTCTAATTTTATGAGTGTGAATTACCCTCACTAAAGCCTGAGAAGAGTCCGATTGATGTCCCATGAGTAAATGTGAGCCTTCTCCTGCACATGACTGTTGATTTTTTGGGGAAAGCATGTACATTTATTACAGTTGGATTAAATGTGCCTCTGAGTATTTTATCTGCACATGAAATGGTTATCCATTTAAGATGGGAGAAAGTATTCTTTTCTATAGAATTTTTAAAATAGTGTAGTAGTGTTTTTAAATTTAAAAAAAACCAAAAAACTGCATGCTAACATGTTTTGTTTTTTTAACCTAGAAATAAAAACACATGCAAAAAGAACCTCAAACCTTTTTCAACTTGGCTTGATATTTTGGCTCAAGTGAGAAAATATATAGAACTCTTTGGAAACTATAAGATATGAGACATTAATAATACTGACATGTATAAACAGGCAGCAAGTAATTCTCAAATCTATAATTTGTAAAAAAAAAAAATATGTAAAAATACAATCCAGTAATAGTTAGGATTTTTATCCCACTGGTCTAATAGGGGAAAAGGCAATAAATTACCTGCCTGATATAGAAAAAGCAAGATAACCAACCGCAAATGACATTCCAAATAAATGATATAAACCAGCACTATTATTCAGAATCAAGACCCCAGTCTTTCAAAGGACTCACCATAGAAAGTAGATTTAAGGAGGACCAGATTTCTGAACCTGGAAAGAATCATTTAGGGTTACTTTGATACTAGAGGCCCAGTGCACTAATTCGTGCATGGGTGGGGTCTCTCAGCCTGGCAGGCAATTGAGGCCAGGGGGAGGGACCTGGAAGGTTGGCCTGCCAGCCCCGATTGAGGCCTATGTGTATGTGGGGGGCGGCCAGCATGGGGAAGGAACCTCGGGAGGTTGTTGGGCTGGCCCCCCAATCGGGGCCATTGGGAAGGTTGGCTGGCCTGGGAGGAGGGGGGGGTAATGGGACCTCGGGAGGTTGGCTGTTGGCTGTAGCCACCAGGCGGCTACTCCTGCATTGAGCATCTGCTCCCTAGTGGTCAGTACATGTCATAGTGACTGGTCGCAGGTGGAGGGCCAATTGGGGGGAAGGGACCACAGGTGATTGGCCAGCAGGCCCTACCCCCTGGTCGAACTCCAGGTTGAGGGGACAATTTGCATATTAGGCTTTTATTATATAGGACAGTACCAAACTGCCCTCCTTATTCTATTATATCAAGTTACTGCTCAACCAACAGTGTGAGTTTCTGCTTTCTATACCTTTGTCATCATGACATATTTTTAAACTCTTTGGTCTCTCCCAATCTGCTAGATGAAAAACTGTTTCGCCTTTAATTTTAATTGGTATTTTATTTAGTATGAATAGGCCTGTGTCTTTTTACATATTTAAAATTCATTTTCATTCTTTTCTGTGAATTGTCTGTATTCTTTGCCAAATAGGTTACTGGAATTTTTCTCACTGATTTTGAAGGCTCTTTATATATTAAGGAAGCTAGACTTTCATTTTCATACAGATTGCAAATTGTTTTCCCTAGTTTGTTTTTGCATATTGAGTTTTAACCAATTTTATTTTTCCATGGAAAAATTTTCTATCCAACTACTATACTAAAGTTTTGTTTAATTACTAATAATTGCTTTTCAGCTGATTCTTTTGCATTTAAGATATAAAATCATATCACCTGCAAACAATAGCAATTTTGCTTGCTTGCTGATATCTTCCTCTAGTTAATAACAACTGTGACAGTGCACATCCCTGTACTGTTCCTGATTTTAATAGAAATGTTTCCAACATTTCATAAGTGAAGATGATGCTGGCTTTGGCTTTCAGCATGATTTCTCTAACGAACTTTCTGAATACATAGAGAATTTAACAATTTGTTCTTGAGCATTATTTTCCCAGGCTTATCAATAGATTCTACAGTTGTTCTTCAGTGTCAATCTACATTCTTACCTTTAGCATTTACATGATTATTTAGGAATAAGAAGTAACAGGAATCTAGGACTGTATTTCCATTGTGCTACTCTATTAATAATTCATAACTGCTCATCAAGCTATTTAATTAATATCAAGTACTTGTGCAATATAAAAAGGCAGGCATTATTGCATTTTGAATAGAAAAACTAAGTCATGAAAAGATTATAATTCTACCCACTCTCCTCTCTTCACTGTGGCACTTTTGTGAATAGAATTCAGACCTTCTGATTTCTAATCCAGTGTTTCAGCCACAAGAACGCACTGTGGCCTTCAGAGAGTTGAGCCATGCCCACCACACGAAGAAGAAAGCAGGCTGCCGTCTACCACCCGCAGCGCACAACGTCCTCTTCCGGTCTCCAAAAGCACCCTCCACGTTGGACTCAGGAGCTTCAAACATCTGAAATGCATCACCCGGTAGCCAGCATAATAGGTTCATGCTCAGTGATACACCATGTTGCTGACATTCCTCAGCCAATTAGAATTCCTTTCGGCTGCGATGGAGGTGAACACAGCTGGAATTACAGAGTGGGGTGCATCGCCAGCCGCACTGATTGTACATTATTTAAGCCTTGTTTTAAAACAATAAAAGGATTTCCCCCCTTTCATCCAGAAATATGGAAGCATCATTCCACTTAGTTAAATATCTAAATGGAGTAAATTGCATCTGTAGACACAACAATAATTCTAACATTTTAAGAAGATTTGCCTGATCTAGCCGGCTAGGAGCTTTTGTTTTCCCAACATAGCTCTGCAGCTCTTCTTTGACTAGATGGCCTTAGGGACCAGTCAGCAAGTCAGAGTGCTGTGGACAATAAGCCAATCTAAGGTAGGGGCTTTCTCTCAATGAAACTCACCTACAACAAGCAAGCCAGTAATTTAACTTGCTCAGTGACCCAAATCCCACACAGTTTTAATTAATTCTCTATTTGTTAAAAAAAATATTTAACCTCTAAAATAGTTTTAAAATTGCAAAAGTTTGACTCAAATAAGAATCCTAAAAGTTAGGGTTTCTCAACTAGAAAATACCAAAATTACTTCATCATGTCAGGTTTTTTGAACTTCCTTTTCAGTCTAGCACACACTAAAATAGATAATTCAGCTATTTTAACTTTTAACCAGTGCCCACAAATGTGTTACACAACAACCAGTCTAGTTAACTGGATCATTAAGCTGATGTTGAAATATTATGGGCCAGTCTTTCTTTTTTGTATTCCTGGGGAAATACTTCTTCACCAGTGACTCAGCCCCCAGAACCTCCCCGGTTCATCCAATGTTCCACACTAGAACCTGAAAATGTAACCAAACAGAGAAAATGAAAACCTGCAGAAGAGAGGGAAAACTCGAAGTTCAGACACCACTGGCAAAACTGCAAAATAGAAGTTTTGAAACCTGACAAATAAATGGACTTGCAGTAAAAATTTTACTGGGACACATCACAACTACTGCAAAAACACAGACAGAAATAAAGTACATGAGACATTTCATTTCTCAAGTCTGATAATTGGATCAAGAAAATGAAAAAGTAAAAATGGATTTAAAAAAGGTTTTTCTTAATACAACACATACGTGACCAGATAACAAAAATCAATGATAGTCCTGTATATGGCAGAATGTGACTCCTTTTAAAGTGTAATTGCAGCTTAAGTTTTGCAGTAAGATTTGATTTAACCCATTTCACATAATTAAATAATTCAGCTCAAAGAAGTGCCTTGACTGGACCTCATAAACTTGAGGCCAACCTTGAGGAAAATATGTAAACGCAGGTGCAGTGCAAGGCTAAAAACGGATGGCTAGCAATTCCATCTTATCTGAGTGGCAGCTATTAAAAGTTTTGCCTGCCTTGAACAAGGGAGGTTCTTTGCTGGAACAAAGGGACAGAGGCAACACTCTTAACAGCTTTATCTTTCTTATGAGAAATGTAAGTATTTCAAATCAATCAGGTCACCTGTTATTGATCAATTAACGTTACTAACAGCTATTATTACTGCTATTTCCCTCCAAGTTGCATCAACTGGATGCCAAACACAAGCCAGCCTTACATCACATGAGCTACAACTTAAAAAACGGCCTCCATTCCCCTAAGCCTTCAAGGGCGGTTTCTCTCCCCACCTCTAAGTGGAATTAGAATTATCTCTCTTCACAATACACAGTCACAATTCAAGAGATAGAAAAACACAAAGAGGTCTTGAGAGTATTTCAAGGCATAAAAGCATAGAGAAGTTTAGGCTTTTGGTATTTCATTTAACTGGTTAACATTAGAATACAAATGTTTGAAGAGCATTGTGGAACCCTTAGAGCTCAAAATTCCATTCTTTTACCCAAGTGGCCTAAATACCGTATCTGGCATTCATTTGTGTACCACATAAGAACAAAGTTTTTGAAAATCCTGCATGAATTTAAAATAAAAAGGTTTCCCAAATGTTTGGCCAGTGAACTCTAAAATGTCTGCAAGATAATGCCCTTTAACAAAGATCTCTCTATTTTGAAAATATTGTGCCCAAACCTACTGATACCTTTAAAAACTATTACCCTGCTAAAATACCACGAAGACATTCTTTTAAATTATATTCTATTAAATATAAAGACTCAAACATTCTTCTACTGTTTAGGCCAGATTTCCAAAGCAGTTCAACAGATTACCAAATAGTTTTTAAAAATAAAAGGGATTCCACAGAATTTTTTTTTTAAAGAAGTCATAATTGTAATCAATACAAAAAAAGTAATACTTGGCATAAATCAAACACAAGTTATGTGTTTTAACACAAATTTCTGAATATCAGGATTGAGACCTAACAGAAAACATAATCACCCAACAGTAATTTGGAATACGGTAAGTCAAAATTGACAGATCCTGTAACAAGGAGAATGAAATAATGTTATAAATGGTGTTAAGATCTCATTTTATATATACGGAAACCGAGCCCCAGAAAGGCTACATAATTTGTTCCATATCATGAGTTTATGGCAGATCTGACCAAAATCACATCTTTTAATTCTAAATCCAATGTTCTACTCACCACCAAATATAATATAGACCTCAAAATTGTAAATGCTCTTTTATAACACCCATGTCTTCATATTTTACATTGAATTACCCTGTGTGGTATTCACTTGTTAGAATAGCTCTCATTCTAAAAGTGATTTTTTCAAGTATCTCACATGGAAATAAACTCTGAAACCTGTAACAAAAGTATACACTCTTGAAAGATGGCTAACTGATTTGCTAAAAGTGAAGATATTTCAAACTTCCCGACAAACTTAAAGATGAGGCCAAAACCCAGTCTATCTTCAACAAAATATCTAGTTCCAATGATTCTGCGTACATTCACATCAGCAGACAACTGGCATCATGTGTGTCCACAATCATCCCTAAACTCTCAATCCGGTTGCAGCAATAACCACACTCTGTCGTGTCATTAATAACATCACTGGGAAAAGGTGTTTTGGAAAAAAACACTCATCATCTGATCCTTCATTATCAAATGAATATAAAAACTCTTTGAATAATTTTTGAAGCATTTCTACATCCATGACATCTACAGTCCTGAATCCAAAAATAACTTGGGAGGACAAACCAAGCCCTCCCTTTCATAAGGAAAAAGCCCACACCCAGACCTGCCTATTAGGATTAATACATATTATACACCTGCCACAAACATTGTAACAAAAACCTATTACTTCTAAAACATTAATCACACTTCTACCCAAAAATCACAAAATCAGTTACTTTGGCTTTTAACAAGAAAACAAACCAATCTGATGTCAATTATAGATTTAATTTGTAAATGAAAACCAAATTAAAGTTGTCAGTAATTAAAGTTTCACAAGCATTACAAACTCAAATAGGTGGCTTTTATGTAACCATAAAAATAACAATGTATGCAGAGTAAGAAGTGTTTCCTACCAGCCCCGAAATAGAGGATTGTTTCTCTAGAAGCAAAGATCCCTGGGCTGTGCCGGTTACTTCACAAAACCAAGGTCTGGGTTTGGGTCCAAATCATCATCTGATCTGGCCATATTATCTGATCATAACCTGATCGGGCATTTTTATACCTACAAAGAATGATGGCTCTCTTCTTGAAACAAAAAAATGGATCATGCAACAACTGTGGATTTTCAAAGGAAAACAATCACCCATTGCGGTTTTCACAGATTTATCCATGATTCAGGGCTATGCATCTGCCATGAAGTGTCCCCAAAATGCTCACTTGTCTCTTTGAAAGGAACTCTGACTGTGGAATCCTCATCAGACTGGTCGCTGAAGAGAAAAATCCAGGGGGAAACCCCCTTGCAGGGATCAGCCCAAACTTTTTACTTCCTCCTCAGAGCTGGAAATATTCGAGTTTGGAAAGTCCCCCAACAGAACGGTATTGGCATCACGACAATCCGGCCTCCGCTATACACTGGGACAAGGAGCAGCCGCCCACAGTGATGAGGAGGGAGAGAAGGGGCAGGTGAGGATGCGGACTGGTCCAGGGCCTCTGGGGCCCGCTAGCTAGGGAGGGGCACCTCCAGCATGTACCGTTGGCATTTGCGCGCGAACACACACACACACACACACACACACACACGCAGCCACCACGTCGCAGGCCCATGGCAGAGCTTCGCGCTCACCCTTGAAGGTGGCACTACAGAGCCACCTAGGAGGCACAGGCATCTCATTGAAGACTAAAAGAGAGTGGAGCAAGGAGCCTGCGGCAGTGCAGCTGCCAAAGCCAGTGGTGTGTGCGGTGGCGGTGGCGGTGGTGGTGAGGGAGAGGGGGCGACCCACACCTCATTGGGCCCCAGGGATGAGGAAGAGAAGGGGGGACGCGATGGTAAGGTGCATTCAATGCAAAGGAGGAAAGAATGCGAGCAGCACAGTCAAGACTAGACAGTGCCAGGCCTGGGAGAGAAAGGAAGTGGACGAGACCGAGGAGGTCTGGCCGGGAGGGGAAGTGGGGAGAACAGGCCCGGGAGAGGCTAGCTACCAGGGAGGACGGAGGCATTGGAGGCTGAAGGAAAGGGTGGAGGCCGCGAGGCAGAAGCAAGGGGGCTGGGCTGGGCGATAAGCGGGGGCGGGGCCAGGGAGAAAATGAGGGGCGGGGCTTAGGGGAGAAAGTGAGGGGGCGGGGCCAGGGGAGCAGAAAGGGGCGGGGCCGGGGAAAGGAGCGAGGGGGCAGAGAGGGGGCAGCGGGAAGGAAGCCGGAGCGGGTACCAGGGAGGCGAGGAGGGGGGCGGGCAGGAGGGAGAGGCGGGAGTCCCGGCAGGTAGCGGGAGGCAGGGAAGGCGGAAGGTGGGCAGGCGCAGGGAGAGAGGGGCGTGGCCGGGAGGGGAGGGCGAGGGGCAGATGTGGGGGCCGGACAGAGAGAGAAGGGAGGGGGACGAGCAGCGGGAGGCGGGCTCGGGAGGAGGGGAGCGGGGGGACCCCGGGGCGGGGAGCAGGGGGACGGGAAGGATGAAGGCAGGGGGGCGGGGCCAGGAGGGGAGAACCGAGGGGGCAGGTGGGGGAAGGAGGCGGCGAGCAGGCAGCTGTGTGTGTGTGGGGGGGGTAGACGCGGAGGGGCGGGGCCGGAGCGGCGAGGGGGCGGGGCCGGAGCGGCGAGGGGCACTCGCCGAGGGGGGTGCCGAGGTCCTGGGACAACGGCCGCCGTGGGGGAGGGCCGCTCCCGCAGGGCGCTCCGGGGGGAAGCCGGGGCGGCCGGGGGGCCGTGAGGGGGCGGGCGGGCGCCGAGGGGGCGGCGCGGGCCTCCCTCCGCCGTACCTGTCAGACGGATCTTGATGCTGGAGCCGTTCCTGCGCGTCCCGGGGTTCGACATCTCCCGCCAACGATCGGGCAGCCGGGGATCCAGCGCCGCCGCCGCCCCCCGGCCCGGCCCGGCCCGGCCCCGCCGCCGCCGCCTCAAGGTTACGGCTCCGGGCTGGGCGCCGGGGTCCGAGCCGGGACACCAACTCCGCGGCCCAGGCGTCCGGGCGGCGGGCGGATGCTCGAGCCGGGAGGTCCGCGCTGGACCCGGCGCCTCGGATACAAGCTCGCTCCCAGCCCAGCCCAGTCCCGAGCCGCCGCCGCCGCCGCCGCCTTCACCACCTCAGAGCCGGACGCCTGCCGCCCTCGCCGCTTCCGCCGCCGCCACCGCCGCCGCCGCCGCCTCCCGAGCCGCGCGCGCGCCCGCCGCCGGCCCGGCCCGCGCGCCCCGGCGTGCGCCCCCGCGCCTGCGAGCGTGCGCGCCCCCGCCGGCACGTCGGGGCGGGGCGGGGCGGGGCGGGGCGCGCCGCGCGCTGGCGTTGTCCGTCCGGCCTCGGGCGCGCCGGGTCCCGGTCCCGCGGCCCGGCTTCCTGCTTCCTCCGGGGCGGGCGGGCGGCCTCCGCGGGATCCCGGGGAGGCTATCCGGCTTCGGGAGCGGAGCGCTCCTCGCAGCCCCGCGCCCGGAGCCCAGTGCGCGGCCGCGGGTGCACGGAGCCTGGGCCGCTGGTCACCGGCATCGGAGGTGCCCCGGGGTGGGCGGGACGGGGGTCCCGCGCCCGGTCGCCGTGGATCTTGGCCACGTCCTCCGAGGGGACCTGCCTGCAGGGGCGGACGCTGAGGTTCGGAGAGCCGCGTTGGTTTTCCGGGTCTCTGGCTCCGGTCTCCTGAGAGTTACTGAAGAGAGGGTTACAGGAACTCCTGCCCTGGTCTGTTCCTGCACGAAGCACCTTGCACAAATAGACAACACCTTTTTCTTTTCTTTTCTTTCTTTCTTTTTTTTTTTTTTTAATTTTGTGTTTTATTTTAGTGGAGAGCCTTTAGATAATGCAATTCCAAGGGATGGCTTCCCCAAAAGACAAAAGTCCTCTCTTAGGTGTGTTTTCTGCCACGGGTGCTCTCCATTGACCCGTAACAAAGTTGCTAGAATCACAGCAACAAGGTGAGCAACATTGGAGAGAATCAAGTGGAGGGGGTAGATGTGTGTTGCTATCCGGTCCGCATGCAGTTTAAGACAAAAAAGCAGTTTTACAGCCAGTGTTTACCCGTCTTCTGCTTGTATTTCCTTTCCTCCCAGAGTTACAGGATAAAGCTAAAACCTCTGATACTTTGTCCAGCAAACCAACTTCACCCCGTTAATTTTTATAGAAAGGAAATAATATGCTAATGAAGAGGGAGAGCTGAGCTTGAGTATCAAACTTGTTTTTGACCAACCACCTAATTCTTTCAGTGCCTTTATTTCGTGTGTGTCCTAAGGAAGCCGGTTCTGAGCCATTGCTGCCACCCCTGCAGCTGCGGGCCTTCCCTGGGATGGCGGTCCCGAACAAACAGCACCTTGGCACGCCTGGCCAGTCTCTCCTGGGCTGGATTCAAGGCTTCTTTGAACTTCAATGTAGTAACTAAAGGACAGCCAAGGCATCTCTCTGGCCCTTTGCAGCTCAGACTTTCAATGAGTATTCAAATACCAAAGAATACAAGCTATGTTTAAGCAGCAGAGCAGTAGCTCCAGAATCCAGCTCTGTTTCCCTAAGCGTGAGTGAGTCGCAGTCTGGAAAGATCCATTTGGAATCTCTGACGCCCTCAAGAAATCCCCGTTCTTCTCTCAGTCCAGGTAGTATTCCTCCTCTTCAGTCTTATATCTAAGTATCTTCTCTCTAAACCAGACTAACCATCTCTCTGGCCCCTGTCCTGATAACCAGCTGTTTTCCTGACCTAAAGACCTTCAGTCTATTAACCTGTTTTCTTACCTGCCTAGACTTCTGTACTTTCCTTTGCTTGGTTTATCGAATCAGGAGGTCACTTCCGGAAGTTACCAGAAGGCATTTCAGTTTACTCATTAACAAGTAACTGCTGTTGTCATTTCACAAGATATGTCTAACAGTGTCTTTCAACACAACCTTCACAAGGAAGACCTTCCTAAGTGGAAGTGAATGTTTTATTCACCAGCCAACACAGGCCATCTACTATGCATCCAGGGGCAAGGAACACAAATAAATCATAGTGGCAGCATTTCGGAAGCTCAGTTTCCTGGGTGAAACAGACATGAACAGCTGACAATGATACAGTGACGGAGATGTGCCCAGAGGGCTAGAACATAGACTGCAGGGCGATTCTGCCTGGGAGCAGAGATACGGGCAGATCTGAGAAGAATCATAGAAGACCTGATCTAGGACAGAAAGGCAGAGTTCAAGTTTGTTGGGCAAAGAGGTGGGGAAGGGCACTGAAAACAAGAGGGAACAGCTTATACAAAGGCATCCTCCCTCCCTACCCTTTAACTCTAATGGAAATTAGAATTCTGGGCGAAGGCTCTGGGCCAGCCCTCACATGGAACTTAAGGCGTATCTTCATATCCTTTCATCGGGTATCAGATTTATCAAACGTGTGATTTTTTTTTTTCTTTTCTTTTTAATCCTCACCGGAGGATATTTTTCTTTGGAGTTTTAGACAGAGTGGGAGGGAGAGATGGAGAAACATTGTGTGAGAGAGGCACATGAATCGATTCCCTCCCACACACACGGTCTCATCACTCCTAGAGTAAGAATTCCTAATCTAAAGGAAACGATCAAGCACATGACATTGGGGATGTTCCATATGTTTGTTCAGGGGCCAGCACAACAGTCGCCGCCTTTGAAGACAGTGGGTACGCTGGAAAGAGGACAGCCCTGACCCACCCAGACCCACACGCCACCCCAGCTCCGTCACATTGCCAGCCACACTAGAGCAAGTTAGTTAAATCCTCCAGGCCTCACTGTGAAAATGGAGATGATGCCTCTCACCCAAAGTTTAAAATAAAACATGGACTTATTTAAATTCTTCCTTTAACTGAAATCATGAGTTTCAATGAAACCATGGACGCAGACTTAGCAGGCACTCAATGAATGACGGCTCTTCCTAGTACCAGTGAAAGGGGCATGCTAAGTCTTTGCGGAAACCTACCCGTGCTATGATTAGGGCCGTGGTCGGCAAACGGCAGCTCGAGAGCCGCGTGCGGCTCTTTGGCTCCTTGAGTGTGGCTTTTCCACAAAATACCACGGCCTGGCAAGTCTATTTTGAAGAAGTGGTGCTAGAAGAGGCTTAAGTTGAAAACATTTGGCTCTCAAAAGAAACTTCAGTCGTTGTACTGTTGATAATTGGCTCTGTTGACTAATGAGTTTGCCGACCCCTGGACTAGGGGAATCTGTTGGGGATGTCGTGCGGACCGTCCGTGGTGGGAGTGGATGGCTCTAACAAATGCCTCTTGAGAGCACATTGCTCTACCCGAGCTGGTGCCTCGGCGGCCAGTGGCTAGATCAGATTAGCCTTTAAGTTTTTTCTAGATCTAGAATCTAGGCTTTTTTTGCTCTTCATCTGAACAGTGTTTTCCAAACAATTGGATGTACAAAATTGTGATTAATGAGCACACTTATTTATCCTTTTATGTCTGGAAGCCTTTAGGATCATCCTCTAACTTACAACCTAAACTGAATACTAGCAATACACAAATATTACAATAGCATTATCATTGGTAGGGGTTATTACCTGGGTTTTTTAAATTGAAAATTTTACTGAGATAATTGTAGATTCACATGCAGTTGTAAGAAATAGCCCTAGCTGGTTTGGCTCCGTGGATAGAGGGTCAGCCTGAGGACTGAAGGGTCCTGGGTTCGATTCCAGTCAAGGGTATGCACCTCAGTGGCAGGCTCAATGCAGGAAGCAACTGATCGATGTGTCTCTCTTACATCGATGTTTCTCACTTTATCTCTCTCCTCCCTCTATTCCTTCTATTATCTCTCTTAAAAGCAATGGAAAAAATACCCTTGTGAGAGGATTAACAAATAAATAAGCAAATAAATACAAATAAAATTAAAAAAATACTACCTAGATATTCCTTGCCCAGTTTCTCCCAATGATTACAATTTGCAACACTGTAGTATAATATAACAACCAAAATACTGACACTGATGCAATCCAATGAGATTCAGATTTCCCCAGTTTTACTGCACTGATGTGTGTGTGTGTGTTTATTAAGTTCCACAGTTTTAACACCTGTGTAGGTTCCACTATCCACCACCACCCTACAAATACCGAACAGTCCCGACACCGCATGAATCCCCCATGTGTAGAACCGTACCTTTTGCCCCACCCCCAAGACCTGGCAACCACTCACCTGTCCTCCACTGCTTAAACGATGTCAGCTCAACAATGTTTCATATATATAAATATATATATATATATATATAAATATATAAATATAAATATATATATATATATATATATATATTATGGAATCTCACAGGATGTAAGTCTTTTGGGAAATGGCATAATTCCCTAGAAAGTCCTGCAAGTTGTTACATGTATCAGTGGCTCATTCCTTCCTATTACTAAGCAGTATTCCATAGCATGGACGTGTACGTTTGCACTCACCCTTTGAAGGACACCTGGGCTAACTCCAGTTTCTGGCTATTACAAACAAACCACTGTGACTGTTCATATACCGGTTTCGGTGCGCGCGTAAGTTTTCCATTTCTCTGGGATAAATGCCCAAGAGTGCGATTGCTGAGTCATATTGAGAATTGCATGTTTAGTTTTATGAGAAACTGCCAACCTCTTTGCCGGGGTGCCATAGCCTTCCCCTCTCCTCCCAGCAACGTTTCTCAGCATCCCTCCAGCGTTTGGTGGTGTCACTGTGAATCCTTTTCACCAGCCTGGTGCATGTGTAGTTGCTGTGTCTTATGGCTGTGGAATTATTTGAGGGACAGATTATTTCTTCAAATATATGTAGCCAGGTAATTAGGGACAATTCTAGAAAAATAGTCTCTTTGTAGTCTTTTTAAATTTATTATTGTTATTTATTTATTTATTTGTTTGTTTTAGCAGAACCGGCTTTATTGAGAGCATCCACGCGAATGACAGTCTGTTAGTCCGCGTGCAGAGCCCCATATGGCCATAAGCACTGTGGGCAGCGGGCTGTGCTCCCCGCCACAGGAACATCGGGAATTTATTGCGTGCCGGGGAGAACGCGTTAGTCTTTTTTCTTAAAGTCTCTCTTTAAAGATCCTAGTTGAACCCCGCAGTCTATGCTCAGAAATAGCTACGGTCATCAGTGAAAATCAGAAAATTACTGAACTGCTGCTATTATTGATTAAAAATGTAATTTTGTTTAGAGAACAGTTCTCACTTAGATGAGCAGTGCTTTAAACAAATTTATTATCCTAATAAAATAATTAAGATGCAATTAAGAATATAATAAGCTCAATTGAAAAACTTCAGACATGACCATTTTATTGTAAATAAACAAAGGAGCTCCCGGCTGGTGTGGCTCAGTTGGTTGAGCATTGTCCCACGCACCAAGAAGAGGTCACTGGTTTGATTCCCGGTCAGGGCGATTCCTCTCAGGGATCCAGGTCTCCCCGGGAGGAGAGTTGTGGGCTCAATCCAGGTGGGAGGGAGGGTGTTTGCAGGAGGCAGCCAATCGGTGTTTCTATGCTTCTATCTCTGGCTCTCTCCTTTTCCCTTTCTATCTAAAAAAAAAAAAAAAAAAAAAAAAAAAAAGTAATAAAAAAATATATATATAAATAAACAAAGGAGATGACCAGGCTTACACCAAGATTTTACCATTTCTATTGGTTCAGAAAAATAAGATAAAATTTTCTCAAAAATTTTATACCTCATCTATAATATATAAGCAATGATAACCAGGGGAGTCAACACATCAAAGGAAATTCCAAGTGAGACCCCGAGTCACTGTTTTTCGGCTTACTATTTTTGGTGGTTTGGGGGCAGCGTTGGAGGAAACTCTGTCACATGCCAGAGCAGCAGTGTCGGCTGGTTAGAAATGCAGGTTCTGAGCTACCACCCAGGCTCAGCACACCAGCAATCCAGGAGGCGGGCCCACACTCGGTGAACACGCCCCAGGTGACTCTGATGCAGGCCTCAGCCTGGGAACCCCTCTGGACAGCATACGGCTTCCTGCCTGTTGTCCTAGCTAAGGGAAAAGAGCAGCGATGTCCAAAGCACAGAATGTTAAAAACAACTCCAGGTAACTTAAGCACAAATGGGATGTATGAGGAGAACTTCGGTGGACCATAGAATCCTTGCTAGATTTTATGATGGAAATGGAACCGTGATCAACCCATTTGAACAGCCCAGGAGCAGACACTTCTATCAGAAACAGTATGGCCAGGAGGCCCCCCCACCCCCCCTCCTTGGAATTAATGCCATCTGTCCTGTCACCTTAGAGTCACTCTCTCAAGACTGTAAGCTCCGGGAGGCGTTCCCCATCGGCTGAGTGCAGTCCAGGCCCTGACGGCCTGGGGACGGCCAGAAGGCAGATGGAGCCCCTTTTATGTTTGTAGCGGGAACAGGGGCCCTGCCTCCTGCCCAAACTACACAGAGTAGGGCTTTCTCCGTAATAGGAAGAGAACAGAACTGTCCTGAAATGATGAATGTCTGTCTCAGCGATGTGATGAGGGAAGGAGGGCAGCAGGTGAACATTTCCTATCATTTGATTACACGGACACCAATAGTTTAGAGTTCAGGTTTGGTTCCCCAAGGTCACACTAGCCTGAACGTGATGACGGAGGCAGCCCAACGAGCGGGAAGACGGAAGGAAGTCTGTGGTTTAAAACAAACTGGAAGATTCACGAATCACACATTCTTGCACGAATTACCCAAAAAGAGCTGCAGTAAGTGTCCAACTGTGGCAAATATCAGCCATACTTTCTGCTGGCAAGGAGGTGGCCCCACCCCCCAGTCCTGCAGATGCGCTGGACCAGTAACCGGATCACGCTCCATGCGTTCTGCCCGGTGTTTAAATAGAACCCATCTTTCCGCTGAGGTCCGGCGAGGCTCTTACCTTACCCTGATGGTGCAAGAATAGAAATAAGAGCAGATGAAAGTGACGAAGATTCCCCTCGCACCAAAAGGGGTGGGGGCGGTGCCTCGTCGCTGAAAGGCATGACTCTAAACAAATTAAGTTAATTTGGGGTTCTGGTTTGTGTGAGAAAGGGCTGCTATATAATTACTAGCTTCTATTCCCACTCAGTGAACACGATACAGATTTTCAAGGATAGCGATCTTAGACCCAGGCTTACCCATTTTTGGTGCCTGTCACGGCGGTGTGTGTGCGCAGAAAGCTTTGTCCATCTGTCTGTCTCTCCGGTGTGCATCCATCTCCTGTCTGCCCAGCATCTCCTCAGATGAATGGGGCTTAGGCCACACAACAGCTTTAAAACTTCAATTTTTTCCTCCCCAGGAAAAGACTTTTAGAAAAACAGTTTTTTATTTGTATGCACTAATTTATACGTTCACGTTTCCTCCTTATTGTACTGTAGACTATTAAGCAAACACGAATTAATACGTTAATGTGCAGAGACATTTTATTTGCTATTGAAACAGTTTCACTGGGAAATGTGACACATTTCTCGGAAAGTGGAACTCCTGCGCATTCATCACGAGATAAAGAGATAAAGTCTGGCCGGCTCCGGGAGGCGCTCGCATCGGCTCCCCTGACCCCAACGCTACCGCCGCCTCCCCGGGAGCCGCTCTCCTGGATGGATCCCTAAGCACACAGTTTTCTTCGGCCTGCTTTTGAACTTTCTATAAATGGAAACGCACAGAATGTACTGCAATGCATTTCTCCTCCTCCTTCTCCTCCTCCTCCTTCTTCTTCTTCTTCTTCTTCTTCTTCTTCTTCTTCTTCTTCTTCGATATTTTTTATTGATTCTTTACAGAGAGGAAGAGAGAGGGATAGAGAGCCAAAAACATCAATGAGAGAGAACCATCCATCAGCTGCCTCCTGCACCCCCCCCTCCCCTCACACTGGGGACGTGCCAGCAACCAAGGCACATGCCTCTCCAACCGGAATTGAACTAGGGACCCTTCAGTCTGCAGGCCGACGCTCCATCCACTGAGCCAAACTGGTTTCAACTTTGCATTTCTTTTAAAAAAATAATTACTCAACATTATGTTTTTGAGTTTCATCCATATTTTGGGGTTGTGGCTACAATCCCAAATTTATTTGTATTGTTTGTATAATATTCTATTGTGTGACAATACATCAGTTTATTTAACCCCTCATGGACATTTCAATTATTCCAATTTGGGGCTCATTATAAACATTATGTTAAGTTGCATTTCCTGATTACTACTAAGGTATATTAGAAGTTTGGGGGGGGTGTTGTTTTTTCCATCCATTTTTCGATGGGATTTTTTTGCCTTTCTTACTGACTTATAGGCATTCTTTATGTTGTTTGGATAAGACCTCTCGGTCAGTTTTCTTTTTTCGTTTTGTTTTATTGTGGCAAAATGCACTGAAGCATAAAGCTGACCATCTTAACCACTCTTAAATGTAAAGCCAGCTGTATTAAATACATTCAGAATGTTGTGCTCCATGACCAGAATACCGTTCATCTCCAAACTCTTTTGATTTTGTAAAACTGAAACACCCCATTCCTAAACACCTACCCCCCACCCCAACCCCTGGCAATCTCCATTCTACACTCTATTCCTGTGAATTTGTTTATGTGAGCTATCTATAATAATAAAAGCACAATATGCTAATTAGACTGGACGACCTTCCAGACGCAGCCAGGGCCGGGAGGGAAGTCCAGGTCCCGGGCGCCAGAGGGAAGCCAGTGCAGCAGCCAGGCGAAGGAAGACCTACTCTTGCATGAATTTCGTGCATCAACCCTCTAATCTCATATAAGTATAATCATATAATAGTTTTCTTTTTATGACTGGCCTATTTCACCTAACATAATGGCCTCACGGTTCATCTACATTATAAACTGTATCAGAATTCCCTTCCTTTTTAAGGCTGGATTGTATAGATAGGGCACACTCTGCTTATTTATTCATCTGCCAATAGGCAGGGTACTTCTACCGTTTAGCTACTATGAATAATAGTAGCTATGAACATTGGTGTACAAATATCTCTTCCAGACCCTGCCTTCAGTTCTTTTGGGTGCATACCCAGACGTGAAATTGCTGGATCATGTGGTAACTCTATTTTTTATTTTTGAGGAACATCCATACTCTTCCATAGTAGCTGCACCATTTTATCTTCCCACCCACAGTGCATGCGCAAGAGTTCCAACTTCTCCACATCCTTGCCATCATTGTTTTCTGTTTTTTTGTTGTTTATTTGTTGTGTTTTTTTTTTTTTTTAAGTTGCCACTTTAGTGGGTGAGAAGCGCTAACTCACTGTAGTTTTTATTTGCATTTCCTCAATGACTAATGATGTTCAGCACATTTTCATGTGCTTGTTGGCCATGTGGATAGCTTCTTTGGAGAAAAGTTGAGTAAAGGCATCTGCCCATTTTTGAATTGGGTTGTGTGGCAGGGAGTTTTAGATGTGAGGCACAGACTGCAGGGACCTCACATCTAGTCACGGGGAACAGCACGAACGCAAATCATTCAAACACTGCACACACGGGGAGGAGAGCTGAAGGAAGGCTTCCCTTCCTCACAGACTTGGTGTCAGTGAACAAAGAGAAGAGTCCAACTGCCACCCCTGGGAGCTTGCAGAGCACCTCTGCTCTGTATCTTACGCAGCAAATTCCTGGAGAGGCTCAGAGATTAGCAGCGATTAGTTTAGGAGTATCACCAATTTACATATACTTGGGACAGATGGTTGATAATCTTATATCTCATAAGGCAGCCCCCAACCTCTGCTTTTTAAAAGGGTTAGACAGCCGAAACCGGTTTGGCTCAGTGGATAGAGCGTCGGCCTGCGGACTGAAAGATCCTAGATTCAATGCTGGTCAAGGGCACGTACCTTGGTTGTGGGCACATCCTCAAGAGGCAGCTGATGGATGATTCTCTCTCATCGACGTTTCTAACTCTCTATCCCTCTCTCTTCCTCTCTGTAAAAAAAATCAATAAAATATTAAAACAAACAAACAAACAAATAAATAAATAAAAGGGTTAGACAGCTTTCTCAGCAAGCCACATCTATTTCCACTGTGAGTTTTCATCTTAGGTTGTCACTTAGAGGTGTAATACATGTAGACATTGAAGTTTGCTCAAGAGCAAAGTCAGTGAGCACAGGATAGGGCTACCATACCTCAAATAAGTGAGAGTCCTCGATTAAATGGGAAATGTTATTTTCACTAAGGAAAGTCCTCCCTGCAAAGAAGAAACACAGTGCTTATTACCATGGAATTTATGAGTTATGGTTGGTTCCTCAACTCATTGATGAAAATTAAAAGACTTGAATGATCACTGTTATTCTAAATAAACCACATCGCATCTCAATGAAATATTTTGATAATGACGGGCTGGTCTTAGGAGAATGTTTCCCTTGGAAAAGGGGAACATGTCATTAGCGCTATTTCATGGAAACCATGGGACAGCTCATCCTTCCTCTGGAGGAGTTTCCCCTCCCTGGGCAATCCTTTGCAGAGTGAGTCCTATATCAGTAGGAGGGGAAAGGGGTGTCAGGAGCTGGGCGCCGACAATGAATCATCCAGGAAAGTTATGAGCCTGCCAGTTGCCTGGAATACAGTATTTGGGTGGCTCTAGGTTGTTTTGCCAACGAATTATTTCTCCTCTTACCAGGGAGGAGGGCTGGAAGTTCAAATGAGAGTTGCTGCCTTGACCTTAGGTCACTCAGATTAGAAAATTCCTGGGGTTCTGACAGGAGGAGAGAAACTACATGTAGAAAGCCAGATGTATGGCGTGGGCAGAGAGAAAGCCCATGTTTCTCTATACCAGGGTTCTTAGGGTGGGTGCACTCCTTGGAAATCCTTCTAGAGAAGTCCCATAAAACTTCTTTTAAGCTTCCTTTGGATTCTAATTTCTTTTTTTCTTTTTCAGAGAGAGTGGAAGGGCGGGGGAGAACACACACACACACATACACACACACACACACACACCCCAACGTGAGAGAGACACATCAATTGGGTGCCTTCCACATGTGCCCAGGAGTGCAGGATCAAGCCTCCAACAGAGGTACATGCCCTTGACAAGAATTGAACTCTGGACCCTTCAGTTCAAGTGTGGATGCTCCAACCCCTGAACCAAACGGGCTAGGACATGGATTCTGGATTCTGACTTCTTTCTTTCTTTCTTTCTTTCTTTCTTTCTTTCTTTCTTTCTTTCTTTCTTTCTTTCTTTCTTTCTTTCTTTCTTTCTTTCTTTTAAAATATATTTTATTGATATATTACAGAGAGGAAGGAAGAGAGATAGAGAGCTAGAAACGTCGATGAGAGAGAAACATCGACCAGCTGAGTCCTGCACACCCCGCACCGGGGATGTGCCTGCAACCAAGGTACATGCCCTTGACCGGAATCGAACCCAGGACCCTTCAGTCCGCAGACCGACCCTCTACCACTGAGCCAAACCAGTTTCTGCTGGATTCTGATTTCTTGATTTCTTGATCACCTAAATGTTACTTCCCTCATCTTTCCTCAAACCTAGAGACATGCTATCCACTGTTTAAAAATCATTTGTTTCTTTCTCCCAAAATGCAAAGGAACTAAAAGTCCAAGGCATATAAGATCCAGACTAAACCCCAGAGCAATGAATTCCCTGGCAATTGCTGCCTCAGGGCTACAACCTGCAGCAGATGTGGCATCTGCAGAATGTGCTGAAACTCTCCCCTATTTGCTGGTTATCTGATCATCATGGGTGATTCCTTTAAGTCTCTGAGCTTCAATTTCTTCACCTATAAAATAGATATAGTATCAACACCAAACTGTTATTATAGGCATTACTAATATGGGAGACAATGTTCGTGTAAAAACATAAATGATCGATCTTAATCTAGAGGCATTTGTATCTAAACCTGCAAGCTTCCAGAGAGGGACTTGTGTTTCACTTCATGTATTTACTCAACTGAATGCATAGGTGGTGACCAGACCTTTATAAATGATAAAAGATCATAATTTACACACGCACACACACACACACACACACACACACACAAAGGTTTTCTAAGCAATCACATTTCTCAAAGACGAGCAAATGAGGGTTATGGAATATTTTCCTATTTATGACTCACCTAAACTGAGTAAAAAGGTGTTGACTTTGGAGGTGAGGGAAAATTCACACACCGAAACACCTTTTTTTATTTTTTTTATTTTATTACTGGTAACTCCCAAGACATTTGTCAGACTTTCATTGTATGTAGTTATGCTTTAGGAATGTAGGACTCAGATCCACAGTCATGCAATATATCATGGGATGACACAATTCTAATATCTTTGATGGTTTTTTCATTTTTAATAATTACTAAAAAACTATCCATGACAAAATTTGACTCCCCTCTATTCAATTTCCCAGCCAGAGGTTGGCAGTTCAGTGAAGAGACTGCCGTAATTTTTTCTATACATATACTACCAGAAAATTGATGTTAATCTGATCTCATTCTTTTGTAGGTAACTTATTTTTTCTGTCTAGAAAGTTTTAGGATCTTCTGTGTATTCTTGGTGTTCTGAAATTTCATAACATTGAATGTAGGAATTAACCTTTTCCTCATTTATTTTGATTGGCAGTCAGTGAGTCCTTCAGCCTAGATATTCCTTCAATTCTGGTAAATTTTCTTTTATGATTTCTTTGATTAATGTCTTTCCCTGTGTTTTGTCTTTTGTCTTTTTGAGAACTCCAGATACTCAGATAGTGGACTTCCCAAATTAATTTTCTCTCTTATTTTTCTCCCAACTTTATCTCTCTGTAACTTTCTAGCCCATATTCTGAAAGATTTCCTTACCTTTATTTTTTAAATATTCTTTTTCTTATTTTTTCCCCTGACAGTTGTTTAATTTCTGAGATTGTTCCTGTTTTATAGCATCTTCTTGTGCTATGGCTACACTATCTATGTTTTCAAACCTGTTGAAAATATAAATTAGAGTTAACTCCCCTACAATCTCTGAATTATATCTGTTTCTTCTGGGGATAGTTGTTTTATTCATCTTGGCCTTTCTCTTTTATCAGGCTGGTTTTCTTCTTGTGCCTGCTCATGCATATTTAATAATGGGAGTCTGGGTTAGTTTTTCTGGACTGTAGGTTCAGGTTTCCTGCATATACACAGCTTATGCATTCCTATTAGGATTCTCCCATGAACAGATTTGCTAACTGGGTGTCCTATGTTTGTGCTAAAAGGCTTCTTGACTGGCGTTGAGTATGAAAAAAGTCGTTCTAATTCTTGATCTGTTGTATGTGACTTGTTTTTTACTCTCTGGGCATTTATAAGCTCTTTTCTTTTACTAGAGTTTGGAAATTTGGCAGTGATGTGCTTTGGAATAGGTTAATTTTCATCCTATTTTTATGGGCCACTCATTGGGTCTTTTAAATTCAGAAATGTTTTCTTTTGCTGAAACCGGTTTGGATCAGCAGTAGAGCATTGGTCTGCGGACTCAAGGGTCCCGGGTTCGATTCCAGTTAAGGGCATGTACATTGGTTGTGGACACATCCCCAATAGGGGGTGTGCAAGAGGCAGTTGGTCGATGTTTCTCTCATCGATGTTTCTAGCTCTCTATCTCTCTCCCTTCCTCTCTGTAAGAAAATCAATAAAATATATTTTAAAAAAGAAAAGAAATGTTTTCTTTTGCTTTGGGAATTGCTCTCAAATTAGTACTTTTATCATTTTCTTTCATCATTTTTTTCATTCTCCACTTTTGGAATGCCTGTATTCAGATTTTGGACCTCTTGGACTCCAAGATTTATACAGGGCGGGCAAAAATAGGTTTACAGTGATTTGAATGGAAAATAATACAATAATTCATAATATGAGAACACACTCTGTTTTGAATACTCACAACTGTAAACCCCTTTTTGTCCCACCCTTATAATTTCATCTTTTCTATTTTAAAATTTTTTTGGTCATTTTGCTCTACTTTATGGGAATCTCTAAACTTCATTGTCCAACCCTACTGAGGAGTTGTTCATTCTACTATTATATTTAAAAATTTCAAGTCCTTTTTATTCTTCAACTTAAAAAAATAGCATTTTTTGCTTCATGGAAGCAATATCTTATCTTTTAAGTATGCTAAGGTTTTTGGGGTTTTTTTTGCTTAATTTTCTCTTCCGTCCATGGCTTTTCTTCCAAATCCTCCACCAGCACCGTTCGTTTTTATCTCTATTAGGTCAGAGGCCTTCCTCCAATGCCTGGCAGTTGTGGTTTGCACATTTAGGAGTGAGGTGCCCAAGACCTGCCCAGAGCCCTGAGAACCTGGGGTAAACCGGCTGGCTTGTTTCCTGGTGGAACCCACCAAGTCAGTGTCTTTAGGTCTTTCCTTTTGGGCTGGTTAGACTTCCCAGATAAAGATCTTCTCTTCTCCTGCCTGGAGGATATAAACCTGGCTGGCAGCATTCCATTTACCCTATAGGGCATGGGATGAGGGGAGCTCACCGTTCCTTATGTAATTCACTTCATCCCCTTGCATTCAGCATGATAAATTTGATCTTCCCCTCCCCCTTGCCCAATATACGTATTTCAGTACAGAGACTTTTTTTTTAGTCTATTGCTAAAGCAAATGTCCAGTTTACTGCCAGGTTGAAGGGGCAGATGATCAGCTTCCTGGAGTACAAAGTTATAATGGCTTCTCTTTTTAACTTTTAATTATGGAGGACTTCAAACTTCCACAGAAGGAAAAAAAAAAAGTATAATAGCCCTCCACAGACCCTTCTCCAACCATAACATTGCTAGTTTTGACCAATATGTATGTCTATCTCTTCCACTTTCCTTATTCCATATTACTTTGAAACAAATGCCAAAAATCATTTTATCTGCAATCATTCAGTGCATACCTCTTAGAGACATATTTAATTAACATAACCTTGATTATAAAATCTAAAAAAATGAACAGTTAATATTATCAAACCTTCACTCAATGTTCAAATTTCCAATTATCTCATATGTGTTTTATTTTTACATTTGTTTGTGCAATCAGAATATAAATAGAGTCTGTCCACACATTCTGGATGGCCAATATGTCTTTTCTGTCTCAATCTATAGCTTCCCCCATGTGTAATTTTCCAATTGGAATGTATTAGATGAAGAGACAGACATGTCTGTCCTAAATAGTTTCTCACAGTTTGAATTTTGTTGATTGCATCTCTGATGTGTTGATTATCATTTTTCTGTCTTCTGTATTTCCTGTAAATTGGTAGTTGGATCCAAGTTTGCTTCTTTCCATTGTTCTCTCTTCAAGTTCACTGATTCTTTCCTCTCTCTACTCCATTCTGTTGTTGAGTCCATCCAGCAAAGTTTTAATTTCAGATATTGTATATTTTAGTTCTAAAATTTCCATTTCATTCTCTATCTCTTCTATTTCTTTGCTGACATTCACTGACCCTTTGCTATTATTTAAATGATTTCTTTTAAAATGTGCACACATGGAAGAGTGGCAGAATGTGTTAGTCAGGCTCCAAGGTGGCTTTCCAAAATATCTGCATCCTAGTCTTTATATCCTGTGTAGCTCCTCTGACATTCTACCAGGGATAGTTTGTGTAACCAACAGAACATGGCAGGAGTTATATCATATCACTACTGAGATTAGGTTATAAAATACTGTAGCTTCTACCTTGGGCATGCTCTTTCTCCCATGCAAACATGCTCAGATCACTTGCTTTGGGGGAAAGTGAGCTGTCCTGTGGTCAGGAGATTTAAGCAGTCTTTGGAGCCATATGTGGTGGGAAACTGGTCTCTAGGCAACAGCCATGGAATAACTGAAACCTACTACTTATCACAAGTGACTTTATTTTAAAAATATATATATTTTATTGATTTTTTACAGAGAGGAAGAGCGAGGGATAGAGAGTTAGAAACATCGATGAGAGAGAATCATCGATCAGCTGCCTCTTGCACACTCCCTACTGGGGTGTGCAACCAAGGTACATGCTCTTGACCGGAATCGAACCCGGGACCTTTCAGTCCACAGGCTGATGCTCTATTCACTGAGCCAAACCGGTTTCGGCTATCACAAGTGACTTTATTTATTTATTTATTTATTTTTAATTTTTAATTTTAAAAAAATGTATTTTATTGATTTTTCACAAAGAGGAAGAGAGAGGGACAGAGAGTCAGAAACATCGATGAGAGAGAATCATTGATCAGCTGCCTCCTGCACACCCCCCACTGGGGATGTGCCCGTAACCACAGTACATGCCCTTGACCGGAATAGAACTCGGGACCCTTCAGTCCACAGACCGACACTCTATCCATTGAGCCAAACCGGTTTTGGCACAAGTGACTTTAGAAGCAATCCTCCTATGAGCCTTCAGATGAGACAGCAGTTTCAGAACCACCAGCTCAGCTGTCTCCAGATTATGGCTCACTAAAACTATGCACTATCTATTTTATTTTATTATTTTATTTATTTTATATTGATTTCAGAGAAGAAGGAAGAGGGAGAGAGAGAGAGAAACATTAATGATGAGAGAGTCATTGATCAGCCCTGACAGGGAATTGAATTGGTGACCTTTTGGTTCCTGCGTTGACTCTCAACCGCTGAGCCATACTGGCTGGGCTGCATTAAGTATTTTTAAAAGCTGGTTAGTTTTGAGAAAATGTGTTATGAAGCAGATAACTAGCACATTGGGGTCTCTGCTCAACTACTTACTAAAAGAGTCAGGACAAGTTGAATAAGCTCATTATCACCCGTTTATTTACTTGGAAATTGATGACCATTTTTGCCTCATCTACTTTTCAGGGTTGCTGAATCTCACATAAGATAAAACATTGTACAGCTATTAATTTTTCAAACCCAGCCCCCTATTTTAAAGATGAAAATGGGAAGCCGGAAGGAACGAGAAGAACTGACTGATGAGGCGTTAAGGTACAAAGGAATTACATGACTTTGCCAGGCTTCAACTATTTAGAAAAGGAACAAGGACTAAAGCATCACATGCTATTATCATTAAATAGTCACTCCACGTTTCAGGAAAATAGTAGTAAATTATGCATTTTATGTGGTTAACTGAGAGAATTGTATTTCCTCACGTAACAAATGTGGAATAAATGCAAGAGGGCCAGAGTTGTTCCATCGTAAAGACAACATACAGCCAGTTACTCCTTCTTTCCACTCTTTGTTGCTCTGCCAGTCATCCCAACATGCTGAGTCCAAGCATATGGGCACTCAGCCAGGTGACTAACACCATCTCTTTGCACCCAAACCATGTACAATAGGCAAATAGCTCCTTTCTTTAAAACCTTGCTAGGCAAGTTAGTGTTATTATCTTTAAACTATAAATGCTCCTTTGTTATGCAATTTTAGTAAAAAAAAAATAGTTGACTGACAGAAAAAAGAGGCTAACAGTATTTTGAGTCAACAAGGGCAGACCATTTGAGTGACATGAATTTTTTAATTAAAAATTAAAATTTTTTTTTTCCTTTAAAGAAGTATTTGATAAACCACCTCACCTTCTGCTTTCCCCCTAATTTTGGTTTAATGACAGGGGAGAAAAGTGATGCTTTAAAATGTTGAAAATGAACCAGATAAATAAAAACATGTATGTTTAATCAAACTGGAAAGGAAAGTGCAAACATGAAACAGTTGTGTTGGACTAATAAGGAGGCCCCCCCCATTTTTAGTTTTTCATTGTATATAAGTAATATATACAATGTGGTAACATATTTTGTGTGTAACTTATGCTCTATATTTACATTGTTTTTCATTTAAAAGTTCAAATTTCATACAATGTCTGTCTTTTTTTTTTTTTTTTTTTTTAAATATATTCTATTGATTTTGTACAGAGAGGAAGGGAGAGAGATAGTTAGAAACATCCATGAGAGTCATCAATCAGCTGCCTCTTGCACACCCCCTACTGGGGGTATGCCCGCAACCAAGGTACATGCCCTTGACCAGAATCGAACCCGGGACCTTTCGGTCCCCAAGCCAACGCTCTCTCCATTGAGCCAAACCAGTTTTGGCTACAATGTCTGGATTGACAGGATGAGCTCTAATAGCTTTCTTGGGTTTAAATAATAAGTAGTTATATTTTAAATTTTCATCCTCACATGTATCAGTTAAGATTCTTTAGCTGCAAGCAACAGAAACTAACTCTGGTTAAACAAGGAGAGAATGCGTTAAGAGAGTATGAGAGGGAGTATAGGACCCTTCGGGAGGCCTTGGAGAAGCAGGAAGCAGGCAGCCTCTCACAGCATCCTCTCCTCTGAACATAAGGTCCTGCCACTGGAATAAGTGAACTATGTGTATTTTCTGTCCTTGGGTCTTAAGAGGCAAAATCCTTGCAGAATAAGATTTTTGCTTGGCAAAAGATGTGCTATGCTAGCATGTCCTGAGCTAAAGAACTAAAGAGGGAGTTGAGAGGAATCTCCTAGGTCCTCTCCATTTCCATGTAGGAGAGCAGAACACTGTGAGGACCCCATCTCACCAAGGCGGCCCTCAGCAGCAGGCAAAGAGTCACCCCAAAAGGGACGATACTGATCGGAAGGCCCAATGTCCACGGAATTGTCGGTTTGTTCTTACCACGGAATGAGAAGTTTGTGAGACATGAACTGTCTACCAGTAGTATTTCTGATGGACGCCTAACATCTTTCCTCATCACTTATCAAGGACCAGTGAAGTATGCCTTGGGTATGACATTTTGGTGAGATGCTTTATATAACTTGATATAATACCTACACTCCAATTACATGAATCCAGTCCAATCCTCCTTTCAGCATACCCCACATCCGTTACCAATGCCTAGTACTGTGTGTCTAGGTCCATTTCATCCCAGCCACTCTCTCTCCTTCTCTCCTCCTTCAGGTGGCCCACACAGCTTTCTCTGAAGCATCTTCTATACATTAATAGTGTAACCTAAGCTTTGTGTATGCACACACACATTTTCCTCCATACTTCTATTATCCATGACTTTGACAATTACCAGATCTGTCTTTTCAGGCAGACTCCTGGGAGTGATTTGCAGAATCAGGGGGCTCATCTGGCTCACACTGCCCGGGACTGGCTGAAGCGGCCTAAAAGACCCTTTATTGACCTCCTCATGACTTTTTCTCATTATACCTTCATTATAATATGAAAATCTCCTCCTAGGGGTGGAGATTTCACACCATTTTTAAACATGCGACATATGTGTAGGCATGTTTGCTAATTGCACAGGTGCAAGAATGTCCCCCCCCCACCCATGTGATGGCGAAGGTTACCTTGATGTTTATGTAGGATTTCCCTCAGTAAAGACAAATGCAATCTTTTGTTTGGGGACGCACTGCTCTGGGAGCTATCCCCAGTGTATTCCTTGCTTGTTGGCTTGCGATAAAGTTCCTTCTCATAAAATCTTCTTGGAGTTGTCTTTTGTCTGGCAACTACTGAATAATTAGACCCGATTTGGGTCTGGTAACAATAGGGATTACATAAAAATGAAAAGGGAAGTGAACACACATGCTTAAGAAATACTAGTTAGATCGAATCTATAAGTCAGAGTTCGTCTAGATAGCTAACAGACCATTCTACTCCATTTTGAAGATCTTACTTTACGATCCTTAAAAATAACCATTAAACAACATATTCTTATGACATGAATTCCACATGGATTTTTTTAAAGACACAAATGGTTTAACTGCACTTATCTCTATAGAGGTGTGCAAAAATTTTATTAGCATTCAGTTTTAAAAGCTTTATACCCGTGATACACCAAAATATAGGAGTGCTGCTTCTTTAAGAAGTTACCCTTTAGGGTTTGGTCCTTGGTTTAGAAGTTGTGGAGCTTTGGTAGTATTATATTAAGTGCTTTATGCATTCATGATCTTGGTCCAAGGATTGTAATATTGGGCCAGCTTCTTCTTCCTTCAGGGGAGAAAAGACACTATTATACCTCCAGGCTCTCAATACATTATTACCACCCCATTAACTCCTTAATATCTGCAGTGGGTTATTATTTGCTCTAAATTAGTCTCAAGGTTCCCTCAGAGAATAATTTGGAGGGAAGCATGAAGTATTTCTCGATATGGATCTTAAATACAGTTTTTTTGAATGTGTGACAAAACATACATATCAGAAAATTTAACATCTTTGGTCACTTTTAAGTAGACAGTTCAGTGGATTAAGTACATTCACATTGCTGTGCAACCACATCCTCCATCTCCAGAAAATTTTCTTCTTTCCAAACCAAAACTTTGTACCCATTAAAAACCCCCATTCCATTCTGCCTCTCAGCCCCTGGAAACCAACACTCTAACTTCTGTCTCTATGAGTTTGACTACTCTGGATCCCTCATGTAAGTGGAATCATGGAGTATTTGTGCTTTTGTGTCTGGCTTTTTATTAATTAATTTACTTAAACCTTTATTATTGAGTATTACAGAAGTCCCCTTTTTTCCCCTCCCATTGTCCCCCTCCATCTGGTTCCTGCCCCACACCAGGCCTTTACCATCCTACTGTCTGTATCCATAGGTAATGCATATATGCATAAATTCTTTGGTTAATCTCTTCCTGGTCCCTCTCTCCCCTTCCCTCTGAGTTTCATTGATCTATTCCTTGTTTCTATGCCTCTGGTTCTATTTTATTTATTAGCTAATTTTGTTCATTAGATTCCTTGTTCATTTATCTTGATTTTTAGCTTTAGTTGTTGATAGATATGCACTTATTGCACTTTATTGTTCATATTTTTTATCTTTTATTAGTCTCCTCCTCCCCTTCTTCCCCATCTTCTTCTTTAAAAAGATCCTTTAACATTTCATGAACTACTTGTTTGATGAATTCCTTTAGATTTTCTTTGTCTGGGAAGCTCTTTATCTGGCCTTTAATTCTAAATAATAGCATTGCTGGATAGAATAATCTTGTTGTAGGCCCTTGCTTTTCACCATTTTGAATATTTCTTGCCACTCCCTTTTGGCCTACAAAGTTTCTGTTGCAAAATCAGCTGGCAGTGTTATAGGAGCTCCCTTATATGTAACTGCTTTTCTCTTGCTGCTTTTTAAGAGTTTCTTTTTAACCTTTTGCATTTTATTTTTAAATTAATTTTTTATTCTTTAAAGTATTACATATGTCTCTTTTTCCTCTCATTGACCCCTCCTTGGCCACTCCCACCCCCCAGAACAAACCTTTTGCATTTTAATTATGAAGTGTCTTGGTATGAGATTCTTTGAGTTTGGGATTCTCTGTGCTTCCTGGATTGTATGTCTATTTCTTTCACCAGGTAAGGGAAGTTTTCTGTCATTTTTTTCAAATAGGTATTTGATTTCTTGCTCCCTCTCTTCTTCTGGTATCCCCATGATGAAAATGGTGGTATGTTTGTAGTTGTCCGAGAGACTCTTTTTACTATCTTTATATTGTTGGATTCTTTATTCTTTTCACTGTTCTGACTGGGTGAATTGTCCTTCCTTATATTCCAAATTCTTGATTTGTTTCTCAACATCCTCTGCTCTACTGTTAATACCCTGAAAGTTATTCTTTCAATTAGTGTATGCTTCATTTCTAATTGGTCACTTTTTATATTGTTGATGTTAGTCTCACTAAGTTCCTTGAAGTTATCATTAAGTTCCTTGAGCATTTTATAAGCATTGTTTTGAACTCTGTATCTGGTATTTTTCTTGCTTCCATTTCATTTAGCTTTTTTTTTCTTTCTGGAGATTTCTCCTGTTTATTTATTTACTTACTTATTTAATTATTTATTTACTCATTTACTTATTTTTGTGTGTGAATTGTTTCTTTGTCCCCACACTTGGCTGCTTCCCTGTGTTTGTTTCTATTAGGTAGATTTGCTATGTCTCCTGGACTTGATATAATCACCTTGTGTAGGTGTACTTTAGGGCCCACTGGATTGGCCTCCCAAGTCACCCGAGCTGGGCACTCCTTTGTGAATTGGTGCAACCCTGTGTGAGCTGTGTGCACTGTCCTATTGTAGCTGAGCTTTGATTTATGTTGGTATCACTGGGAGGGGTATCAGTGCAAGGGTTAGTTCCAACTACAGCTGAAGAGCTATGTGCAGGAGATGCCCCCATGGAACAGGACTTGCTTCAGTGGGGCTTTGGTGCTCATCGAACCTACCCCTTGAGTGTGTCACTCATGAAGGTGGTAGAGTTGTAATTGGCATGGTGGAAGTTGACCACTGGGTGGCTCTGGGGCTTCTGAAGAGGTGCAAAGTCAGCCTTTGCCTGTGTTCTGCCTGGGGCCACCCAGCATGAGCCACAGTGCTCTGCAGATGGCTGCTACTTGTGTTGAGCTTGGAGGTGTTCAGGAGAGGCCAAACTGTGAACCAAGGTGGGCTACTGCTAATGTCAGGCCTGGGGCCACTTACTGATAGGTAGGGGGCACACTGATGCTGGCTACTGCTTGTTTGAGAATTTTTAGGAATGTCCAAAGCATGAGGCAAAAGAAGCCAGTGATATGGAAAAACCCCTGGAAATGGCTTGGATGAAATTGCAAGTAGGGAGGGACAGAGTCTCAGGGAATCACCAGGGCAGGGTGAAAACTGTGAACCAGGTTGATGGAAATTCAGATATGGCACAGCCTGTCAGCTCTGTGGCAGGGAGGTCTCAGCAAAGAAACACTGGCCTCTGCCAGCATTTCTGTCTAGGAAAAAGATGCTCCTCCAGCTCTTTCTCTGATTCCAGACAGGTTAGCTCCTCCCTGAGGTTCCTTTCAAGCTGCTGCTTCAGTGCTGGAGCTCAGAGGGAGTACGAGAAAGCCCATGTGTGGGCCCTTTAAGAGGAATTGCCTGGGACTCTCACATCCTCAGTGTCACTTAGCCACAACCCCCATTGGTTTTTACAATCTGAAGTTGTAGGGGCTTCTCTTCCTGGCACTGGTACTTTGGGCTGGAGGCCTGGTGTGGAGCAAGGATCCCCTTGCTCCTCAGAGAAACCTCCATGGCCAAGATATCCCTCCCGATTTTAAACTGCCACATGTGGGTGTGAGATCAGGTGGTTCTGAAATTCCACCCCTCTTACCTGTCTCAATGTGCTTCTTTTTAAATTCCCTAGTTGTAAGACGATCCTTCAACTAGATTTCATGTGGTTATGAATGATAGATGGCCTGTATTTCAGTTTACATTTTGATGTGGTTGTGGGAGGGAGTAAGTACCAAGTTTACCTATGCCATCACCTTGACCTGGAAGCCTGTCTGGCTTATTTTTAAATGCAGTTTTGACACAGAACGCTAGCTTTACTGTGAGTAAGGATACAATGGGTGTCTCTGTTACTTCTAGAACAGAAGTATTTGACCTGGAGCCCTTAGATGAGTCCTATGGAAACAAACCCTACTTAAAGGACAAGTCTCCTAATTACAAGCTTTTCATTAAAGCTTCAAATTCAAAAGATGCTAATCATTGTTCTGGGTCTTCTCTGCTTTGAGAGCATCCTCTTGGTTCCAAACCAAGATTAGCTGCCTCTGGTTAGCACCAACCACCACCATGGTCATATTTACTGTAAAGCTCTGATTTTGTTGATGAACTTAGTCCAACACCTAACAGAGTACCACTCATTCTGTAAACTTCTAGGGCTTACCTGACCACTTAGGAACTATGAGCTCACCTTCTTCATGAAAAATATCTAATAAAAATGCAAATCAAAACTACAATTGGATACTACTTCACACACATTAGAATGGCTATGATAAAAATAAAAAGAAATAAGTATTGGTAAGATGCTGAGAAATGGGAACCCTTGTGCACTGCCGGTAGGAATGTAAAATGGTATATCCACTATTGATAACAATAGGTTATTCATAAAAAAATTAAAAATAGAAATACCAAATGGTCCAGCAGTTCCACTTTGGGGTTTATATCCCAAAGAATTGGAAGCAGGAACTTTGAATAGATATTTGTACTTTCATGCTTATAGCAAGAGTAGTCACAATAGCCAGAAAGTTAAATAACTCAAGTGTCCATTGATAGATAAATGGATAAACAAAATGTGGTATATCCATACACTGAAATATTCTCTGGCTTTAAAAGGAAGACATTTTGACATATACTACAACATGAATGACCCTTGAGGACATTGTTCTAAATGAAATAAGCCAATCATAAAAGGACGCATACTATATGATTGCACTTAAACGAAGTACTTAGAGTAGTCAAAGAGAGACAGTAAATATAATGGTGGTGCCCAGCTGGTGTGGCATAGTGGTTGAGCATTGATCTATGAACCAGGAGGTCAGTGTTTGACTCCTGGTCAGGGCACATGCCTGGGTTGTAGGCTCAATCCAGTAGGGGTATGCAGGGGGCAGCTGATCAATGATTCTCTCTCATCATTGATGTTTCTATCTCTATCTCTCTCTTTCTTCCTCTCTGAAATAAATTAAAATATATTAAAAACAATAAAAATGGAAGTAGTCTAGAGAGTAAAATGGTGGCTACCAGTGGAATGGGGAATGGATACAAAGTTTGTTTTGGAAAGATTAATGAGTTCTGAAATGGACAGTGATAAAGTATATTCACATTACTGAGGTGCACAGTAATGCGAATACTTTATGCCACCAACTGTCCACTTAAGAACAGTTAAAATGCTAAATTTTATATTATGCATATTTTACCACAATAAAAAAATGTTTTAAAGAATGTTTAACATTATCTGATAATTATTCCTGGCTCCTGCAAAAAACTTAGAAGCCTTTTGTAAGAGTTCATCCCCAAACACCATATTCTAGAAAGAGACAAAAAATGCAGTAAACAGCAAAAATTATTTTTCAAAAGCTGGGGCCTGCCTTCTTGTCTGCATTTTTTTTCAATAAAGAGCCACTTTAACATCATATTCCTTCCTGTACTACTGCCCTCCCTGCAAAAGAGTCAAATAGCGGGGGGGAAGTAATATTTGGACAAGCTTCTAAGGGATTAGAGCCGTTTCCAGGAGCCAGAAAGCTGCTCCTCAAAGGCAGACCCTGCACCCCGGCTAAGTCCCGAGAGGACCCCCTGTCCGATCACCCACCTTACAGAGGCAGCACAGGCACCTGCCAGGCCATCGCCTGTGAGGTGGCCTGCCAGGAGGTACGGACGCCACTTTATTCTTGAAGTCACCTACCTCAGAGAAGTAGCTCTCAATGATGTTCAGAGCAGTCATGGACACACGATGGTTCTCATGAAATTGCAAGGTTTTGATTCTGTCAACCCCACCAGGTTCCTCGATCAGAAGACACAGGTATTCCTTCTTAGAAAGCGTCTCTGCTGCCTGGGGGCAATAGGAGCGCAAGTGAGGCCTGGGCAGAAGCCTGGGGACAGGGAGCCTCACGAGTGGAACCCGGCCAAAGGCTCCCTGTACCAGGACGGGCAGCCGCAGCTTCGCTTTCCCCAACGTGATTTCAACTTGCATGCTCTTCCTCCACTTTGGACATTTATGTAATACGTGTGTGTGTGTGTGTGTGTGTGTGTGTGTGTGTAGAAAGTTTAATTTAGTAAATGAGCAGAGGTTTAAATTATAGAAGATGTGCACAGAATGCTTGGAAAGTAACAATACTGTGCCGGGTCAGTTATAGGGAATGGCATTCCCAGAAGAAGGAACAGCGAGGACAGAGTTTGGAAGGAATAAGAGCTGCAGGTTATGAGAAGAGGGAATAATAGCTCAGCTAAACAGCATATCCGGATGTGGAGGAAGATGAAAAACTTGGCTGTCATATCTGGAAGGGCTCTCCTTGCTATTTTGGGAGCAGTAATAAAAAACCCTCCTCAGGGTCAAGTTAATTCATTAGGCCACATTATTTACCTGATGGCCGTTTGCACTGTATGTCTGAGCCTTAATACCCTCTCGTCCTCTGAGTTAGTAGATGTGAGTAAAGAAAGTGGGGCAGGAATCAACATGATAGATTAGCTTCAGAAAGCACACTGAGCTGTGGGCAGCAGGAGCGCTGGCCAAGGATTTTGGACCTTAACAGTAAATGGCCCCAAAGTTACTCCAAAGAACCTCACCTGCGTCTGTTGCCTACTTGAACGTTTTCCTGTCTCATCTTGACCTTTCTAACCTACGGCCCCCACGGCCTCCGTCTGATCCAGGGGGTGCAGTGGTCCACCAGATGGGATTTGCCCAGACTCTTCTGAGAAAAATCCCAATGTTTAAATGAAGCAGATGAAGTTAAACTTCTATTTGCATTTACAGATTTGTTATGTCCAACTTAGTCCATGGGCTGTCATGTCTCTACTCTTTGTATGATTTGCTCAAGTCTTAGTGTCTAGCTGGGCTGTGTTTCAAATATATTCTGACTCAGGTCAGTTCTTTCCAAGACAGTTACATGAAAAGAGTGCTTCAAGTGAGTTTTCAAAAGGGGTTCCCTCGTGCTACTTTGAAACTTTCCAAAATGGCTTAGCTGTACATAAAAAGACCTTAACCAAGGTGGTCCCAGGTGACCCCTGCCTCCTGGTGTTTATGCCTTTGTGTTAGAGTGTTAATAGGGCTGATGTGTGTAACCAATAAGATGTTGTTGAAATGACCTCCTTTAAGGATCCTAAAAGACCGGGGGGCTTCCACCTTGCTTTCATAGATTACTTGCTCCAGGGGAAGCCAGCTGCCATCAGGTAAGGACACTCAAGCCTTACATGAGAGAACGGGAGAGGTTTGTATGGTGGCGATAACTTGGCAGGCACATGAGTGAACCATCTTGGAGGCTGATCCTCAGCCTCTATCAAACGTTCACATGAGATTGAAGCCCCCCAGTTGACATCTTGAACCTCATTAAAAACCCTGAGCCAGAACCATTTGGGTAAGCTGCTCCAGATTCCTAACCATAAATTATGTGAGATAATAAATGTTTAAGTCACTAAGAAGTAATTTGTTTTGCAGCAATACAGAACCAAGACCAATAGTATAAAAATATTGCCTTCACTTACCTTTCTTTAAGAAATCAGACTTTTTTAGAATTTTAATTGAAGGCTTTGTAGTCTATTTTCCCAGTCATCTAGTTGAATATAAAGGGAATTCTAGTCTGGCCTCTTAACATAGATCCCTGCTAACTTCTTGCTGCTCCTTCAAGTATATTCTATGTTTTAGTCTTCTAAAAGAGTCAGCCATGTGGCTCACTATTTTTCCCCTCCTTCAAACCTTTGTTTTCCCCCTCTCACTCAGATAAGTCAAAGTTCTCACAGATCTTATGTGATCTGGCCCCTAGTTGCCGTGAGCCTAATCTTCCACCACCTTCCATCCATTCTTTGTGCTCTGGCCATACCATCTTTCTTGCTCTTTCTAAAATGTTCTTCCCCAGATAGCCACAAGACCCACTCATTTCTCTGAGGCCTTTGCTCAGAAATTATTCCTCAGAGAAGTTTCTCCTGTCTACTGAATATAAGAGATCACCTTCCCCTCCTCACTCTGAGCTATTGGGGACTATCTCTCTGTCAGGTATATTTACCTCTAACTCCCCACCTGATGTGTCTGTTCCCCTCCCCACAACTACATAAGCTCTGTGCGAGCCCGGGCTTTCACCTGCCACATCCTGAGCATCTATAGCAGTGCTGGGTGCAAGACACTCATCTGAGAAAATGAAGATAATGTACCTTCTTTGTTTTATTTTTTTTTATTTTTTTATTTTTTGATAATGTACCTTCTTTGAAAGGCCTCTTATTATTATTATTATTATTCATAGAATGTGTGCACAGAGGGAGGAGATAGGGGAGTTGGGAAGAAAGAAAGTCCTACTTGGGTTTTAAGAACAAAATTAAATGTCTTAAGTTTGGAGACTGCTACTTAGAAACCAACCTGTCCAGAACAGCTCACCTGGAGGAGAAAAGAGATGACATCAAGGATGATGATAACAAATCTGGTGTCCGGGATGGTGAGCAGGTTCACCAGTGGCTCCAAGACTCCGGAATGAACAAGGTGGGTCATCTGGTCCACGGTGGCCCCGTTTGTGAAGTTAGCCACCATCCAGAGAGCCTCTTTCTGGACTTTAAACTCTCCCTGCAGAAAGAGAACATGCACATTCTTTACAGATCCTGTAGAGCTTATATATAAGGATACTCACTTGGTTCAGTTTCTAGGTAGGCTGGGGACAGCCAAGGCCATATGTGTAATTTAGAGAGAACACCCTGGGTACTTAAAGTCAAGAAGGAGGCAGATAGACTCATATGGGGTTTTAGAGGGAGGTCCTAAGTTCAAACAGACTCAGTTCACTAACTCAGGTGATGGGGAAAAAAAAGAAACAACATAAACCAATACAGGTAATCAACACAGATTAGCAATTATGCTTGGAATTTTAGGTTTTAGGGGCCAATGTTCACATTTCTTGTCTTTTTGCCCTAGTAAAAATATGGATAAAAAGCTTCATGGATACAAAGCTAAGCACAGATGTGATCTGAGTGACTGAGATAGCCCAGAGGTTACTGAGGAAGGCCATTGAAATATCACTCAATGCGACCCATGCATTAATAAAAAGCAATTGACACAGAGATATGGGAGTAATTGATCATAGATTCTACTGTCCCGGGGCAGGAGACATTATTTTGTGGCCGAGAGAAACTGTGACCACAGTTTAAAACAAAACAACAACAAAACACACACACACACACACACACACACACACACAGCTTATGGTTCCAAGCAAATTATAGTTCAAAAGGCACAGTTTGAACTAAGATCACTTCTTGATTCATGACAGGATACTTCTGAATAGAATACATACAGATTCCCGGTAGTACATAGATAGAAGTGTCTAATTGACTGGAAGATGCTATGATTTGGGTTGCACACCTGGCCTAGCTTTTAACACTTAATGAAAACCTGGGAACCAACCATCCAACCTCAGAGCAGAAACACATAAGCAGAAAAACATAGCCTGTCCATTCAAAGGTGGCAAAAAGAAATGCTGATGATAGTAGTTGTTCTGGGGAAGGGAAGTATTTCTCCTGTATTTCTACTTTTATATTTGGATTTTCTGTGTATATTCCCACTTTAAGCAATGTGATTGTGTGCGGAAAAGGCCACCATCTTTAGTGTATAATATCAGTATAACTGGATATGGTTTTCCTCCTAAATGAAAACAAAACCTCGTTTGGCAAGTAGGGAGTAGATGGCACATTCTTTTAACACTATTTGCCAACGCAAAATTTTTTCTGGATATTTGAGCCGTGGGCCACCTTTTCATTCCACAATGCTTGGTTAGTCTTCTGAATTTTCCATGGGTTGTCCAAACAGGATGCACCTTCCTTTAAAAAAAAAATTTTTTTTTAAGGGAGAGCTGCGGTATTTTAATGCTTCATAGTTTTGTTGTGGTCTCAATGAATCTGCTTCAGAGCCTGTGTCTGAGTTACTGAAGGAGTTCAATACAGGCCAGTTGGAAAGTGGCTTTTTGCCATAGACAGAGTGTAGGTCCCACTCACGTTTTTCAGCAGAGCCAACACGGGAGGCAGGACGTTGCAGTCAATCAGCTCCTGGATGTGTTGCTGCGGCCCTGCGGCCACATTGCTCAGGGTCCAGGCTGCCTCCTTCTGGATGGAGGACTTGGGGTACAGCAGGAGCCGGGGCAGCACCCTCAGTATTCCCGCGTCAATGGCCAGTTGGGTCTGGTGATCCGTTCCCGTGACGATGTTCCCCACGGTGCGGAGAGAGGGGGTCTGGAAGAACAAGGCTAGAGTATTGCAACCAAGTATTGCAAACATATCACAGTGGAAGGTGACAGCCACACAAGATCTGTGCCCTCCCAAGACATTAGTCATGCTTTGCTGATGGCTCTCTGGAAGCCTGTGGACAAAGATGATACCCATGACCCTTATTCATTTGGCACATGGAAGGCTGTTTATATAGCTTGAAGGTACTTGCTAGCTTCCCAGCAGTGGTGGCTCAAGTGGGATGGAGGTCAAGGGATACCTGTATCAGGAAATGATGCTCTCCCTTTTATTTCCCTACATTGGGAAAAGTGCTGAGTTGATGGTGGTGTTTCTAATGTAATTAAGTCTATTGAATTTATATTTAGCACCAGAGTCAACTTTCTGTTGTATACATTATTGGAGCCAGTGAGATCCCAATGGCATTTTTTTTTAATGTATTCACAACCCCTTTTCAATAACTCTGACGGTTCCCAGGATAGGTCTACAATTGGGTTCCAGACAACTGTCCTTGGAGGGTTGATTTAGGATTTATTTTGGGTTTCTTGCACTTGAGTGAGAGATAATAGTTATAGAATTTTCCTAGCTTATTTTTCTGGGTATCTGCTACTAAAGTGAGACATAGAAGTAGTGCTATAGGCCAATCGCAGCCTTGCCAAGCCTGGCAGTTTGCCCCGAAGCTCCCAGGATAAGTGACTTCTTATAGATATTCTCTTTGTATCCTCCAAGTTACCGGCATTATCCCCAAAGTAACCTTGACATCTGAGGAATATTATGCTAATCTCAAAGCAAGTGATCATTAAGGCTGCATAATACATAGTGTTAGGCATAGAAATCAGAAGGGGCACCCACATTTTAAAAGTAAATAAATAGTAAGTAAATAAATAAAAAAAATAGTATACTTTTCAAGAAGTATATTACGTAAGTGACATGTTGGTTTTATTTACTTTTCACTTATATCTGAAATAGTATTAGAGAACAATCTTGGGAGAGGAGCAGAGGAATCTTCTTTTAAACTTGAGTAAGCAATTCAAATGTTGCATGGGCTTTACATGAACATACACACACACACACACACACACACACACACACATTCTGTATCAGCCAACTTGTTAATGTCTACACACATAGACCTAGGCCACCAAAGGGTAGTTCACGAGGCAAAGGAATTATAGTCAATTTTAATTTAGTGCTCTCTATTTTTCTAGTAGTCAGATGAATAAAAAATAGGATTTTGGGTTAAAATAGATTCAAGTGTTTGGCTAGGGAGTATCAGAGAACAAGGAAATGTAGATGATAAGCTTTGTCCTAGGTCCATGGTCGGCAAACTGTGGCTCTTTGGCCTCCTGAGTGTGGCTCTTCCACAAAATGCCACGGCCATGTTTTGAAAAAATGGCATTAGAAGTTTAAAAAATTTGGCTCTCAAAAGAAATTTCAATCATTGTACTATTGATATTTGGCTCTGTTGACCAATGAGTTTGCCGACCCCTGTTTTAGGAAAAGGATTAGAGCTGAGTGTGGAAACCAGGGGGTGAGAAAAGGGTAGAACTCGCTAAAGTAAATACGACTTGTGGAAGGCCCACAGAGAGACAGGCAAGACCTGGGACATTTACCAAGACATTGAGTTCCGAGCTGGCCATGAGCTGAACCAGCCTGGGCAGCACCCCCATGTCCACCACCTGGTCGATGTGCTCGCTGCAGCCCTCGGTGAGGTAGGACAGAGCCCAGCAGGCGTCCGAGAGCACCTCGTTGTCGTGATGCTGCAGGAGCCGGGAGAGGACGGGCAACATTTGGTCCACGGCTTCCTGGCTGGGGTCCGGGTCCTTGTTTCGGCACAGGTTGGACAGGGCCCACGTGATGTTCCGCAGAAATGTGATCTGTAACAAGAGACCGCGTCTAGCCCATCAGGTGCAAAGCAGAAAAAAATGCAAACGGCAGTGTGTCCTTGCCATCATTGATCACTGGTATTGACCTGCATGAACCAAAGAATTTGAGCTACAAACAGCAATTTGTTCTAGGTAGTGATGTGTAGATAGGATGTCCCCAAACCTGTATATACACATTCTGAATAATTATAAAGGCAGTGCTTATTAAAATATATTTCACTTTCCAAAATTGGGATATCAGCTGTTAAAGCATGTATACCAGGGACAGAGAGAATGAGCTTTTGGCTTCCTATTCAAATGCTAGATGGGTATATTTCCTTTCATTCTTCAAAATATCCTTCCTCTCGACTCATCTGACGGCCTCATTTCATTTCTCCCTGGCAAGACAAAGAGGCTTCTTGTTCTTCCCGCCGGTCTATAACCATCATGTCATAACCACATTTCCGATCTTCTATTCAAGGGTTAGTCTTCCATGCCTTGCCTCCACCACTTTTCACCTTTAAAGATTCTGTCCCCAGCAACCCCCCTCTCCTGGACCACGCCCACCGCACAGAAACACTGTGACCTTCAACCCTCACCCCTGGCACCGCTGCAGCCATCACCTCACCTCTGTGTTTCAGTCTATCCTCAAGGAGGCATCTACATTCCCTTTCTACTGTGTGCTTTCCATCTGTGCTTGTGCTCCTCCTCCTCTGGCTTCTGACCCTGCTTCTTTATGGTTAGTGACAGAATCAGCTTCTTCCGAGTCTCTAATCCCACAGCTGCTTTCTTTACTGTCTCTCCCTGTTGTATTTAGTCACCAGTTGTTCCCTTCTTGGCATCTGTGACACCAAACCTTTTTTAATTTTTTTATTTTTTTTGCTAAATGGGATGCTCCTCCTCAATCTTCCTGGCATGCGCTGCCTGACTTCTGAAGGTCAGGGACCCTAGAACCTGGTCCTGGACTCTCCTCACATGCTAGGTCAGAGATTGGCATCATTTTCTGTAAGGGCCCGACAGTAAAGACAGTGAACATTGTCAGCTCTGTGGGCCCACAGGGCTCTGTTACAACTAGTCAACGCGGCACTTGGAACCCCATAAGAGACCAGAAAGTTGTGTGTGCGTGAATGTGCATGGCTGTGCTCCAGTAAAACTCTATCTACAAAAGCAAGCAGCTGACCCCTGCTCTTGATCTTGCCCAGCTGGATGACATATGTGTACATGAGTATCTAGACCCACATATCCACCTCCCTGACGTCGCTGCAATGGTGCCTCTCAATCACTTTAACCTAATGTGTACAACTAAGACTCTGATTATTTTTTTAAAATATGTATTTTATTGATTTTTTACAGAGAGGAAGGGAGAGGGATAGAGAGTTAGAAACATCGATGAGAGAGAAACATCCATCAGCTGCCTCCTGCACACCCCATACTGGGGATGTGCACGCAACCAAGGTACATACCCTTAACTGGAATTGAACCTGGGACCCTTCAGTCTGCAGGCTGACGCTCTTTCCACTGAGCCAAACTGGTTAGGGCCAAATATAATTTCTAATCCAGGGACTCCTCTATTGTTGCCACATCAATCCACTTTTTTTTTTTTTAATCTCACCTGAGGAAATGTTTATTGATTAGAAAGAGAGGAAGGAAAAGGGAGAGGTAGAGGAAAATGGAGGGGAAGAAGGGAAAGACAGATTGATATGAGAGAGAAATTATTGATCCATTGCCTCATGCATGCACCCTGACAGGGGATTGAACCTGCAACATAGTATGTGCCCTGACGAGGAACAGAATCCACAGCCTTTTTGATATATGGGAGGAGGCTCTAATCAAGTGAGCCACCTGGCCAGTGTGCCACATCAATTGACTTTGACTCTAATCTTCAAACCTAAACTTTATTACCTAGGAACAGAACTGGTGAGCCACTAATTCAGTTTGTGCTCCTTGAAGATTAGAGTTTAGTCATCTAATTTTGCAAGATTGTAAACTAAGAAAAATCTTAGCAGATTTCCCCCCCAATGCTTTCAAAAGAATGATCAGCACTACTGCCTACTGAGGACAAATTTGGATTAATTTTCACTCAATGTGATTTTCAAGTTCAAGGCCTTGTGTATAATTGCCATAAGGGGCCAGGCATTGATTTGGGAACTTGTTTCTAGCTAGGGTTTCTAATTGAAAGACACTCACTGGTGTGGTTGATGAAATCAGGGCCAGTAGACGTGGGATGGCGTTATTCGAGATAACAGAGTCTCTGAATTCTGGGCCATCACCTACAAATAGATAAAAACAGGATATTCAAAGAGGGAACAAAGAGAATCCTGGGATAGGTAACTCATTTTTCAAAGTCTGCGCAAAGAGTAAGAGGCCAAAACACATTCCCAGGTTGGGCAAGTAGAGAATGCAGTCATGAACTTGATCCTGAGTCTTGAACATGTAGGTTGGGTGGCTAGGCCTGGTGTGAAAGCAGGTCCCACACAGCAGCAGATGCCGTAAGTAGTCCGTGGATGCATAAAGGAGCTCGCCAACTGGGCCCAGGCAGAGCTCTCTAAATGCTGATATAGTTTTATAGCATAGTTCTCAGGAGGACCAAGGCCATTGCAGACCAAATTGTCTTCCCAGAAGACTTTGGCATAGGGCAGCAACTTCCAGATGTGACTCAGAACCAAGTCTGGGAGATGCATTGGTGTTAGGCATCAGCTCTCTGTGACTTTGGCTAGAATACCGGATTTCTGGACCATAGAAGTCTCTATTTATAATTCTTCAACCATCAGGCAAGGCATTAGTTACATTATACCACCCAGTTTGCCTGTTCCTTATTGAACCAGTCAAAATGAGAGACAAAGCCGTTGCAGTAGGTGCTATACTTCTGCAAGCATTTCAAAAGTAGATTGATTTTATATTTGGTGTTTGCAAATCCCAATATCCAAAGTCCATGGAGTTATAATTGAATGATTGTTCCTACTAACACAGTCACGAGGGGTTGTTGATTCTCTGAACTTGAAATTGCTCATATTTGGCTGATCTTTGTCAAAATCTGAGGGACCCAGTTGAGTTAGTTCCCCCCCAAAAGCATTATATTTCTATTCAGCCAGAAATCAGGGAGCTCCCAACCCTGTAGCAGTAACTCCCCAGCTTTTTCTTTCCTGGACTTTGCAGAAATACAGTGTCAAGTCCCAAATTTATAAGGCCAATCTTAGGGTGTTCTCAGGGGAAACTTTTACCCCAAACTTTTGTATGTTCCACTGGCAACTTTCTCTCTAGAAGTAGACTTTTTTTAAGGGTCTGGATTACATAAGTGTCTACCCAAACCCCCTCCCACTGAATAAGCCAAAAGCTTGTCATTGGTTCCTGAAGCCACTGAGACCTACGCGTGTAGGGCCTGGTATTGGCAGATGTCCCTAGGTAGCCCGGAGCTTCAGGACATACTGCATTCTCTGGTTTCAGCTTCAATTTATGACCTCTGAACTTGGCTCTGAATTTGGGAGAAGCCTGTTGTACTTCCACCAGCATTTCTAGGCATTTCTACGTAGAGTGTCAAGTCTACAATATTACCCAAAGAACTTCCGCAGCACGCCGTATGCCTGGCCCACTATTTTCTTAGTCCCCTGAGGGAAGAGTCTCACCTGCTATGTTACCAAGGGCCCACACTGCCTGTTCACACACAGTTAGGTTGGAGGAAGACAGGAGCTCAACCAAGGGCTTGACGGCACCCCCTTCCACGACAGCTTGCGTCTCCTCTGAAGTCCCCGAAGCAATGTTGGTCAGAGCCCATGCTGCCTCAAACTGCAAGCTGGGATGAAATGGTGACGTCAGTAACTCCACCAGCTTTGGAATGAGCCCTGCGTCAACAAACTGTTTTAGAGGAGGGTTCTTGGCCCGGGACAGCATTTTCCTTTGCAATGAAAGAGAAAAAAAGAAAAAGCAAGTCACATGAGGCAGATATGAAGAACCTCCTTTATAGATGTTGCTGGCATTCCTAACTACATAACATCCTAGATAGAGTTTAGCTCATAGCACTTTGCAGTGATGAAGCAAAAATTTTCCCTTCAGGTATTATCTACCACGAAGATTTCTGTAGAGGCCAATTTAAATTAAGCGGTTCATCTCTGACAACACTTGTATATCTTAAGTTGTTCTCAATGAGAGTATAGAGGAGATACTAAGTCTCACTTTTGGATGGACTAGCCTTTTCTTATATTGTGTGGGCATTTCGCCACGGCCGAGAAACCAGACAGGCTACTGGAGCTCATTTCTAACTATGAACCTATAAACAGCAGCAGTCTGGTTGGTGATACCTGGCTGCCTGGGTGGCCTGGAAACACACGATGGGATCTGAGGCACTCACACCCCTGATTATTTCTTCCAGCGTGAGCCTGACCTGCAAGGAGACACACATTTGGGTCAGAGTCTCTGCTAAGAGGAACCATGAAGGTCATCTAGTCTAGCCATCTATTTGATTAGAACAGGCTGGGTTTAGCATATGTCCAAATCTGCAGGCTGGTCTATACTAAGGGAGAGAAGGGTATTTGCTGGTCTCATAGATCTCCCAGACCTCTGGTATATTCCTCATGTTCTCGGGGAGAGGTAATTCCTACCATCACTTGGGAGCCCCTTGAGTCTGGCGCCTTAGACCACTCGGCCATCCTGACACCTCTAATTCCTACCATCACTTGGACCCCAGAGCCTTTTTATAACATGCAGAAAGAACATGCTAGTGGATGTCTGCAAAAATGACAAAGACCTCCAAAAATGGTATAAGTAGGGGTCTAATTTCATTGTTTTGCATGTGTATATCCAGTTGTCCCCGCATCATTTGTTGAAAAGACTATTCTACCCCCATTGATTGGTCCTAACACCTTGTCAAACTTTGACCATAAATATGATGGTTTATTTGTGGACTCTGCATTCTCTTCCACTGATTTACATGTCTAACCTAAGTAACAGACGTGATTACTGTAGCTTTGTAGTAGGCAATGAAGTCATAAATATGACATCTAAAGAACACACAACCTCCCTAGCTGGTTTGGCTCAGTGGATAGAGGGTCGGCCTGAGGACTGAAGGGTCCCAGGTTTGATTTTGGTCAAGGGCACATGTCCGGATTGTGGGCTTGATCCCCAATAGAAGGCATGCAGGAAGCAGCTAATCAATGATTCTCTCTCATGATTGATGTTTCCATCTCTCCTTCCTTCTCCCTTCCTCCCTGAAATAAATAAAAATACATTAAAAAAAGAATAGGGATTGTTTAAAAATAAAGCACATGCAACCAAATAAAAAAGTAGATAAATTGAAATGTTTTGAAATTAAAAGCATTATGCTTCAAGGATTCTACCAGAAAAGTGAAAAGATGGTTCATAAAATAGGATGAAATATTTGCAAACCATATATCTGATAAGGGGGTAGTTATCAGAATATATAAAGAACTTTTACAACTCAAGAATGAAAGACAAATTACTTGATTTTTAAAAAATGGGTAAATGGTTTGAATAGACATTTCTCCAAAGAAAATAAACAAATAGCCAATAAACACATGAAAAAAATGTCCATTAGTCATTAGAAAAACAAAAATCAGAACATAGCCCTTTGCATGCACTAGACGGCTACCATCCCAAAACAGACAATAATAATAGGTGGTTAGAATATCAGATTGTACAATGGTGCAGGTTACTTGGGTAAATAGTTGGCAGCATGTTTCCTATTACTAATGTAAAAATTGCCACAAATTTAGAGGCTTAAAACAACACGGAGTTATTCTCTCACAATTGTGGAGGTCAGAAGTTCATCATCAGTTTCACTGGATTAAAGTCATGGTGGTGGCAGGGCTGGTTCCTCTGGGAGCCTATGAGGGGAGAGTCTGTTTTCTTGCCCTTCAGCTTCTAGTGGGGCTGCTGTGTTCCTTGGCCTGTGAATTGTGCCTCCATCTTCAAAGCCTAGCATACCAATCCCTGCTTCTGTCATCATATCACCTTATGCTTTGACTTGTCCTTCATCCTTGGTATTTTTAAGGATTAATGTGATTGCATTGGACACACCAGAGAATCAAGGATAACCTCCCCATCGCAAGATCCTTAACTTAATCTTGTCTACAAAGCCCCTTTCATCATATAAAATATGATGGGGATTCAGAGATGGGGACATTTGGGGGTAGGCATTATTCAGCTTACAACAGGCAGTTCCTCAAAGTGTTAAATATAGAGTTACCATATAGCCCAGTAATTATTCCCTTGGGTATGTACCCAAGAGAACTGAAAACATGTTCACATAAAAACTTATACACAATGTTTATAGTAACACTATTCATAATAGCCAAAATGTGGAAATAGCTCAAATGTCCACCAGGTAATCAATAGATAAACCAAATGTGGTATATCCATACAATGAAATACTACTCAGCCATAAAAGGAATGAAGGACTGGCACCTGCTACAACATGGCTGACCCTTGAAGACAGTATGCTAAGTGAAAGAAGCCAGGCACAAAAGGCCACATATTCTATGATTCCATTTATATGAAATACCTGGAATAGGTAAACTCAGAGACAGAAAGTAGATTCCTAATCACCAGAAATTAGAGCTAAGGAGGATTGAGTGACTGATTATTGTATATGGGGTTTCTATTTGAGGTGACGAATATGTTCTGAAATTAGCTAGGGGTGATAGTTGTATAACCTTGTGAATATACTAAAAAAACGCTGATTATATACTTTATAAAGGTGAATTCCAAGGTCCATGAATTATATTTTACTTTTTAAAAAGGCATAGTTATAAAGGATAAAAAGGAAAACAAGTCTTTCATTTCATAGTTCCATCTTCCTTGTATGGGGGACTCCTGGGGACTATTCTAGATAAATTAAACTAAGTAAAGATATGGTTCAGAGTCCTACGGCAATTCAGAGAACGGTTACAGCTCTTCTATTTGATGGCTGGTAACACATCATTGAATCCACTTGCCCAGATTGAACCACTCTGCCACTAAGAGCCCTAAGCTGAGCAAAGTGCAGTGATGATACTCATAGTGGTGATCATAAAAGGCACGTAGTTACAAAGGCATGTAGATATGACATTGGGGTTCTGAGGGAAACCTTATGGTCAGGCCATTCTGGGAAGATCACAAAAAAATAGTACTGACCTTAAAGTCAACCTAGGATTTAGAATGTTTTTTTTTCTTCTTCTTTTTTCTTAAATCCTCATTTAAAGATATTTTTCTATTGATTTTTAGGGAGAATGGAAGAGAGAGAGAAAGACTGAGAGAAATATCAATGTGAGAGAAACACATAGATTGGTTGCCTTCTGCCCGAGCCCCAACCAGTGCCCAGGCCAGGGAGAAGACTGCAACTGAACTACATGTCCTTGATTGGAATCAAGCCTGGGATCCTTTAGTCCGCAGGTTGATGCTCTACCCACTGAGCCAAACCAGCTAGGGCTCAACCCAGGA